>JAQJVK010000014.1:9521903-10188296 GCA_035578135.1 Flexamia atlantica
TGTGAAGGCTAACAAATAAAAACAAGTGCTTTGGGGTATTGTACATCCTTGAAAAAGTTCTGAGGTTTAACTTTTTTTTTTATTCAAGGGTTAAAGAATAGGACACTAACTTAAATAAAGCTGCCTTTTTAATTCAAATAAAAAACTGATATTTGCCTAACTCATTGATTGATATTTTCTCGCAAGTCTAATTTGACTATAGAACAATGTCCTCAGTCAACTAAATTTATTTTTAAACTAAAAAAAATTCTTACACAAATTAGTTTGGTATCAAAACTTGGCAGACTGAGGGTTAACACGTAGGTCTAACATCACTTAATTAGTACACTTCCCATGCTATCAGGAAACTGTAATTACTATATGCAGGACTTATTAGGGAATTATTGCTGGCTTACCTCATTGGGGTCCACTCGTGATTTATGTGGTATACAGAGAAGCGGTACTTCGTTGCCACTAGTTTGCTTTTACCTTACACATATAGACAAGTGTCAGGTAAAGATACTCAGTGTTAAGTAAGTTATCTCAGCATAACCCTTCGTTCAACTTCTTCAAGTTTATACAAGTTTCTTTATGTAAGGAATCCAAGCCTTAGTTGTCTTAGGTTTTCAAGAACTCAGTACAAGTTGTTTTTTTTAATAAAAAAAAACTTTCTCCTTACAACTTCCTGGTTAACACTGTTGCCAGCAGCAAAAAAATATTCCTTTTCTGTATGTCTGTAGTCACGTTTTCATTAGTTGCACCCTGCTAAGATGTGACCTGCTATTTTTCTCTAACTAATCTACATCATACCTAAAGTAGAATTAAACTATAAAGCGGGAGAAGGAGGGTAATTTGTAATTTTACCATTTCCCAACGACAGGCTGTTGTCATAAAGGCAGACAAAGACCCGCCTTTCGGGAGGAATACTAAAATCTCTAATAATTCTAAAGCTAAAGTGTCACTATTTTGCAGACAATCAAACAACTTTCAGGACAAGAAAAATACAACGACAAACCAAATGAGAAAAGAGATTATGAAAAAAAAGTTCCAGCCAATGTTTTCTCTTGATGGGATCTTCCGAACTAGCCTGACTTTACCCTACACATTCTTTTCTTTTGTTTTTTGTGAGGGACATGCCTGCCGCTGGGGAACAAGTGGAATTTTCTCCCTCTCCTGCTTCATAGTTCCATTAATTCTACGATGTCCTAAGTCTACGATCTACATCCCTGACTCCCTCACCTTCGGAATCTCCGAGTTGGTGTCCTTGTACTTCCGCTTGTACCGGTGCACCTCGCCCTTGAGCTGCTGGTTGTGGTTCTGCAGTGACGTGATGAGGTGGCGCATCTCCCGGTTGATGGGCCCCGTCTGCTCGTTGGCCGCCAGGTTCTGCTCGAACTCTATCCGCAGCATCTCGTACTCCTTCCGCAGCTGTGCCAGCAGGTCTTCCAGCTGGATCACCTCCGTCCGCAGCTTCTTCTGGGCCATCAGTTCCTCGCTCTGGCAACAAATTGCGAATGCAAATGATGCACATTCATACAGGTTAAACTTATTTTTTACACTTCCTCAGTTCAGTCATAAGACTTTCAAAGTTCCCTTCATAAGGCAGTTGTATAAAATTTTAATTAATCCTATACTCTTTCTTGAGCAATGTTTGTTTCAATACTTGCTTGCTTGCTTGATTACACAATTATCTTGAAAACGGCTCTCTGAGAATTTCCTTCAAATGCTGGCAATAACTTATCAAAAGGTGTTCTGCCCCTTTTGCCACTGCCAGAAAAAATTGAATTGTGTAAAAAAGTGAATTTGGAAATTGTGAAATTTTAACACTGGTGCACACTGGTTGCACACTGGTAACACTGGTTGCCTTGATAGCAACGGAATGAATAGCAAAACTACAAGGTAACTAAACAGATGTTTGCAAACTAAGTCATCTGTTAATATTACTGTTCCAGAGTGTTAAGTGACGATGGCATGGAGTATTGAAAAGAATATGTATAACAAGGATGAAAGAATGTGGATAACGAGGATGATACTGATTTCTTTATCATTCATATAGTAGTGTGATGAACTTGTAAAAATGAAATATTACCGAGCAAGACTCTTTCCACTAAGTACTTTTCAAAGTCAGAATTCAATGGCCACAAATATTTAATATAATTTTATAACCCCATCATTTTTTACAAATTTTTCATTTAAAATTAACAGTTGCACCTGTCCGCACTGGTCAGACGGCATTACAAAAACTCCCTATTACATTACGTGGCTGAGCAATGCCGCCAAACCACCTGGGATTGTTTTGTGCTTAAAGTTAAATGGAGGGAATCAAGCTTCAGGCAGCTTGGTGGCGTCGCAGAACAGTTGCTGCCCCATTTAAATACTAACAAATGATTTAGCGGCAAACACATTATAGTAAATGGTATTTATTGTGTTGTGGTCTGTAATGAAATTGCTGGAATCAGCTGTTCATGCTTTTTCTCAATACTAGTTTTAACACCCAAAGCTGTTCTCACTTCGGTTTGTTCATTATACCCTCCTAAAATTTGACATTGAAACTTAAGAAGTACTTTTCATGACATGCCTTTTGCAGTTTTGACAAATACAAAGAAGTCAAGCAAAAGTATAAAATAAAATAATAAAGCATAAGATTTTCCATCTAAATTTTAAGTCCAATTAATTCTTCAACCATGCAAAAATATTTATTTAAACAATCAAAGTGGTCTAGTATCTAACTAACAGCTAAAAATTTACTTATTTGAAATCTATCTTACCTCCATCATTTCAATTTGTCGCAAGTGAGCATTCTTGGAAGTCTGGAGTTGGAGTCGGGCCTCATCAAGTTGTGTTTTCAGCTGCATCGATTCGTTGTACAAAACAGAGAATTGGGACTGAAGACATTTGTATTCCGTTGTTTCTACGATCACGCTTTCTGGTAGTTGCCGGATCTTTTGAGAGGAAAAATCAAAACATTATGAAATTTTAATCAAGAGCATAATACCTGCAAAAGGAGATAACTGCTGTAACATTCTTTAATACTTGCTAATTCACAACCAGTCGAAGGATCTTTGTAAGTAGCACTGTTAACAGAGATTAACACAGTTCAAGTAACCGAAAAATATAAGGTAAACCTTAGGCTACAACTTTCATATCTGACTTTGGATAGGACTTCATATAGAATTTAAACCCTCGTTTCCCAAATCAAAAGAGGTCTAAATATTTATTTTGAGAGTATGGATGAAAACTGCAGTTCTTTCTTTAAGTTATAATTCCAATAAGGGTGAAAAGTCAAGAAGCAAGTGGTGAGTCTAGTTGCGATGTTTTTGATAATACATGTAGCCCATGAACTAACATGTCTAAGTTAAGTGTCTAACTGTGCTATGTGTTATCTCATAGGACTACATGCATTATAAAAAACAGCGCAGCTAAGACTCACCGCTTGCCTCTTGACTCTCTGCTCAATTTTGTTTAACTTTAGAAAAAGCCCCCAAAAATTTTCATCAATTTGTAATTCCTCTACTTCCTTTGGAGCTAGATTATTATGTAGTCTAAATATTAATTCTGAGAGCATAACTGGGAACAAAATTGCTTTATTAAACAAAAATGCTACTAAAAAAAATGTCATCCGCTTACATCCATTTTCAATTTCTCCACTTCCTTCAGTGCCTCTCGATGTTGGGCGTGTAGTTTGTCCAGTTCCTGAAGCCGATTGTTCGCCAGTTCCCTTGTTTCTTCAATTTCCTTCTGCAGTTCTTCCATCTGAAAGTTTAGAATGTCGTTTAAAAAAACTGTGATTTTTAAAGAATTAAGATAACTAATTTAATAATTCTATACAAAACTAATTACTGTTTTTGGCAAATCAAGGAGAACACAAAAATAATACTTCAATAATTAATTTTTTGGTCTCTTACGTTTCCAATGTGAATTGGCAAATCCAGGAGACTGCAGCTGCTTAACAGCTTTAGTCAATGATAACAATGATGATCACAAATTTCTTCCACAGCATCACATATGAGTTCGAAAAATAAATCAGTTTCCCCTCTATACAGTTTGACCACTATTTTTTTGTTCCATTAATTCAAAACCACTTAATCAATGTCCTATTGCTCTAAATAACTGTTCCCCTTTAATTTGTACGTCCACTATGGTATTCCTGATCCACTAGAATCCATTATAGCTGGCCTTATCTTATCTGGTAATTGTTTTACATTTTCCCCTACCATCTAGGATTTTTTTATTTAGTACAATTTAACTTGAAATGGGTATACAATTGTATGAAAACATGTTTAAAAATCAGGCCCACATCCATGGAACAAAATGGTTTATCATCTCCCGCCCAGACTCTTGGCGAAACCTATTCCATCTACCTATACCTTTTTCTTTTGCATAAGGGATATTGCAAGTGAAAATTCCTCTCCTTTTCGGTCACAGTTCAAAAAAAAAAAAAAAATAGCTGAAGTACCTCTACGGGATTTTTTTGAGCAGTGCAGCACTCAAGCTTCCCACTACCCCATTACAAAAACAATTTCTTGAGATACTAATTCACCTTCTTCTGCGACACGGTGGTGGTGAAGGTTTCGCCAGCCCCTTCTTGTCACCGTGTATCTCCTGGTTTTCCCGGTTTTCCCCAAATTCCTTATTGGTAGACACCCTGCTAATAGCGCAATGGCCAATGGCAACTAAGGGACCTACATTTTAACACTTTGAACCCTGGGCGCTAAAATCTCTTTTTACGTACGTTACTGGCCAATTTTTGGGTTCAAATTAAAATTCATAGCTTAATACATATAATTGTTACCCATATAAATTATATATCAAAGTAAAGAGAAAAAATATAACCTTTCAAATGATATAAATTTTATTACAGTTACAATAAACAAAAATTTTAGGATTCCACATAAAACGGACTTAAAAAAATGAAGAAAACAAAATTGCGACAGTAGTCACGTACATCACTCATATCAAATATATCTCTCATATTTTACTTTAAACATGACAAAAACATTACGTAATAAAGTAATAACAAATCTTATAACTAACTCAGACTCAAAACACTTGTAAATATAAGTGAAATCACATTTTATTGGATGCCGACACAAACGTAAACAAAGTCAGCCATTACTGCAGATAACAAAGCGTCGTCAGCCGGTGACGCAAAGGATCGCTGTAGACATTTGGATTTATTTTTCTGCTGCTAAATAGATGGCTTTTTCTAGACCTTTGGATACTATAATCAATGCCAGATGATCAAGGAAGAGTTCCCTAGCAACGATTAGCGAAAACACGTCGAATAAACGTTGCTATAGAATTTAATTTCGCGGCCCGACCTATACTCGGGCTTCGTACACGGCGACATATGCCATGCCCCGAGCTATACTCGGGCTTAGGGTTCAAAGTGTTAACGTGGGATCCAAACACTAATTTCACCAATGAATTACAAAAGGGTCAAATTATTACAACGGTATTCAGGACGAACGTAGTATTCGTCTACGAATGTAGTGTGACTAGTGAGACATTAATCACCAACAAGGAATATCACATCCACAAGCCATCGCTTGTACAATTCGTGACCTCCAAGAAGCAGGATTACAGAACACGCCACTGTCCCTTTCTTTTTCCTCCATAGTTGAGTAGCAAGAGGGAAAAGGGCCCTTGAACCAGATGTGGACCAGGGGTGGATTTACATATGGGCTTAAAGGGCTATAGCCCAGGGCGGCAGAATTTATGTATTATTATTATTATTATTATTATTATTATTATTATGTTTATCCCGTGTTGGGCCGGGACAGAATGTCCAACAGTATCCCCTGCTTGTCGTAAGAGCCGACTAAAAGGGGAGGGGGGCGCACTGGTCCTTTTTCGCGTCTCCTTTTCACAATTCCATTCTCCGGTTCATTTCAATAGCCCGGTTGTTTTTTCTAAATCATTCCGGCCTATTTTCCGGGGTGACTCTGTGTTCTTCAGCCTCCATTGCGCTGGAGGTCTAGGACGAGCAGAGGGTACAGCTTAAAAACTGGGTTCTGCACCTCCCAGGCTGCCGGATAGTACAGGGGCCCGGGTCAGCCCAGCCAGCTGACCTGGCTGCCCTATCAGCCGGCGAAAATCCCTTTGGCCGTGGCGGTGCCGGTTGGCGACCGGATAGGGCCCTGCTGCGGTCACGGGGGGGCTCTGCCGAGGCCACTGCTCGTCTGGGACCGCCGGTGTTTTGGAGGCGGTCGAACACGGATATAGTTTCTCTGGTGATGGGTCGGTCTGACTTTCTCATCGGGGTACGTTTGGGGGGTCAACGCCCAGTCTTGGGGGCCAATCCAGACAACATGGCAAGTGCAGACAAAAAAACGATTCAAAAGGTGCACGAATCAAAACGGGGTACCCTAACCCCAAAAAACACCCAGCAGGATTCTCCTCTGAGTGGGCTTGACGACGGGGTGGCAAGCCCCTTCGAAAGAAGGTCTCGACTCACGAGATCGCCACCAGTCCGGGTCGCGACACCTGCCTCATCGGTGGCCAGAACATCCGCGGCCATTGAGAGGGCACCCAGTGAGGACAACGAGCCGATGAATGCCGACTCGTCTCCCTTTGACGCGGTCATCGCGCTCGCCAGGCAGCAGGAGGAGGAGCACCTTAAAAAGTGCTTTGACACCCTGGCTGTAATGAAGGCTGCGACCGCCCGGCAGAAGAACATTAGCAAGGACGTGCAGGATGGCATTGTCCAATTGGAGGCCAGTCTGCAGCACATTGTCCAGCTGAGGAGGTCGTGGCAGTCTTGTGAGACGGTGGCCGCAACGACCCAGACGACTCCATCGCTGCGGGTCAAGGCTCAGCCGGCCGGTGGAAAGCGAGCCGCTTCTAGCCCCGCACAACCGGAGGCAGAGAAAAAGCCGAAGGGAGACGGTCCAGCGGAGAAGTCGGACTCCGAAGCATGGACCGAGGTCGTTAAGAGGAAGGGTAAGAAGAAAGACCCTCTTCCAAATCCTAGAAGCCAGCCTGGCACCCAGGACAAGAAGAAGGCGCCGAGGAAGAAGTCCCGCAAGCAGCGGCCGGACGCTCTTCTCATCAAGCCGTCGGAGGGGAAATCCTACGCCGACGTGCTGGGCGAAATTCGCAGTAAAGCGAAGCCCGATGAGAAGGGCGCCGTCATCAAGGGCATGAGGAAGACCCGAGCCGGCGATCTTTTGGTCGAGCTCGGTGACGCCTCCAAAAGTAAAGCCGCCTTCAGCGAGGACTTGCAGACCATCTTGGGGGCGAACGCGACCGTCCGCGTTCTCGAACCCAAGTCGACGCTGGAGGTGAGGGACCTTGACGAGCTGACGACCGAGGCGGAGGTGACTGCTGCCGTCAAATCCGCCATCGGCGACAACGTCGAGGTGAAAACCTTCCTCTCAAAGGCGAACGCTCGGGGTCAGAAGGTGGCGATTCTCACGCTGGGAGCCAGGGCAGCTGCGAAGCTCCTGGAGAAGGGCCACCTGAAGGTCTGGTACGTGAGCTGTCGGGTGCGCGAGAAGCTCGTGGCCTCCAGATGTTTTAAATGTCTGGGGTTCGGTCACGTAGCTAATCGCTGCCCTGGACCCGATAGAAGCAAGCTCTGCTTCAAGTGCAGCGGCCAGGATCACAGGGCCAGCGCATGCAATGCAGCGTTGTCATGTGTCCTGTGTACAGAAGCCGGTTTGAAGGGCGACCAGGTCAAGCATTCCGCTGGGTCTGGTCGTTGCGGGCAGTACAGGCGGGCCATCCAGGAGCTTCGCCAAACACAAAAGAAATGATCAGTGTTCTGCAACTTAACATGCAGAGGAGCAGGACAGCAAACGACTTGCTGTTCCAATTCGCCACGGAGCAGGGCGCTGACCTACTGCTTCTCAGTGAGCAGTACCAGAACCGACGCTCCGCGCAGTGATTCTCGGATCCCTCCGGCACTGCGGCGATTTGGATCTTGGACCTCGGGAAGGTGCCTGTTCTCGATTCCGGATCGGGCAACGGCTTCGTTTGGGTGAGGAGCAGGGGTTTCACTGTCTTCTCCTGTTACCTCACGCCTAACCAACCGATCGCAGACTACCGCCACATGGTCGATTCCATTGAGGATGAGATCATGAACACCTTTGGCGGGGTCATAGTCGGTGGCGATTTTAACGCAAAAGCCGTGGAATGGGGTTCCCCGCGGACCAACACTCGAGGTCGTTACGTCCTCGAGTCGGCTGCCAGGTCGGGCCTCTGTATCCTTAACACGGGCGGCATTTCCACCTTTCGCCGTCCGGGGTGCAGAGAGACGATCCCTGACATATCCCTTGCCTCTGAAGGGATTGTCCAGCGGATCTCCGACTGGCGTGTCTGCGAGGAGTATTCCTCTAGCGACCACCAGGGGATCGTCTTCAAGGTCCTTCCCGAGGGTGCGCGCTTGCGCGCTGAACCTGCTCCTCTGGCTCGACGCTGGAACACCAGTCGTCTGAGCAAAGACACTTTTAAAGAAGTAATTAAAGACCAGAGCATTGTGAATTTCACAGGTGCCGAAGAGCTGGCAGCATCGACGATGCGTCTCATCGCGACCGCGTGTGAGCAGTCGATGCCCGGAGTTTCCCGCCGCCACAGGAAGAAGCCGGTTTACTGGTGGACGCCTGAAATCGCGGAACTCCGGAGGAGATGCCTTGGTCTCCGACGAGCTGCACAGCGAGCCAGGAACCGCCCTGATGCAAATGCCAGATCGGCTGAGCACAGAGCGGCCCGCCGAGAGCTCCGCGGTGCCATCAACCGGAGTAAAGTCAGGTGCTGGAAACAGCTGTGTCAGGATATCGACAACGACCCCTGGGGGATGGGCTACAAACTTGTAACCCAGAAGCTAGGGGCTCGCTCACCACCTGCGGTCATGGAACCACAAGCCATGGCCGCCGTCGTCGACACACTGTTTCCCAGCCACCCAGTTCGGCCAGTCAGGGAATTCGGAGAGGTAGGCGCCTTCCCAGTCTTCCGGGAAGAGGAACTCACCGCCGCCGTCCGATCCCTACGACCCAGAAGAGCGCCCGGTCCCGATGGCATTCCGGCGGAGGTGCTCAAGCTCGCTGCGGAGGTGAATCCAAGGCTTCTGCTCGATATGTTCAACGCGTGTCTGGCGGAAGGCGTTTTCTTTTCTTCGTGGAAGGTTGCCCGCCTTGTTCTTATCCCGAAGGCGAAGAGCACACCGGGGACCCCTTCTTCTTTCCGACCCCTGTGTATGCTCGACACGGCCGGGAAAGTGCTTGAGAAGCTCCTGCGCGTCAGGCTGACCGAGGCCATCGTCTCTGCGGGGGACTTGTCCCCGCAGCAGTACGGCTTCAGATCCGGCCGCTCTACCATCGACGCTATTCAGGAGGTAGTTGAGGCAGTGCGGAGGGCGGAGGATCACAACCATTGGTCGCGCCGCGTGGTCCTTCTCGTCACGCTCGACGTGAAGAACGCTTTTAACTCCGCAAGGTGGAGCGATATGCTGTGGGCGCTTGAGCATACGTTCCAAGTTCCCTCCTACCTCCTGCGTATGATAGAAGCGTATTTGTCAGACCGCGTTCTGTTGTACGACACGACCGAAGGTCAGCGGCGCATTCCCATCACTTCCGGGGCTGCGTAGGGGTCCATTCTCGGACCAGATCTCTGGAACGTGTCTTACGACAGCTTGCTGAGGCTAGACATGCCCGATGAGACCCGCCTCGTTGGCTATGCTGACGATGTCGCTGCCTTGATCGCTGCGAGGAACGTCGAGCAGGCAAAACTGAGGCTCAGCGTAGTGATGGCCAAGGTCAACGGGTGGATGCGAGATCACGGCTTGTCCCTGGCTATCAGTAAGACGGAGATCGTCGCCCTCACCAAAAAGAGGATTAACACCGTGTTCCCGGTGCAGATAGGTGACGTCACACTCGAGACTAAGCCTGCTGCAAAGTACCTGGGAGTCATGGTCGATAGCAGACTGTCTTTCGGCGAGCAGATCCAGCGCGCCGCCGACAAAGCCGCTAAGGGTGTCGCTGCCCTTGGTAGGCTTATGCCCAATGTCGGCGGTCTTCGCTCCTGGAAGCGCCGCTTGCTCATGACTGCCGTCCAGTCAGTCTTGCTGTACGGGGCGGAGGTATGGGCTCACGCACTCGAGAAGCGAGTCTACCGAGACCGGCTTGCCCGAGTCCAGCGCCGAGGAGCTCTGCGGGTCGCTTCGGCCTACCGCACAGTCTCCGAGCCTGCTGTGATGGTGATCGCCGGAGTCATTCCCGTCCTCTTCCTCGCGAGGGAGAGGCAGGCGATTTACCGGAGGAGGCCTGAAGTGGGCCGGGAAACAGCTGCCAGGGAAGAGCGCGATCGCAGCTTCGACTCTTGGCAGCGCGACTGGGAAGCCGAGCTTAGGGGACGTTGGACCTTCCAGCTCATACCTTCCGTCCGACCATGGGTGGAACGGCAGCACGGCGAGGTCGATTACTACGTGACGCAGTTTCTTTCTGGGCACGGGTACTTCCGAGCCTATCTGCACCGGATGGGCAAAGTCGCCAGCCCGGACTGTCTGTATTGCCCCGGCATCCCAGACACGTCCGAGCACACTTTCTTTCAGTGCGACCGTTGGCACGTCCGCCGAGCCTCGCTTTCATCTGAGATCGGCGTGGTCGTCAGCCCAAACAACATCGTCGGAGCTATGCTCCAGGGAGAGGGCAACTGGAACTGTGTCCAGCACTACGTCCAGGCCATTCTTCGAGCGAAAAAGGTCGACCTCGATCGGCCTTAATTCTCAGCTTTTCCCCAAAGAGGTTGCCCTAGTGGCGTAATATCAAAGGCCTAGCCCGAAGTAATGTGTGAAACAGTTCCAGGCTAGTGTCCTCGGTGCCGAGGGAGGTGGTTTAGTCGGTAGTTCACGGGACATCGAGCTCGTGGGAGTCCGACACTACTGAGGGGACAATGAGCCCCTCAGTGTGCGTAAATGCATTCCACCTCCTACCCAAAAAAAAAAAAAAAATTATTATTGTTTGTCAAATCTGCCTCTGATGTGGACAAACAGCTAGACAGTCCTTAAGCTGAAATCGAGAGAAAAATATGTTGCAAATCTACGCTAACACCATTCTAGATACAGTCAACAAATAGCTTTGCCTACTGTTTCTCGCGACACTAACCTTCTTCTGCGACAAGATTAAACCAGATGTGGACAAATGGCTAGACAGTTCTTAAGTTGAAGTCGAGAGATAAACATGTTGCAAATTTACGCTTACACAGTTCTTGATACAAATGTCAACAAGTAACATCGTCTACTGTTTCTTGCAACACTTACCTTCTTCTGCAACACGGTTAAACCAGATGTGGACAAATGGCTAGACAGTTCTTGCAAAATCTACGCTAACACCGTTCTCGATACAGTCAACAAACAACATCGCCGACTGTTTCTCGCGACACCAACCTTCTTCTGCGACACGGTGGTGGTGACGACGGGCTTGGCCAGCCCCTTTTCGTCGCCATGGATCTGCTGGTAGTTCTTGATCTTCTCGATGGCGTCGGCTAGGTGGTTCTCCAGCTTGTCGTTGCGCGACTGCACCTTCTGCAGCTCGTACTGCAGGTCGTCCACGCGGTTCAGCAGTTCCGCCGCCTCCGTCTCCTTGCCCGTCACCCGCTCTTGCAGTTCAGCCATCTGCGAAAAAGAGAGAATAAAATAAACTTTAAAAAAAGGTGAAAACTAATCATTATTTTCATTTGATTAATTTTTTCATAGATACAAATATTTTGAGTGGTTTGATTGTGGAAAAACAGGCCACTAATTGGTGAACTCCACTGGATGGGAACGAGAACTAACATCTGTGATATGGCTTGCGGAGGAATGCTCGCAGAAAAAAGCAGGCAAGTGAACTTGGATGTTGCACGAGCATCGCTCGGATGCTACTCGGATTGCGATAACAATGCATCCGAGTAGCTCATATGTAATCATCTCGGTCCGAGTTAGTCAGATGGAGATATTCTCTCAGATCCGAATTTTGATTTGAAAGGATTTAACATTGGATATGTTTAACAACTCAATCCGTGTGCAATAGCTGGCTAACAAACTAGGCTCGAGTGGACTCGAACCAAGCCAGCCCTATAACTGGGACCGAGTAAAAATCAAGCTCGGTCCAAGATTAATTGGACCATGTTAACCCGCCTTAAATCATGATCTCAATCCCTTTCAACTCAAACTTTCCTTCAAAATTCAAGCTCCTACGTTTTGCATCAATCATTCCCACACTTTTCAACCTTATCTTTCTTTCGATGTTCCTTTCCAAAACCAAAAGTCTCCTTCAGGTTTGGACTGCTTCACCTTAATATTAGCTTTTCACAATCCCCCCCCCTTTTTCCCAATGACACATTATCTGGGGCAATCCAGTGATCTGTATCAGATAAGATACGATACAAATTCATCATCACACTATTAAGCAAAAACAAAAACAAAACACAAGTTAAAACCTTTAGGTTGTCTGTAAAAAATTATGCTACTAACTCAACCATATCTAACAAGTGTTTTCTTTTATACAAATTTATGTCCGTTTTGTATATGACTTAACTGAACACTAAGGGTGGGTTTCGGAGATCGGTATTAAGTCTACTCTCGAACTAAATACCAGTTCAAACCGGTTCTTAATCTAGAACTACAGAAATCGGGTTTCCGAGCTCATGGATTGCTTAACTCCAGCATTATCTTTAATTCGAGTATTATCTCGGGAGGGATAATACCGGACTTATTCTCGCGGGTTTCGGAGTCAAGAAGAACGTAATCCTCGTATTAAAAATTTATTCTTTCGGGTTTCGGAGTCAATATTTAATCCAGAACTGGGCAAATGAAGCATAATTCGAGTATTATTTTTGAGCATTTTACTTCACGATTTAATCCTGGAGGTGGGCGGGATTAAGTTCAGTATTAGCGAATTTCCACTATAGGTAAGAAGCTATTACCGTAGCAGGCCCTACTCATGGTAAGATCTAAGACCGAGACCATGATAAATTTTCGTTTTGGGGCCCCCAGAAGCAAAAAAAAAAAAACACCATCCGTTCATTTTCATACACATTCATTTACATATTCAGGGTGTCCGGAAATTATGGTTAAATGTTTTAGTATGTGGTAGTAGAGATAAATATAAGAAAAAAAGTTTATATAAACATAGGTCCTAAAGTACTTCGTTTTCCGTATGTGTGTCTGTTTGTGATTTTTACATATTTATTCCTAACTCACCAATCTCTTAACGTACAAACTTCAAACTTGGCACATGGATAACCTCTATTCAGAACTATTTTTGTAAGAAGTAGGTATCAAATTTATACTTTGTAACATTTCAAAATGGCGAGTGTTTTTATTTTCAAAGCGAAATATTTAAAAAAAACGCAAATTTTAGAAAAACTTTACAAGAGACAAAAAAGTTGCGATATTTAATCCAATAAACGCTGATATTAAGATTATGATGATCGGACAATAACGGAGAACTTTTAACTTCTGAACTTTTCTGAATAAAAACATGGTTCTTTAGAACAAACCCTCTGAAATTTGTATATTTTCATTCGGATTTAAAATTTCTTCATTATTAGTTGTCAGATCATCATAATCTTAATATCAGCGTTATTTGGATTAAATTTCTCAACTTTTTTGTCTCTTGTATATTTTTTCTACAATTTGCAGTTTTAAGATATTTATTTTTGGAAATAAAAAAACAGTCGCCATTTTGAAATAGTACAAAGTATAAATTTGATACTTCACACAAAAATAGTTGTTAATAGTTCTTAATAGTGGTAATCCATGTACCAAGTTTGAAGTTTATACGTTAAGAGGTTCGTGAGATATGATTAAATATGTGAAAATCACAAACAGAAACACAGACGGAAAACGAAGTACTTTAGGACCTATATTTATATGAACTTTTTTCTTATTTTTACCTCGACTATCATATACTAAAATATTTTACCATAATTTCCGGACACCCTGTATATGTATGTACCAGCCCATTGGACTACCGGTTAAGGGGGATAATCCCTCCCAAAAATGTTTTTTTACATAGAAAAATAATTCTATATTCTTTAGCATTATTGAATTCAGCTAAAACAAACACTTTAATATTTGAATCACTGCTCTGTGTCCATTGGTTACCGAGATATTGAAAGTGGTAAATACAGGACGTTGTCCCAATGCTAACCTAAAGGGAAATAAATAACATTCTATATCTCGCTTACTTCTCAACATATCTCAATAAAACTTGGTATATGGCTTCTTCTAGTTCAGATTTGTTAAATATTGAATTATTAAAACTACCCAGTTTTAACATTCCTGCTGCAACAAACCTGCATACTCATTCCTCATGTTATTCTTGTGGAGCTTACAAAAACATGTCAAATAAATATCGCTATATTGGATTGAAATACGCACTTTTGAATTTGAAATTCGCTGAGTATGCAGGTCTGCTACAATGGGGGTACAATCTTTTTTCAGTAGGCCAAAACTTTTTCTTTTACTCTAAACATAAATTCTTTTCAAGTTCTCGGCCTTAATGAATGCCTTTTTTCCTTGAAAACACTGTAGCGTGTGAAATAATTTTATTACGGCTTTTCAATGTCAATATCAGAGGTTTAACTCGCAATGGACTTATTGACAGGAGTTTAAGTTGTCAACAAAATTTTTTGCACTGTATGCGAAATTCGAAGAAATTATCCTTGCAGAGAATTACATTTTTATATCTTGACATGATTCATATCACTAATAAAATTCAAACAACCGCCAGATGAAATTTGTTATTTTTATAATACCACGGCTGCTTTTGGGTCATCCGCTAAGTTATTTGGTGACCCTTTCATATCGTACATGGTATAGTCATAAAGACAAAAAAACAAGAAAATTAGTAATAATAGTCATACTCATTTTTCATAGTTGGAAAAACGGTCAAACAGGTGATAAGTTATCGGTATAGATGCGCGCGGTCAACGTACCAACACCCTTACCCCCTTCCGGACAAACAAAACAATGCAATAGCGGAGCCTTGTTCGGCCCTCTTCGGCCTTGATTCGTACCACTACCCAAAACATGAAATTCCCCGCGATTCCCTCCTTAGTTCAGAAGTAAGTCGAGTAGTAACTTTAATACCGAACTACGCTAATACGAGAATTAAGGAAGTTAATTCTGTTCTCCGAAACCCGATTTTTCATGCGAGTATTATCTTAATTCTCGTATTAACTAACTCCAGAATTAGCTAATACCGATCTCCGAAACCCACCTTAAAAATATTAACTCCTGCCCATAAAAGCAACCAAGAAAGAAAGTAAGAAAGAAGAAAAGACAAATTGGCACAATTTTTCAATGTCTTATGGTCAAGAATGTTTTCTGAATTTGTGATACCCATAGGAGAATAAATCTTATGTCTTATGAAATACACTGAATACCAAAGAAATATTAATTGAAAAGAAACACTCATAGCAATTGTTATGTATATGAAGAGCTTTGTCTAGCCTGACACTTAAAAAAATACAACTCAAAAAATCAGAACTCAGTAAAATCAGTGCAATAAAACCAGAAACAAAGCCAACTACTGAACCAGTTCAGTAGAATGGCCGAGTCCGTTCTCAATAGAATGAACTCAGTTAAATCTGAGTACCAAGATGAAATTATATTTTTTTTAACTGAATTTCAAACGGTTATTCACAGTATTTCAATTAATTCAGTACTCACTTTCAGAGAAATGCTGTGATACTTCTTATGCAGGGATGTATTGAGGGCTTGCAAGTTGCGGTTTTCTGCTTGGATCTCAATATTTGCCTGACGAATCACCTCATCCACATTGGGGGCTTCATCTGGATGAACAAGAGCAAGTATGGGTATGAAAAAATATAAAGTTGGGAATTACAATGATAATTAATTGTTGAAAAACATAGGAAAAATAACATGACATGAGAATATAAGTTGTTCTGGCAATTAAGTTTACGATTCATTAATTATAGGTTGAAAATAAGAGAGATATCTTTTGTGTTTGTAAAATGTGGTTTTATCCTATTTATACAAATCAGCTGCTTGAGGTAAAACATTTTTCAAATTAGCTATAGTTTCTGTAAAAATTGTAACAAAGTAAAACTGGATATTAATCCAATTTAAGGAAAGAGCTGCCATGATATATTCCTGAGTAGTAAAAGAAACCCGATTAGGATAATACAACCATTGTAATATAACTATTGTTAAAAATTTCCCAGGTTTTGAGATGTCTAAATTAGTAGAATGAGAAATTTAATATCTAGGCATTATTTAGACAGACAGATTTTCCTTTCTTCGTGTAAAAAATGATAATGGTCATTTCTAATAATGGTGATAGTTTGCTTCGCTGTCCAAAGATTGGCAATCAAAAAAGTTGATAGACTATGAATACATCTAGTTTTCCTCTTACCGCCATCTAGTTCTCCCTTGAGTGCCAAAGTGATTTTCTCATTCCTCTGCATGAGTCGGTCGAAGGCCTGGATCACTTTAGCGACGGCGCGTTTCGACACTTGCACCCGGTTCGCCAGCTTCTCGTCCAGCTCCTCTTTGTCCCAAGTCGATAGTTGCATCAGGAAGGAAGTGGTGGCCTCACTCTCATCTGAAAAGGGAAGAAATACCGATTTTAAAGGATTTTCATATAATGGCCGAAGTTGAATGGCGCCTCTGGGCAAGATTTAACTTTCAAGAAATTAAAAATACATAACCATGGAGTAATTACTCTGAGTTATTGGAAAGGCTATAAAAGGTAAATCTTGTAATTTTCTATTTTATGTCAAGGCCTGGTGACAAGAGAAATGTCGATAACTAACATTATGGGACTAACATTATTTTTCGGGTATTGAAAAAATATCTCAATTTTTGATTAACTGATTAGTAACAAACAAGTCTTTTTTATTTAATTATTCACAGTAAGGACCTACAATCTACAAAAACCATAGCTAAATTTTGTAAAAATGTTCAGGGTGTCTATCACACAAAATGTGGTAAAAAGGAGGACTTTTCGAGGGCCTTTGGAGAGCCCTAAAAATTTCTGAGGACCTAGAGACATTTCTTGGCCTGGTAGAGGAGTGCTTCAAATAAAAGCATTTTTATTCATTTTTGGATTTATTGCCCCTGGACTGGTGGGATTATATATGGTTTTAAATTACCTGTTTCCGTCTCAGACCAATATTTAGCCATTTTATTACGACCTAGGGTTCAACACATATTGTGTCATGATCACGTAGTTGTCATCATGACAGCTTCTCTCCACTGACAACTAGTTGTGGTCATGATGACAACTACGTGATCATGACACAATGTGTTGAACCCTAGGTCGTAATAAAATGGCTAAATATTGGTCTGAGACGGAAACAGGTAATTTAAGAAGCATTTTTATTTATTATCTATGAAAAATATTACTGAAAACCATACAAAATCATAATGTAAAGCAATTTAGTTATAATCTTATTTATTAATGAATATTTCTCAAGATTTCTCAAAAACCAGTAAAGTTAATGACATATAATGGCAACAAAATTCTTGTTTGATAATTTTTTATAATGGAATTTACTTATAAAATGGAAAAATTATTGGAGTACCTTCATGTCAAAAGGAAAACTTTTGGAGGACCTTCTTCAAAAGGAGGACATTTGGAGGACTTGATTCGGAGGACCGGTAATATCTAACATAAATTTAAAAGATCCAAACAGGTTCATTAAGTCATCATGTTTCAAACGACTAAAAATTAAGCATGGTCCAACAACATGACATTACTTCAACAGGAACTTACTTTTGTTTTCCGACTCGTCTGCGGTTTCTGCGTCGAACCGCTGCAGCAGCACTCGGATGTCTTCATTGAGCTGGTTCCAGTAGCGGTTGACGACGTTGAGCACGGCGTCGTCTTGAGTCTGCCGCTTCTCCAACTGTTCTATCCTCTGCCGCAGTTCCGCCTCTAGTCTGTTCCGTTGTTCCAACCTCTGAACAAATTTTCATTAGGTGAATCACAATACTCATTTTTTCTAATTAACTAAATTTGTAAGTAGGCCTAAAAAACAACGGTATAATCAGTCTCTACTGTGAAACATGGGTCCCGCGAGAGTGGGACTGAGATTAGAAGGCACTAGGCAGCAGCCAATGCTATTGTGATGAGGGTGTTCTGCGGGTTGCATTGTTTCGATCCCACAAACATGAGCTCTATATGTTTGAGTATGTTTGATCTTCAGGAGCTGATGATTTTTCAAAACTCGAATAAAAAACTGAAAAAAAACAGTCAGGAAAGTTTACATATTAGAAGTTCATCCTGGAGCAGTTATTGACCATAAAATACTGTATGGTTTGTATATTAAATTAACCTTAGTGTTTGAATAATGATAAATGGGCCACAGCATGCAGGTTCCAGTATCCAATAGATTTTCAAAGTTGACCCATTTCAGTTAAATTAATAAATCATTGTATTTTTTGCAGATTAACATTTATCTTTAGGGGGAATCCAAAATTTGCATCATTACACGATTAGTTACGTTGTACATGATTTAACAAGATTTGAATCTAAAAGCATCAAAGATATTTTTAAGAGACCAATTCTTTTGAGAGAACCCGTGAAGCTGTTTCCAAACCAAAAGTCAATAAGTTTAATAATACACTTTTAAATAGGGGCTAATCAGTATTTTATTAAAATTCAAAACTTTGTACATATATATTTCAAAAATATAATATACGTGTCAGTCCAGCAATCAAATGTTTATTTTCAATAACTTCTTCCTCAAGCAGAAAATTTATGATGGCAAAAAAAAAGAAAAGTAACTAAATAACGAGCAGAAACGTTACCTGAGCGAGTTTCTTGTTTTGAAACTGCAAAACTTTGATGTCCATCTCCTCCAAAGTAGAGATGGGACCGATCCTGACAGGTTCGAACTGAACCTTCTTGAGAGGCGGCTCCCCACTCCCCCCGCTGTCCGAGTCCGCTCCCCGCTTGGTGGACATGGCTCAGGGTCCTTTTCTGAAAAAAAGAATTTCTAACTATACGCCTAATTAACTCTAGGATGCTCGTGACCATGTTTGACCTAAACATGTTCTAGTATATGTACATGTAGGCCCTAACCTCAAAATGAATTTTTAAAATTCCTACCGTTTCTAAACAAAAATCGATGTAGGCAACCCAATTTTTACAATTCAAAATTATAAATTTATACCGTTTTTGAAACAATATTTAAAAGTAATAAACATTAGCCAAAGTCATTTGGGTCTGATTTACAAAAAAAATATAAAAAACCTGTTTAACAAGTTTTTTTAAGAGCCTTTTGAATCAACTGTTAAAAAAACCTTTCATCACTAATCAAATTTACCGTGAGCTACTTGAAACTAAGCTTGAGACACATACACAACACCGCATATTTCAACTTAATTCTACACTGCCAGATTAACCTTAAACGTAGATAACTTAAACTCATGGATTTTTAATGGATTTTTTGGAACTTCATTGGAAATCAACATTAGCCTAAAATATTTCAACAACCATTCAAAAAAATCAAAAAAGAATAATTTATAATTCATCTCTGATAACTCTTAGGTACTGTGAATATTTTAAAGATTCGACATTTGAATTATTTTGGTGGACATGAGTAATTAATTCAGGCTAGACCTACTCAAGATTTAAGTTAAAAAGAGAAAAATTTCATTGTAGGCTGCCTACAAAAAATTACAGCAAACATAATTCAAGATATAGTTTATCTAATACAAAATTCATCGTACCGCAAAATATGAGAAGATACCATCCTACCCAAATTGTGAATTATTAAAAGAATTTCCTTAATAGACATACCTGGGTAGGTCGCCATTTCAAGAACAGTATAAGAAAATGATAAAAATAGG
This sequence comes from Flexamia atlantica, assembly GCA_035578135.1. Lineage (NCBI taxonomy): Eukaryota > Metazoa > Arthropoda > Insecta > Hemiptera > Cicadellidae > Flexamia > Flexamia atlantica. The sequence goes on from JAQJVK010000014.1 coordinate 9,541,687, forward strand.
CTAAAAGTAGAATCAAAGAGAGGCTTTTAAAAATTAAAGAAGATATAGGCCTTTTGAGAAAGTCGCTTATAGGCCAATAAACTCAAACCAGATTCAATATAATAATGTTTATATTTACTTTAACCCCTTAAGCGCCCCCTTTAGTAATTAGCGCCCACAGTTTTTAGTAGCGCAAGTTTAATTACACAATCAACACAAAAACACCGGGTTTTCGTCTCAACGCGATGAGCGCGATACTGCAGATCTCGTGGCGTGAATGTAGTTCCAGAAAAATACACTAGAGTGCAGCACCAAATGGTCTGCAACTCATCAGGGTCAACTGTACAGCCTTAGCAGGAAAAAACCTAGCAGAACAGTTGTACCAACATAAATCAGCTGAGAAAGCCAAATCGGGCGTGGCGATCAACGAGGCAAGGGTACACGAGATATCTTGTGCATGGCGGAGCATGTCCAGAATACTACGAGCTACCGCTACTAACGTGCCCGGCGGTTCAGGGGCGGTTTTGTAACTAATATATATTTATTTGTGATTCATAGTACACATTTATTTAAAATATAAAGTCTATAAAATTAATTATGAATTCTAAACCAATAGGCCTTCCCTGGCAAGTTTGATCAGGAAGTTTTTGAGTGGTGTTTTTTTAGAGAGTTTTTGAGAAGTGTTCGTTTTATCGCAGTTGGTAACTACAATAAATTGCACCTTAAATTAAAAGCTTAATTGAATGTTGAGTTTTTGTTGATTTTGGTTTCTTGAAATACCTCTGATTAGACGTCCCATCGTAAATCGTAGATCCCTCAATGTTACCAACCAAAGATTTACTAGTGAGCCTTAATTGACTAACAACGCAAGGATCTAAATAAATGAAGCTGAACAAAATCAATGGAATCAAAATCAGAAACGTATAAATGATGTATTTAATCCCCATTGACCTACATTCTGGACATCCAGTGTTAAAATTTAACGAACTACAAAATACAAACTGTTATAATTATGAGGATGGTCTTATGGATCAACGCAGTATTCTCTGGTGCAAGACGTTAATCCCCATCGGGGAATATCGCACCCAAATAAGCCATCGCTTATGGTTACAAGCATAGTTATCCACAATCTTTAAGTACATATATCGCTTGCCTAACTCAGGTTAGTTTAGGTATTCTATTGATTCACAGTGTTAAGTAGAGCATCTAATTGATTAGATACCTGATATAGAGGCCACTTGTATTTTGAGGTTAGGCTGTAAAGACTACTATTTTTAGTACCATATTAAGAATATTTAAGTCATTTTGGCACAAACAGTTCATTTTGGGCAACTGTCCTTTGTAAGTAATGAGGTGGATTTGACCAAGATCTGATCACATCCATATAGAAAAAATTCAAACTTGGCCTTTATCTGAGATTGTGATTACGCTGGTGCATATTATAAGTACGGTAATACATACCTATAGTGTTAATCAGTTTCTCAATGGAAATAACATTGAAAAACAAGAAAGATCGCCTGGTCTAAAGATATGGACAGTTACAATAAGGGTATTCTTCAGTACTTCAGTAGCTTTGGTTTTCAAATTTCTTTGGTTTGACTTTTCCATTCTTCTTATAACAGGCTCTAAAGTGGGAACTTTGAAACTAACACAGCTACTTGTAACTAGGCCTAGACTTGTTTATTTATGTTTAGCTTTTCTAGAGTTAAGCTTATAACATGAGTTTCATAGAATCTTTTTAGGCCTACCCGAACCCTTTAGCTGCCGAGAGAATTCTTACGTTGTTTTTTTATAAATTAAAAAATGCCATAAAACTTACCGTACACATTAATTTAAGTTTTTTTACAACTGCGGTAAAAATCCCGTCAGTCTGAGAACTGCCAGGAATAATTAGCTGAGATTGCAAGAAAAATCCATTAAACCATAAAAAAATTCAATAATTTTATTACAGCAATCGATTTATTAAATCAAAAAATTCATCAATTACGGTATCATTCAGGTTAATTTATCTAGGCCTAATTGGAAAAACCTTAAGAGTGGTCGTTCACGGAATAGAGTTGATTATCCAGCTGTAGTGAGCCAATCTGGTCGGCTGTTGGGAAATGTTTTTACAACAATGCTGGCCAAAGAGCCTGGCAGTTCTTGCCGCGTATGACTAACGCCGATCTCATCATACCATAACAGTTCTCACGATGGAAAGCCGATTTAATCGGCTGCTGACAGTCAAAAGAGTTAATTAGGCCGGCCCACCATCCTTCAGTACTGGAGCCTAAGTTACGGTCTGAGGAATCAGGAATGGTAGGCCTTTATATTTGGTGCAGACATAAATGATACATGAAGGGGATAAACTATGAAGGCCTAGAGCCTATCTTAATTTATCAGTGAAGGTAGTCATTCATTAAGTCTAAAACTCAAAGTGGGACTTAAACTAAATAGGAATTGAGGTCCCAACAAACAAAGGTCATGCATTTCAAATTTCAAGCTAAGTAATGTTTGATCAAAAGGGTACGAGTTTCATATCTGATCTTCTGGTGTTTGTTCCTAATACAGAGGATTCAACATCTGATTTCTAAGAAAACAGATAGGCCTACCGAACGATCTACCGATGGTCGAAATTCAATGTGTTATTTGTTGGACAGAACTTGACATCAGATTTCACTGTAATTCTAAATTGGACCTAGGTAACTTAGATTGTTTTGTTACTCTATGAAAACATATTATTCGATAGTATTTTAATTTAGTAGGCCTATAAGATGGCGGATAATGAAAATTAGTAGGTTAACCCTAAGTTGATTAGTTAATTGTAATAACATTTTAATTTAGTTTTTGGCCAGCTTTATTTTGTTTAATTTAAATTTTAGTTTTATTTTACGTATTTACGTTTATGTTTCATTATTTGTGAGAGAATCAAATATGATTTACAATGGTTTCGGACCGGTTAATTGTTTGTTATAGATAGGCTATTTCTTCATTACTCATGGTGGTTGAAACAGTACATCGGTTGAGTTGAACACGATAAGTTCATAGTTGATATCGGATTACTGAGACCTAGACAGAGTAAACTTACCAAAAACTAAGCTGATCTTAGCCCATATTAAATCATATTGAGAAGTTCAGTTACTAAACCTGGGCAAAACATAATATAGCCTAAACAATAAGTAAGTTAGGCTAATGTAAATGTAACCTGAAACGGCTGAAGATCAGATAAGAAACTTGTACCGACCAAAAGTTTCTGACATGGTTACGGTTACCCTAAGCTGTGAACCTAATAATGATCTTGGTGAAAGGCCAAATAAAGTCAATCCTTTACCAAGACCAAGAGTTACATAAACAAGAGAACACTCTAATTAAAACCACACATAGAAAAATGAACCCATACCTTAAGCCTTCTTGATTTAAAATGGGTTTACCAACAAAGTAATTAGGCATAGATTTTAAAGAAGTAGGGATGGCAAAATGCTACAATCCAACTTTAAAACTGATTACTATTAGTCATAATAAAGACTTTGAAAGCTGGTAACATACAGTGTATTTCGTTAGTCCTTACCTGGAGCTTATAAATCTGTAGGCCTGAGCACTTAGCAGCCCGAACAACACCCTTCAGACCGAACCGAACTACCAGTAAAATTAATAGTAAGCGTTTCAATGTCAGTAGGAATTCATCAGTTCCTAAGCCTTCAAGGTTAAATTATTCAGTCATAGGCTAAATTGTTAAAATTCTAGCATCATAACTTCATGAATATTGTAGAAAATGTATTGTCTGACGCCTACTGAAAATGCAAAGATCTCCCCTGAGCGTGAACAGAACCAGGCCTCATCATCATCATCTTCATCTTCTTTCTTGTTTCTTGAATCTTCTTTTTCTTCTTTATCGTCTTTCTTCTCTTTTCCTTTCTCTTCTTCTCATTACTCACCATTAATTCGTCTATGGTAGGGTTGCCACCAAAGATATACAAATAATGGTGTTATATGTATGTTTATGGTACAAAAACCAGTGAACCCCCACTGGCAAACGGCCTAAACTTCATACTTCATACTTACTTCATACTTCGCATTCCATCGTTGACCAGATTACACTGGATAGATATCGTCATGACTTTCACTAAAACTAATACTGACTTAATAAAACTAATATTTACAAATGTACAAAGAAGATTGGCGGCAGGACTTTATATTTTACTGAGGTCTGTTGTAACGATTTCATTTATGGCATAGAACGGCTCGCCTTTTAGCCACTTCTCGACTCGTATCTTGAATGCCCTTTTCTCTAGGTTTCTGACACTTGTAGGCAGCAGGTTGAATAGCTTCATAGCTAGATTTGGAAAACATTCCTTTTTCTTACTTAATCTGCAGTAAGGAATATCGATTAAGTCTTTCCCCCGGGTGTTGTGGAGGTGTTGGTCTGCTCTTATTGCTAATGAGGAGTAGTTTTCCTTAATATGGAACAAGCTAAGGAGGATGTATTGGTTGTACACGATCAGGACTCCTAGGATGATGAAAATAGGCCTACAGAGGTCCCTTGTAGCCTGCTGAGGCGATAATCCGCAGAGCCCTCTTCTGGAAAAGTAATACCTCTTTACAACCAGGTGCTTGCCCCCACAGCTGAAGAAATATTAAATACAGTATGAGCTGTAATTTTAAATACAGTATGAGCCATCTTGACGCCTCCAGTGGTATCCTCTAGGTAAATGATCCGATCTCTTCAAACGTGTAAAGTGGTAATCACTCGGACGCAAATCACTCGGTAACTACAAACAACAATATGCAAACTACAAAAAACAAACAAACAAATATGTTGTTTCTAGTTGCCGTGCTCGGACGAGTCTGACATCAGCCCGATGGGACCACTAAAAAATGGCAAAAATTGTTTTTCCTTAAAAAAATTAAAATAATCTAATTTTTTATTCGTACTATTAAATTCATCTCAAAAATATTATTTTTTATCACTGCTCTCAGCAACTGGCAATCTGGTTTCCGAGATATTCAAAGCGGTCCCAATGTTATCCATATGAAAAATAAGTATAAAATTCAATTTCTTCCTTATTTCTCAACATTTTTTACTTGAACATGATTATTGGCTTCACCTAGTTAAGATTAAATGTATTTTAGCCTAAAATCTCCGATTTTGACGTTTCTGTGGCAGAAACCTGCATATATACTTATCTATCACTCATGACGAATGAGTAAGATCATGAAAGATCAGGCCATCCTTATTATGGGAAATAAAATAATTCCATATCTTCCTTATTTCTTATTGTATCTTGTTAAAATTTGGTAGATTCTATATGGCTTCTTCTAGAACAGATCTACTGGATATTTAACTAAAAAATATCCAGTAGCTTGGCTTTAAATGTATACTGGCACCCTTGGCTTTTTCGGCGGCGCGGCGCGTTGACTCTGCCCGCATATGTAGTATAGAGTGGCTCTTATACGTAGAACTATATTATTTACTCCTGAGGCAGCAGACCTGCGTATTAGGAAATAATGTTTTTGCCATATGAAGGTATGTGTAAGTAGAACCATATAACATAGCTTGAAATTGTGTTCACACTCAAAAATCATTTTCTTACGTTTTTTAGGGTCTACCTTGGATGAAAATTACAATGCCGCTCCAGCAATTTTTTAATGCTGTCGGTTTTTTTAATGCAGACTTATGTTTTGAGGGTTTATATTGAAGAAAAAAATGAATAAGCCGTCCTGACAATTTTTAAAGTGCTGTAGATAAAATTAATTGTTTAAAGTAGTACACTCTACCTCTTTAAATAACAGCTGTTATAAAAAAGAAGTCCTTCAACTACCTCTGATCAGTGATTTATTTTATGTTATATTCCTGACAGCTACTTCAAAATCCTACATAATTTCCTTGCTTCGAGGGTTCTGAAAAGGCTAGATTGTTTGCCTTTTACATATTTTTTACATGTGCTTCAATCTGTGAGAAATAGTAGTTTCGGAGGAGTAATGATCACAAAAAACCCCTAGCGTATTAAATAAGTATAGATAGATTATGATCTAAAATGTGGCATTCAGCCAAGACTGCGGCAGTTTGGCCTTGCTTCAGCACCGGTCTGACACTTAAATGGAGCCAAGTGGTAAGCTTATTGGAGCGGGTTAGTTCGAATCACTTTAGTTAGATGTCGTTGTAAAAACATGGATTTCTTCTTCTTCACTGAATCAGCCAATCAAAACCACGATGACGATCTGCTAACTTCCTATTCCGTTTCCCCTGATTTTCTGACACGACGCGACGTGTACACAACCGAAACGAGTTGGAACTAATTTGAGTGTGGGAAAATACCTAAAGTACGTTTGCCACTAGTGTAAGTTGTTTCGCGAAATACTGTACTGCGTGATTCATTTGTGCTTAAAGCTATTGATAGAAAATAAATACATAGATGTTTACATAAAAGCACTTAATAAAAATTAACTAAATTAATTTGTATTAAGTGCTTTTATGTAAACATCTACGTATATATTCAGGGTAACGTCCTCAATGAGGTACCTGTCTTATTAAAGTGATTAAGTGATATTAGTAGTAAACTATTATATTACTTTACTACTACTTTTATTTTCTATCAATCGCTTTAAGCACAATATGAATCACACAGTACAGTACGGTATTTCGCGAAACAACTTGCACTAGCGGCAAACGTACTTAATCAATTTAATCTAAACAAATCGGTAAAGTCATTGAAATTGAAAGTCTAGCAAACAAAACAAGAAAACGTCAATATAAACAAAGCAGACGACGACGAAGACGATCGATATATCGCATCGACAACAATCGATATATCGCATCGATCTTTTTAGTTCGTAGCACTTTTATCAGACAGCGCTACTGTACCTTACCACCGAGTGTACATGGGAGTGCCAACTCTTTACGAAGTTCATTATTACACTATGGCCATAGAGTAATAATGTACTTCGTAAAGAGATGGCACTCCCATGTTAACTCGGTGGTAAGGGAACAGCAGTGCTATCTGAATAAAGTGCTAAGAACTAAAAAGATCGATGCGATATATCGATTGTTGTCGATGCGATATATCGATCGTCGTCGTCGTCGTCGTCTGCTTTGTTTATATTGACGTTTTCTTGTTTTGTTCGATAGACTTTCAATTTAAAGACTTTACCGATTTGTTTTGATTAAGTACGTTTGCCGCTAGTATTTATCTACGTATTTATTTTCCATCGATAGCTTTAAGCACAATATGAATCAAGCAGAACGGTATTTCGCGAAACAACTTACACTAGAACAACTCTCTGCAAACGTACTTTAGGTATTTTCCCACACTCAAATTATTTCCAACTCGTTATGGTTGTGTACACGTCGCGTCATGACAGAAAATCAGGGGAAACGGAGTAGGAAGTTAGCAGATCGTTATCGTCGTTCTGATTGGCTGAATCAGTGAAGAAGAAGAAATCCATGTTTTTACAACGCCATCTGAATAAAGTGCATCGAACTAACCCGCTCCAATATGCTTACCACTTGGCTCCATTTAAGTGTCAGACCGGTGGTGCTATGGCATAGAGTAATAATGAACGCTATGGCTTCAGCCACTTCAGCCAAGGTCACACCAAAAATAGTTTTTTCAGTGCGGCCTTATTTTAGCCCCCTCTTTTTTGGAACTGAAATGGAGAGGGAATATTAGAAATGGAATTTATTTTTTGGAAAGGAATAATTTTGGTAGAGGAAATGTGAAATGTGAAATAAATAAATGTCTTGTGTCTGTGTCAAGTGAGAGTGTCAACCGATTTGTCAGCTTTTCTAAGTTATTGTGGATTTACTAGTGGATTGCTTTGATTGTTGCTGTGGCTAATGGAACACTGCCAGTGAGAAAAATAGATTACTCTCCTTCAAAAGGTCTCACAAGTTCAAGGTAATTTTGAAATCGTCAATCAAGATTTGCTACTTTTTAGGTTATGTCTAGGGTTAGTTTGTGGCACACAAGATGTTATTACACTTAACAGTTTGCTTGTCGAAAATAAGAGGGAGTAATCTAACTAATTTGTCAAATTCTATTGCTTATTTAACATGCACAACCTAAACCACTTGACCCAGAACCTTGAAATTTTTGTATGGACCAAGATATAATCATCCTTTAACCTCTTAAAGTTCAAGTGATTTGGGACCCCTGTAAACCCCCAGTCCGGTTTTTTTAAAGAATAACCTTGCAGTATTCACAAACTACAATTTCAACTCACAATTTCCCTGGTCTATTTCGTTGTCGCTTTCACTCTCTGTGATGTCCAGAAAATCACTTAGGCTGCTTATTTCAGCGTCGCTAATTTCACAGTCACTCAACAGCTTTCCGTCTGCCATTGCGCCATGTTTACAAACACAGACCAGCTGTCAACAAAGTAAGTTGTAGAATTTCAGTAATGCAGAGTGCTACTACGCAAAACAAAATATTCCAGAGACAGCCTGACTATTCCTGAATGTAACCGAAGTAAAACGAAGCATTCCGACTTCTCCCGTGGCGGAAAGAGCGCCAAGTTTGAATTAAGGCCACAATCCTGCGTATACGCTGGCGTGGACTAGTGGCGGGGCTTGGATATTCTGCGTATACGCGGGCGTGGACTTCAAGAGGTTAAGAGCCTCTAATTCAATTCTCATAGTTTGTTTTCAATGAATGAAAATTGTAAGTTGGCCCTTTTTAAATGAAAAGGCTGCAGTTCCGTAAGCGGTCTACATTTTAAGAACTGAAAATAGCATCAAATTGTTACCAATAATGTTGATTAGGCCTACCTATAAAATTTATCTAACTTATCATCTCTTTTTATAATTCCATTGAATCGTTTAACGTTTTAGCTTTTTAGTTTCAATGTGGTAATCGTATTTAGTTCCAACTTAAATATTCCTGTTAATATGTTCGGTTTGATTAAGTTATTCATTAAAATGTAAAACTTAACATAATTAGAAACTAATAGCCTAAGTTAATACAATTTAACTTTCAATAGACCTGCTATCAGGGCCGCCCCGAGGCTAATAGGCGCCAGGGGCGAAATTTTTATGTGCGCCCTCTTCAAACAACTAATTGGTCTAAATACTATATTTGAAAAAAATTTAATAATAACTTATAATGGGGTTAAAGCTCGCACAATTATTTCTGATTCTTGTACTATTTTGTCGGTAGCAACGAACCAGGCAAATGGATAATTCATTTTTATTCATACCAGTTTGCACTAATTTTGTTTTGAATAACCGATTCACTAGCATTATACCTTAGACACAACCTCGCCAAAAAAAAGGTGCTGTACATTTTTTCAAATTGATTCCGTATTCAAATTCATCATCAGACAAAACAGAGGAAACGTACGTTCGATCAGTTCGTCTGTCAGACAGACAGATCCGTCGAACAATCAAATGGGCCTCATTTCAAAACGGGTTTCACGAGTACTATAAACCCACTGGTAAAAATTCACTAACTAGGGTGTAAAGTAACGATATGAAAAATATTTGTGATTGCCAATCGTACTAATTACAAAGTCAGTATGATTAATTCACCAACATCGTTTTGAAATCAGGCCCTAGCCCCCGTTTCAAAAAGATGGTGGTAGATCAATGTTATTGACTTTGATATTTTCAAAACTGGCAATCACTAGCCCTAATATTTCCCAGAGTGTTACTTCAGTTGCTGATAATGAATTGTTACTTGAGGTTTACTTTTAAAAACAGTTTATAAATGGGGACCTGGTCTAATGATTCAAGGTGACATTCACCATCGTAATCATCACAACATCCACGCTAAAATCACAGACTAAATGAATATAGTCTCCTAAAAAAATTCAATAACGTACGTAGCAAGGGGGCGTCAGCCTACACATTTAGTAAAACTCAATATTATCATGATTTACGAGTTGATTTAATGTAGAATGCAACGACATGTTTTAATAGTTACCATGAATAAGTGTGTAGGTACTCATCTGAGACTTACCTTATGGTGTTCCAGTTACAATTTGTGAATAGAAACAAAGTTATTGAACTATTTATAATTTTTTTTAATATCCATTTGATGAAATTTTTACGATTCTTGCCCGTGAAATATTTTCGCCTTAGTGGGTCGGCGATATATTTTTTATTTTCCCCTTAAACAGCCGCGGGTCCCTCCGGTCACGGCGCCCCCCTAGCCGCGGCGCCCCGGGCGACTGCCCCGGTAGCCCCGCCCTTGGGGCGGCCCTACCTGCTATGATAACAGAACTTAATCTTTATAACCAAACTTCACAGAGCTTGCCATTCAGTGCCATGACTGTCATCTAAACATAAACATCGAAAGCAAAAAATAACACTAAGACTTAGTTCAAAATGGCGGACGATGTGAAATAAGGTGTGTGTTGTTGAGTTATTATGCTGGTATTGTTTTAATTTAACAATGAGTATTTATTAGTTATTGTTATTTTATTGTAAGGTTTAGTTTTATTTAATTCAGTTCATGCTATACAGTTTCATTATGTAGGTTATCGATGTTGTGTTATGGATTGTTTTGTTTTTGATGAAATCGAATAGGCCTAATCTTTATTTCTGTTTGATGTGTTGAGTTTCAGTTTGATATTTTAAATCGTTAAAATGTAAACTACATACGGAACTGCAGCCAATGAAATTTTTGGGGGTGTTGGAGAGGTAACTTAGGAGTTTTGGGAGAGCAGGTCAGCATCCGGGCTGAGCATCAGTGACCGTTGGGCAGGTCAGCATCAGTGACCTTTCTCCAATGTGATTAAAAAATGTTTGTGTGCTATTTAATATTGTAGCCTCCTCATTTTTATATTAATATTTTGGAAATTTAAATTATAATGCAAATTTACAGAACTTTACTGCTTTAAGTGGGACATTTTCATGGGTCAAATCCTATACTCTGCAGATCTTATCTGGTCCCGAGTAATCATCGATCGAAGATAATTGCCGCTATCGAATATAAGGTAATATCGAAGGCATTTGAGACGGCTTACATTTATGTCCAAGAATAGAGCTTTTGGTTTTACAGTCGGTCACGGAGGTGGGGCAATAGAGCTTAGATGTAGCGACACCACATTTGTTAAATACTCTGGATGACCCTCTGAAACAATGTGCTAGTGTTGAGTGATGCGAGTGTGTTAACAGGTCGTTTTAAAGGTGTACTATTGTCACACATTACTGTGATAAGGTAAAAAATACAGTTGCCTGCACCCCTCTCCCCCTTAACACCCCACAACCATAAATTTAGCTCAATATTATAAGACTCTGGTGCACAACTTAGCTTTGCAACACTTACTGGATGCTAGACTGACTCCTTTTCACTAAGTTTTGTACCAATGTCTTATAGTTACTGTATTGAGTTCAATTTATGGCCATCGGCGTTTGGGAAGTGGTGCTGGCGATTAGGTTGTTTCCTTAAGACACTATGCTAGGAGTGGGTTGATATAATCAACTGTCACATTACCAACATCATACTGTTTTCATGTTTATATTAATTAAAATAGGCAGGTAGTTATAAATTATGGTAAGATTAAGAGCATTATTCATATCCAATTTATAACCATTTTTGACAATGTGTAAACACGGCTAACATCTTCTGCTGGTTGGCTCTTCAGCTGGCTTCTTGTACAAAGGCCCTTATCAATTTTTGTACTCTATTGCATTTTATACTCCATGAATCCAAGAAAGAAAATTTAATTAAAACACAAGTACAGAATAAAAAACTACAAAGTCTACAAACTCGAATCATTTTCAAAGACGATAAATCACAATGAGAATAACTTAATCTGGTTTGCTTTCGAATCTCTTGCCACGTTTGAAGTGAACTCAGCAGCCCCGATGGAATAGGGAATCGAGGTTGTTGAAGATCTATCGTGACAAAAGCAACGGAAACCTCCTGCGAGTGAAGCTGGTGCATCCTCTTGCACTGGAGGCGACAAAATCTTACAAACTAAGAATGTATCGTTCATACCCCTCCCGATCTCCCTGATTTATCTGTGGCATCTCGACCTGTAGCACATGTGAACTCCCTTAAAAGGTATTAATTCGCCTCATTAGAAAAGTTATTAGGTCAACTGCCATTTTCTATGATCGGTATAACTTATGCACAATTTTTTTAATAGCTGTTCCCGTTATTTAAATCTGAAAGGACTCCTGAACCATTGCTTTCCCAAAATTGGTTTACGTGCAGTTGTTTTTTAAGTCTGTTTACAAAAGAAGCTATTAAACTTGACTATTTATTTCTTTTACTTCTTTTCAGGGGGATCGGGTCTAGTACCAAAACATGTAGGTTGAGAAAATAAAGACTTAAGAGTCCTCCCTACCCACGGCAGTTTTAGTTTTTCTGCGACACGTTAGCGGCGACTTTTGGAACTTCGGCTCCATAAGAGCCCATGCTAAATCAGTGCACATTTTGTGATGTAAGGTTTTGCGCGGACCCATTTAGCGCCCATATTTTTTTAACATATCCATCCTATGCGATATTATTTAAATAAATAATACTTTAAACTACTGGAATTGCTTTTTAGCGAATTTACCCTATAAGGAAGAAGCTATTACCGTAGGTCTCATGGTAAGACCTAAGCCCGAGACTATGATAACGTTTCGTTTTAGGGCCACCAGAAGCAAAAAATACTATTCGTTCGAATTTATATATATATATATTTGTCTGTTAGCAAGATAGCGGCTGTAAAAATGGTCCAATCTTAATGAAAATTGGTACATATGTGTAAAGTGGTAATCACTCAGACAAGTTCATGAACCAGCCCGATCGGACCACCGGAAGGGGGGGGGAAAGGGGGATAAACCCCCCAAAAATGGGGTTTTTTGAGTTTTTTACATAGAAAAATAAAATTTATCGAATTTTTGTTGGCACCATTGAATTCAGCTCAAAAAAACAAACAATTTAGTACTTTAAATCACTGCTCTATGTCCATTGGTTACCAAGATAATGAAAGTGGTAAACACAGTACGTTGTCTCAATGTTAACCTTATGGGAAATAAGTAAAATTCTATATCTCGGTTATTTCTCAACATATCTTGATAAAATTTGGTAAATAGCATCTTCTAGTTCAGGTCTCCTAAATAATGAATTAAAACCACCCAGTTTTAATATACCCGTAGCAGCAAACCTGCATACTCATTCCCCATGTTATTCTTATGGAGCTTACCAAAACATGTCAAATCTCGCTATGTTGGATTAAACTATGTTGTTGTGCATTTGAAATTCGCTGAGTATGCAGGTCTGCTGCAACGGGGGTATTTATTTTTTGAAAAAGATCATAAAACGTGTTATATTAATGTCCAAAGTTGACTATTTTAAATTGATTATAGAAAAAAAAACTGTTTAAGTTAGCGAAATTCCAAAAAGCAATTCTAGTAGTTTGGACATTTCCCTTTACAACTATATCGAATTTAAAATTTTACCTTGCCTCATGGGTCATGGTAAGGACATGTGGGTCCGTGTGAGAGCTGTTTTTGAAAGTTTTTGGCTGGGTAGGGAGGACTCTTAAGTAAAAGTATAGGTTCATTAAATAGGCTATCAATTTTGATAGCCTATTTAATGATACTGAAGAGGGAATCAGATCCCAGATCCCGAAACGTCTTCAAACTTGTTTTTCGCTTCAATTTTGATACTGAAGAGGGAATCAGATTCCAGATCCCGAAACGTCTTCAAACTTGTTTTTCGCTAATCAAAAATAAATTATAAAAACCATTTACTGTGACGGCAGATGTCTGCAAAAATCAAAATCAAAATACAAAATCACCATCACCAACAATGAATCTATATAAATAAAATTATTTCAAATAAAGAAATATCAATGTTATCAGTCCACAGCTACAAATGATTCACCAGAGATACAAGAAAGATTTAGGAAGATATTAAAAGTTCCTTTGGAGTTTTCTTTTTTAATTATCTTTTCTAAGTTACACATTAGCTTTTTAGATGGATATGTATATATATGTTACACCCGGTAAGACTATTGTGGTTATAAGCACTATTTATTTTAAAAATTGATGAAAATATTGCCCACTTTTAATATAAATATTGCAATTAAGTTTAAAGCAGAAATTTTAACATAGCTCTTGAAAATAAGAAATTCAAAGAAACTTAGTTTAAACAAAATATTCCTAATGAAATGGAGTAATACAAGTAGTGAGGAAGGCAGTCACGCAAAGGCGGGTAACAGCTGTCATATAAATTACTGCAATACAACAGAGATATTAGGCTGGGTGGGGCAGCACGGGAGGCTTCTTTCTTTGACCTTTGACATCATTAACTCGGGAGCTTTTTATTTAATTTTTGTTCCAGTTAGCAGAAGGTTTATTTTATTTGAATTTTTACTTTGATTAGATTCTGAAACTGGAAATGTTAACGTGAAGGAAGGTATTAAATACTTGTCTACATTGATAGTATTTTTATGGATTCCATTTAAATGTATGGATCATTATTTCAAGAGTAAAAGGCATTAAGTATTGAGCGTTCAAAATGTTCCAGAATGGCATTGTAATTTATTAAAAATTAAGATTGACCCAACTACAACACCCCCGTTGCAGCAGACCTGCATACTCAGCGAATTTCAAATGCAAAACATCATATTTCAATCCAACATAGCGAGATTTGACATGTTTTTGTAAGCTCCATAAGAATAACATGGGGAATGAGTATGCAGGTTTGCTGCTACAGGTATATTAAAACTGGGTGGTTTTAATTCAATATTTAGTAGATCTGAACTAGAAGAAGCTATTTACCAAGTTTTATTGAGATATGTTGAGAAATAAGCGAGATATAGAATTTTACTTATTTCCCATAATGTTAACATTGGGACAACGTACTGTGTTTACCACTTTCAATATCTCGGTAACCAATGGACATTGAGCAGTGTTTCAAAATACTAAATTGTTTGTTTTTTTGAGCTGAATTCAATGGTACCCACAAAAATTCGATAAATTTTATTTTTATATGTAAAAAATTCAAAAAACCCATTTTTGGGAGGGTTTAAACCCCTTTACACCCCCTTCCGGTGGTCCGATCGGGCTGGTTCACGAACTCGTCCAATCGATTACCACTTTACATGTCCGTACCAAATTTCATAAAGATCGGACCATTTTTGCGGCCGCTATCGTGCTAACAGACACATATATATATAGATATAGAAATATATATCAAACAAATAGTGTTTTTTGCTTCTGGGGGCCCCAAAACGAAAAGTTATAGTGGTCCCGAGCTTAAGTCTTACCATGAGACCTACGGTAATAGCTTCTTCCCTATAGAGGAAATTCGCTAAAATTTGGTAATCTAACTGGAATGAATACAACTCAGAAGCGGGTGAGGGAGAGTGTTTATGTACTCGTAATTCGTCAAGAACAGGCCAACCCCAAGAAGGCAGACGGAAGCACACGGGCTCTACCGAAATCCCAAAAAATTCATCAGTCTCAGTGCCGCTAACTAGACACAATCAATAAACTTTTAGATCAAAATAACAACATCAAGAACAACAAGAACATCAACAATTAAAAAGAAAAATTGATTCATCCAATGGGAAAGGACATTGTGACAAAAAGTGGAGGTCGGACAGTCCTCATTAGATAGCGCCACCACCAGTAAATACAGTACACCTCGGATTATCCGGACATCACATTATCCTGATTCCGGATTATCCGGACCGCCTATCCGTGAAAAAAATTTTAATCACGCGGTAAAAAGGTGATTTTAGTGAGTTTGACGCGTAAAGAGTGCCTTCTAAAAAGTAAGATGGAACTGCATTTCACAATACACTAACGTGTTGTGCAATCTTGATACGCTGTTTGCAGCTTCAGTATAGCAGTGGCTAGGTTCGTGATCAATATTTAGGCGATATTATAATAACCTCGGGTTATCCGGATTTTTAGTTATCCGGATCGGTGTTCCGCCACATTAATCCGGATAATCCGAGGTGTACTGTACATGTGTTCATCCTTTGTGTATTTAAAATATAACATTATATAGTTACTGAGAACCTTATATTTAACCGTGTTATATCTCAGTTTCTACCCCAGTTTTGGAAAATAATAAACCACATATCCATCTTCTATGTATAAGTAGGAATAATTGGGATGAGTCCAGCACATTTTTTTGCGATAATGGTATAATTTACTCTGTCTGATTCAACCATAGCTCACTGGCGTCCAGCTGCACAGTGCACAATCACCGTTTACTGACCTCTGTTTCCTAGCAGCACTCGTCAGGAGCTCTAGTGTCTTTGCTTATATGAATCATTTTTAGGTTTTTATATCTATTTAGAAGATAATTAATCAATGCACATGGTGATTAAGTAAAAACTGTAAAAATATAGATTAAATCTGCTGTTTCAGGTAATCACCATTAGTATTTAAGTTAATTTCCAAAAGTTTTGTCTCATTTCAAAATTTTAGTTTTAGTGTTTGAATTAAACCTGTTTTTTGTCGTGAGTAAAAGTTTTGATCCTAAATTTTTATTTATATATCTGTTGCGGTGTGTCGACCATAATACCTGCTCTACTAAGGGGTACATGCTTCTCTCCTCCCTTCCAATCAGTGCTGTCATTGAATATATGTTCAATGGTATTGTATATTAGTTGTATGATGGTCCAAGGATTTGTTGCAAATGTTAAGGAGATGAAACTATGACATTTTGGGTGCAATTTTCATAGTTAAGTATGCATATAAAATAGAGCTAGATTTATAAATAGCGAGAAACATCACATTGTAAAAATAGGATAAGACTGTTAGTGAAAATGGGTATATTTCATTATTACCTGTTCTAGAGAAGTATTACATTTTTGTATTTTAAACTTCTTGCTTTTTTTCTCTATTACGGTATTTAAAAAACTAACATGTAGGGAATGTATCTACGTCTGTAGCTAAACCCATATTACGTGAGGTATAATTTAAATTAGGCCAAAATAAATTAAAGTTCCCTAATATATGTTAATTTATGAATGTCAACCTACATAGGTTGAGGGGTGGGAATCAAGCCAAAGACCCACTTACATTGGGTAGATTAATTTGGTGACCAGCCAAGACCCTTCCAATACACTGAATGTAAGACTGTGTTTGTGCCAATCGAGTTGTTGCTTTCATTCCAAACAATTGTTTAAATAGAGGGGAATACATTACTGATGATGTAATTAAAAATTCTTTTATAAGAAGGGTTTATTGACTTAATGTGTAATGTTAGAACGTAGTCTAAATATTTCGTCTTAGGAGGCTGAGGATTATAACTTTCCATTTTGAGGACTCCTGGTCTGTGGTAGTTGGTTGTCTGAGGAATTATTTTGTTAATTTCCTGGCGTGATCAAGTGAAGGCTTATTTGTATGAGAAGAGCTGATACTGAAATGTTTACTTACCCGTATGGAAAAAAAGAAGGTTTCCCAACATATCCTCCTGCCACAGCCGAGGGGGACGACCTCTAGGGTGATGACCTCTCAGGTCCTTCCAGACACCATTGAGGAGCCATCCTGGTTGTGGAAGGGCTAAGCAGGATGTGGACGGTTTACCCTCCAGACCGGTAGTCCAGAGGATTTTGTTACGGACGTCCCCTCAGGGATTTGTACCTCGTCCCGTCCCTTATACTGTACACTCCCTGTTATTCGGACACCTTTTAACCGGACATCAGTTTAACCGGACCAATCTCAGTGGAAATAACACCTTTTTTTTGACCGAACATGATCGGCAGAAAATGGACAGTACTTTGTCGATTCTTGTGGGACAATATTCTAGACCAGTAATGATGTGTCTAAAAACTATGCTCTCAATTTAGGCTAAGTAAATTGAGTTAGTTTTTGACCCATTGAGGAACGATATCAACGATTCCCCTGGGGAATGTATGACGGAAATATTATCGTAAAATGCTAATTTTTAATATTTCGATTGAATAGTTAATTTCAGGAAATATTGGTTCAACCGGGAAACCCGTTTTCCGGACAGGCGTCGGTCCTGAGGAGTCGGAATAAGAGGGAGTTCATTGTAGACGAGCAAGGATGATCCTCTGATCCCTCCAGGGCTTGGAGCTGGGCCAAGCTATATACAGTACCCTGCTCCAAGGGTTTTTTTGGTGTCTTAAAACACTGACGCTTTCTAGGGATATTTTAAGGTTAATATGAATGAAACATGAGTGTAGAATGATTTGAAGCTCAATAGGAAATCAAAGTTCCAAGGAGTAGATCATTCTGGATAACATAACCATACAGATTTAACAAAATGAATGACATTTTATATTTACTTTACGTATTTTACATTGTCGACCTGTGCACTGTATATATCTACATGGGTGTCTATGTATGTGTGACCTTATTAATATCCACCATACCAAAAACTAAAATTCCTTTTTAGATTTTGAATAGAGTAGTCTAAGATGATAAATTTTTAGCTGAAATAGTTTAGAAATAATTATTGGCACTTAGATCTCACCTTTTCTAAACAATTAAAAAAGTATTTTTTTGTTTCAGAAAATAATGCTAAAAGAAGATTTTTGTGAAAAAACTGTTTAAAAGAGTAACAAGCCAATCAATTGTTTGTAAACATTTTTTTAATACAATGATGGTTAATATCCTATACTCTTATATGAGTAATGTTATCGTGCTTGCTTGTATGCTTGCTTGTATGCTTGCACATTTATCTCAAAAACGGCTCCGAGGATTTCCTTCAAAGTCTGGAAATAAGTAATTTATGACTAAAAAACGTCTTTTATGCAGATTACTTGGCCAGAGAAAATCTAATCGCGTAATAAATCGAATTTTAAAGTTGTAAAATTTTAACATTGGCCTTATGGGTTGCCGTGATAGCAACGAAAATAAACAAGGAAAGTGTAAACAAATGAAGTAATCATACATAACAGCTGTTTGGAATTTACAGTCATCAAGGGAAAGACAGCAAATGGGATGAAGAGTCCATGGAGCAATAAAAAGGTTTCTATTTATCAATTTTATGACATTGAAATATTTTATAGTAACTGGATGAACTGGTAAACATGAAATAACACCGAGCAAGGCTCGGTCCACCAGGTACTCACATTGAATTTGTAATCCAATTAAATGTATGAAAAAACATTAATGTTTCAAATTTGTGTAGTTTTGTGTAAAAAATATTAAATTATGTACAATTATCGACTATGAATGTATTTTTTAATAACGGTTTTCTCAGCAGTGATACTGTTGAAACAAAATCATTTAAGGCAGCTAAGGCGGCTAATTGGTACAAACTGAAGATGAATTTTATACCCATTAATTCATAATATTCACTCCATTATTCTTTCACTGTATTGTAGTGGCAGAAGTCACTCGGGTGTACCTCGTGAGGAACATGTTAAACCTTGGGTATTTACAAACAAAAGCTGGTTTAAACAAGATTTTCGGGTGTGGGGATGCTTGAAAGACAATTATTCGGTTGATAGATAAAAATTACGAATGCTGTTATTTGTTGTCTTTCCCCCCCCCCCCCCAAAAAAAAACTAAACTGCTTTTGTTTGTTAACAATTAAGTTTCATAGCTTCATTATGATCCTCCTATTATCGCAGCTCATTTTACAATAAAATAAAATTAAAGTTAACCAAACAAAGAGGAATTATTGCATGCAGTTATGAGGATGTTTTCGTTAAGGCGCTTAATGGTTTGCATACACAAACAAAACCATTTAAAATAAAGAAATATCTTTTAGTTACCGTGGTTAGTTTGTATACCTTTATATTTTCTATTTGTCTCTACTCAAAAGCAGTCCCGGACAGGGCAAGCACAGTGAGCGCCTACAATGTGTACTCAGGCAATATGTAACCACGCATGCTGTGCAAACAACGTCGCGAGCGTTGAAGGCGTCAACCATAAACTTCAACTAAGACATAAGCCTCCATGCTATCCACCACACAAAAATGATGAAATGACTACTAAACTAATCGTGATGAAATGACTATACTATACTTAACGTGCCGGTGTTCTTCAAAACTGTAAAATAAGTACAAAATGCAGTACGTATTCGAAATACCTATTTCTGTGTGTCTGGTATATTAAAAACAATGCTCAGTAAAATTGCTTGTCCTATTTTTACCCTGAAAAACAAAATACAGTCTAGATTTCATTCAAGAAGTCTTTCAGGAAGGACAATACTTTTTTATATCGCTTTCACCCGTTTAAATCATTGTCTTAGAGCTGAGGCTTAATACGTCGTAACTTTAAAATTTCCTGAAGATTTTTTTTATTTTCGAAAGATTAGGCTACTATTAAGGTGATATTTAGGAAATATTAAATACAAACAGTAGTTTGCAAACTGTAATAAAGTGCATGCCACAATCACTTACACAATCAATATCCAAATAGAAATATGATTTTGAATTTATATTAAATTTTCTTATATTGTAAAGATTTTCAGGATATTAGGGATAACTAGAGTTCAACAAGCGAATCCGTAACTATACACGACAAGGAAATTTTATTACTAAGTTATTCTCAAATAGTTCTCTGACAAGTTCTGTGTAAGTTATAATCTATGCGATCCCGCGTCTTTGTATATTGGGAATGTGCGTGTTCGATAAACACCAAGCTCCTCGGTTCGGGGCCCCGTTCCCTGTTTATTTCCCCGTGTTAAATGTACAATATATGAGCGACAATGACATCCCTTACTTTCAGTGCCATATTCCCTTTGTATTACGACTATTCCTGATGTAGCACACAGGGTGTTCCAAAACGCATACCGGATTTTAGAAAGAGGAAAAAATAAGTTTTTAATTACGTAATTAGAATTGGTGGTTTTTAGACGATTTTTAACGCCGTAAGACTAAATTTTCATCCACATGGTAGTGTCAATTCTTGCAAATACGTATTGTTCGGCTTGGGTTTCCCGAAAATTCGTGTAATTGTAGAAAACTTTGCCTAAAAAATCGGGTGAATTTTTTTTTATATCACATGTTATTCGATATTTAGTTTTATACAGGTGTCATTAAAAAAGTATGATAACAAAAATTTAGAGGGAAAATTTATTGGCTGCGCAGAAAAAATATGATCGGAGATACGACATTGATTGCAAGGGCGAAATTAGCGTTTACAATTTTTCTGGGTGACTAGTTAATCATATAAATGTAAAGACATACAATGATAAAGATTCGAAAGAAGACTTTCCGGGGAAATATTGCAGCCAAGCCTGCGTAGTGTAAATGGTTCTTTGAAACACTAGGACAATTTTCACAGCCATTAAAAGAACACTTTATTTTAGTAGCAAGCGTGCGCTGCCCATCGATATATCGATGGCGCTGCCTTGCAGCTTAAAATTATATTCAGTAGTTAGTGTTTCTGAAATAGCGTAGCGCTTTGCTGATAAAATTGTGTTTACTTTATCAGCTGTTTAACCTGAAATTTCTATTCCCATAAGAGTATGTAGGGATATCGCCACAGTCTGGGAAAATAGTATATTTCACTACTAGTCCCGAAATGGGACTTTTGTGACGAGTTGTGAACAATACTTTTCATCACGATGCAAATAAGTAACCAAACCTATAAAAAATCATCCAACATTTCATAATTCAATCATTTTTCTATAAGTAAACACAATACGGCTGAACTGTCTATTTTAGTTTAGAGACAGCTGGTTGAACTGTTAAAATAGGAAAACCGTTTGTTTGGGTACGGCAAAATTTTGTTTTGGTACGGAAATGGTTTGTTTGGGTACGGGAATATATATTTTTTTATAATTCTTTATTACGGCCTAGGGTTTACCCAAGAAAGGCCCACAACAATTTACAATAATGATTACAATTAATTTTAAGTCACAATGTTTGGGTACCGAAAAAGGAGAGGTATACTAGAATTAATACAACTATGAAGCGCGAGAGGGAGGAACATTTATAATCTTATCATTCGCCAGGGGTAGGGGCAGGCCAACCCCTCGAAGGCAGACGAAAACACTCGAGAATTTCCAAAATATCCGGAAATTCAAAAATCTTGTGTCACTATATAGCTGTCAATCCAAAAGTTTTTAGGGCAAGATATGAATAACAACAAACCAAATGATTCATCCAATAGGAAACGACGTCGTGACTAAAAACAAAAACACTCCAGCCAACGATGTACTTAGCGGGATCCTGCAAATTATACTCGTTGGTTTGCGTTTATTTACTGGGGTACATGCCTCAGTATGGCGGTGGCGGACGATAAGTGAAATTTCCCTCCCTCTAGCGCTTCATAGTTGTATTGATTCTGCCATAACAGTTAAGTAGTTTATACGACTCCCTAATCAGTCCAGCCGCACTCACCGGTCACTGCAGTTTGTAAAGGTAAAGCCAATGAATCTCGACAACCATCTATTAATTGCCACTCTTGTTTCGGTTCTTCTAATTCGCCGGCATTGGTCGGTGGATCAACAATGATAGATTGTTGTTGAATCATTCACTTACACTTCTAGGTAGAAGCTGGCCAAAACTAAAGTAAACAAACTATTATCTTCTTACGAACTTAACCATAAAATCTAGCTGTGCTGAAAACATTGTTAACGAACATCTGTTTTAGTATAGCACTTGCAATAAAAGGAAAGTTCTGGTGCAATATTGCAACTGGAAGTTCATTTGCGCAACTTAAGATATTTCTAAGGGGCTTTTCCAAATTAATAATGTATTAACAGGGAGAGGATGTGTCATGGATGCGGCATGGTTGATACTCTTAGATTTTCTTATAAACAAATAATATTTACAAAGTAAAACAGGCGAGTTTTTGAATAGCCAGTACTACTTTGCTGCACGTCAGCATCTGAAAGAGAGATTGTTTCATATTGCAGTCAAAACTTATTAAAATTTACCCAGGAAAAAATAAACAAGTAGTTAAACAAACTAAAATACACGTAAATCAAGAAATAGAATCAAATTAAACTTTGACAGCCATGTAAAAAGTTGAATGAAAATAAAAAATTCTAAAAATAGGCGATATTGTAAACATTTTATAACCTATCACAACTTTGTAAACAAACACAACGTGGCAATTTGACAGTTCTGAGAAAATGTAAACAGACACCATGCAAGTGTAACCAACAATGTTTTCAATGTGACTTGTATAACATTTTTTGATGAGATGATTAGTACATGCTTTGGCCAACTTACGTGAATCCTACTCTACTAATTATTTCATCAAAAATTGTTATACAAGTCACATTGAAAACATATTGTTGGTTACACATGGTATTTGTTTACATTTTCTCCGAACTGTCAAATCGCCACGTTACGTTTGTTTACAATATTGTTTTGTTTTCATTCGTGATAATCTTATAGGTTATAGAGAGTTTACAATATCAACCCAACACAACCTAGAATTTATACTTCAATACAACCGGAATTCTTCCTTTTTCTTCTGGTGTAGAATTTTATTCCTTAATTCAACCTGTTAACATAGCGGGAAAGTTTAATATGATTCTATTTCTTGATTTACACTTATTTTAGTTTGTTTAGCTGCTTGTTTATTTTTTCCTGGACAGATTTTGATAAGTTTTGAACGCAATATGAAACAATCTTTCTTTTCAGATGATGACTTGTAGCAAGTAGTAATGGCTATTCATAAACTCGCCTATTTTTCTTTATGCATTTTATTTAATAATAAAATCTAAGACTATTAATCATGCCGCATCCATGAGACACCCCTCCGTGTTAATACATACTTAATTCGAAAAAGCCCATCAGTAACATTTTAAGTTGCGCAAGAGAACTTCCAGTTACAATATTGCATCCCTTTACTGTAGTTGCTACACTAAAACAGATGTTCGTTAGCAATGTTTTCAGAACAGCTGGATTTTATGCTTAAGTTCGTAGGCTAAGAAGATAATAGTTTGTTTACTTTCGTTTTGGCCATCTTAGGTGAATCCTACTTAAGGTGGACTCCACCAATCGGTCTGCTTTTTCATGTAGGTGTCAAACACGCCCGGGATACACCGTTTGCGCTGTTTGTGTTCACGCGGGATTGCGCAACGAAGCGCGCGGACGGAAGCGGAAACCGAAAGTGGGCTGACGTTTCGACATGAGCGAGCCACAATGCGACGCAGCGGCCGTCGTGCGCACGGGACTCGTGGACTCGCTTACTGATTTGGCGCGGTTACGGGCGCCACTGGACGTGTTGGGTCGATGGTACTTCCGATTTGTATTCGGGGATTAAACAATCACGCTTGTTCTCGGCTACTTTAGTGTACGCGCCGTAAGGACAAATCAGCGCTGAAATACCCTACGGTTTGACGAAGTTGTCCACGATAATATTGGACTTAGCGGTCCAATAACGAAACACAGTTTGGTGTTCGATTACATCCTAGAGGCACACTGGAATTAATTTTTGAATGGACCCAGGCTCCAGACGGAAAACTGCGCACTCGACCTTTTATCTTTTTAGTTCTAACACTACCTTCAATTTATATTTCGAAATTTTACAATCCTATAAGTTTAAATCAACGACAGTAACAACCGGGGCAGATATTCATAATTATAATACCAGGCAAAGGCACCATCACAGGAAAACTCAACATCGATTGGAAATAACCACATCACTACCGCAAAATATTGGACCTAAACTGTACAACAAGCTACCTGAAAATATTAAATTAGCAAATTCAGAAACAAAATTCAAAACTCTCTTAAAGACACACCTTTTGGAGCGTGCCTGTTATTCTATAAGTGAGTTCTGGGAGTAAGTTAAGTGTTGAATAAATTAAGATACATTTGATAAATTAGTCATAAATAGAAGAATTTAATTTTAAGTTTGACGTTTGTAATACAATTATTGTAAAATTGTCCTACTACAATAAAAAATTTTTATTTGATTTTGATTTTGAGTTGTGCTGTCAACTTATCTGGCGGAAAACGCACCTTTCTGTTCAGGGTGGCTCCTTACCTGTCGCAAAACTGCAGCTTTAAACCTTATTTGTTCAGGTTGGCAACTTATCTGGCGCAAAACCCACCTTATCTGTTCAGGTTGGCACGTTATCTGGCGCAAAACCCACCTTATTTGTTTACGGTGGCACGTTAACTGGCGCAAAACCCACCTTATCTGTTTAGTTTGACACCTTATCTGGTTAGGTTGCCACGTTATCTGGCGAAACTTTCACAGTTAAAATCACGATTTAACCGTTCGCCCGGCAACGGCTCAGAGAAAGATCAGCTTACGGAAATAGGTGCTGCTATACATACACGTCACGTCACGTTCACTTACGGCCGATTCGGCAATTCCGGAGGGGGTGCTACACATATTCGCATCAATTCGCACCGATTCGCATTTGCTAGATTCTAAGAAACAAATAGCCGAATGGACGTCGGTGAAGGCTATACATACAAGTCACGTCACGTCACGTCGTCGCGTCGCGTCCCAGCTCTTCAGAGCATTCGAGTCGGGCCGTGACGTGACGTGACGTGACATTACGTGTGTGTATAGCCGGTTCCATTTGATTGCACAGGTTTCGTTCGCCTCGAAAATGGACATGACGTGACGTGACGTGTATGTATAACCTCACCTTAAACCATATGGTGGGAAAATCGGGAGCGAATAGAACCTGCCCACCGGACCTGAACTGGTTTTGATGCCCCGCCCTGGCTGACAGATCGACGCCTGGAAATGTTGAAACCATAGAGTATTTGTTTGAAACTCAGTATCTCAGGGGCGAGAAAAAAGGGACAGATTTTATTCACTGCGGTTAAACTGTAATCATTGTATTTTGTAACAGCTTTTTTTTATTTATTTTTTAATAAATCTGATATATCAGGCCAAGTGCCAAGGTAAACTGGTAATTATAGATTGATGATATCTGTATAAATTTAGCAACGGAAAATTGTTTTGAAAAATACAGTGTACCTGTCAAATTTTCAAGGTCCTCCAAATCAGGGCCTACGGTCCTCCAAGTCGTCCAGGCCCTCCATAAGTCCTCCTTAAGTAAAAAGGTCTTGTACCCTCTAAAAGGTATCCTTTTAACCTCAATGTCCTCGCTTTTCCAATTTAGTTACAAATGGGATTTTTCTGCGATGCTAAAAATAAATCGGTGCATAACACAAATGTTGGTGCCTATGTGTTTTGCAGTTGTTTTTTGCTGCATTTGACTCGGTAGACACCTGTTTTTGACTTGGACTGGTACCATACGAGGACTCATTACTTTAAAAAAATGTACCAGTAACAGAAAAAATTCATTACCACTGATTATTCTATGATAAATGGCGTCAATCAAACGGCTATTTGCCGCGGAAATTATTTCTGTAGCACTTACAATGTCTGAGCAGTTAATTTTTTTAAACTAGTTTTTATAACATTTTCCGAATTTCCCTGTTACAGTGGCGCTATTTGTTGACATTTGAGCAAGCTCAGATCACTTTGTTTACAAACTGAACATATAGTCAAGCATAAGAGCTAAATAGTTCTACAGGTAAACCACAGAATGGGCGCGTTCAGCCGCAGTCACCGGTGGCTAACCGATTACCATTGTCACTAATAGGCAAATCCACCGCATCTTGACAATCAACAATGTCCGGTTACTTACCGAATCCACCGTAAACACAACATCGGTGGATGCACAACAATGATCGGTAGATAGTACGTCCACCGCTACCGTTCACTTATTATAGGTTAGTATATTACCCACCGGTGGAATGCGGCTGAACGCGCCCATTGCAGCATTTATAATTAATTTTTCGAAAAGAGCAGTTTTTATTTTTACAGCTGCTTTGGCTTTTAGAACGTGACAACAAATTGATTTCAACAGTTTTCTTTTTTAAAGATTTATTATGTAATCTAGGTTATGCTATGAAGTTTTTAAACATTGCAGTTACCAGTCGTACAATGTAGTTTACGATATCTCATAGTGTTTTTTGAAGTTTTATTAACTTGAGCCATTTTATTTTTGGTATTCGAAGATAAGCTTCCGCGGGCACTTAAATCACTCCCGATATCTTCTGGGTTTCCCCGCGTAGAGATGTCATATCGCTGTGAAGCCGACGTTTCGGACTCGTTACAGAAGTCCATCTTCAGGGCGAGCACAATTCCACTACTGCACTCAAATTCCACTAGTGCAGTAGTGGAATTGTGCTCGCCCTGAAGATGGACTTCTGTAACGAGTCCGAAACGTCGGCTTCACAGCGATATGACATCTCTACGCGGGGAAACCCAGAAGATCTCGGGAGTAATTTATTTTTGGATTTGGTGCAGATATAATGCCACCAATAAGAAGAAGACGAACATTGTTCGGTCAGAGGAGCGGAGGGAACACGATCGCAGCCGCTGGCATCACCCTTCCGATGTAACATTTGATGCTCCTCCCAACCTCAGACCAATGAACTTAAAATGTTTTCATTGCGGTGGGTTGCACTTCAAGAATGAAAAGACTGGCAGAGATAATGCTTTATTTACGCGTTTTTGCCACAAAGGAAAGGTTCCCTATAAATACAGCCGTTCCCTATAATATCTGTTTTGGTGATGATTATCAATAAGGTGCATCGGCAATCCCTAAAAAAATGAGGCCATTGCGCTCACGGCGGGCGCCAGAGTATGCTCTCGGTCAGCTACATACATACATACATAGAACTATAACTATATGTTTATACTTCTATGGCTACATGTTGCTGTAAGCAGAGCTCGATCTTTTGCCGGTATTAAAATATACACTTCAGAAACAAGAGAACATGGGAAAATGAAGGTGTTCCCCAAAAAATCGTTTTCGTTTACCGGAAACTCCTGCGGTAGATCAAATGAACTTTAAAAATGTTAGTAATTTAGCTAAAATGTTTTATTTAATTTAGCCCTTTGAATAAACTTAAAAAGTATATAAAAAGGCTGATTATTCTTCATTCTTTTACTGTATGATTTTTTGCTCAATTAGAGCTACGTGTTATCTAGTAAACACTAATTACGACAACGGATTACAATTTATTAATAACGGATTACTCTCAGATAGGCAATTTGAGTTTATTCCTGGGCGAGGTACAGACCTAGCCTTGTATATATATATATATATATATATATATATATATATATAAAAGTCAAAACGGTTGACTGACTGACTGACTGACTCACTCACTGATCACAGTTTTTCAAAAACTGCAAGACTTTGGGCCATGAAACTTGGCACATATAATCTTTAGAGGCTCTAGATGCGTACCAAGAAAGGATTATAAAATATATTCTCTCAAAAGGCTAAAATAGGGTATATTATAAAATTCAAGATGGCGGCCATTTTTAGTTTTCAAAGCTTATTTTCTAAATCAATACTGGGCTTTGGGCCACGAAAATTCGCTAAAATATTCTTCATAGGCTCTAGATGCATACTAATGAAGGTTTTCAAAATGTTTTCTCTAAAAAAGCTGCAATAAAGGTAAATTGAAAAATTCAAAATGGCGGCCTTTTTAGTTTTAGAGCAATGATTAAAAATTGTTGATGGAAAGTGTATTTTCAAGAGACAAAAAAAAAAGAAATTTAATATGCCAAAAGAAATAACTATACAAAACGATTACAGTAACTTTATCTTCTATATTACTAATTCTGTAAGCGATATTTTTAAATCAAAATTGTGAGAGTTTGACAGCTCGCAGGATGATGGGAGATGGCTCAAATGAAAGGTCTCGGCTCCAGAGGGTCGGGAAAAATATCAGATTATGTCCAAATATAGGGTGAGTGCACCAGTGAATGACCGGTTAAGGACGATGTCTCGTGTTAATTTGTCATTACTCCCTTATTTCAAAGTCACAGTTATACATTATACTATAGAAAATTAATTTATTCTTTAAAGATTAAGCAATATTAGTTAAATACGTTACTTAACGAGAATACTGGTTGTAATATTAATTAAAATGCAACTATGTCAATGCTCCAATAAATGACCGGGACTGCACCAGTGAATGACCGATCTTGCACCAGTGAATGACCGGTCTCTTTTGGCTGAATAACTGTCAAAAAATTGAAAAATCTGCTGACAACAATGAATAACAATAATTCAGCTGAGAATATAAATCCTAGCTAATAAATGACCGATCTTGTTCCAGTAAATGACCGCTAAGTTCTTCCCCGGTCATTCACTGGTTTTTGCCCTAGTTACGTTCCAATTTATGACCGCCCTCAGTAATAATTAATTCTAACATGTAGAGAAATAAAATTGATTTTAAATTGTAGGATAATACAACAAAAAAAATATTCAGTTAAAATATTGCGTTTCAGTAAAATATTATTTAACTGAAACGCATTTTTGAAATAATAATCAAATAGAGAATGAATGTAAATCCAGGTAAGCCTTACAGGGACAGTTACTATAGCAGGAAACATCAGAATCGAAGATAGTGGGACACTCAATATTAAATATGTTTAAAAAGTATTTTCGACTCCACCAATTTTAACCAATGAAAGATTATTGTTCAATAATATTCCAAGGCTGGTTTTACGCTTGTTTTTAATTACCTAGCCCAAAGAATATGCTTAATACCGGGCTTTTTAAGCAAAACGGTCATTCACTGGGGGGTTGTCATTCACTGGTGCACCCACCCTACCATAAAATGAGAAATAACGAAAAATATATTCCATTTAAAATGCATTGGGATTGAAAAACGTCTGCTTTGTTTGCATTAAACATGTGGTGCTAATGCTTGATTCAAAGCCATATGGTATGTTGACATGTGGGATTTTTTTCAAAATGCAGCCAACTGTGCACGTTCAATATACTATAATAAAATCTTTTTTAAATTTAAGATTTCCAGTTTTATATTAACTAAGGGTTTGAGTTTTTTCATAACTTAAAATTATAAAAAGTTAAATACGTTTGTTCAGTTTATGTTATAACGATGCAAATTTAATACCAAATGTTCTATATATGTAAATAATTACGTGAGGGAAATTTTTGCGCCGAAATTGTGGGCGTTTGGAAGGTCGCAGGATATAGGAGGGGGCTGAAATTGAAGGTCTCCCATCACAGGGACTCGGGGAAAATACTGAAATTGCTTTAAGCTTACTATAAAATGAGAAATAACGTAAAATAGCTATCTTTTAAAAACTATTGGGACGTAAAAAGGTCTGCTTTGTTTACTTAAAAACAAATGCTAGATATAGGCCCTAATAATAATTTTGTGGATCCAAAAGCCTATTTTCTAAGAAGGTATTTTGTACTATAGGAAAGAAGGATTATGCTTAGGGGCTATTAGCCCCTTTAAGCCTCTAGTATTATATATTTTTCAGATACTACAAAGGCTACTCAGTTCACGGATCACCCGAAGTAATGAAACTAGAATCTTGAAGCATTGACATTCCATTCCATCATTCCGTTATATGATTATAGAATCGGGATTATAATAGTTACAAATTTTAGGAGGGCATACGCACTAGGCAAAAGCGATTTAGGCCAAATTCAAACAAATATACTATTTATATCGTACATTTTCACCTGTAGCTGCTAAAAGAGTAGCAGCTAACAATCTTTAATGTAATTAAAAGACATTTTGAGGAATTAGGTTTCCTCATTTTTTGGCCAGTACATCATTTTTTATATTTTTCTCTCAGTTTTTGGTCTATTTATAAACATGCTAAATTTCCTTATTATAACTTCATTAATTATTTTTTTAAACAATAATTTCCAATAAAGAGGTCAAACTTACGATATTTTTGTACTGCAACGCAGCAGACGCACAGGCATTTGCCTATGTCTGCTGATTACATAAGACCATTACTTTTTTCTTAGGAGCCAATAAAATTGTAATAAAACTCTTAATTTATTTTTTGCATTTTGTATAGATTTATGTTTTTTTTGTGGATTATATTTGTACAGCTGTTTATTTTCTTGGAATAAACGTTTCATTCATTCATTCATTCATTCTCATGTTAGGTCTAGAGTCCATCCTTTGCTGTATTTATTGTCGTTTACATCCGTTATACATCATATACCTCTTTATTAGCGAATTTCTCTATAGGGAAGAAGCTATTACCGTAGGTCTCATGGTAAGATCTAACCCCGGGACCACTATAACTTTTCGTTTTGGGGCCCCCAGAAGCCAAAAACACTATTCGTTCAAAATTTTATATATGTATAAATAAATAAATAAAATAAATAAATACAATAAATAAATAAATCGTTTATTTCTCAATAAACACCCATACACAGTAATACAAATACATAGAAACTAAATAATCCTTAAACCAATACAATCAAAACTTAGAAACTATTATTGAGAAATATTAGGGGCCCCATAGAAAAATCCGTGGTGGGGCCTCCCTCACCTAGTGCATATAAAATAGATGCGAAAATAGATGCTTCAATGTTCTCAGTTGCAAATAAAAACTTTTTCAGTTCAGACAAAAACGTATTGAGATTGTTCTTTTTAATTAATTTGACAGACAACAGATTGAAAAGACGTGGTGCATTACTTGTATAAAACTGTTGGTGCAAAGTTAATCTTGATAGAGGCACAGGAACTGATAAAGTTAATCTTAGATATGTGTCTGTGAGCACGATAGCGCTCGCAAAAATGGTCCGATTGGAATGAAATTGGGCGCAGACGTGTAAAGTAGTCATTATTCGGACGAGTTCGTAAACCAGCCCGATCGGACCATTGGAAGGGGGGGTAAAGGGGGATAAACCCCCCAAAAAATGGGGTTTTTGAGTTTTTTACATAGAAAAATAAATTTTATCAAAATTTTGTTGGCACCATTGAATTCAGCTCGAAAAACAAACAATTTAGTAATTTGAATCATTGCTCTATGTTCATTGGTTGTCGAGATATTGAAGGTGGTAAACGCAGTACGTTGTCCCAATGTTGACCTTATGGAAAATAAGTAAAATTCTATATCTCGCTTATTTGTCAACATATCTTGATAAAACTTGGTAAATAGCTTCTTCTAGTTCAGATCTACTAAATATTGAATTGAAACCAGCCAGTTTTAATATACCTGTAGCAGCAAACCTGCATACTCATTCCCCATGTTATTCTTATGGAGCTTACCAAAACATGTCGAATCTCGCTATGTTGGATTGAAATATGTTGTTTTGCATTTGAAATTCGCTGAGTATGCAGGTCTGCTGCAACGGGGGTATCTTATGAGTCAAATTGGCCAACAGATTTTACGTGACAGTGCGGTACAATGAAAGTTCTGAGCTCAAACACCTAAGAGTGGATACTTTTTATTCAAACTATGTGTAAGGAACACAAATTTATAAGATATATAATA
Source organism: Flexamia atlantica (assembly GCA_035578135.1). NCBI lineage: Eukaryota > Metazoa > Arthropoda > Insecta > Hemiptera > Cicadellidae > Flexamia > Flexamia atlantica. The sequence goes on from JAQJVK010000014.1 coordinate 9,573,761, forward strand.
GATTAACTAGGAAATTTTAGTATTCTTAAGACTAAACTGAAAAATTAGAATGTGTTATTACATCGCAAACTGCTCAGACCATTTGAGGGGAAAAGGAAAATTCACCGGCACAATGTTTCATCTTCTCATTTCAATCTGGGGCTGTCCACTATTTGCAACCTTAATGGTGTGTTCTTAAAATGCTTAGTTCAGATAAATCATTTAAGTCACCAGTCAATTTGGAAATTTGTATAGATAACAAATTTCAAATGACGTGTATTTCAACCAATTATTTGTTATCCTGTCAGCGAGCGAAGCCGCGGGTATAACTACTATTGACCGATTTTCTTAACGGGACCACTTTTTAAGATACTGTGCGAGAGAGATGGAGAATCTTGTGAGGGGAAGTGTTAACCAATCACTCAGCGATCTAGGCCAAAAGATGCGTGATGATTGTTGGCAAAAAAAATCAGAAACTTTCAGACTAATACAATCACAGTAGTAGGATTATTATCTCTTAAGGAGGTGCGTTCTAGAGCTTCAGGTAGTAAAATCCGAAGTATTTCGAACTGTTATCTTAACACATTGAACCCTAGCCCCGAGTGCAGGCTGGACATGGAGCTAGCTAGTCGAGATATTGACATTCAGCGGTTTGTGTAGTAGTCGTTGTGTTAAGAATTTGCAATATCCTCTCGCCATCTTGGGTTTTAGTCCCATAAGAACGATGCTTATCCTTGAAACATGTATGAATGGACACAGATTACTCGATTACCTTACGTTGTATAAGAACGATTCTTGAATATGTTTTCTTATTAATATTTAGCAGAGAATTGGGAAGAAAAAGTTTGAAATATGTTCAATTTATAACTAAAAACGTTATTTTTGACATGTATATTGCTAATTGTTTAGAAAAATATTGCATACCAAAAAGTGTTTATCTTCCAAATCACTGCAGGTATTTCCTTACATTAACATAAATTTGGTAATTTTTGTGTCAAAAATAAAGTTTTAGCAACTATTTGAAATCAACATTGTTCTTATGAGACCAAGTCCTGTAAGGTGGCAGATGCTGCAGACTCCTAAGTTTAAGATCCAATTAATGTAAACCGTACAAACCAATAAAAAATCCCTTCTGAAAGCCAAGGGGACCGGGAAAAGATGGGAAGTATTTCTCACTATTTTAGAAAGTCAGCTTGATGTTCGATGACATTGTGTTGTTATAGTGTCACTGAAATCTTGTAGTCAAAGGTACGACTACGACTGGCTTCCATTAACTGCCGGACCAATAGAAATAAACTGCCTAATTTAAATAAAGAAATTCACAAACATATATTTCCATTGAATTCATCCTACAAAGATCTTAATCCTACAAAGTTTGAACATAATAAAGGTGCCCTCTCATAAAGGACAATAGTTTTTAAATTGAGCACAGGAAAACCATATCAACTTTTTTATTCGCCAAACTGTGCTAACCATTATAGTTGCCTTAGTGACCCATGTTTCAAATACCATCTCGTACCTTATTAATCTAGAGAGAGCTGTGTATTTTACACCGGCTTTTGCACCGCTCAAGTACAGGGGATTGTAAGGACAGACCGGAGCAATCTTTGGTGTAAAAATGCAATTTTTTAGTGTTATTTTAAAATGAAACTGAGGTCTGTGTGTGAAGAGTTCGTTTTTCTGTGTTCTACTCATAGCTTTCATTTTTAGGCGGTTTCGAAACCCTTTTGGGTTTGGGAAAGTATGTAAGAAGCAATTTCTATTGGGGACACAAGTAAACGAAATTAAATGAATCCCGTAAAGGGTGTCGTGAATCAAAAAGAAAAATAAAGATTGTTTTAAGCTTAGTAATACCAGGACGATCAAGAAAATAAAACACATCCGTTGCTAGAAGGATACCGTCTAAGTCTAGGTAGCCTCATCGTTCTCTAGGCTAATAAATTCACGTTTTTAACAAATTGAAACCTAATCAAATAAATTGAAAGATTTTTTTACCATTTTCTCTTCAGAAATCCAGAATAGAAATTCAATAAAAATGTATTCGAGCTTAAGGGCTCTTGTTTAATTGTCTTGAGTAAAGAGTTAATTGCATTGCTACTGTACGTATTTTACTCCTACCGCACGGCTCGGCGTTTTCTTGATTACCAATTTTTGCTCTCTTTTTTATGCCTATATCGCCCATTTACTCGGACACTCAGATTTTGTTATTCTAGCCCAATTTTGTCGATTTTGTCATGTCCCATTCATCCATGAACTCATTTTCTCTTTTAATCGTCATTAATTTTTACATATTGCAGTAGTCGTATTGTAATTCTGCTGTAAACATTTTTATATTTTAATTAAAGTCTACTCTTTGAAATTTGTATAGCCTGTTGAAACAATTGGAACCACGTTTTCCTTAAATGCGTTTCTTACCAGCTAGGCCTATGAATTGATCAAATATATATTTTGAATTAACTTAAACGTGTATACGAATTAGAAAATAACAGTCGTAAACAATACAAGATGCTTTATTTAAAAAAACGGAACATTTCAATAAACAAGGAGACACGTGAGAAACCCGAGTCTACTCAACAATAACAATTTGAGTGTGAAGCTTCAATTGATGAATGTTTGTCAAAATAGGGATTAAATGTTAAAACATATTAAGAATTTAAAGTAGTCGAAGCATACCCATGGACAGTACTGCGACAACGGCTGCCATGGGCTGGTTGATCGTGCTGCGGCCCATGGTCGTGGAGTCCATCATTTGTTCATTGGTCACCATACCTTCGGTAGCAGGCATTGTCGAGTCCCCTCCGACAACAGCATCTCCTGAAGCGGGCTCTGCTGAAGCATCTACAGGCGGATCATCCCGCTTTTGTCTTGTCAAATCTTCCAGGCCTTCAAGTTTTCCATGTCCTCCGCATTTGATTCCTGTTGGACACGCAGAGCTTACGGAGAAAACAGCGATAAGTACAAACGCGTACCACAAAATACTATTCATTTTGTTTTCGGTTCTTTTCAAAATATTGAAGATAAAATTTCTTTTTTATTTTCACCTCGTAGAGTTCACGTGTTTTGTAAGTCAATCGAATTTTGTTTTCGTTGTGAGGCAACAATTAAACATAAATATGATCGTATTTTTAAAAATAATACAGTTTAGGGAATCAGCTGCTCATCATTGCTAAAATTTAGATTTAGCTTTTAGAACAAAAGGAAAATATATAAAGACATGTATATTAGAAATAATAGATGAGTTATACGGGGTTTCAATACGGTTAAAATTTTTTTTGATCGCGTTCATTAAAAATCGTTAATGATTGTCCAGTATGATTTAGCTATAAGAAAATAATTTTTAAATTCCTTGGAATGGTTGATTTGTTACAACCTAAATATCCTTTGTGGAAACATAGATTATATAATACATGTATTGTTTAATAGTCAACGATCAAAGCTAAAATTTCATCTTATCTTCGAGAGCCTTCTAGTTTTTCCAGCTATTAAATAATTTTTCTCAGTTGTTATTGATTGATCAGTTGTCATTGTATGTAGGAGACGTCCTTGTCAGCACGACGTCGCATAGTCCCTTCGTAGTGCGAAGATTATACTTTTCTTTGAAATTGCTACATAGTTCGGCCAGGATCGAATCTATATCTAGTTTTAATTATATCTAGTTTTAATTATTTATTGGGTTATTACTTTTGCTATGTATGTTGGTCGCTGCCCTCTCAACGTAGCGTGGGGATCAAATAATTACTGTGCGGCGCGCTGCCGCATCATTTGGAAGCACTCTTAAATGTCAAATAATACACCAAACTGAACGGCTCCTCGGGAGTAGAATCACCGACAGGGCGACCGCCTAGCTGCTTGATGGCAGTCGACTTCTTGATAATCATGTTCGGATACCCCGATAGGCTAAGGACATCGAATCAAAGGAAATCGGATGCCTCGACGGCGCACACAGTGGAGTGTCACGGGTGCGGATCGATGCACCCGCGTGTATCGGAGCGCGGCGAGAGAGCGCAGGCGTCACCCAGCGACGGCGGCGGCGGCAGTCAGTCAGTGCGGCGCGGGCGTCCCGTCAACATGCGCGGCTAGTGATGTCGGGGGTGTGCGCTCCTCGCTCGGGGTCCACGCCGCCGGAGCACCGCAAGTGGAGGCGACTGCACGGCCTGCAACTGCCGCTGCACCCGCAGCAGGTGGCCGGCTGGTTGACGCTATTCGTCTTCACGGCGGCGGTGTTCTTCGTGCTGGTCCCGGCCCTGGGGGACCCCCTCAGGCCCCTGTTGTTCTCCGTCCTGTCGGGTCTGTTCCTCCTGCACGTCGCCGCCCACCTCGCCGCCCTGCTGCTGGACCCCGCGGACGCTCCCCTGCGGAAGCTCCGGGTCGCCACGCTGGTCCCCGAGTTCGACAGGACGAAACACGCTCACGTAATCGAGAACGGTCGGTGTCACTTGTGCAACATCGAGACCTCGGGGCCCAGGACCAAGCATTGCAGCGTGTGTAACAAGTGCGTGGGCAGGTTCGACCACCATTGTAAATGGCTGAACCACTGTATCGGCGGGCGGAACTACGTGGCGTTCCTGGTGTGCGTAGTGTCCGCGGTGGCCGCCAGCGCGTGTATCGTGGGCGTGGCGGTCGCCGAGCTCGTGCTCTACCACGTGGACCAGTCGTGGCTGAACCTGCCCGGACGGTCGCCCCCCAGGACCGCCGCCTTCGACCCCGCCGACCTCCAGCTGCAGCTGCACGACCAAGTCTTCCTCTTCATCGTGGGCTCCGTCGGAGTCCTCGCCGCCATCACCGCCGGCCTCCTCCTCCACCTCTGCCTCTTCCACGTCTACATCTCCTTCCTGGGGATCACCACGTACGAGTACATCAGGAGCTACCGACAGATGCAGGCCACCAACACGGCCAGCACTCTGCCCTCCGCCAGTCACAGCGAGGCCGAGTCCATCAAGAAGTTGGGCGGCCGCCCTCCCGGCAGGAGATTCTCCAGGGAGTCCGTGTTGAAGAACAGCGACTCCACGTGTTCCTTTAGAGACGCCCACAGCAATAAACCGGCAATCGAGTTCCGCAACGGGCACAAACACGACGGGCGACACAGTAGAGTGCCGAACGGCGACACCGGTAGCTGTAGAAGGACCTTTTGTTGCAGAGAACGTAGAGAGTTGAATCTAGAATCGTTTAGAAATAAAAGCGTTCCACCCGGGACGTACACGATCCACAGAGCGTCTCCTTTGGAGAAACGGTGTTCGGTAGAAACCGCGGAAGTCCCCCAGAGGAGGTGCTGCCCGTCGGAGAAGCGCCGAAACCGGAACATACCGTCCGAGGGCTCTTGCAGAGGGTGCCGTTACTGCAAGGGCTCCGGACACGAAGACATCGAACCCCCGATCAAAAAAGTCTCTCAGAGACCGCGAACCCGCCGTCCTCAAAGACTGTCCACATTTATCGTCCGCAGGTTCCTGAACAGTCTCGTAACTCGGGCGCCGGAAGCCACCTCCCCGGTCCGAAGGAACCAGATCAGGCCCTCCGTCCCGGAAAAGACACATATAAGTTTTTCCGCCGACGTCTCACCCTCCAGCGAGTCCGTCCCGCCGGAGAGGAGCGTGTCGCTGCCGGCGCTGCCGCCGCCGACCAGACGGCAGATCCAGGCCGTGTCCCTGAAGGAGCTGGGGGACGTCCTCGCCTTCGTCCAGCAGCCCAGGAAGCCGTCGGTCCGCCGCCACCCTCTGCGGCGCAAGAGCATCCCCACCCTGAGGCCGACCATGTCCCCCACGCTGTCGCCCATCCACGAGTCCGGCCTGTCCAACCCCTCCACCCCCCAGCTGGCGGACCGCGCCCCCCGGGCTCGCCCCCACACCTGGGTGCCCCTGGACTCCTACATCTAGCCGCCTGCTGCCTGCCGCCTTTCAGCAGTAGCCTTTACAGACAATAACGCCGCACTTGTGTTCATTACTTTGCTCATCGGATAGTTAATAATTGGTGAGTAGCTTTCTTTATAACTTTTTTATACAGTTCCCCGCATTATATTATATTCAGAGATGGCGTAAACAAATTTAAGTAGACTCGATCACGGTAAATACAGTAATAAATCCCCGGTTGGATTGCCTCTGAAATAAACTGTGATTATTTATCTATATGAACCCGTTACCCATCTATACTCATTGATCGATTGCCCTGTTGATATCTTCGATGGAAGTCGCTGTTCAGCTGTAATACGTTACAAAGAATCAGCTGGTTTTACTGTGGATATTTTAACTCAAGTTGGCTAAGTCGTAAAAAGATTTCAAAGGGACGAATATAAGATAAAATTATCGAAAGAGCTGCAAATATGTTTTATTTGTGTTTCAGTCTCGCATTTCCTCAATGACATTAAACATTCCAGGAAAGAGGAGGAAAATCCGTCATTAACCTCAGTTGTAACTAAGGCCACTCTAACATTAAGTGAGAGGGCGAAACTGGGGCCGAGTGCGAGCACGCGTGCAGGCGGCGTGCGCGACTTTCGCAGCTTTACAGACCATGAAAGCTCTCAACAAACCGGCGCCAAGGTCGGTTATTACATTAGCCTAATTTTCCACGCCCGTTGAAGAGCGTGAAAGTTTTATACGGCCCTATAATGTTTAATAGGGCTCGGGAGATGCCCTCACATACTGCCTCGGGAGATGTAGAAAGTATTCCATGGAAAAATTAACAAATTGTTTGCTTTAAAAAATAATTGTATGGCAGAAGGGTTTGACTTAATTCTCTTCCAGCAGTTCTTCAAACTGAACAACTTTAAATCCATCGTTTAATTGAGTCAGCATAAAACATTTTGGAGAAGTAATTAACACTATACAATTTTTATATTTACAATGGTTGGCTATATCCAAATAAACTTTATTTTAAGAATTGAGACGACAAAGACTGGTGTACCCCTCCCCTGCGCCGCCTTGCGTGGCGAAAAGTGCAGCAATAATTCAATATAGGCTCTTATGAAGCCGCAGTTTCTAAAAAATTCGATGCTGGCGTCGCTGAAAAACGAAAACTGCCGTAGATAGGGAACCGTCTTAAGGCTTAACATGCCGCCTACGGTAATAGCTTTCGTCCTAGAGGGAATTTGATGGAAATATCAGAGAACTACTTGTCAACCCCGGGGTCAAACGATTCGTTGAATTTAAGATCTATGGAATCTATAGTATTCGTAGGACCATGGCCAAGAACGGAACTAGAAATTCTGAAAGGGTTGTAATAGTATATAACGTTACTAGACCGGTAAGTACTGTTTTACCGGACGAGCATGACAGTTCTCGTGCGAGCCAGAGGTGAGTGCGGGATTTTAATGCGAGTACGGTAAAACTACCGGGCGTGTGACGTATGATGGTTTGAATCATACTACTCGGAAAAAACATATTTTTAATCACAACGTATTCCTTGCACAAATTGCTACGTTTCTCAATTCTTCAAACCTAGCATCTAGTAAACGAACAAACATTTGCTAGTGCTACCAGTCAATGCCACAAAATCCCTCTGAAGTAACCAATTAAAATGCATTCAACGTCAATTTTCTGCAAGCAGCTGATTGTTTTGATCGATTACTTCAAATAATTTCCGTTTCCTAGTGCACGGTATTTACTGTGCAGTTATCGGCAAAGAGTAACTTTCTAGCCAAGAGTAAGGCGCAGAAAACAGATGTTTCTGTGTATTATGATGGAAATACAATTTAAGTGGTGCAATTTAAGATTGTTTTCTGATGCTTTGAGCCACCTAAAACCTAAAAGAGTTCGTCCAGGAGGAATATAGGGACATACTCTTTAAAGATCGTGAACATTACCTGATCAACATAATCTATATATTAATACGCAAGCGGTTTTCTTTTCACAGTCCAACTGCAACAACGGCTGGACCGATTTTAACCTTTGAGGTGTCAAATTAAAGGAATTGTTATGTAGATTTGTCATCAAGTCTCAGAATTGTAAAAAAGGGCGTCACTAAAGCACACTAAAGTGCTGAAGTTTAGGAACAGTGGCGCTATTCATCGAAATTTGAGCAAGCTCAAGTTCACTTTGTTTACAAACTGAACATATGGTCAAGCCTGCCAAGCTCTGAAATGGTTCTACAGGTAAACCACAGATTGCAGCACTTTATTTTTTTGAAAAGGGTTTTTGTTTTTCCAGCTGATTTGGCTTTCAACAAAAAGATTTATTATGTAATTTAGGTTATGTTATGAAGTGTTTTTAAAGGGCTTAAACATTTCAGTTCCCAGTTTTAAAATGTAGTTTACGATATCCCAATACATTTCAGCATAGTGTTTTTTTTTAAGTTTTATTAACTTGAGCCAATTATTTTTTGATATGGTGCAGTCAGTAATAATGCCAATAAGAAGAAGGCGAATATTGACCGATCGGAAGGAACACGATCGCGACCGCCTAGAATCACCCTCCCGATGTAAGATATTTGATGCTCTTTCCAACCTCAGACCAATGAACTTACAATGTTTTCATCGCGGTGGGTTGCATTTCAATAATTAAATGACTGGTAGAGATAGTGCGTCATTTAAGCGTTGATCCCTACAAAGACAGCCGTCCACTATGATTCCGCTTTGGCGATAACTATCAATTAGGTGCAGGGGCAGTCCCTAAACGCTCACGGCGCCAGTGTTTGCTCTCGGTCAGCTACATATGTTGCTGTAAGCAGAGCTCGATCTTTTACCGGTATTAAAATATACATTTCAGAATAAAGAGAACATGGAAAATGAAGGTGTTTCCCAAAAAGTCGTTAACCGGAAACTCCTGCAGTAAATCAAATGAACTTTTAGAGTTTCAATGACTTAGCCATAATTTTGCTTTGCTATTGAATTTAGCCCTTTGATTAAATTTCAAAAGTACACAAGTAGGCTGTTTATTCTTCTTTCTTTTACCATGATTTTTATGATTTTTTGCTCGATTTCGAGCTACGTGTTATCTAGCACTCTTCAGTCAGCTGGAGAAGTGAAGTTAACCCGACAGATAGAAGCAGATTAGCAGTTGTCACAGAGTCACTGGAGTGTGTTCCACTAAATTGGCTGCCTTGTCTGTCCTTTACTTCCGTTCTAGTTCCTCTCTTCCCGGTGAAGATGTACCCAATGTTTCCATGGCGAAGTAGTCTTTCAAACCTCTTTAAAATGTTGTCTTTTCTATGGAATATGCAAAAAAGGCTGCTGTTCCCCCATACTTTTTAAAATCCATCTCAAATAGTTATTTACTCAATTTTAATGATCCCTAAGAATTTTACGTTGAGTACTAAATACTTTTGCTTGTTGATAACGGCTAAGTTTTGTTGGTTTGGTTGTTGATGCTATCTCATCCCAATCTGAAGGGTAGAACTACATCAGGTTTTACTTTTCGGTCCCCGGGGAGCCGTGGTTTTTGCTTTCTAGGGCCGATTGGAATCCTTTTAAACTAGACGATGCTATGAAATAATTGACTATTCACTAGACGACAGTGAAAAGTAGTTCATGCTCCCAGCACTACATATAAATGTAGTCTTTCATTTCTCGCCCCCAACCTTTCTTGTATCGTTGGAGAATACCCACGCCCTGGTCTTGCGTGGAAAGTAAGAAATAGTTTGTATTTTTCTAGTTGCTATCCTTCGGGGACCAACGCCAAATGCCCATAAAAGAACTATAGACTTAAGTACAGCATAACACTCCTAACAACCCATTGAGTACTGATATGCTATAGTAGACGTTGAAATGGCACAAAGAAAATAAGACAATTGCCTCGATTGCATGAAAATTCCCTGCGGCTTTTTGGGAATCCATTTCTGGGATGGGAAATAATGCAAAAGTAGAGCTCTTGGTATCACATCACAACTCGCTCACTGAGAGCTTATCCAAGACCACAGATGTCGAGCATGATAAGCTCGACATTTACGGTAGTCGACAGGTAGATTATTCTGACTTTTCAATATTACATCGTTTTGATTCGATTAGCAGGTTACCTGGTTAGGCTAGAGATTGGGATCTTTAACTGGTTTTTGCTCGTTCGACTAGTTTATTCGATTCGGCTGTTTGATGTTTGATTTGATGACTTCGGTATTGTGAGCAACTAGACGATCGATGTTCAAAAATAATCGATTGGCCATTCGATAGTGAAAATCAGTTGATGTTTCCATCGCTGCATATACGTGGCCTTGACTCAACACTTTTCTTCTGGAAGGATTTTGACTCGACTATTTGATATTCGATGTGATAATCGGCGAGTGTGAAGGACGAGATTAGACGATTATTGTGAACGTTTCAACCAGTCGAAGCTATGTTATAATCGAATAATCACCAGTCGATAGTGAAAAAGAGTCGATGTTCTATCACTACACAAATGTGGCCTTGACTGGCGGCGCCACTGTGGTTTTGAAGGATTGTCAGCGCGACGCATTTAAACGCTCTCCACCGGCAACAAACGAACCGCTCAACTCGCGGCGTGACGCGTGACGCGTGACATCCTCTCGGCGTGACGCAATATCTTATCGTCGGACGTGACGGAAACATCGATCTCCTGTTTTATAACCAGTGAGCGTTATTGTCGTACATGCTGATCAATATGGTTTGTAAATAGAAACTCTCCCTTTCAATCTCGATGGTGGGCTAACGGGTATCAAACAGTTTTGATCTACTATATATTTGTCAAATGCCACTCACCTATCATCGCACAGCCCAAACTACTTGACCTAGAACCTTGAAACTTTGCATGAACGTTCCTCTTAGGCACTAAGAACGGATTTTTTAAAATTCCCTCAGGGCAACGCCCTATGATACATCAAAGTTTCGATGTTAAAGTATAGGGACGCTCATGTATAGTTCGTTCAGTGAGAGTGTAAAGTAAAGCCCCTCCCTTTAAATATCATTTGTATAGAAAAGAACCAATCAGAGAAGAGGCAGTCCATATGATCCAAGGGATGGTTCACAGCTATTCCCCTTAGTGATTTCAATTGGATGAATACTATATAGTATGAATAATAAATTAAGCATGTGTGGATGCATTAATTTGTCTTGTGGACAATTTATTTACTTATTGTAAGGCAACAAACATAACCAAAATTGGCTTTGTCAACAGACATCCAGTTCCAGCTCCAGGTTTTAATAAAGCTCTTTGGCGATTTGCAGCTATAACATCAGGTACTCATGTGACACAGCCTCCCAACATTACAGCTGATGCAGGAGGTGTGGCTTTACTTTACACTCTCGCTGAATGAAGTATAGTTGTCATGGCAACCTTCCCATGAAATCATGAATCCAAAGAAGTTTTTTCTGCGTTTCCACGGGTAAAACCGTGTTGAACAGCTAGTAAGTCCATAAAGAGAAAGGGAGAAGGCTTTGGACATTGTACAAGTCGAGCAAAATGACGTGGCCCAGGCCTTCTGTTTGGCCAGTGCTAAAATTAACATTAGTGTTATGGCTGGAATGGGCCAGCTTATTTGAGTCGACCAATATTCAGGGTGTCTATAAAAGTCCTCCGGGATTAAAAAAACCCATATCTTAATAGCCGTAAAAGATAGCAAAATATAGTTGATTTCTCTGAAAAGAGTAGGTCAACAAGTTTTACTCATACCAGTTGGGAAAGTCTTCGTCAAGATTTGGCAGCGTTGCGGAGCGTTGACCATGAAAGAACACATCGCGGCTAACAGGGCTGTCTGGATTGCCGCACTATGGCGACACCGCTCCTAAAGTCTCAATGCGTTATTTGGCTGATAAAGAAACTAAATCTGTTTCACGGGACAAAGAAACTTTGACGTGATTATGATGTTGACCATCTCAGGCAACAAATAATCACTTGTGTGACAACCGTTTCCCCAGACTTGCTGGCCAAGACATGGGAAGAGGTGGAATACGATGTGTTCTGTGCCACTAACGGGGCTCATATTGAACCTTTTATTAGATTGTTAAAAAAACTTGAAAATGCAACCTTTACAAATCTATTAAATATCTATATAAGTTTCTTGTTTCATTAAAATATTTTCCTCAAAACACTGGAGTTCTTTTATAGACACCCTGTACATAGCTTTAGTTCAACTTAAAATCCTTCCTATATTCTTATACGTGCAATGTTATCTTACTTGCTTGAATGTTTGAACAACGATCTCAAAAACGGCTTCGAGGATTTCCTTCAAAGTCTTGAAATAAGCAATGTATGACTCAAAAACGTGTACTGCGGAGACTACTTGGCCACAAAAAATCTAATAACGAAATAAAATGAATTTAAAAGTTGAAGTAAAGTATTTAGGTATTCACCAAATTAACTTGGAAAACCCTCATATGGACTAAAAGACAGTAACTTAAAAAAATAATAATCGGATGCATTGGCTCCTTGGATCAAAATCAAAACTTAGTATGGAAAATAAAAATTGCTTCTCTATAAGACTATTTTGAAACCAATTTGGACATATGATGTGAAGCTTTGGGGTTCTGCAAGTAGTGTCTCTAACATTGAAATAATTCAGAGATACCAGTCAAAATTATTACGCAAGATTGCCAACGCACCTTGGTATGTTTCCAACAGGACCTTACATGAAGACTTTAAAATACCTACAGTGCAAGAAGAGATCACGAGATTTAGTGAAAATTATATTGGAAAATTAGAAAACCACCCTAATCACCTAGCGTTGAACCTGCTCGACAATACAGTCACTGTTTGCAGACAGAAGAAGTCTTCAATCTTAGACTTGCCTTTTCGTTTTGTAAACTGAGGATAAATTTCTCTGTTAACTGACATTCTATCCTACATAATGTTTACTCATTGTTCACATTAGCATAGAACAGATTGTAAAGTTAAATAAAAAAATTAAAAGTTGTGAAAATTTAACATTAACCTTAATGAGCAGCCATAACATGGCCATAACGACATAAACATGGAAAGTGCAAACAAATTAAAGTAATCATAACAGCTGTTTCAAACCACAGCCATTCAGGAAAAACGCAGTGTGTGGGGTAAATATTGCATGGAGTAATAGTAAAATGTTTTTATTTATCAATTTTTGACACTGAAGTATTATTGGATGATCTGGGAAACATGAGATAATATACCGAGCAAGGCTCGGTCCACGAGGTACCGAATATTATATGGTCTTTATTTGGCCAATTCCACTGGTAACACTGTTTTTTTTTTTTGCAAATTACAATAGCTAGGTTGTAATGGTTATCGACTAGTGGGTTTGCCGACTATAGTTCGTTGTTTATTCAGGCGATAGTCGATTGTTTTGACTAATCAATGATTTATCGTTTTTAACCGACTCGTCGGCGTCTGAACCGATCAAAGATTGGGTATTATTACCTGATTGCGCTCATTCGACTATTTCGAACGACTAGAGTAGTCGATGTTTAATGCGATGACCAATCGACTAGTGTGAACGATAAGACTAGTCGATTGGTCGACGGTGAAAAGTCCGTGTTGCCATCACTACCGCACGTTGACCCCGACCCCGACCTTTGCGTTCCATTGATCGCCAGTTTACCGCGAACTAGTAACGCGAGTTATTTTTTCATTCTAATAAGTAGTTGTCTGAAAATATATATTTATATTATAGAAATCCATACCATGACAAAACTAACCTCCCAGTTTGACCGTTTATTATTGATTATACTCGGCGTCATTCGATTGCAGCTTTGAAATCACCTTTACATCAATCATACAACACAGAAACATCTGTTTTCTGTGCCTTACTCTCGGCTAGAACGTTGCTCTTTGCCGATAACTGCTCGGTAAATTTACCGTGCACTATGAAACGGAAATAATGGAGGTAAAAAATGAAAAAAATCAGCTGATTGCAGCAAACCGACGTTTATTCCATGTTAATTTGTTACTTCAGTATACATTGCTTCAGATGAATGTTGTGGCAGCACTGGTAGCAGTAGCAAACGTTTGTTTGTTTATCATAGTTTAGGTTTGAAGAGTTGAGACACGTAATGGTTTATGCAAGGAATAAGTTAAAAATTCGTTTTTTCTGAGTAGTATGATGTACGCTACCAACTGCATACATGCGAGGATTTCGTGAGGATATGTGTGTAGAATATCGTACGTCACACACCCGGTAAATTCTACCGCACTCGCATGAAAATCCCGCACTCGCCTCTGACTCGCGTGGGAACTATCAGATATGCTCGTCCGGTAAAACAGGACTTACCGGACTAGTAACGTAACATACTGTAACAGCTATTTTCTTACTTAATGGGGTGAGTGACGGTTTGTATGAATAATATCTATCACGATCATCACACTCATCCTTCACTCATATTCAGGGCAACGTCCTCCATGAGGTACCTGTCTTATTAAGAATGATTAAAGAATATGCTTGACTATGAATCGGATGGTCTTTGTCAGTCATAAGTCTCGTCTATCACACACTTCAACCATTCTTCATATTTTTCTTAACATTTGCCTTGATGGCGTCGAAGTTTTACAAAACAACGAATCCGTAGTAATAATGAAGTTTAGATGTTTAAGATCGTAACTCTTGTTCGTTCGTTCGTGGACATGTAATCCATAGTCACTGGTGGAAGTAAACATTGTATGTAGGCCTGTAATCTGTGTGTACCCAGCTGCGTATGAGAACCACCTGACTCTTCACGACTGCCTTATGTCACAACATTAGTGCCGTTGTAGTTTACTATGCGACTATGCGTGTTGTTTTTTTTTATTTATTCACTTGATTAGTTAAGTTGGCCATATTGTGTGAGTTTGGTTATTAATCAAGAGTGAACGCGTTAGTTCGTGAGGTAAATAAGTTTAACAATCAATCTCATATCTTACCTTTTTTATCGTTGAACAAATATTTCCCATTTAAATTTTATTCATTAACCTTCTTATTGATAACATCTAACCTTGATTAAACCTACTCAGTACGTTGTCAAGTTATACATCTATAGAACAAATCAAATCTCGTGGCCCACTCAGCCCATAACTATGTTAATTTTTCTGAGATTACAAACTGCCTGGGCCCCGGCATTTGGCTTGGACTTATCGGTGGGTAAAGTTCAGGAAAATTGGTTCCTGTAAGCTATCGACTCAACTCAGTTCACAAATAACGAAGGGAAATTTCAACCATTTTTCATCCGAAGCAGTTTCTATGCGGTTGGTAACGTAAAGCAAGGAGTCGTCCGGTTCAGAGTTGTATGAGTGTGACGTTATGGGTGAAGGTATGGGTTTCGTATGACTACAAATGCTACGCAGAGGCGGCAGCGGGCTGCACGGCTCTTAGGCCTTTTTCATACTGGGCCACGACGGTGGCGACACCGTGGTGGCCAGTCAAATATGCATGCGCTACCAGCTCAGCCACCAGTGCAGCCACCAACCTCACAGTTCAATCATGGACGTCTAAGAAGCAGGTGCTTTAGCTGATATATTTTTGAAATTGCAAAAACTTTGGAAAAAACCTATTTTTTATCTTCTTTTCCGATAAAGATGTCTACAATGTTCGTCCACGCCTTCTTCTTCATATTCCTGTCTGGTATTCATATTTACAGAAAAGCTACACACATACGTGTGGTTATGACACGTTAGATGTCATGGTCCATATTGCATATATATTTTCAATTTCCAACATAAACCGCTCCGTATCTACTTTATCATTACTCATGACACTGCTCGAACACTCGCCTGGAGAGGGCTAACTGGTGACTGGTGGCGGGGTGGCGCTGCCAGTCGCTCCAATGTGAATAGTCCAATAAGTAAGCATGGCACGACGTGGTCGCCCCACCAGTCTGGTGGCTCTGGAAATCGCAACCCCGAGCCACCGCATTTCTGGTGGCGCGACTGGCCGCGCCACCAACGCTCAGTGTGAAGATGTCCTATTTGAATCAATGCTAATGTAACGTGGCCACCATAGTGGCCCAGTGTGAAAAGGGCCTTAGTCGGGTGGCAGAAACTGCGGTACGAGTTGCTTATCTGATCCTCTGCCGTTCGTTTCTGTAACAGACCTTACATCTAATTTTAGAGAAAAAATTCGAAGGATCTACCGCAAGACGAACTTTAATAACTTTTTGTTGGGTAGAACTCGACAACCGATTCCATTGTATTTATAGTCGCTTGTTTTTTTACTCAATGGAAATGTATTCGTCGCTGGAATCTTCACATGATGGCGGATGATAAGAAATAAGGTAAATCGTTCATTCAGTTTATTTTAGTAAAGTTTTTGGCTAACTTTATCATTTTAAATATAAGTGCTATCAAGTTTTATTATTTTTAAGTTGGGTGTAATTTTTAAGTGTGGGATAGGCCTAATCGAATAATAATAACTTAATTGACAATGGTTTCGGTTATTGGTTGTTGTCGACGTTTCTTTCATTACTGATGGCTGTCGGAAGATTACATCGATTGAGTTAACACAATAGGTTGATATTTGATATCGAATTGCCAAAACCTAAGCATATAGTCTTACGTTGACCCATGATCTTGGGAAATGATCTTGGCCCATTTTTAAGTATGTTGAGAAGTTCAGTTATTAAACCTGAGTAAAACCATCGACCACATTTGTACTATGTGGTCGATGAGTAAAACCATAGCCATCTCTCTCTAATAAGGCCGCAGCCTTCGACCTGGCAACGTCGCTTCTCAATGGTTTTTTGCATAGTAAAACCATTGACTTTCCCTAACAGAGCCAGCTGGTTTCAAGTAAACAAAAAATATTGCCATAAGAGAGTATGGATAACCAAATCAGCTGAACCCTTAGGCGCGATGTTGCCATTTACTAGCGCCACGGCCTTAAGTTAAACAATAATTATTACAAACATAACCTTTAAAGGCAGAAGATCAGATATTAAACTCGTACCGAAAACACTTCATGAGAGAAGCCTATACAATACACATATCAACCGAACCAGACACGTTCCGCGCGGCACGGCAAAACCCGCAAAGAAACCGCTTCTTGAGGAAAAAATCTTGTCTTAACGCGGTTCTCCTTCATTTTTGACTTGCGTGCTTCTAAGTGGCATCAGGTGACAGACTCTCCAAAAGGGAACTTGTTCGAGGGGGGACGCGGGGTCAAAATTGGCCCCTCACCCTCCCCTGACATGACATGCGGTGATTTATGGAGACGTTTGCTGTCTACTATGTCATTGCTTAAAATCACTAGACCTTTTCCGAAAGAAGTGCTAGTAGGCCTATATGATTAATTTGTTTCATCCTATACTCTTAGGCCCGCATTACACTATCAAATATTTTATAAAAGATTCTTTTATAAAAGATTTATTTGTCCAATCAGAATTAAAGATTTTGTTTTGAAAATCAGCTGACTTTAATTTTGATTGGTCAAATCAAATCTTTTATAGACTATTTGATAGTGTAATGTGGGCCTTATAAGAGCAATGTTATTTTGCTTGCTTGTATGCTTGCTTGCACAATTATCTCTAAAACGGCCTCGAGGATTTCTTTCAAAGTCTGTAAATAAGTAATTTATGACTCAAAAACGTCTTTTATGCAGATTACCTGGCCAGAGAAAATCTAATGACGTAATCGAATTTTAAAGTTGTAAAATTTTAACATTGCCCTTATGGGTTGCCGTGATAGCAACGAAAATAAACAAGGAAAGTGTAAACAATGAAGTAATCATATCAGCTGTTTGGAATCTACAGCCATCAAGGGAAAATACAGCAAGTGGGATGAAGAGTCCATGGAGCAATAAAAATGGTTTCTATTTATCAATTTGATGGCATTGAAATATTTTACAGGAACTGGATGAACTGGTAAACATGAAAAAACACCGAGCAAGGCTCGGTACGCCTGGTACTTCGATTCTGAATTATTGTATCTATTGTATAGTTGCATGGACGAAGGTCAAGGGCCTAACACGTTGTTGGTATTACCATTGACTTTGAATGTATAACAACTTCTACATTCATAGTCAATGGTATTACAGTATTGTTGTCCGAGGGAATACCATTTTAATTGTCAGTAAAAAGTGTAATTAAGATTAGGTTTTGTACGGGCCCTCTGTTAGACCGTTTTCACAGACTGAGAAAAATGACTGAGGTGTTTTTTGTTTCTGAGAACTCCAACAAAAAGTGTATTCACTATTCAGGCTTCAGTCTTGCTGTGCCACTTGTATTGTAATAGCTTCTTTCCTATAGGCAAAATTCGCTTTATGTACAAGATATTTTTCCGGAATTCAGAATTTAGAAAATCGACAATTTGACAGGAAAACATATTTTTTATCGGGTGCTCTTATTCAGGTCCAATGATCGAATGTCAATACTAAAGGACGGTTGTCACCGTAAACTACTCCCTTGACTGGACTTTTTCCCCAGTGGAAACATTTTGGCCCCTGTTTTAATCAATCCTCGATTGCTTTTGACAAACTTCATTAGTAGAGCATTTTAAAATGAATCTGCTTGGCGTTTTACTTAAAAAAATTACCGACCAAGCCTTTATAGTTTGATGCGATCTATAAAATGAAAACGAAGAAGAGCCGGAAGTAGTAATCGATCGAATTCGTTATAAATTGAAGAGTGCTGATTCCGCGTTCAACTTCGTAATGGACTTTCTTTGTCGAGGAAAGGGGATTAATAATGCAAAAGAAAGTGTTGCCTCAAAAGCGGACTAGCAGAGATAAAAGAATCAGTGCAGATCATTTATTTAACGCAACCAGCGATGAAACGTTGCTCTAATTATCACCTGAATTAACATTGTATATTCGGTTTGTAGATATTCGGTTCTTTTTAAATACGTTATAACCATTGCATTAAGTGGAACTATGTGTGAAAAGTGAACTATGTAGGCGTTTTTTATTAAAGTTTCTGTTTATTCAGTGGGCAAACTCATTTCTAATAGTGTTTTAGGTTGGTTACGCGGGTAAATCTTACGTAAAATGGGTTAAAATATAATTAAACAAATCTCCTTATTACGGTTGAAAAATTGATTACGAATTAAAAAAATAATTTACCAAAACTGACTAAAACTTCAATCCTGCTTTTGTTACACCATAAGTAAAATACTGTGTTGACTGGACAGTACGGATAGGTACGGGTTGATTGCGCTACTCGCACTCAATTCTATCATAGCAAAGTGTCCTACAAAATATTGTCTTGCTACAACTTGGGTGATTACGTCTCATCGTTAGCGTTAGTACACAGTGATATTTGTATTTGTTTATACCTAATTGGGTGGAAGGTCTTTGTCGCTCTTCGTGTATCGTTGTGAATCATAAGTTCAAAAATGAACCAAAAAGTTGAAATTAAATTTGTTGAATCTTCTGTTTTAAGCTTGAATAAATGAGTTCAGAGACATAAAATAAATAATGCTGGAATATAATGTATAAATTTAAACAATGCCTTCTAGAGCTACTCCTCGAACTCTCTTGCCATTCCAACCCTGTTGAGTCAGTGTGCAGTTAGTTCACCCCCCCCCCCACCTCTAGGGCTATGGCTGGGGGGGGGGGCTATGTGACTCACCAAATTCTAGCCCTAGCAGATCGATGAGATGCCATTGTGGAGTCGTAATGTATATTTTGTGCTCGTCTGGTAAAGTAGGCGTTTTAAAATGCATGTAAAAGTCATTATTGTCCGGTATATCAATTTTAGTGTAAAATAGGTCTTCATAACAAAGCAAAGATTTAAGGCAGAGTGTAGAGTTTATTATTAATTGTATTTATCTTTATCGGTCTGTATAAAAATATACTAGATCTCTCTGTTGCAGATTCGCTTGAAAACAAAATGAGTGGTTTTCTTCATAAGTGTGCTTCAATCTATGGTCAACATTTTACTATTTCAAAACATATGAATATGTTTAGTTGTTATTATAGTGAACTGAGTTTGATCCAGTGTCAATGGATAACAACTCTGCTCCAAATATTCAAGCCTTTATTGTACTTAAGTTATGCCATTTTTTTTTTAAATTCTTGGACGTATTGGCAAATCTACGTAGAATCGACGTACATTTAAATTGAAACCTTAAACATTAAAATCAGTTCAGTCGTTCAGGAGTTATGACTCCGAAAGAGAGCCCCTCGCGTATTTGTCTTTTAATACATTAAATTTTTAAAGAATTTTTTTTCACCTTGCCAGCCAGGAAGATCAAAATGTAGTGTTACCATCAACTACAATACCTCACCGTTCATTTCGTTTGCTAATAAAGCGTTATACAAATTTGATTCAGGCCGTCCATAAAATCCACTTTCCTATGAAAATAAAATCACTTTTATGGACGTCCTGTTTACTCACTCACGCAGAGCACGCTACAGTAATTAACTTTCCTTAGGAAATTCATGAATAAATCGTTCAGTTTATTTTATACTAGTTGCTGCACCCATTCTTCGCACGGGCGAGAAGGCATTATCTCAATCTATAGTAGTGGAATTTCTGTTTTGAGCTGTAATGCAATAGCTGTATTTGTACCAGTATCTGGTTGGCTATGTTGACTAGTATTTGGTTTTGCAATAGATAAAGGGGAATCAGGCAGAGAGACTGGCAATGAGGGAGCTGACAGGTGGGCAAACACAGGAGCTGACAGCTCGCTCATTGGTCCAGAGCCAACGTGCGGTGTTGCTTACAGCACAGTACAGTGAACTGTTCGCCAGTGGATGGGAAAAGAACATCGAAAGAGCTGGGAACGAGTAGAAGGACACACACAGTCGAAGAGGATACAGCGAGCTCCATCAGGCGTGGTAGCAGTGGACTCCCGCAGGCTGCATAGTACTGCGGGAAGTGGTCGGCTTCATCAGCGGTCACTGGGAATTCCACGGACAACTACACAAGATGGGGATCCGTGCTGGTAGCCTACTGTGTTGGAAGTGTGTTAGGAGTAGGAAACAGCCTTTGACGCGCTATTTGAGTGCTCAGCCCTACAGGGTCCTACTAGACTCCTTGAGGGTCCTACCAAAGAATGACCTAAGGGAAGATCAGGTAACCATCGTCAAGAGGATCTCACAGTTCGTTAAGGACCTGAGATTTGACGGAGAATGAGGACCTGTGTCAGAAAGTGCACAATAAGCTAACTTAGCTGTGATGCTATACTTTTTAACTGAAGATCCCTCTTTGGAAAAAAGACAGACAGACAGAGACGGAGATTTACATTCAACAAATTATAAATGAAAAATGAGCAAAATGTCACTCCAATGGTTATTAGGTTCTGTGATTTTCGCCATAGGCGTAGCGTGAACCAAACTTTTGGGAAAATTTTGGTTTTTTCGTACTCAAAAGTGGGGGTTTCAGCCTTAAAATCTGCGAAATATACAGCACTAAAAAGCTTAGTTTTTTTACGATGTTCAAAGGAAATTCTTGGGAAAAGTTCCACTACATATTACTTAGATTTTTAACACGTGATTGTTGAAGAATTTTTACCTAAAAACCATTGCAGTTATTGTTTTCTATGTTAAGAAAATAGGCGGTCGAAAAATAACTCTTATTCACAATTCCCCTACTTTCCTGGCCGTTTCATTGCTGTTGATGACATTCTCGTCTGCAGCTTGCAGGTTAAACGCCACTTGCATGTCAGAATGACAGGTACTAGGCGGACAGCGCACAGAGTGACCAACCTTCGCCCAGTCAAAGAACGGGCCTACTCAATAAATGTATATCTCTTCATCCAACCTCTTTGTTTAGCCAAATAATATCAATTGAATGTAATAACGATTAAATATAAAAATACAAGGGAATTAGAACAATTAATATGGTAAAACTAAACATCTAACTTAAAAACAACTGGTTTAAATTACTTATGAGTGAGTATAGAGAGGACTTTAGAGAATAGCAGACTCAAATTTTTTTGGATTTTTAATGTTGTTCGGTGGCTACTAAAATAAACTTTTTTATGTTGGGGGGCACGTGCCCCCTGTGCCCCCCCCCCCCGGCGCGACGCCTATGATTTTCGCCGCCGCTGATCGTGAGTGGTTAGCGTTGAACAGCTTAGCTTCGCGCGAGCGGTTAGCGTACAATAGCGTAGCTTCGTGAGTGTAGCGTACAATAGCGTAGCCTCGTGAGTGTAGCGTACAAATGGCGCTAGTTAGAGACAATTTGTTCTATTCAGCGACCGCTGCGAGACTAATCGGTTGACCAGGCTTGAAATTAAATAGGACTTCCAGGTTCACTCTCTAACTCTGATGTGAGCGTGATTGTTTTGGTCGAAACCTGTAAATATGTTTAATGGAAGTGTTTTTATTTTACTTTCATTGGACAATAAAGTGATTTAGCGGCAGTGATTTTGTCACAATTTAGAAGAAGAACGTATTATTGAAGAAGATCGTGAAGAATGTGTGTGCATGCACATTAGTCATAGAATTTATTAAACTTAACTTAATAATATAGCTTACCATATTTCTTGATGTTTTTCAAATTTAACTTATATTTTTGTTCCTTAAAACTACGAATCATACAATTACATAATTTTATATTAAACAATTTAATCAAAATGTGTTCATTACATGCGTTGTGGATATTCCATGTTTATATTTTACATAACAAAGGTTCTACTATAGTTCAAAGTTTTTTGCTTATTTTAACGAAGTTAACTAAAATATTTCTTTTTTCAGGTTAGCAGATTTCTGGATTACGTTATAGTAGTAAGTACATTTAATTAACAACAATCAGTATGTCCTTAATAAAGTTGCATGTTTTAATAACGTAGCTGTAAGTTGCACCTTTTTTGTATAGGGGAAAACAGTTTCATAATTTCCCTTAGTTAAACCTCAAAGATTTAAATTCGGATGAATAATTCATTTATAAATAATTTAAAGGTAATTTAATTCTATCGCATTGTATCACAATTTATTACGAAGTAAATTCAGATAAATAATTAAGTGAAAACTAATTTAAAGCTAAATTAATTGATAACATTTTATCACAGTTAATTAATTACCACACTGAAAATATTATTTCAAACTCAAATAATTTAGCAATTCATCATTTATAATTAACACTTTGGAAAACGCTCATCAAAAGTAGATTAGCAGAAGTTTGGTAGTTTTTGCCCCAGCTAATGGATTTCCACCACATAATTTCACGAAATCGTCTGTCAGACCTTTTACTTTTTATAAGCTTTATGATCATGATTAGCCGGTGATGAATTTATGTTACTTTTTTTAAGTATTGTAATCGAACGGTTATTTCGATCGTTGTTTAGAAAACCATAGATTTGCAAACTCCATACATAAACATAGGAGGCACTCGGAGGCAGACGTATTAGTAGGATTAATCGGATTATAATGTTCTATTGTTTCAAAAGATTGTCGTAGTACCAAATATGAATAAGTCAGGTGTGCTGTTTTGGAAATATTATATATCAAATTTTTCTTAATATCACTTTAAATCATTTAGCACAGTATATGCGCCAGATGTATTTTAGGGAATTTCAACTTATTGGAAAAGTTAGTGGAAATATATTTTAAAAGTAGTTAGTTGCCAAACTCTCTTCTTTTAATAGCTTATTGAGGAATTGAGCCTACTCTTACAGGTAAATACTATTGACTTCATATGCTTAAGCAAAACATATAAATTGTGAAGCATAACATTGAAAAGTGGTCCCTAGAGCGTAGTAGTTTGGCAATGTACGAAGATTGGATGTGCAAGCATAACTTCCTTGTTTGTGAACGGGTGGGGGGAGGGGTTAAAAAGTTGTTGCCATGAAATTGGCACACATTTTACAATCAATACAACTTTGAAGCAGGATAGGGAGAGCAATGTATGTAATTATCATTCAACGACAGTCCAACCCCAGGTTGTCTATTCATTTCTCTGTGCCTATACTCTCATATGAGCAATGTTATCTTGCGTGTGTGCTTGGTTGCTCGACGATCTCAAAAATGGCTCCGAGGATTTCCTTCAAAGTCTTGAAATTTGTGACTCTAAAACGTGTTCTATACAGGCCACTTGGCCAGAGAAAATCTAATAACGTAATAAAATGAATTTTAAATGGGTAAAATTTTAACATTGGCCGTATGAGTATTAGTTGCCATTATACAGGGCTTGTAACAGGTTATTTTTTTTATTTTTTTGTTATTTTTTTTGCTCTTGGTTATTTTTTGTTTTTTTTGGAATTTGGTTATTTTTGGTTTTTTTTTGGAATTTTGGTTATTTTTTTATTTTTTTCAACCTCAAGAACTGCTACAAGCCCTGTTTACAGTATTCGTTTGTCAGACGATCTCGTAGCAGCATCGCGGCAGACGAATCTCATCATCCTAAAATGCGTGAAAACTAAGTCTAGTTGCGTGAAAACCAAGTCTCACCGTCAAATCTAGGCAGATTTGTGATTAGTCTGTCGAGATTTTCTTTTTCACCAAGGTTAAGAATGTATTATCCCCAATATAACACCGGTTTTCTAATTTTTAGCAGCATTTTTTGTGTACAAAAGGTTATTGTTGGTTATTTTTTTCTTATTTGAGTTATTTTTTTATTTTTTTCAACCTCAAGAACTGTTACAAGCCCTGCATTATATCAACGAAATAAACAAGGTAAGTGTAACGGTGGCGTGTCCTGTAATCCAGCTACATGGAGGTCACGAATTGTGGATAGTTATGAGCGATGGCTTGTGGACGCGGTGTTCCTTAGTGGGGATTAACGTCCGCACTATTGAGTACTCGTTCATGAGACCATCCTCATAATTAGACCAGTTCGTAAATTGTTAACCAAGGCGAAATCGTGGTTCGGATCCCACGTAAAAATGTAGGTCCCTTAGTTGCCATTGGCTGTTGGGCTATTAATTAACAGTCCTGTCTAAGGAATATGTCGGCCTTAGTCAGTAACAAGACTACAAGATCGCGCCACAATCATCCTTCACTCATCTGTCATTCATACTTGGCTTAAAATACCTACCTGGGTAGGTCGCCATTTCAACTAATGTATCTAATGTATCTAATGTAAAGGAATCAATCAAGTAATCATAACAGCTGTTTGCAAACTACAGCCATCTGGGAAAATACAGCGTGTGGGGTAAAGATTTCATGGAGTAGTAATCGAGTTTTTATTTAACAATTTTATGACACTGAAATATTTTATAGTAATTGGACGAACTGGTAAACATGAAATAATACTGAGCAAGGCTCGGTCCACCAAATACTTATCATTAAATCGATAACCGTTTAAAAGCCAAGCTCGGGCCCTTCGTATATATTTTTCAAATTTGAGAAAATTAGCCTCTCACCTACAGAGACTTTGAGGCATTAAAGTAAACATTTCTCCAACATTAATCACTCCTCCCCCTGGGAGCGGACGCCTTAACAAATGAAGACTCGATTAAATCCTTTCGTCATACTGACTCAAAAACATCTGTATTCTGTTCCTTTTTGTTGGCTCGAAAGTTACCCATTGCCGTTCCAGTTCGCCAAAACCTTTTTGCCGCGGAGGCCGGCAAAACATAAGTAAACAATCAGCTGATTTGTAGCAAAACGACGTTTTAAGCTTGTTTATTGGTTACTTTTTCGAGGAATGTAGTGGCAGCACTGGCAGCAGTAGCAAATGTTTGTTCTGTTTGTTATATGTTAGATTTGAAGCTTGAAGGATTTTGGAACGTGTTGGTTTATGCAAGGATTACGTTATGATTGAAAGTATGTTTTTTTCTGAGTAGCATGATGAAAAGTATCGTATGTTATATGGCCGGTAAGTTTTACCGTACTCGTATGAAAACACCGCGCTCGCTTTTGCTCGCGTGGGAACTATCATACTCGTCCGGTAAAACTGTACTTTCCGGCCTAGTAACACACAACTGCTAATACTACCACAGAATATACTCGTAATATAACTATGTACTACGGAACTCGTAGTATACGATGTCTCGTAGTATTCGTAATATAATATTTAAAGAATTAGCCTTAAGGTGACCATTCAAGTACATGCTTTGCACGCCGTGTATTGCTCGCCGTGCAATTCTTCATCATTGGTCTTATATGTAAAAGCACGCCGTGCCGATAGGTGTGGTCTTTTTTACTCATAAGATCAATGTTGTAGAATTTCATGACGTGTAAAGAACGTACGTGAATGCCCATTTTAAAAGTGACCATTCACGTACGTGCTGTGCACGTCATACAATTCTACAACATTGATCTTATGAGTAAAAAAGCCTACACACCTATCGGCAAGGCGTGCCTTTACACATTAGTTACGCCCACGAATACTTTAAGGCATTAAAGTAAACATTTCCCCAACATTCATCACTCCTTTCTCCGTGAGCGGGAGCGGGAGCGTAACAGATGAGGACTTGATTAAATCTTTACAGTCCCATCATTCTTGCTCAGCGCTCTGATGGGAGCAATAGCCCGGAATAATGTCCGTCGTTGTAAACGGTCGATTTGCTCGAGGGCCAATACCGCCGCTGCCTCAGAGAGATGTTTATTTTGATTCCAAAGACAGTTGATTGAAGCTCGGAAGTGTCCTTCTGTCGTGAGAAATCTCTCTCTTCAGAGTAATCTATCTATCAGTACTATTATGAAATACCCCCGTTCAGCAGACCTGCATACTCAGCGAATTTCAAATGCAAAACAACATATTTCAATCCGACATAGCGAGATTTACATGTTTTGGTAAGCTCCATAAGAATAACATGGGGAATGAGTATGCAGGTTTGCTGCTACGGGTATATTAAATCTGGGTGGTTTTAATTCAATATTCAATAGATCTGAACTACAAGAAGCTATTTACCAAGTTTTATCAAGATATGTTGAGAAATAACCGAAATGTAGAATTTTACTTATTTCCCATAAGGTTAACATTGGGACAACGTACTGTGTTTACCACTTTTAATATCTCGGTAACCAAAGGACATAGAGCAATGATTCAAAATACTAAATTGTTTGGTTTTTTGAGCTGAATTCAATGGTATCAACAAAAAGTCGATAAATTTTATTTTCCCATGTAAAAAACTCAAAAAACCCATTTTTGGGGGGTTTAATCCCCTTTACCCCCCTTCCGGTGGTCCAATCGGGCTGGTTTACGAACTCATCCGAGGGATTACCACTTTTCATGTCTGTACCAAATTTCATTAACATCGGACCATTTTTACGGCCGCTATCGTGCTCACAGACACAAATATATATATATATATATATATATATATATATTGAAAAAATTATTATTGTGATTAGGGCTACTAATATGTTATAATGATACATAATTTATTAACAGAGTACCCTTTTTTTAGTTTAAAAAACATTTATTTGACGACTAGTTTCAAATCATAAGATCATAGTCATGTCATAATAACCTTACTTTAAAGTTCAATCTTATAATAACCTAAATAAATATTTACAAAAAAATGTCATTTTTTTTGTAAATATTTATTTAGGTTATTATAAGATTGAATTTTAAAGTGAGGTTATTATGACATGACTATGATCTTATGATTTGAAACTAGTCGTCAAATAAATGTTTTTTAAACTAAAAAAAGGGTACTCTGTTAATAAATTATGTATCATTATAATATATATATATATATATATATATATATATATATATATATATACATATATATATAAATTCGAACGAATGGTGTTTTCTGCTTCTGGTGGCCCCAAAATGAAAAGTTATCATGGTCTCGGGCTTAGGTCTTACCATGAGACCTACGGTAATAGCTTCTTCCCTATAGGGGAAATTCGCTAAAAGAGATGGTTTCTGTATGTGTCTGTGTATGGCATAAGTAAACTAGAAAAATACTGAACCTACTGGGTTAAAATTTCACACAGAGGTAGATCTTGAACCTGGGAAACATATAGGCCTACTTATTTCCTTAAAATCCCCTCGGGCTACGCCCCGTGATTGACCTTAGCTTCAATGTTTACATTTTATAAGGATGTAAACATTAAAATACCAAAATGTAAACAGCTGTGAAAACTACAATTTAACAGTTCATATTGCAGAAGTAAGAACAGCTGTAATCCTGTAATTTTTATCGCGAGCGAAGCCACGGGCAACTGCTAGTATTATTTTTAAGAAGAGGTGGTTTCTGTATGCGTATATGTATGTATGGGGCAAGTGAACTCAAAAAATACTGAACCGACTGGGTTAAAATTTCACACAGAGGTAGATCTTGAACCTGGTAAACATATAGGCCTATTTATTTCCTTAAAATCCCCTTGGGCTACGTACATATTTTATAAGGATGTAAACATTCAAATACCGAAATGTAAACAGCTGTGAAAACTACAATTTAACAGTTCATATTGCAGAAGTAAGAACAGCTGTAATCCTGTAATTTTTATCGCGAGCGAAGCCACGGGCAACTGCTAGTATTATTTTTAAGAAGAGGTGGTTTCTGTATGCGTATATGTATGTATGGGGCAAGTGAACTCAAAAAATACTGAACCGACTGGGTTAAAATTTCACACAGAGGTAGATCTTGAACCTGGTAAACATATAGGCCTATTTATTTCCTTAAAATCCCCTTGGGCTACGTACATATTTTATAAGGATGTAAACATTCAAATACCGAAATGTAAATAGCTGTGAATACTAAAATTTGACAGTTCAAAGATCAGAAGTAAGATAAGCTGCAATTTTTATCGTGAGCAGAGCCACGGGCAACTTCTAGTAGCCTATAAAGTGGACGAGGGCAGCTGTACGGTGATGTAGACCGCAAAATTCTAATGCAATAAGAATTGCAAGCCTGCATCGTGAAACTCGCATATAACTTGGATCACTGACTGTAAATCTCATCTTAAATTTTGAACGTTAACCCAGTAACCTTTTACTACATTGTCATAGCTCCAGGCTTAGTCTGCTTTCATGCCGAGCGTCCTAGAGTCTCGGGACGGTTTAATAACTTAAACTAAAAAAGATAGGTTTAAGTTATTTGTATGTTGTGTGAGTAAAGTACAACATTTTTTCACGAGTGAAAATGATGGCGCCCGAGCCTGCGAGAGCGACAGTTTTCACGAGGGAGGTAATGTGATTTCATCTCGAGAAACACACCATTTTCCTCCACCTTCAATAATAAATACCCAATATTCATACACATATTTTATTAACTTAGTATTTTATTGACTTAGTGCCTGCATGTACGAGTAGCTGACCATTCATGTAACTGTGATCAACTGATGTTGGAGCTTCATTCGTTGACGTTCTTACAGCTGATTGTTGCCAGTGATATCCTCATGTGATTATTCCTGACATTAAATCAGCAGTTCGCTCCTGCAATCTGTTGAACCTCAACATTTTTGCATATCTGCGTAGAAATTTGAAGGCACTATATTTTTAACTTATCGATTTCATTGTTATTCTTATGGGCTTACTTTGACTCCCGCCGGGAGACACATTTAACCACTTTACTCCCGCTGGGAGACAAAATATTATTTTACTCACTCATTACTATAGGAGGAAAAATCGTGTAAACATAGCAGGAGGGGGAAAAGTATTTTGTCCATGATTGTAAGATAGGCTACAAAAATAGAAGCGGTTTTTTGTTTCGAATTCATCTGCGAAAATCTGTAACTAATTTTGATGTAAAACCCGGTTCGGGTCCCTAACAAAACGCGGTATTTTGCGGTTCACGTTTCTACCCAAATACCTCGGAAAACCCTCTGCTTCATCGTTGTTGTTCTGTATGCTGGAGGAAACCTTGGGAGTTAACGAACGTCTGGGCCGCAGGCGCCTCCGTTTACCATTCCAAGAGCGTTCGGCGTCGTTCGGTAACAACGGCGGAGTAGGGGCAATGTGCCACACATTCACCCGCCCCGTATCGGAACACAGTAGACTCCATCTTATCCTGATATCTCGAGACCGAAATTCGTCCGGATAATGGGTTTTACGGTTAAATCGTCGCACCTTACAGTCGTTAAATTATGTCTCTAATGCAATAAATTGAATTAAACCAAAACTTTTATTTAGACTTGTGATTACTGATCTCAAATCCTTCCCACGATTCTTGTAAAGTAGGATTCACCTAAGTTGGCTAAAGCATGTACTAATCATCTCATCAAAATTTTTTATACAAGTCACATTGAAAACATTTTTGGTTACACATGGTGTCTGTTTACATTTTCTCAGAACTGTCAGATCGCCACGTTGCATTTGTTTACAAGTCCTTATAGGTTATAGAATGTTTACAATATCGCCTATTTTTAAAGTTTTTATTTCCATTCAACCTTTTTACATAGCTGTCAAAGTTTAATTTGATTCTAGTTCTTGATTTACAAGTATTTTAGTTTGTTTAACCGTTTTTTTATTTTTCCTGGGCCAATTTTAATAAGTTTTGACCGCAATATGAAACAATCTCTCTTTACAGATACTGACTTGCAGCAAGTAATACTGGCTATTCAAAAACTCGCCTAAATTTGTAAATATTATTTCATAAGAAAATCTTAGACTATTAACCATGCCGCATCCATGACACGTCATCTCCCAGTTAATACATAATTTATTTGGAAAAACCCCTTAGTAATATTTTAAGCCGCGCAAGTGAACTTCCAGTTGCAAATTGCATCAGAACTTTCCCTTTATTGCAAGTGTTATTCTAAACAGATGTTCGTTGACAATGTTTTCAGCACATCTGGATTTTATGGTTAAGTTCGTAAGAAGATAATAGTTTGTTTACTTTCGTTTTGGCCAACTTAGGTGAATCCTACTCTACAGTACTTTCCACTTCCTGTCGATCATGTCCGGTTAAACCGATGTGTTGATAAAAATCGTCCCGTCCGGTTACAAAGATGTCACTTCCATGGATTGTAGACCGGTTAAACCGAAGTTCGGGTCAAAGTGTCCGGATAAGCGGGGGTCTCCTTTAAACCTCTTTGGTAGGTTGAATCATAAGCGCTTTCAAGAATGGACGGAAGACCTTGCTGTGTTCGCACTCGCAATTGAATTAGTTTTAGAATGGAGTTGAAACAGTTATTTGTGTGTTGAGTGAGTAAATTACTTTGTCTTACGAGTGAAAATGCTGGCGCCCGAGCTTGCGAGGGTGACAATTTTCACGGGGGATAGCCTACAACGTGCGTTACTCTCGAAATTTACTCAACATGCTTCCCTCACCTGCAATAAAAAATATCCTTGCCATGAAAATTTATTAATTTAGTTAAGCAAGCAATAGAATCTTCATTTTATTTCGTTCTGCTAATAGCGCCTGCATCCGGGAAGCCGCAACCAGCACCAGCGATCAGCTGATTGTTGCAACGTTCTTACATTCTCACAGCTGATTCTTGTTAATGTTTTATTTGCTATCCCTGCCATTAAATCAGCTGTTAGCACCTCCATTCCTTAAGTTGCTACATCTTTGCGTGTGTGCGTTGAAATTTGAAGGAGCTCTAATTTTTTTTATTATTGATTTCAATGTTATTCTTATCCTCAGGATTCTTCACTCCAAGCTGTTACTGATTGGGAAGGCGAGTGGTTTTAGTGCTGGCTTATCTGAATTATCCGAAGTCTCCCACCGGGAGACAAAGTCACTTAACTCCCGCTAGGGGACAAATTATTATTTTACTCACCTATGACAAGGAGTAAAAAGTATCTAAACATAACAGGTGGGGGAAAAATAAATTTTTTAATTAAGAAGCAGAGTCTCGGGGGGTTTTAATTTTTTTATATAAATAAAAAGATGAATTGTCATCATTTAGAATTTGTGATGTAAAAGATAGATACGCCCCGACAAAACGAATTAATGTTTTTGGCGCCTTTTAATCAATTAAATACAAAATATCATCAAGTCGTTAAATCGCAAATTGCTGGGTCAATCGGAAGGGAGATGTCCGCTGAGTGGTCGGTCAGCCGCCGCTGGGTCGGTCAGCCGCCGCTGGGTCGGTCAGCCGCTGCCGGGTCGGTCAGCCGCTGCTGGGTCGGTCAGCCGCTGAGTAGTCAGTCAGCCGCTGCTGGGTCGGTCAGCCGCTGAGTAGTCAGTCAGCCGCT
The DNA here is from genome assembly GCA_035578135.1 of Flexamia atlantica. Classification (NCBI taxonomy): domain Eukaryota; kingdom Metazoa; phylum Arthropoda; class Insecta; order Hemiptera; family Cicadellidae; genus Flexamia; species Flexamia atlantica. Next base: position 9,605,478 of record JAQJVK010000014.1, read on the forward strand.
GCCGGGTCGGTCAGCCGCTGCCGGGTCGGTCAGCCGCTGCTGGGTCGGTCAGCCGCTGAGTAGTCAGTCAGCCGCTGCTGGGTCGGTCAGCCGCTGCCGGGTCGGTCAGCCGCTGCTGGGTCGGTCAGCCGCTGAGTAGTCAGTCAGCCGCTGCTGGGTCGGTCAGCCGCTGCTGGGTCGGTCAACCGCTGCTGGGTCGGTCAGCCGCTGCTGGGTCGGTCAGCCGCGGCTGGGTCGGTCAACCGCTGCCGGGTCGGTCAGCCGCTGCCGGGTCGGTCAGCCGCTGCCGGGTCGGTCGCCGCTGCCGGGTCGGTCAGCCGCTGCCGGGTCGGTCAGCCGCTGCCGGGTCGGTCAGCCGCTGCCGGGTCGGTCAGCCGCTGCCGGGTCGGTCAGCCGCTGCCGGGTCGGTCAGCCGCTGCCGGGTCGGTCGCCGCTGCCGGGTCGGTCAGCCGCTGCCGGGTCGGTCGCCGCTGCCGGGTCGGTCAGCCGCTGCCGGGTCGGTCGCCGCTGCCGGGTCGGTCAGCCGCTGCCGGGTCGGTCAGCCGCTGCCGGGTCGGTCAGCCGCTGCCGGGTCGGTCAGCCGCTGCCGGGTCGGTCAGCCGCTGCCGGGTCGGTCAGCCGCTGCCGGGTCGGTCGCCGCTGCCGGGTCGGTCGCCGCTGCCGGGTCGGTCAGCCGCTGCCGGGTCGGTCGCGGCCCCGGCTGGTACGCATCGACCCCGTGGCGACAGATTGGCTGTCGAGTTGAAAAACAAGAGATTATTTTCGATCCGATTTATTTAAGAATCGATGAAAAAACGTTAAATAGATTTTTTTACTCGTTTCCCTCTTCGATTCACACAATAATCTGTAGGTGGATAACATTATACCTGGTGAGTGGTTGTTGGACTATTGAAATAAAATAATATTAGAACTGTAAAAGAGTTTTACAAATGTTGAAGTACAGTAATTTTTTATAAAAAATATTGTGGTCATTCGTTTACTCAAGCGCTGCATAACATTTGTTTAAGAATCGGGAGGAGTGTTAGTAGGAAATCAGACGATTTTAAGAACCGACTCGTGAGGAAAAGAATATATTAACCGATTCTAGCTCTAGTTAATGCAACTTTTTGCTTCAGAAAATTCAGCTGAATTGCTTCAGAAAATGGCTTTTGAAAATTCAGCCTGTTGACTTAGGTTGCTTTAAAAGTTTAAAACGCAGTTAACCTATAATCCATATAGGCCTAGTTTATTTTCAACTTGTTATACTTGATTGATAGTATTCTTTACTTTCAGTCCCCCAGCAGTAAAGAGACAAGATAACATTATTTTAGAGTCTGGTAATCTTTGAACCTCTTACCGAAAGTCAAGAGCTTTCAATGTCAATTCTGAAGTATAAGAGGTTTGTTAAATGGAATTAGCAAAATTCATGTCACTGAAATACAATTTTACATTGTGAGGTTCCCAGTGGGTTAGCTGTTAAATGAAAGGGAGAACATTTTTGTAACAGCTTTTAGTTTGATAAACAAATAAAGAAATGGTCACCGTTTTGACTTAACGTGTTGAAAATAAATCCAATCTGTCAGCTAATAGTCAATAAAACGTATCAACAAACTGTCACAAACTTACTTCTCTAAGGCAAGAAAATCTGCAATAAAGTAAAATAAATTCACAACCATGCCACAAATACAAACCAAATTTTATCGAAATCGGCTGGCAATCAACGGAGATATCGGTTTTTAAATATTTCCTATATGAATAACATAAGGCTACGTACTGCGTTCACCAGAAAACGAAAATACCAATTATTTTCACAATCAATAAATAAAATATCAATTATTGACTTAGATTAATTATTCAAAATGCTGGATTATTAATTTTTTCAAGCCAAATTCAATGGTAGAGTATATTTTATTAATTATTACAATTTTAAGTAAATTTTAGAAAAATTGAATTTTTGAACATTTAAATCCCCATTAACTTCTGATTCCCCATTATTCTCATCCTGAATTTTTACGAGACATGCGGTGTCATTTTGTTTAGCATTTTAAGCATGCAATTTGTATCAAAATAGTTAGAGCCAAATTTGGATTTTTGTAGTTTTTATGGGGTTTTATGGAGTAGCCACCCTTTAAAATAAAAAATTAAAAAAATAAATAAAAAAGCCTGGAGGTATAATTGTTTTATACCTATTTGCCAAATTTCATGAAATTTGGACTACTGGTGAACTAACCCAGTACTGTAGAACGATTTATTGAAAACTATTGAACTAACTCTCTTAACTGTCATAGTTTTTTTACCAATTTCAAAAATGATTGTATAAGGAGTAGTGTATCTGAAGAATAACGAATTCAGGTTTATTATATTAACATAAAAATATTGTTCCATTTCTATTCAGTAAATAATTTACTAAATAATTAAAAAGTGCTGCTCAGCAGGGGAGTAAATTAATGATCCTTGGGGAGCGCTCAGGGAAATGGCACATCTGGGCGCACAAGTTGCACTGGCTCAATTAATTCACCCTAGTTCGCCTAATTAAGTTCTTCCCACCCTTGCACTTCCCACTAGCTTTCAGTTTATTGAAATTATTTTTTATTTCCTCAATTTTTTTAATTTTTAGATACACCATAGCCTAATCTTGGTTAAGTAATCACCGAACGAAGAAATCATATTTGATACTAAGTTTAATATAGTTGTAGATCTTATTTTAAAACAATTAGGAATAAAAAATAGAAAATTAAAAAAATAAAATTACTGTATAATTTGCGACAACCAATTACTTCAAGACCAATTTTTGTTCATAAAAATCTGTTCTTCCTTAATACGCTATTTTTCCAAGTCTCCACAGTTCTAAACCGATCTTGATACTTAAGTGTCGTTGGAAAGAGCTCGGCGTTAAGTTTGGAGGGAATAACATTTATGAAAGTTAAATGAAAGGGAAGAGCCCTAGATGCCTTTTAAGTTTCAAATTTTTCCGTAGTATAATTTCGAGGAACACTCTATTTTAATTAATATTTAATTGACCATTGACCATAAACAAAAATTTAAAAGCTGCTGATCAACGCATGTCCAGTAATTGTTATATTTTATGTAGGCTACTTGGCATTAAATTAGGGTAGTCGCTGTTCAGTACGCGAAAACTAACGAATATAAATAAGGACATCACTTGTTTAAACCCCCGAAGCAGAGTTGCTATATGCATTTACCGAAGTATGTTTACTTTGGTTCGAAAGGATTCTCCCCGTTATCGAAAACCGGATTGCTGGAATAAAGGGATGAACGAATTATTTTTTCCATGGGTTTTTCATAAATCATCAGCTGGCGAACCTACTTTTTCGTGGAATTTCTTTTGTCAAGTAAAGCCAAAGTTGAATTGGACTTTGATATTTTATTCGTGATTATAAAGTGTTGACAATAACGAACAGATTTTTTGCTAAAAGTTGTTTTCTACAGCCATGGGCTGAAGGTGATGTCGAAATTTGGTCGAGCTTGGCTGACCGACCTACCCCCCCCTCCCCCTTCAACCCTACTTCTCCCCCCCCCCCCCCGAGCTGCCGATTTGTCCCCACTAACCGCCCTACCTTTATCCACCTCCACCTGCTATTTATTACGCTATAACTTTTTCTTTACTCTCATCCATCACGCTTTTGCAGGATTTTCCTTGTCATACGCGTTTTGAAATATTTTGCTCGTTTGTGCTTTTACAGTAAAGGAGGTTTTTTCCACTGAGAAACACGTCGGGAATTGAAATGCCATTCACTAACTGAATGTACTGTAATCGCTTATGAGGAATCTATAAAAGCCTTATAAAAATATATATTGCTATGTAAGTTAGAACGCTCCGACTTTTAAGGTGCTTGTTATATTTTATTGGCACCAAAAATAGGGGGCAAAATCTCAATATGTTTCTTTTTTTCTTAATGAAAAATCCAAACCTGTATTCACAAAAAATATTTTCATTGGTTAGGTAGAGGTTCTCATTCTTATGGACCAGCTGTTGCTAGTTTTGGGTGACTTAGAACTTAAATTTGATGAATTCTAATAGAGAGTGCTTCATTCAACCCCTTATTTTAGCTATTTACTTTAAAATTTTGTTCTCTACGATTCATAAATCAATAACAAGAATTGACAATTGCTTGTTTGCTGTGTCAACAAATGATTACCTCTCTTAATACCAAAATTAATAGGTGACATTAGTACACCCTGTTGGTGATTCACAATAACTAAGAGCTCTTTTAATCCTGGGTCACTCAAAACCTGGTAAACATTTTACAATGCGATGGAAGGTCTGTTTCAGATTCAAAGTCAATGGTAGAGGGGTGTTTTTTAAGTTTGAGTCCACTTTTAATTGTTTGTGCTAAATTTAACTTTTTAACGTCTTATAGTTGACGACATCACAGCACTCCTCTTTTAATCTTCGTTCAGGCAAAATCAACACCCACGCCTTTTAATATGGGAATGGAAAGTCTGTTAATCATTTATAGGTTTTGTACTTTAAGGTTTTACTAAAGAAGCGGAACTAAGTTACAACCAGTAATGACTGTTTTTTATTTATTTTTTTATTTTTTTTCTTTGTTTGAAATTCATTGTTGGTGATGGTGATTTTATATTTTGATTAGGATTTTTGCGGACATTTGCCATCACTGATTAGTAAAAAACAAGTTTCGCGACGTTTCGGGATTTGGAATCTGATCCCGTCTTCAGGTGGAAGAAAACCTAGAGCATAACAAGATTAGTAACACATAGCCAGGAAAACCTGGACAAAAACACAGCTAAAACAGAGAACTGTAAAAGCAGTCAAGAAAACACTAAGCTGAAAAGAAAAAACAATAACACAAAAAAACACAGGAATCACAAGGATCAAGAATCACCAGACAGGAGAGAGCACGTCCACACCCAATCAGAGCTGAGCTGAGACTGGACATGGAAGTAATGACTGTACTTAAACGATCGTAAAACAAATTGCATGAACGTCATCCTCATGTACACATTCGCCGTTTCCACAGAGACGTTTATTCAATCGACGCTCGCCTCGCCTGCCGGGGGTATTAAATATAATGGCGATATTTAGGGATGTGTCGGTACCTTAAGTCGCTTCTCGGTACCACCGGTTCTTGGCAAAAGAACCGGTACCGAGAACCGATGTCAAAATGTCGGTATCGGTACTTCGGTACCCATGGTAAACGGCGGGAGTAACTGCCGGTTTCGAAAGACGATCGATCGCACCGCGCATTGCCGCGGGCGTTGCGCCGATGGCAAATGCCACTGCGCACTATTATTGAAGGACAATAATGTTTCTAAAATAAATTTTGATTCGAAATTTATCTTAAATTTTTTGACTCTTGATTGATTTTTTACTCTTAATACTTAAAATTAATGGGGATGGGGTTAAAACCTATTTTCTTTGGTAATTGTAAGACCAATGGAAACTAATTTGGAAACTGTTATTTTTCACCTTAGAATTTGTTCTTGATTGTTTTATTTACTCTAATTTTTAAAATTTATTGAAATGGGGTTATTTTCTATGGGAATCGTAAAATATTGTGAATGGAAACAAATTTGTAAGCTGTTATTTTTCACCTTGGAATTTATTCTTTTGTTCACATAGTATATATTTTTTTTATTACCTGTTAACAAAAGGATAAACAATTAAATTAATGACTGAGATAGTATTTTATGTCTTGGCGAAACTTACTCTCGAAAATTAAAACAGTTTTAAAACAGTAACATACAACAGATTGTCTGTAGGTTTGAGGGTTTGTATAACACGTGTTTATATAACACGTTTTGACAAACACTTGGTACCGATGGTACCGGTACCGAGAACCGAGAACCGATCTTGTCAAGAACCGGTACCGGTACCGACTTTGGAAAAAGTGGTACCGACATATCCCTAGGCGAAATCGTGTCTCTCTCGAATGCCGGCTGAAACGACAAACGACCAAAACTACAACACTAAAGAATGCGGTCGTAACGACAAATATCCTGGGTCTGCTACCTGGGGAGGGTCAGTAGGTAATCCAAACAAAAATGTGGCGGCTGAAACCACAACGATTCCGTCAACCGATAGAAGTGCAAATTTTGATGACTTTGGCAATTCTTAAAGTAATGCAGTTACCTGGTGAGCTGGGATGTCTCTCTGTAGACCTAAGTAAAGGAAATCTCTTCAATTAAGGTAGGGTCCAATACGTCTCTCGCGGAAAAGTATACCATAAACTGGAATTCCATATTAACTGAAGCGAAAGCTTGTCTTGGAGTTTCACATTAAAGTGAAGCGAAACAGAAGTCTGATTTCAATCACCCTTTATTCAGGCTTTGGATCACAGACCATATAAAAAGTTTTTTTCTTGGTCTGTGCTTTGGACTAGCAAACTGATGGTAAAACTTTGTTCGATAAACGTGTGATCATATAATGAACAATAAGATTTTTGTTTCGCTTCAGTTAACGTGAAACTTTAAGACAATCTACCTATATAAGCTATGTAACTGCGCTACTTTAAGAGTCGCTGAAGTCATCAAAATTTGTACTTCTATCGGTTGACGACATCTTTGTGACATCTTAGCCGCCACATTTTTGTTTGGATTACCTACTGACCCTCCCCAGGTAGCAGACCCAGGATATTTGTCGTTATGACCGCATTCTTTAGAGTTGTGTTTTGGTCGTTTGTCGTTTTAGCCGGACACCGTCTCTCTCACCCCTGCACGAACGTCTCACGTACACATTCGCCGTTTCCACAGAAACATTTATTCAATCGACGCTTTTCTCGCCTGCCGGGGGTATTACAGTCAACTCTCGCTAACACGAACCTTGATATCAGAAATCCTCGATATCACGAATTATTTTTAATCCCCGTGGAAAAAACCTGTCTAACACGAAGAAATTATTATACATAACACGAACTAATTTTCATAACACGAACTAATTTTCATAACACGAACTAATTTTCATAACACGAACCAATTTTCCGGGTATATTTTGCCTTTATAACACGAAGTTCAGTAGATAAGATGAATTCGATTCACGCTTTACCTCCATAACTCGAAGTTTACCTCCATACCACGAATATTTCAGAATGGACCTCTGTAATACGAGATCACGGCGTTCTGAACTGTTTACTCTATTTCATTTCACACGTTTTTTATTTTGTAGCCTATTTCGTACTATAAGTATTACTTATTAATACAGTAATATTCAAAGTTGTAAGTTTATTAGCGAATTTCCCCTATAGGGAAGAAGCTGTTACCGTAGGTCTCATGGTAAGACCTAAGCCTAAAACCATCATAACTTTTCTTTTTGAGGTCCTCAGATGCCAAAAACACCATTCCTTCACTTTCATAAATATAAATAAATAAATAAATAAATATATATATATATATATATATATATATATATATATATATGTCTTTAAGCACGACAACTTGCGCAAAAATGGTCCAATCGGAATGAAATTTGGCATAGACGTGTAAGGTAGTAATTATTCGGACGAGTTCGTAAACCAGCCCGATCGGACCACCGGAAGAGGGGGTAAAGGGGGGTAAACCCCCCCAAAAATGTTTTTTTTTTGAGATTTTTACATAGAAAAATAAAATTTTTCAAATTTTTATTGGCACCATTGAATTCAGCCAAAAAAACAAACAATTTAGTATTTTGAATCACTGCTCTATGTCCATTGGTTACCGAGATATTGAAAGTGGTAAACACAGTACGTTGTCCCAATGTTAACCTTATGGGAAATAAGTAAAATTCTATATCTCGCTTATTTCTCAACATATCTGGATAAAACTTGGTTTGTGGCTTCATCTAGATGAGATCTAATGTATTTTAGTCTAAAATCACCGAAATTTCAATTTTTAGTGGCAGCAAACCTGCATAATCATTCCCCATGCTATCCTTATGGGACATAAAAAAATTCTATATCTTACTCATTTTTTAACATTTCTTGACAAAACTTGGTATATGGCTTCTTCTAGTTAAGATCTACTAAATAATGAATTAAAACCAACCAGTTTTAACATACCTGTTGCAGCAAACCTGCATAATCATTCCCCATGTTATTCTAATGGAGATTACAAAACATGCAAAATCTCGCTAAGTTGGATTGAAATACCAATTGTTGTGTTGCATCTGAAATTCGCTGAGTATGCAGGTCTGCTGCAACGGGGGTATTATCAAGATATGTTGAGAAATAACCGAGATGTAGAATTTTACTTATTTCCCATAAGGTTAACATTGGGACAACGTACTGTGTTTACCACTTTTAATATCTCGGTAACCAAAGGACATAGAGCAATGATTCAAAATACTAAATTGTTTGTTTTTTTGGCTGAATTCAATGGTGCCAATAAAAATTTGAAAAATTTTATTTTTCTATGTAAAAATCTCAAAAAAAAACATTTTTGGGGGGGTTTACCCCCCTTTACCCCCTCTTCCGGTGGTCCGATCGGGGGTATTTTAAGTTTGAGTCCACTTTTAATTGTTTGGCTAAATTTAACTTTTTAACGGCTTAACTTATAGTTGACGACATCACAGCACTCCTCTTTTAATCTTCGTTCTGGCAAAATCAACACCCACGCCTTTTAATATGGGAATGGAAAGTCTGTTAATCATTTATAGGTTTTGTACTCTAAGGTTTTACTAAAGAAGCGGAACTAAGTTACAAACAGTAATGACTGAACTTAAACGATCGTAAAACAAATTGCACGAACGTCTCATGTACACATTCGCCGTTTCCACAGAGACGTTTATTTAATCGACGCTCGCCTCGCCTGCCGGGGGTATTACTGTAAATATAACGACGATATCGCGCGTCTTTTAACCCTTTCCCTCCGTGATTTGTGACCGGACCCCTCGTGTAGAGAACATTTTGTAGGGATTTCGTTTTTAGAAAAAGTGGAGGAATCTGTAATGTTATGATTTTAATTCCGTAAGCGAATCGGTTTCGATAAAACATTTTTAGCAAGGAAAAATCTAGAGCATAGCTTGTGAGGATTTATTTTCAACGGTTTAGGTCCAAGGACTGTGGGAAAAATCAGATGAGTTAAAAATTACCTGTTCTGCCCCATTACTCCTCAAAAATCAAGTCATTTTCTAAAGGAAGTACATACTGGTTTGAATTTTACGGCTATAGATTGCAATTCTTGCGAAGGAAATGTATTTGAATATAGATCAAATTACAAGAATTCTGAAATCTATTAGCTTGCAAGCAAATTAGTATAGAAACAGAAAGTGCTATATACTAATTTACATGAAAGCAGACCGGAATTGCAGATTGTCCAAAACGATGAGGTATAGGGAATAAAAAGAAATTGACATTGAATAGATGAATTTTGAAACAAATGAATAAATTACATCAGCAGCGATATAGTTTCGTCGTCCAGTGGTCACGTCCATGAAATACTACGTTGCAGGTTCGGGTTCAGTTCATAGTGGCGACATGTATTTTTTTAAATTTTTATTACATAACTTGTTTCATTTGGATGGAAGTTTTTAAAGTTTAAGTCAACTTGAGAAAATATGTTTAGTTAGTTTTTAGGCCTTAAACGTTTTGTTACGAAACTCCATTTTAACATGTTTAAACAAATAAATTTCATATACAGTGTCAGCCTTTAGGAGAGTATTTTCTTTAGACAGTGTCTGCGGAGTTAGGTTAGGTTAAGTATAATTTATTATAATTTTAAGTTTTGAATCAATCATGAATACATGAACTAGCTAATATTGTATTTGTAACCATTTATACATTGCTTTGTAACCAGGTGAATGTGCTATTATCTGTGGTAATATGTCAGTATTATTAAATTTTCTTCTTCTTCCCTATACCTCATCGTTTTGAACAATCCGCAATTAGCCGTCAGTTAACATTTGTACGTTGTGCATTTGCTTTAGCTGTAACGTACATACCGAGAAATCGCTGAGTACCGAATGCAAGCCGCAGAGTGCTTCATTAGACAACCATTGTAAGCGTATTGCTTCACAACCATCTCATGTCTCCGCATCAAGCGACAGATTCTATTCTATTGATGTGCTATTAGAGGTAAAGTGAGAGTCGAGTTCTTCACGCTCAGAAAATTACGCTGTTTGATTTTATAATCTTCTTGTCTATATTCATCATCATCTTGCCTTCAAATTGGTTAAAAAATAATTGAATACAATTATTTTTAGTTTGAAGTAGAATCGTAATTTTTTTGAATTTAAAATGTATAATACTGGGTGTTTTTTTTAACGCAACCCATTTTTAAGATTGAATAATGCACATATAAATATGAAATGAGTATTTTTTTGTTAATATTTACATTTTATACAACCTATTATTTAAGTTTAATCTGATTTAGTCTACATTATTTGTTCAATCAATCTCCCATTGGCATTTGAACAAAGTTGTGTTCTCTCCATCAACATCCTGAACACGTGTTGCAAGGCACGCCTTTGAATTTCTTGCATTACATTTGTTATGTGTGTTTTGAGGTGCTGAATATCCTGTGAATTGTTTTCTTGGGCCTTACTTTTTATGTATCCCCAAAGAAAATTATATATACTGGGTCAAATCCAGGGATATTGGGGGGAATAAACCTTCACTGATAAAAAAATGTGGGGTGCGTTAAAAACACTCTCTACAAATAATAGTCAAAACGTTGGTTTTCCGCAAGCTATGTGAAGAGTTTTAGTAAGTGTTGATGTTTAAAATGATCAAACTTATTTACGATTACGCTTGAAACTCTATAGAAATGATGATAAACCGCTTGAGCGACTCCTAAAGTTCAAATAAAATCTGCTCATAGTATAGTGCATTTGGAAAAGCGGCTAGGAGATAATGCGTATTTATTTATTTATTTATTTGAGAAACGGAATTACACCATTTTACGATACACATCTGAGTTAAGTTAAGCTTAGAGAAAAGGAGACCCTTAGTGAGCGATCTCGTGCAATTTTACTTTCCGCAATTCATCAACACGATATAATCGGTTAAGAAATTAATTTTCCTACCACTGCATGGAAATAATCACATTGCCACACCTGTCAACTGTACGCAAAAGTGTTCATTTCCGCTTTCATTTCATTCTCGCTCGCAAAAGCGAGCGGGAATGGTCATTCTCGCTCGCTAAATCAGGGTTACTTATTAGGTTAAGGTAGCACACAAGAGAGATAACTATGACGTCAAACACAAAAGAACAGTTTCTATTGGTCAGAATTCCCTTGTCACTCACCGTATTCTAAATTCTAGTTGCCTTGCTCTAAATCAGCTGATTTCACTGTCGGCGTTTCTACACACTAACTTCCGGTTCGTTCCAACAAAAATAAGCAAACATAACCTCAATGAACCTTTGTGTACAGGTTAGTTAATAAGTTAAACTGTTTAAATAATGGTGGTAGGAAAAATATTGTGTGTATTACGAGCACAAATAGTCGTTGCCGCTCTCGAAATGTTTGGCCGCACTCAGCTAAAGCTTCGTGCGGCCATCTACAATTCTCGAGCGGCAATGACGTACTTCGCGCTCTTAATACACAAATAGCTATTTCAAACCTTTTACAGACCAGGGAAACTAAGTCTTGGTTATTTAAGATAAATTTAAACTCAGTTGAAATCAAGTTACTTGATGCAGTGAGTCTTAAAAGAGAAACATGAGGCAGTAATATCAAAAGCTCGTCTGTCACACTGGCTGCCTTGCAGTCGTGGGGGGGGGGGGCTGAATAAATGTAGTCCAACAAGCCAACAATGCTTTGACCTTTTGTGAATCATTGATTCGAGGTTAACTCACTCTTGGTCAGTAATAAAGATTGCTGAAACAAGTGGCTAGGGATTTCCCTTAACAGCGAGTTCGTGTTGTACTGTCCGGTTGATTGTGTTGTGATTCCAGTTTGCACATTAACCAATATCTTTTAAGATCTGAGTGGATATAAATAAGTTTTTATATTGAAGTTTTTAATCCTCCTATCTTTTTATATAAAGCAATATATTATCGTCACAATTTGGAATTATTTTATTCAGTGGCGACACATTTAATAAATAGTAGCGATCGCTAAAACCACATTGAAGTTTTCAAACGGCTCTTTTGAGGTTCGAACTCGTATTAGTGACATGGCGAATATTTATTTCATCGTTGTTTTAAGTAACCATGCAAATAAAATCGCCGATTCCCAAAAACAGTTTGCATTGAATTTCTTCCAGTTCAGTTTTTCCATGAGAGAGCCAGAGTAAATAATATTTAAAAAAATAATAAAATAACGGCTCCTGTGTGAAAATAAATAATATAAAAAATAATAAAATTACGGCTCCTGTGTGAAAATGTGTTTCGTAAAAGAGAAGAAACTGTAGTTTTTAGTCTCTTAATTAGGAAATTATTTAAAACTATTTGTTTCTCTAGCAAAAAAATTACTTTAAGGTTCTTGTAGGAAACGAAGAAACTGTATTTATTTTCAATAAAACGAAGTGATAAACGAAGTAATAAATAATTCTGTAACAAAACACTTAGAATTACTTTATTTCATATATAAGCATGTATAGTTTTTTTATGTAATTTGCTAATTATAATTGGATTTGTAAATTTTATTGCGTGAAATAACTCTATTTTCAATTCAATTGAAAAAACTCAAATATTAGAATATTATCGTTATTTTGTCGTCGGTATAAGCTATAAAATTTAATGAATTAAAAAACAGCAGTTGACATAACCAATGAAGGACGCGAGGAACTGAGTATTTTTTACACCACATCGTTGATAGATCTCGTCTCTGGCGCTTCACATCAAAGGTTTGAAAGTCAATTGACTTAGATTACTTTTCTCCGAATTGTAAAAACCGTTAATGCAGTGTACCTTTTGACTGTTTTCTTTCAGAAACGCTTTATTTGAACTCCCAGATGACTCAAGGGACGGGATTTCGATTGGATTTTATGATTTTGTTCTCTGTTTCAAATCTCTATCCTTCACTTTCTGCAATATAATTTATGTTTATGGGGTTTTTTCTTGCAAAAAATAGATGATTAATTTTATGCGATAACTGAATTAGTTAAATACAAACAGGGTCAAAATCGGTTCTTTACTTTGCGTTTATTTCGGAGACTGGATTTTTTATTAGTCTATACAATTTTAAGGTAAAACAACAAACAATTATTGTGCACCTGAAAAATAACAATAACAACTCGGAACCAGTTAAGAACGCCTTGAAACGGAATTACAATTTTCCGTTTGCTTTTTTGATAAATATTTCGCGTATAAAACTTCTGTTTCCATTTTCAAATTACTATTATTTAAGCCTGTGTGACTGAAAACCGTCTGAAGGTAAATTTGAATGATATAATAAATTTTATTAAAAAGTTAAGCGAACAATGTGAAAGGAGAACAACAATGCTTGGGTTACGTGGTGACTCTCTGATAACATCGGAGGCCATCAAATTAGGTTCACCAATCAAGAAATTCCTTTAGTTGAAACGTCTGATTGTTCTGAGGAAATCCCAAATACGTTTCGCAATCTTATTGACATGATTATGAATCCCAATGAATTTCTTTCTACACGCAATTTGTGTGGGATTTTATAATGGGAACGCAAAGCATCTCGTTGTGTTTTTTAATTTATTCTTCTTACGAGTCTGCAGTATCTCCCGCCATTTTGGATTTTATTCAAATAAAGAATATTCTTTTTGCTACCGATGGTGAGTTTATGATTTGATTTAGATTTTTTTTGTCATTTGCCACCACGGATGTCAAGAAGTTTTGGGATTTTATGTGATGGCAAATATGTAAAAAAAACGAGGGGAATGCTAGTTACCTTCAATCATGAATTAATTTTTTTCAACGTAAATTACTCAACTGCCTTAAAATATACGAATATCGTTCTTCAATATATATTAAACTGTGAAAAAATTTGAATTATGTTAAATTGTTCCTTTAAATTGGTCAATTAGCTAACTCATATTTAATTCAAAATCCAATCTCACAACCCATTTACACCTAGTTCAATCTTTAAATTTACACCAAAGCTAACTCATATTTAATTCAAAATCCAATCTCACAACCCATTCACACCTAGTTCAATCTTTAAATTTACACCAAGTTTTTTTATTTTTCGACGATAAAGGTGCAGAGAGTGTTTTGAATGTAACATTGTTCTTAAAAGACAAAGCCCGAAGGCGGCAAGTGCAGCAGCTCTGAAATGCTTTACAATAGAAGAGACAAGCTAAGTGTTAACACGAAGCCAGGAGTGGTGTAAGTTATTGATCCATCCCTTTATAAATTAAAAGTCCCTCATGCAGCGTTCTACTTCAAACAGAATTTCAATGTTTTTTTTATTAATTAATAAGCGACAGAGCTTTTACTTAATTATTTGTTCAATTTGCTATTCTTCGTTCTTACAAATAACAAGATAAAGGTACACATTTCGTTTTTCTATTTTTGTTCTTATTGTGTTGGAATTTAAGAAGGGATTTAAAAAAATATATGATAAGCAATTAAAATCCTTGTATTTATTGTTGGATGAAAATAAAATATTTGTTTGTAATTTGTCAGTTAAAATGGACTAGGGTTTAATTTTAAACAATCATTTTACAGTTTTATAAAAAAAATATTCGATCTGATCGGTTTTTGCTTTTATGTTTCTTCTTGGTAAAATAAGTCCTTTCAGTCAGCTGTGCTCCTTATTGATATAGTAGATAAGCTGCGGTGAGGGAGAACCTCTTTAGCTGCTGTTTTAAGTTTTACCTTGCACAATTTAGTTCTCGGACAAAAACTTGTCTCCAACTTTCAAATTCTTCTACATTGTAACAGGGTCGCTCTTGTAGCCATTTCACGATGTTTTTCTCATCTTAAGGTTGCAGTACGTGTTCTTCACCTTCCCGATGAGGTGAAGAACACGTACTGCAACCTTAAGATGAGAAAAACATCGTGAAATGGCTACAAGAGCGACCCTGTTACAATGTAGAAGAATTTGAAAGTTGGAGACAAGTTTTTCAGTAAAAATATCACAATTTCTTTAGTCTGAATCCCAAAGAAAATAAGTTTACATTGTAACTTTACTCCATCATTCACTAAAAACCTTTATCAAGACTTGTTCTGATTAATATTGTTATCATTTTTAAATCTTAAAACTAATCACTGTTCTTGATGAGTTTTACTATTTTGATTTTTTTTATCATTTTGTCATCCTGGCTTAATTGTTTTTATTGAGTTTTATCAATAATTTATGTTTATTATCTGTTATTTCTGTCAATTTTACCACTCCATTGTATTACTCAATTTACAACATCCAATGTATCTTGTTCTGAATTTGTGACCCTATTACTATTTCTGCAGAATATGTTAATAAAGAAATTCTGTCTATTGTCTCGTAAATTATTCTTGGCTGTGAAATTTGAGCTTTCATTCATTTAATAGTGCAGTCTTCTTCCGAAATTTTAATTCCACAGAGGTTTTTTTATGTCGAGGCCTTTAATGCAATCATATATTAGAGGGTCGGGCGAGAGCTTAGGGGACCGGAAGTTAACTGAGCGGAAATAACCGTTTTGGAGGGAAGCTCCACTTCCAGCTCAGTTCGCGGCAAAAAGGTTCATGGGACCTTGCAGCTTTAGGGGAATTCTTTATTTTTCCTCTTGCAACTTTAATAAACTTCGAAGTTTCATTTAATTTCCTTTTTTTTGCATTTGTAACATATATATTGAGAAGATTTTTTTATTCAAGAAGTTATTGCGTTACGGCTTAGTATAGGAAATCCTATCCTATACTCTTATATGAGTAATGTTATCTTGTATGCTTGCACAACGATCTCAAAAACGGCTCCGAGGATTTCCTTCAAAGTCTGGAAATAAGTAATTCATGACTCAAAAACGTGTTCTATGCGGATAACTCGGCCGGAGAAAATCTAATAACGTAATAAATCGAATTTTAAAGTTGTAAAATTTTAACATTGGCCTTATGGGTTGCCGTGATAACAACAAAAATAAACAAGGAAAGTGTAAACAAATGAAGTAATCATAACAGCTGTTTGCAAACTACAGCCATCTAGGGAAAATACAGCAAATGGGATGAAGAGTCCATGGAGCAATAAAAAAGGTTTCTATTTATCAATTTTATGACATTGAAATATTTTATAGTAACTGGATGAACTGGTAAACATGAAATAACACCGAGCGAGGCTCGGTCCACCAGGTACTTGTTATTAGTCTTCTGAATCTTTTTTCAAATCCAAATTTTTTTCAACAAGTGCGGAAATCGATCGTGATAACGATTATATTGAAGCACTTATGTGAAATCTTCAGTTTCCAAAATGATGCTTTCTTTTTCCAGGGAATGTACTCATTTCGTCTTTGGCATGTCTTGCATAAAACACGCCTTGTAATGTAACATTTGAGGTACGTCTCCTCGCATGTTGTACTCACGTTCTTCTAACGTAACTTGCATGCTCGTGAATCACGTTATATCTCGTTAATCACGTTAGTTTCACCGTAGTTTACATTGTTCGTGACACGTCTCATATTTTAAGTGCAATTTAACTCCTTTGTTTATGCTTTAAATTTTATTGTACGTGGGATTCAAATCACAAGTTTTACGGTACATATGTCGTAGCCACATGCTGTAATTGGGCACTTCATGAAGTGCCCAGCTCGCCTGGGCACCTAGTGTAATTGAATGGTTTCATTAAAAATTACAGTATGTGACCAACAAAACTGGGCACTTCATGAAATGCCCAACGCTCGTTGGGCACATGCTGTAATTATTTCTTTTACACTATGTGTCCAGTTCAGATGCTGGACACTTGATGTAAACACGTAAAACTGCTGTTTACGTTGCTGTTGGCAATATCCGATGTATTATTTTCATTAATACAAAATACAATTATTTTAAAATAATTTTGTAAAACATCAAGAATAAGATTGTCTTCCACACTACCAGACAATAATTCTTGCCTGTATGTTTTATCGTATTTTCTTCTATGTTTTCTGAAATATTCTGGCTACACATAACTATAAAGATTTTATCATTTAAACAACAAACGGTTGTTTAAATAATAATATTAATAGTGATGCGTAGCCAAAATAACTCAGAAAACACAAACCAAACAATTCAGTCGATTTCAATGTTGTATGCTTTAATAAAATAAAATACATGAAACACTTTACCTATTACATTTATATGTAACAAAATACATAAATATTAACATTAACCTATTTTATCATGTTTTAGTTTTTCAACTTCTTACTGAGTCACCCTTTATAAGCTTGTAATAGATTAAAATATAGCATAGTAAAACAAATTTTTAAATAGAGTCATAAGAGTCTTTGAAAAAATAATAAAACAATTCTTTAGTTTCTTATTGTTGTAGAAATTGAAAACATTTAATTTGTATAAAAATTTACTATTTCGTTTTTTTGTAATTTTATTAACATTGACGATAATTTAGGTTTAAGTTTTTCTTTTATGTCAGTATGAATGAATTAACATAACATCATTACATCAAGCCTTTTCTATGTAATTATTTTTATTTGTTTATAGAATATTAAAAAACGTGTGTCCTGTTTACTTGACAGCTTTTAAAAAATATGCCTTTTATTATATTCGTACTGACATCAGTAGCTTAAAAATCTAAGTTTATATTATTAACTCAAAAATTTGGAAATTCATTTGAAGCATTGTCTAAAGGGATAACCTATGAATGTTAAACGTTATTCAAAAGTAAGTGGTTACTAGAAAATTCTAGCGGCTCGGTTTTTAATCATTATTAATTTTTCTGATAGCGCATTACTTATAATTTAGAATATTATAACATTATTTGTCTTTATTCACAAGTACATTGTGTAATGGACATCGTCTGAACAAATAGATTATTTTTATATGCAATAATATAATACTATAATATAATATACAATAATATAATATTTTATACTACTGTTTAATTTTATAACTATTAGAAACCGACAATATTTTTATTAAACTTTAAACCAATTATAAGTGTTTGTTTTATCTTAGATTAAGATTGTTAACTGTTTATTTTAGTCTGAACTCAACTCATACTCCAACAAATTCGTTGTCCAAATATAACGTAGACTAATAATATTTTCAAAAGGCTTATGGAACTAAAACCGATGTTAAAATATTTTGATTTGAATAAATAAATATAAATAAATAACAAATATTAAAAGGTTTAATAGCAAACCGTAACATTGGCTACTTTAACACGGACGTTGGGATTTAATGTAAACATTAGGATTGGTTTTGACAAAGATTTAAAATCGACTGCCCAACATGCCTCAATAGTTACACCATGTGTCCAATGAGCGTTGGGCACTTCATGAAGTGTCCAGTTTCGTTGGGCAGATGCTGCAATTCTGATCGAAATAATCGAGTTACACTATGTGCCCAGGCGCGCTGGGCACTTCATGAAGTGCCCGGGCTGCGTTGGGCTCTTCATGAAGTGCCCAATTACAGCAAGTGGCTACGACATATATAACGATAAATGAGTCATAAATGATTTTGTATGTGGTTTAACTATGTACTATAACTCGCATTGAATGTTCAATCATTTCAATTGAATGATTTCGATGTTATTTATTTGTTGAAAATTCATTGTTGATGGTGGTGATATTGTATTTTGTTTTGGAAGACATTTATCGCCATCTTTTGTTAGCGTGACATACCACACCATTAATATACCCTCACTTAAGTATTTACACATCGCCTGAAATTGTTACAATTGCCTTTGAATTAAGCCTACGACAATAAGGATATTAATTATTCATCATAAATATCACACAACTTTTACGTAATTTTGGGTAACGGAATTTGATCTCGCCTTCCGGTGGAAGGGAACTAGAACAAAACAGGATATTGGTAACACAGCCAGGAAGACCTGGACAAAAACATCTGTAACAGTCAACAGTAATAGTAGTTTTCATTACTAGTCTCGAAAGTGACCTATTGCGGGGAGAGATTGCATTTACTATTGCATTTACTGAGAGACTGGAAATAGCTATCGAGCCCCGCAATGGCACTTTTGAGACGAGTATTGAACATTATTTTTCATTACGATATCGAAAAACTCGTAAACAACATGAATATTTTTGTTTATTCAACTTAGTATCAAGAAAAAAACCGAACTCATAACATTGAGTTTTCGTGCTTATGTCGAGGTACATGCGCATGGAAATGCAACAGCTGATCGGCCTGCACCGCAAAATCCCATAACGGTTACTTTCCGTGCACCACATATGCACAGAAAGTTAACCTTATGGAATTTTGCCGTGCAGTAGCGGGAATAATCTATTTTTCTTAGCTCATTTTACGTTTAGAAAGTGTACTTTCGTGTTTAGAGTAATGAAAATACATTTTCAAGAACATTAAATGTCGTTGACAAAACAAAGACATAAGAATACACAGAAATCACAAATCCACCAATCAGAAGAAAGACACGTCCACACCCTATCACAGCTGAGCAAAGACTTTTCAATCAACCACTCATCACTGATCGCAATCATCGAGAAAAAAACAGAATCAACACATGTCCATCGTGTTCTTTTTCTCTCGTTATTTGCAACCTCACTCACGTTGTAAGTTTCACGAGGATGACTCACACGTCACTATACGATCGATGCCCGGCAAGGGATGTTTACACCCCGTTCATGTCTGAATTATTTCACCCCCCCCCCTCACTTCCGCCCCTCGCTGTGCTGTGATTGGACGAACGGACGCTCGCAAGCAAATTAATACGAAACACGATCGTGTTTCGCGTTCAACCAAGATTTTATATCAGTGTTGGTAAATATACATGCAAACACTTTTGGATATTATCGAAAGCGGAATCCAAGGAGATGGAAAAAATTGCTTTGGGTAACCTATAGTGCCGTTTTATAAATGTAACCCAAGAATCGTGACTCTGATTGTTCAGTATCGAAAAATAATGTTGAGAAAAGTATGCCACCGAAAATAAATTGATAATTTCATATAAAATGAAAGAAATATGACTAACAAGAAATCGTCAGGAATCTAAACGTGTTCGTTGAATCTTCTGGATAAAATTTTTAGAGGGAGGAAGTATACAACCTCTACTGAGATGTTTGTGTGTGAAACGTGTATATCGTAAATAGTCCAGTAAAATAATACAGTGAGGTATGTAAAAGTTTGGGTGTTTTTGATTTTTGGATTTGATATTTGCGTTGGGCTCATAACGGTAAATCCAAGTTTTCGACCTCTGTGGTCCCGGCCCCGGCGCATCGCAGGGCGCGCTACTTTCTAGTACTTTTTTTTTAAATTGACACATTTATATTAAACACCATTCATCCTACAAAAATTAATCTAGTTACAAATTCAAAGAAGTCTAAATGCCCCTCAAGTGCTTCTATAGGTTTCTAGCTTTGATGGATCGGGAGCTATGATTATCCAAAATGTATCCATGATCAACATAGGTCCATTATTAGATTAACGGAGAAAATTTCGAAAATTTCGGACGCCACTATGGCAGAGCGCTAAAACATTAGGACAAAACAAATACAGGAAAAATATTTTTCTGTGCAAATTTACATTTGAATACGGAGTTTAATGGAAGAGTGCAAAACTGTCCTCGTGCCAGTTAACTTCAAAATGCAGCTTTCTACACTACACGTTTACATGATGCAATATGGGATATTGAGTCTGGTTGATGTTACTTGGCTCGGAAATTAATTCCGTAATTCAGATTTTTATACGAAAATTAATTCCGTAATTGTATTTTTTTAGACGATTATTCATACACACAGACTCGCTTAACAACATATCGATGTGTTACTTAGGCCCATTTATTGTCATTTTAATACTATTTTGTTTTTGTTTCAGGTCAGTGGAAATAATGATCTCAGTTTTATGTAAGTTTGTTTTGCTATCGCAATAAATATTTGCATGGTTATTTAGAATAAGATTATATCAAGTACGCATTGTGTTTATTATTTACCGCTTGTTATATTACGTTGAAGATTTTCGCAAATCTGAAAAATACGAAAACACAAAACTGAATATACAGTGCAGTAAAAATGCCTTTGCAAACAGATTGCCTTGTCAAGTTTGAATCATTATTTTGACGGAAAACCTGTGGCA
Source organism: Flexamia atlantica (assembly GCA_035578135.1). Classification (NCBI taxonomy): domain Eukaryota; kingdom Metazoa; phylum Arthropoda; class Insecta; order Hemiptera; family Cicadellidae; genus Flexamia; species Flexamia atlantica. The sequence goes on from JAQJVK010000014.1 coordinate 9,626,502, forward strand.
GAATCTGTATTTAAATAATATTGGAAATAATTTTTTGGTGGAATAATTTTATAAATTAATCGAAATAACGTTTTTTACATAGTTATTAATAGTTTTTAAGAAGAAGACTTAAAGCTGTTACTTAGAAGAAAGATTTACTATGCAACGTTACAAGTACTTCAAGAAGTTTTCTTGATTGATGGGTCAAAACTTTAGACCATAAACTGGTTGGTGCACGAAAGATAGTTTTAAACGTTATCTATCGACGTTTTTTACAAATATCCTTCATTGCAATAATTCTTTATGCTTGCTTTGTTATTTCAATATGGGTGAATAATATTTTTTTAATTGCTGAGATGTTTTAAAAAGAGTTGTGGATCTAAGTTTTTGAATGTTTTGTCGAGGACAAAAATTGTTGACAGTTTGTCAGGTGACTATTAGTGCTGTAGGTTGATACTGTATTAAAACCCTGAGCAATGTAAAATGCCTGAAGTAATATACAATCACATCTTAATCAAAGAATCTGTACATTGTGAATTGCAATACGTAAATGCATTAAAACGAACTAGTAAACCTGTTGCTCGAAATCGAGCAATTGTTATGTATTGATTTCGAAATGAAAATAATCATGGCATGGTATTCTAGAACTATTTTATTAATTTTATGGTTGAATTTCCTGTTGTACTGAAATTTTTTACAAAAGCTTTTTTAACTAACTTTCTTGTGAATACTCATTAATATTTAAAGAGATGTCCATGTTTCTTTAGTGTTTTCTACGAATATTATGAGCCCCTAAAAGGAGTTAATAGCTTTAATAGAATATAATAACGTGCGTTAAAATACGCACGTATAGCTTTAGGAGAATAGGTTTAATACCTACCGCGTATTAAATAAGTATAGAATCTACACAACATCTATGCGTCAGTGTCTTGCATTCATCTTTGTTAGGACTTAACAACAATCGGTAAGAAGATGGACAAACCACTGATTTACTGATGAGCTTCAGTCTCTAAATAACATTTCTAAAATCGCCTCTAAAATAGCCATTCGCCTTAAAAACAAATTAATCAACACACATAACGGCCAAAGAATTAAATTTTGAAACAGACCCGCTTTTTGTTTCGTATATTAAATACATATTTGGCAAATCTTTACCTAAGCAAATAACATAACTTTCTTTAAAAAGCCTTAATTAATTTAGGCATATTGTTATTGGTACATTTCAAAATCGAGTAAAAAAGGTAGGCTAACCGTTAACACTTATTTAATATCCCATTCCACGTACATTTACAAAATACAGGTTTTAAATTTATAATGTGTTTTAAAACTTGAATTTTTTCAGTCAACATTCAACTAAAATTGATATTTTAAAGCTGAAAACGGTATATGTGACTAAGAGCTGCTTTCCCCTAATCTAGTTTTATTTGAACTTCAGAAACTTAATATTAGTAACATTTGAATTTTCCTGATAATATGGTATATAATTTAAAAATTAGAATATTCATATGGTTTAAATTAAATTCACGTTTACTTAAAACCTGAATTGGGGAAAGCGGCCCTGAGTAGCGTACGACCAGTCTTAATCTTAAACCGAAATAAAATGGTTCAATAAATTTATACTCATAATGAATGTTAAGTCTGCTTCTTTTTTTCTTTTATTTCTATTTATATTGATAGAATTTATACATAAGAACTTATTTTTTTATATTTTTCTTTGGAATATAAACATATGTAAATATTAAGATCTTCACACAATGTGATTCAAAATAAATGTTTTTAAAACTGAATCTGACCTTAAGTATGTATTAGGATAATAGTTTATTTATTTACATCTTCCATCAACTGAAATTCCTCTAGCTCTACATGCAATGGTTTCAATTCCGTTAACAACATATGGCTTTGCTGAAAAACTTTGTTTGCTCCAATCAGCTGCTTTATTTGAAATATCTATTCCCATGTTAAATCTTATGGACTAATATAAAACTTTAAGGGCGATTAGGGCCCTTCCCTTTAGTCAAATCTTTTTAAATTTTATTTCCTGCAAAACTTCACGCCAAGCTCTTTCCAATGACACTAAAAACATGAAAATCGGTTCAGTAGTTTAGGAGGAGTCTTTGTAACAAAAAAACTGCTCGCGTATTAAATAAGTATAGATTCCACTAGCAACACAATTTCTTGCCCTGGAAACACATTTGGAAAAGAGATTTGGTATATATTACGATTTTAATCCACGATTATTGTTATGGGTAAGGAAGGGCTAGGGCGAGGAATCGATGTAAAATTAGGGCAAAGGGCGTGGATCCAAGTAGAAGATTGCCCTGGATATAAATCTTGATTCAAGAAAATCACACGTTTCCATTTATATTAGCAACTCGTGTACAGTATACTTTTAGAGTCATGCGGCAATAAAATGTAGGGTGGAAGACGTTTTTTTATGAGGGTTCTTTTATGTCTCATATTTTTTTCTATTAATGAATTAAAATGGATCTTGAATATCGTTGTGTTCTAAACGAAGCAACAACATTATTTGTAATTTAAATATTTGTTGTAGCCCTGCGTTTGAAATTATTTTATGTTTTTACGTTTTTTTGAAGTTTCACATGTACACAACGATCTATAAAATATTCTCTGATTTACTTAGCATAACTCTTAAGTTTAGAGTTGGTTCTTTAGAGTCAGTAACAGGTTACAATAATAGAACCCGTAACCATCAGTATACCCAGCCCTATGGCTGGGTTATGGTCAGGGTTTAGGCGTGGAATATGGATCTGACTATTTTGGGAATCATAAATATTTATCATCGGCAATCATGGTAGATGCCTGGTATATAATCTACATTACCTGTGCTTCTATGTAGCAGACTGCAAATCCAACAATTTTGGGTAAAGAATGGAAACATACCTTTTTTAAATTAAAGTTATAATTAGCATTTTTATAGCCTATGGGAGAGAGGTCAAAAGATAAATATTTAATATATGTTCAAAAGTAATTTATATTTTTATTAGTATAACAGTTTAACTCACAAATAGTCCAAATGTAATACAATTGAGTTTTTTTAACGGAATAAAAATATAAAAAAATAAATATGTAAAAATATTTTTTAGAATTTATATAATTTCAAATAACGTCGGTGGAAATGCTAATTTAAACTGTAAAGTCGTTGTTTAAATAATCTATTCCTTTTCTCAGTTTACTGAAAATAAAGTGGATTTCTCAACCCCAAGAAACTTGATGTTGCAACGCAATATCGTTACGTAAATGCTAAACGAGAATCTTTTATCGATTTGGCCTAGTTTTGCTGTAATGTTTCTTCAACCACGATATTTTAATACTTCTCTTTATATTTGTTTGCATGATAAAAAAGAAGTTTGTTATTCTCGTATTTACAACAATTTTTTTTATCAATTCTTATGTTATCGTATTTTCTTCGACAACTGCAGTGGTTTCTTTGTTGACCCTTTACTGACGTTTTCTTGTCTCTTTTTTACCATGGATGCATTTGTTATTTGAATATTTACTTTTATGCGGTACTTGGAAGAGAGTCATTTCGTTATTGATTTAAGCTGCCCGATGATTAGAACGGAAATAAATGTAGGAAAACCAATGTTTAATAATCAAACTGTACTTGTTATTGAACGTCACATGCTTCAATAAAGGATTTTTTCTTTTGGTAATCTAAAGGCCCGATTTTACAAGGCTGGTTGGATCACCCGTTTAGCAGGGTTGATAGTAAAGCGCCGGCAGAAAGACCTCGCAATTCCAAAAGAATCTTCCCTCTAATGATTAACGGTTGAATTAAATTTGTATCGGCGCGACACACGCGATCGCAGACGAAGCAGATTTTGTTCTTGTAGCGGTGAATAAAAACACGGTCGAAATAATTTTGAGTTTATTGAGATAAAATAATGTGAGCACTTTGAATACAGTTGAATGGAAAATAAAACTTTGGTCCTTCGGGTTTGATGTAGTTGTATCCGTATTGTCACGTATAATCCGCAATTGCGGACTAAGGAAAATTTTATAATTCATTCGCTTGGTTGGTCTTCATGTACTCATTATCTTTTATCCCTACACCCCCTAGGCAAAACCCCCTACTACATATACCTTGTAGGAAAAAAGAGAAGGAAACAGTATAAAGGAAATCCACTTTGTGGACAAGTAACGTTTTCCTCTTGGTTTTGGCAGTGGGTCAATACCAGACAAACACGAACGAGCGGTGAAGTGTTTTTGGAAAACGAAGGTCTGGAGCACAAGGATGCTGTTATCGCCTCTTCCCAAAACGATGTTACCCCCTCCCCTCCCTTCCCCCTCCCCCACCACCCTTCCCCCTCCCCTATCACCCTTCCCCCTCCCCTATCAACCTCAGCAACCGTCTTTAACTGATCCACATTCACCTTGGTTATATTGCGCATTCCTCTTTTCCCCAAAATATTCTTTTAAACTCGTGTCGTGTACTGTTTTTCCATTTATGTAATATTCGCATATTAAAAAGTTATATTTAGCCTAATTAGTGTATGTGTGAATATCTCTGGCTATGTAACTAAAAAATAATTCCAAAGATAGCTTCAGAAATCTTATTTAATGTTAAGAGTTATGTATATATATATATATATATATATATATATATATATATATGAAGCCAAATGTCTAAAACAAAACAAACCTTAAAGTAAACCAACCACTACTTATATATACGTAGTCAGTACTTCGCATATACGTAGTCAGTACTTTTAGCAGTACTGTTCATCCTTGTACTGTACCGGCTCACTCCTTGGGTTTGCTTGTTAACTTCTACGCACAGGCCTGAGGCCCATGTGGGGGGGGGGGCAAATGCAAAGCAAAAAGAGGCCGCCACCCTCTTTAAAAAAAATTAAAATATATATATATGTTTATATATAATTATATAGTTATTTTTATTTTTATTAATGTCCTTTTCTTCTCTAGAAAGAAATTTAGTCATTTCTTAAAAAACTTGAAACTTTTAGAGAAAATTCAGCACTTGGGTTGCGATCACGCAATTGCTTTCAAAGTTGCAAATCTTAAAAATCAATCCCCTTAGTTACAAAACATTGTTAAATTTTATACAACGACTTCTATTGTAGTAGTATTAGTTTGATGATGTGTAATTTCGTACAAGTTTAGTTTAAAATATGACCAACAGTTAAATAAAAAAATCATCGCCTTAACAGTTTCATTCTTCTCGTTATTAAGTTGTCATTTCTAAAAAAAGTTAAAATAAAAATTAATTCTTGTACGGTATTAATTCAATTTTAGTCTGTTCTGCAAGTAATAAGGACAACTTTTTTAAAATGCTTTAAGAGTGGAGTCAAAGCATGCCCCAGAAACCCAATCCTGACAATGTCGACCCCCCCCAGCCCCCTCACCTGCCCCCCACCCACTTACCACTATCTCCCCCACCCCCCCTCCCCCCGGAACTCGCTTTAACTTACCCACCTCCAACTTCCCTTTATTGCGCCGTTACTCTTCCTTTGTCCACAATCCCATCTCGTATTTAATGATATCCGTGCTTTTTCTCCTGTCGAAAATAGTTCCCAATTATTTATTGGGGCAATATCTACGTATCTATTCGCTGCCTACCCTTTGTTTGGAGTTGGATAGTAACGAAACTCTGGAAAAATTAAAATGTTCCACTGTTTTGTAAGACCATCTTAGTTCAGAATCGGCCTCGAGAGTACTTAATGTATCTTATGTGGAAAGAATTGCATGTTAAACTTATATGAAGGTATTATTTATGTTGGTAGGATAGGTGGTCAGTAGTGTTTTAATTTTTTTTTCTAGGTAGAAATAAAAATTACCGAAACTATCAAAGTCGAAACGTTAAGGTTTTTGTACAAAATGCTGAGTTTTAATAAAGAAATTTACGTTTTTATAGAAAGGCAATGAGTTACCTCCATGGGACAATGGTTGGCAGGACATATTAATGTATACCACAATGTTCATATTGAAAGGTAAATTTATCTTTCTGAATGTAAATTTTTTTTTAATGAATTAGAAAATGTTTGTTCTAAAAACTTGACTTCAAGCTACAAAATTGTTAAATTTACTGACGAATAGTAAGTGATCCCCGAAATCAAAATGGAAAGCCAAACTGAACATGGGTTTTTGTTGCTGAACAGTAGCCTTACTCAGGATTCAAACCCCGTTCTAATTATTTCTTAGACATATTCCTTTATATAATTTAATGTACAAGCGCGATAGCGTAAATTGAGTTTTCAAAACTACTAGAGGCTTGAAGGGGCTAATAGCCCCTAAGCAAAATCCTTCTTTACTATAGTACAAAATACCTTTTTAGAAAATAGGCTTTTAGGTCCACAAAATTATGATTGTATCTAGCATTTGGTTTTAAGTAAACAAAGCAGACCTTTTTAAACCCCAATGTTTTTAAATGACAGCTATTTTACGTTATTTCTCATTTTATAGCAAGCTTAAAGCAATTTCAGTATTTTCCCTGAGTCCCTGGGATGGAGACCTTCAATTTCAGCCCCCTCCCATCATCCTGCGACCTTCCAAACGCCCACAATTTCGGCGCAAAAATTTTCCTTACGTAATTATATATTATATAAATCACTTGGTATTAAATCTGCATCGTTATAACATAAACTAAACAAACGTACTTAACTTTTTATAATTTTAAATTATGAAAAAACTCAAACCCTTAGTTAATGTAAAATCGTAAAATCTTAAATTTAAAATATTTTTTGTTATAGTATATTGGACGTGCATAGTTAGCTGCATTTTGAAAAAAATCCCACTTGTCAACATCTAGCATATGGCTTTGAATCAAGCATTAGCACCACATGTTTAATGTAAACAAAGCAGAGGTTTTTCAATCCCAATGCATTTTAAATGGAAGATATTTTTCGTTATTTCTCATTTTCTGGTAGATTTGGACATAATCTGATATTTTTCCCGACCCCCTGGGACCAAGACCTTTAATTTGAGCCCTCTCCCATCATCCTGCGAGATGTCAAACCCTCACAATTTTGATTTTAAAAAATCGCTTACAGAATTAGTAATATAGATTCTTCACAAAGTATTAGAATAAGAATTAGAAATAAGAACAACATTTAATTAACTAGAACGTTCAATTGCAGAGCGAAAAGTGGTTTTTCCTTTAGTTGAATGTAAAATATAGTGACAACCTTTCAAGATTTTAACGTTCGACCGTGATCGTACTACCATGTATAGTCTGGGACTACTAAACCACAGTGTTTATTTCAATCCCCCCAAAACCTCTGGTCCTTCGGTACGGTAAACGACGTGATGCAATGTCGTGCGTCCCCCCCCCCCCCAACTGTGACTGCCGACCCCTGGAGTCCTACATCGCGCCGTTCGCTGCCGTCAACATGTCCCGAATATTATGTTTCCATGTTGTGGTTTCTTGTCGGCCGTGTAGGCCCTCTTTACGATTCTTGGGAGTAAATTTCGGCGTTTTTCTGCTTTCCCCCTTGAGGCCGTTGCTAACTCGTACTTAGAGTGACCAGATTGTTTCCAAATAAAAACGGGACACTTAAACAAAACTCCCCCCCCCTCCCCCCCACCATCCCAATACAACACACCACACACCAAGGTGTTTAATTTATACGGGAGGCTCCGTAATTTACAATCTTTTTAATTGAAGAAATTAAGTATCAAACCGTTTTTGAAGCATTTAGACCATGACTGTTATTTTACATTTATTGAACTTACAGCGCACGATTGTTACAGTTTTTCTTTAAGAATACAATAAATGGCGTGCAGACGTGAAAGGTATTGTTTTTAATCGCCACATTTAAAACAATCAAGTCACATTTTTAAGATCTTAACATTTTATTACAAAAGAAAAATGATTTTCTAACGTAAGTGGTAAATAGTAGGATCAAAAAAGTATAACGATTATCTTAAGCTTGAAGTTCTTATTGTTAATTTTTATGCTGGGAAAACAGCTAGGCCTATACAAAAATTAAACAATAAGTTCATTAAACGATTCAAGTTTTGTTATACTTGTCACTTGCTTCAGTCCTTTTTTCTCTATAATAATATAGTTTTAGAACTAGCAGCAATCCATTTTGAAGTTATATGATACTTGAAGAAGAGCTTCAAGTATGTGGCGTAAAACTATAATCTTGTTTAGCATTCGGTAAAAGTTTGTTATATTCTTTTATAACAACTTTTATCTCTTTTCTCTTATATTATTTTATTCCGTTATATTCTTTTTATGTAATGTGAGGTGCCTCTAAATGTTAGGTATGTTTTTATATATAACCTACTTTAAAAAAAAAAACGGGACATTTTGAAGTCCCGACAAAGTTTTTTGGGACAACGAAACGCAACGTGAAAAACGGGACTTTTCCGTTTTTACGGGACGTCTGGTCACCCTACTCGTACTTGAACTAATAGCGCGAGAAGGAGGGAAATTTATAAACTCATTCGCCAACCCCTCGAAGGCAGACAAAAACACACGAGGAGTTCCAAAATATAAAAAAAATCCTAAGTATAAATAAGTGTTACTATCCAGCGGACAATCATGTTTTAGGGAAAGATGAACAACAACAAACCAAATGATTCATCCAGTAGGAAACGACGTCATCACAAAAACAAAATGCTCCGGCCAATGATATACTTAGCGGGATCTTGTGAATTATACTCGTTAGTTTCCGTTTGTTTTCTGAGGGAGATGCTTAGCGCTGGCGAACGATAAGTGAATTTCCTACCCTCTCGCGCTTCAATAGTATTACCATTGAATGGTATTACCAATGGTATTACTTCTAATCTAAAGTAAGAAGTCGAATATTTACCGTTTACGATATATTCAACAGAGCATATTTATTCGACTCTAATGTCACAATTTTTGGTGAACAATTTTTTTTATGACAAACGATTTCTCTAGTGATGAGGAAATAATCTTGAAATATCTGAAGTATCGTTATTTTGGTTCTGATGCAACGAATCTTGAGTTTTACTTGAACAGTAAATAAGCAATTGAAATCATTAATTGAATCGAGGGTAACCGATCGACCGTGAAGGATTCACCAGTTATTTCCCGAGAGCATGAACAAGATCAAAGGTTGTTGTACCCCTGAGGGACAAATGATATCTAAGATCCAAGAGTCTTTTTAGTAGGAAAACTTCAAACAATAAAGTCAATATACATTTTTCCCAATACATACTATGTATTGATAATAAAGGTTCTGATTCAAAGTGACAACTCTATATCCTTGAAGTCTCGTCATCCCTGGCAAAATAATTTCGATACATCGGAGGTATCGATATTTTGGTTCCGATACATCGCTGAAAGCATATCGGTAAATTTATCTTCCGACGGACGTATCGTAACGTAAGTACAGATACGTATAAGTTCATACGTATATGACGTATAATACAGGTTTCGATATAAAAAACGATATAACGACATTTTCACAAGACCAGGGCTTGTAAAAGGTTTTTTTTGTTATTTTTTGCTCTTGGTTATTTTTTTTTTGGAAATTTGGTTATTTTTTTATTTTTTTCAACCTCAAGAACTGCTACAAGCCCTGTTTACAGTATTCGTCTGTCAGACGATCTTGTAGCAGCATCGCGGCAGACGAATCTCATCATCCTAAAATGCGTGAAAACTAAGTCTCGTTGCGTGAAAACCAAGTCTCGCCGTCTAATCTAGGCAGATTTGTGATTAATCTGTCGAGATTTTCTTTTTTACCAAGGTTAAGAATGTATTATCCCCAATATAACGCCGGTTTTCTAATTTTTAGCAGCATTTTTTATGTACAAAAGGTTATTTTTTTCTTATTTGAGTTATTTTTTAGCGGATTTCCCCTATAGGGAATTAGCGAATTTCCCCTATAGGGAAGAAGCTATTACCGTAGGTCTCATGGTAAGACCTAAGCACGGGACCACTATAACTTTTCGTTTTGGGGCCCCCAGAAGCAAAAAACACTATTCGTTCAAATTTGTATATATATGTGTCTGTAAGCACGATAGCGGCCGCAAAAATGGTCCGATCTTTATGAAATTTGGTGCGGACATGTAAAGTGGTAATCAATTGGACGAGTTCGTGAACCAGCCCGATCGGACCACCAGAAGGGGGGGGGTAAATTGGAATAAACCCCCCAAAAAAGGGTTTTTTGAGTTTTTTACATAGAAAAAAAATTTATCGAATTTTTGTGGGCACCATTGAATTCAGCTCAAAAAAACAAACAATTTAGTATTTTGAATCACTGCTCTATGTCCATTGGTTACCGAGATATTGAAAGTGGTAAACACAGTACATTGTCCCAATGTTAGCCTAATGGGAAATAAGTAAAATTCTATATCTCGCTTATTTCTCAACATATCTTGATAAAACTTGGTAAAGGCTTCTTCTAGTTCAGATATACTGAATATTGAATTAAAACCACCCAGTTTTAATATACTTGTAGCAGCAAACCTGCATACTCATTCCCCATGTTATTCTTATGGAGCTTAATAAAACATGTCAAATCTTGCTATGTTTGATTGACATATGTTGTTTTGTATTTGAAATTCGCTGAGTATGCAGGTCTGCTGCAACGGGGGTGTTTATTTTTTTTCAACCTCAAGAACTGTTACAAGCCCTGCAAGACTCGTCTCCACCACTTGACGAGCACAACCCAGCCTGACGCGTGCTGAGTGCTGAGGCAGCCGACTGCAGGGCGGTGCTGAGCAGAGGCCCCTGGGGAACCCATGTTGTATTTGCTGATTAAACCAGACTCAGCACTCCCGGGACGAGGCTGATACGCTGTATTAACTGTACTATCGGCCTACTCTGTTCTCAGCATTGTGCTTTTTATACCAGATAGTGTTTGTGGGAGATGTTTTGCCATTAGATTTTCAAAGGGGTTTTACAATTATTTTTGCCACATTGTATTGTGTTGAAAACCCATAATGAACGAGATATTTCGTATTTACGCGTTTATCCACGAAAAGTCAGTTTTTTTGCTATTCAGTGTGGATATAGTAAATCACGTTTCTTAGTTTTCCACAATCACGCACAACTTTGTTATTTGTAAATTCAAAAAGATATATTTTACTGCAAACAAAACTAAATCAGTTCATTGTTGCTCATGGTGGACGTAAAATTCGAGGTAAGGAGCCCATAATTTTTTTTAGTTGGATAGTATATTCTAGGTAAGGAACCCATTAATTTTGTCTTTAGTTGGACAGTATTCTTCGGACCCACTGATTAATTTATTTATTAGTTTATTTTTCCAAAAGTGGTGGTAAACAAATATAATATTTTTTACGAACATTATTTATTAGTTTATTTTTTTCAAAAGCGGTGGTAAACAAGTATAATATTTTTTTTACGAACATATTCAAAACGTCAATCCATTTATTGTGAAATGGGTTCTAACTCTTTGATATGACTTGATGTACGCATGTGGAACAAAAATGTTAATGAAGTACAAACATCTATAATATTGTAGTTCTTTGGTTAGTAGTACAGTAGACCCCCTCTAAACCGACCTCGTTTTAACCGACGATCGGATTATCCGCCCTTGCCGACTAAATATTAAAGATCGTTTTAACTGACCCTGTTTTTAGAACAGTTCGGTTTAACCGCCCTTTTCTAGGAATTGCGGCATTTCCGTATCCATATTCGGCGATGGGAACGTTATACGCTCAACTCTACAGGTTCTTACGGGATAAAATAAAAATATTAAAACGAAGTGATGCTCTAGTGCTTTTAAGTATATTATATATTCTTGTGTATTAAATTCTTGGATTCAAAAGAATGCAGTATTTATTAATTTATGAAAATGGTACAGTATATGCATTGGAAATAAATACCACATTACAAAAGAATTGTTAAAAAAATATGAACACGTTATTAAATGTGTTAACATAATAACTTTCTTTAAACACGTCTACTATTTAGTTAATAAAAATGATTTGTTTTGACAGTGTTTTGGTGTTAGTGGTGACATATGTATAGTAATTATTTTGGAAAATAGGTTGATGATTCCCTAAATCAATAGAGCTATCATTTCTAGGTGTTTAGAGGATTACCCGTTTTAACCGACCTTTTAAGTTATCCGACCTAGGCCCGGTCCCGTGTGGGTCGGTTAAGAGGGGGTCTACTGTATCAATGTTAGTATAACGTTTCAGTACATTTCTTTGGTTAAGTACGGTTTCCGTTGAACAGGAGTTTCTCTTTCATTGGCCTTAACTAACGACGGAAGCGTGTGTAACGCGCTTTAGATCGTGTTCCCTGAAGTGTTTCATCGAAATATCAGCGTAAAATGAGGCCTAGAAATGCGGCTATTAACTGAGCAAGCGACTAGTGACCAGATTTCCACGCTTCGTGCTCATCATTTGACTTGCAATTAAAGGAATTCTTTAGTCGAGAATTACTTTCAAATTCCCCACTGTGGAACGTCGTTGCATTTTTCCTCTCGTTTCGCCATCGACTGTCAGAACGTAGCCTTCCTTTTAGCGAATTTCCCCTATAGGGAAGAAGCTGTTACCGTAGGTCTCATGGTAAGACCTAAGCCCGAGACTATGATAACTTTTCGTTTTGGGGCCACCAGAAGCAAAAAACACCATTCGTAAATTTCGCAAATTTATATATATATATTTGTCTGTTAGCACGATAGCGGCCGTAAACATGGTCCAATCTTAATGAAAATTGGCACAGACGTGTTAAGTGGTAATCACTCGGACGAGTTCGTGAACCAGCCCGATCGGACCCCCGGAAGGGGGGTAAAAAGGGATAAACCCCCTCAAAAATCGGTTTTTTGAGTTTTTTACATAGAAAAATAAAATTTATCGAATTTTTGTTGGCACCATTGAATTCAGCTCCAAAAAAAATAAACAATTTAGTATTTTGAATCACAACTCTATGTGCATTGGTCACCGAGATATTGAATGTGGTAAACACAGTACGTTGTCCCAATGTTAACCTAATGGGAAATAAATAAAATTCTATATCTCGGTTATTTCTCTACATATATTGATAAAACTTGGTAAATAGCTTCTTCTAGTTCATACTAAATATGGAATTAAAACCACCCAGTTTTAATATACCTGTAGCAGCAAACCTGCATACTCATTCCCCATGTTATTTTTATGGAGCTTACCAAAACATGTCAAATCTCGCTATGTAGGATTGGAATATGTCGTTTTGCATTTGAAATTCGCTGAGTATGCAGGTCTGCTGCAAAGGGGGTATTATATGATTGAAGTGCTTCGTAGAAAAGTGGAGTGAATGAAAAATTGTTAAGAAAATGCTTAGAAGGTCATAGTTCATCACTCTGAAGGTATATGACCTCAGAGTTGTATTTTACGAGACGTTAATAAACTTGGAGATATACAGGTAAAATTTGGCTCATATCGGTGAAGTGCAAATTTTATTCGACTTATCTGCTGAACTCTTCGAGTTATAACTCGAAGAGTTCAGCAGATAAGTCGAATAAAACTACCTCGAGAGTTCGAGGTAGTTTTTGAGTCGCTTGGATTTGCAGAGCTAATATAAAACCGTTAAAAATTATTTCAATAAATTGTACGGTTTGTATTTCTATCTAAACACGGTTAGAATATTTCGAGCTGTCGAAAATTTCGAGCTTTCGAGGTTCGACTTATTAAAAGTCGACTGCATAAAGTTTTTTTTTCTATTAAAATGCAAGCCAGGAGGCAATACCGGAACCACAAGTGTACGGCGCGACCCCCGACCTGCGTGTCAACAAACCTATCGATCTGCCCTCTGCCCTACATCCCCGACGTTCGCATTTCACTCTCGAAACCAATTTTAAAAATCTTCTTTCTTTATTTTGTAGAGTTAAAAATATAACGATAAAAGGTTTTTCACCAAACCAAACAACGACGTAATAACCTGATTTGCAAACGTCATTATTGGTGGCCGAAACTAGCTCTTTCCCGCCCTAGGGTCGAAAGTATACGATTTAGATAGTTTTAAGAGAGTGCTGTATGCTTGGTTAGTGGATAGGCCATTTTACAACCTGTCTGAGTATTCTGAATCTGATTTTAGCATGATAAGGTTTGTTTAGTGCAACAAGCATGGTTTTCAGTTTGCATTTATATTTATTATATTGCATGTATTATTAGCTTGCATTTATATTTATTATCTTGCATGTATTTATTAGCTTTAGCTATTTTTTTTTAGATTTTATGTTGCTGAACAATATCTGTACTTTGCACTCTCTCATATATGACAGAGTCAGCTGGTCGCAAGGCGCGGGGGGGGAGAGAGGGCACTTTTCTGAAAACATTGTTCTACAGCCTCGCTGTGTGTCAAACGCTGTGTTTACCAAATCATATGTTTAAAATATCATATGATACAGTTAGTAGCGTAGTGGTCATAGCCGGAGATATAATGCGCGAACTTATAATAGCACACTTTGAAACAAACTTTTAACATTTTCCTGAAGCTGTCATTTATTCAGCACGTGTATCAGAAATAGAAAGAACGCTACCCAGACACAACTGAGAGAGAAGAAACTGACAATAAAGTCAATATACTTTGACAAATAAAAGAACCGTGGAACGGAGCAAGTGGGGACTGGATTTGCCCGGCAAGTTGTGATCTAAGATCTAATAGAGGTTCTTCCTGGAGGGATGCTGTGTTGACACTGCTGCACCCCCCCCCCCCCCAGTGGGCCCCCGCAGGGGTAGTTGCCAATTTAAGCCAGCCCACTCCCCCTTTTCATCTCCACCTCTATCTTTCCTGGGCTCACGCCATTTCGTTTATTGCCCCCATAATTCAAGCCTGTCCGCAGTTTGGACCTTGTTTCATCTCTTTTTCACTCGGGATTTATTTCACTTTCGTAATTGATGTTTTTAGTTTTTATCGTTAACTTTTCTAGTGGGTTAAAAGTGATTTGTTAGGAGTTTAAAAATATATATTTCATAAATAACAATTTGGGATGTCGATTTAATTGCACAGTAACCGAAAGGTTATATTTTTCTAAGTCCATTTTGGGTTAGTAGAATCATCGATTATATATTCTACGAATATACAATCAATGGTAGAATTAATGATGAGATGTTGGATGCATTACGTATACAACACTTATTTGTTTACCCGCCCTTGTATTATATCGGCGAATGGCCTTCTTCAGGGGTTCAATATGATTTGAATAATCAAAATTAGATTTCATCAGTCTTTCCTTTATGTGCAGTTTTAGCGAATTTCCTTAAAGAAATAAGCTATTACCGTAGGTCTCATGGTAAGACCTAAGCCCGAGACCATGTTAACTTTTTATTTTGGGGCCCCAGAAGCCAAAAACACTATTCGTTTGAATTTATATATATGTCTGTTAACACGATAGCGGCCGTAAATATGGTCCGATCTTAATGAAATTTGGTGCAGACGTGTTAAGTGGTAATCACTCGGACGAGTTCGTGAACCAGCCCGATCGGACCACCGGAAGGGGGAGTAAAGGGGGGTAAACCCCCAAAAATGGATTTTTTGAGTTTTTTGCTTAGAACATTAAAAATTATCCAATTTTTGCTAGCATTATTGAATTCAGCTCAAAAAAAACAAACAATTTAGTATTTTGAATCACTGCTCTATATCCATTAGTTTCCGAGATATTGAAAGTGGTAAACACAGTACGTTGTCCCAATGTTAACCTTATGGGAAATAAACAAAATTCTATATCTCGCTTATTTCTCAACATATCTTGATAAAACTTGGTAAATGGCTTCTTCTAGTTCAGATCAACTAAATATTGAATTAAAACCACCCAGTTTGAATATACCCGTAGCAGCAAACCTGCATACTCATTCCCCATGTTATTCTTATGGAGCTTACAAAAACATGTTGAATCTCAGTATGCTGGATTGAAATATGTTGTTTTGCATTTGAAATTCGCTGAGTATGCAGGTCTGCTGCAACGGGGGTATTTATAAATTATTTTAATATTCTTAAGCAGTCGCTACAGAATGCAAGATACTCTAAACAGTATTAATTATGAGGCGTTAAGGCCATCGTTGTGTTGTTAGTTACGAAATCAACGTGAAATATTTGTCATACGGGCGAAGTGAGTCAAACCGACTTTTGAACGAGTAATACTTTTCATTGCACAGCAGCCCTTTACGAGGCCACACTTGCAATAGGGGATCAAATTCCGTTATCTGCCCACAACTGTAGATTTAAGAATATTAAGATAGATAGGAATAGATAAGATATTAGGAATAGATAAGATTAAGAATGGTTATGTTAAGTTTGATTAGGTTAAATTAAGTTAGGTTATGGTTTGGTAGGTTATGTTAGGTTACGTTCGGATTGTTTTATAACCGGTAAATCAAGGATAAGGTCATGGGATCGTTGATCGTATCATGACTCTTAGAACCTGACCAAACATTACCTAACTTAATTTTAAACCCAAATTACTAAACTTAACTTTAAATAACCTAACCTAACCGAATGAACCTAACCTATTATAACTTATTATCTGCATGTTTGACACAGATAAGAGCGGCAACAATAGCGATCATAATATCCAGATATTATTCCGATATACTTGGCAAACTGTCCAGTAACCAAAAGTCATAGGTATACTGTGTGTCCCAAAAGTCCCGGAACGGTTTAATATCTTTTAAAGTAAGCCAGATATCAAAACAATATTTCGTATACCTTTTAGTCCAAAAAACCCTACTTTTTGATATATGTTTCATTTCTGCCCCTGCCCCCAAAATTGGATTTTGGGGGGGTAGCCCAAAAATTTTAAATGTAAACCCCCATCGTGCGACTACTTATTTTAAAGGGCTTGTTAAAAGAAATACAATGCCGCAAACCGGAGGTCGATATCATGCTCCAGTCCAAATGGCGGCCATTCAAAATTAAAAAAATGCCGTCCGTCAATTAAAACTGAGTATTTTCTGTGTTCGGCAATTCCCATTTAATTCGAATAAGAATCACCAGACCACATTTTAACTACCTAAATATACAAAAATAATAATTTCTTGTTGTCATCATCAAGGCTCAACCCTCCAGAATGGTTTTGGGGGGGGGGATTGTGCAACCAACTCCAATATCAACTCACATCGTATGACCACTCGTTTTAATTTTCTGAGTAGAAAATAAACCAAAGCTGGTTTTAATGAAATTTCAAAAAAGTTACCTAATACTTATAAATTTTGTAGGGTTTCCCCACCCCCCAAAACCATTTGGAGGGTTGAGCCTTGATGATGACAACAATAAATTATTATTTTTGTATCTTTTAAGTAGTTAAAATGTGTTCTGCTGGTTCTTATTCGATTTAAATGTGAATTGCCGAACACAGAAAATACTCAATTTAGTAAAAAAAGTTACTAATAAATATCCGCCTTGATGCGACATTAGGCTCAGCGGCAAAGGTCGATACTTGCGGAGGATCGTCTATGCGTTATCTTTTAGGAAAACCCCCATACATGAAGTACCAAATATGCGCCACAAAAATAACCATTTTTCTTTTGAAATTTCATTAAAACAAGCTTTGGCTTATTTTTTTACTCATTCAGCATATTAAACGAGTGGTCATACGATGTGAGTTGATATTGGAATTGGTTGGACAAACCCCCACCCCCCCAAAACCATTTTGGTGGGTTGAGCCTTGATAATGACAACAAGAAATTATTATTTTTGTACCTTTTAAGCAGTTAATATGTGTTCTGGTGGTTCTTATTCGATTTAAATGAAAATTGCTGAACACAGAAAATACTCAATTTTAATTGACGCACGGCATTTTTAATTTTTTGAATGGCCGCCATTTTGGACTTAAGCGTGATATCGACCTCCAGTTTGCGGCATCGTGTTTCTTTTAACAAGCCCTTTAAAATAAGCGGTCGCACTATAGGGGTTTACATTTAAAATTTTAGGGCTACCCCCCCAAAATCCAATTTTGGGGGCGGGGGCAGAAATGACACATACATCAAAAAGTAGTTTTTTTTAGTACTAAAAGGTATGCGAAATATTGTTTTGATATTTGGCTTACTTTAAAAGTTATTAAACCGTTCCGCGACTTTTGGGACACACAGTATAACGTATAAGGCCAGTTGTGGGCAGATAACGGAATTTGACCCAATAGAGTATCCCCCAATTCATATCGGAGTGTAGGATATTACCACTGCCGCATATCGCTTGTACGATCCAGCAATGCCATTATCGGATGGAGACCCGCCGATTTAACTATCGGACCGAGCGATTCCCCTCCGCAGTGTGATGGTCGGACACGGCTCGCTGGCTCGCCAATAGCACTGCTCGAGTCGCTGCCTGGTGTGCCAATCTCATTATTGGAAATGTTTTAAGTAAATAAACATTTCTTTGCATTGAGTCCGCCAATATTTGCATTGAGTCCGCCAATATTTATTTGTATGTTGAGTCAGTAAAGTATAACAGTACCTGGTGGACCGAGCCTTGCTCGGTGTTGTTTCATGTTTACCAGTTTATCCAGTTACTATAAAATACAATCATAGCAATAACCATAAATCATGGAGCAATAACCTTTTTTATTGCTCCATGGACTGTTCATCCTACTTGCTGTATTTTCCCTTGATGGCTGTAGATTCCAAACAGCTGTTATGATTACTTCATTTGTTTACATTTTCCTTGTTTATTTTCGTTGCTATCACGGCATCCCATAAGGCCAATGATAAAACTTTACAACTTAAAATTCGACTTATTACGTTATTAGATTTTCTCTGGCCAAGTAATCTGCATAAAAGACGTTTTTGAGGCATAAATTACTTATTTACAGACTGTGAAGGAAATCCTAGGAGCCGTTTTTGAGTTCGTTGTGCAAACAAGCAAGCAAGCAAGCACGATAACATTACTCATATAAGAGTATAGGATTATAGCAATGTGCCTTACTCTCGAAATACACACAACATTCCCCCCATCTGATATAATAAATTTCCAATCGTTAAACAACTATTTAATTAATTTAGTAATTAGCAAACAATATCCATGTTGTTTCGATCTGTATCCGAGTAGCTGCAATCATTCATGCACCGGCAATCAGGTGATTGTTGCAACATTCTTACACGCTTAATTCGTAGACATTCATACAGCTGATTGTTGTCGATGTTATTCTTATGTGATTATTCCTGCCACTAAATCAGCTGGTAGCGCCTGCAAATTGTTGAACGTCAACATATTTGCATGTCTGCGTGGAAATATGAAGGCGCAAATATGAGTTTTGAATTATTGATTTCAATGTTATTCTTATGGGTTTACTTTGTCTCCCGCTGAGAGGCAAAGTAATCACCTTAATCCCGCTGGGAGACAAACCATTTTTATACATACATACATACATACAGACAGATGCGTCGTCCCGTATACCAACCAGTTGAAGGCGTGGGACCAGTCAAAAACTTGCTAGGCCTAGTTCTGAGGCAATTTCCAGGCTTACTTCAGGCCGACTAATTCACACTCTAAATGTTTCTTCTCGGAAAAAGGAATGAATTGAGTAAAGTGAGGTTAGGTCAGGTTAGTTGGGATGTAAAGCCAGCTAGGAAGAGCAGGAAGAAAGATGGCAAAACTATCAATTTAAAAACTCATTGATGCTATAGTAACTCTTATTAATGAGGTACTTCTTAAGCTCAGATCTGAACTTTGGCGTTCTGCCTAAGGATGTGATCTGTTGTGGAATTTTGTTGAAAAATTTTGGTCCGAGAAAGTTAGGCTTATTTTCAGACAAACGTAAATTATGAGCTATGGCTGATCTATTGTTTCTACATTTAGCAAAATGAGTATACTCATTCATTACAAGGAGTAAAACGCGTCTTATTGTAGAGGGTGGGGGAAAAACCTGTTTACTGATCCTTGATCCTCCATGTTTAGCGTTTTTTCACCCCTTTAAACCTATAGCATAATCGAAATCTCATCAGGATCGTGATGGTATTTTACGTTACTATAGTAGAATTAAACTTGGAATAGGTTTGGGCAGCTCGTTCCCGAAGACAGCCGAAGGCAGCTAAGGATCGCTCGGGAGCAATTGGCTACGAATTCTTTCACTTTGTTGCCAAGTTGTGCAGGGTCTCAGTGTCCTTGCAGTCACCCAACCCCCGTCCACCCTCTGTGCCGTTTGGAAGTCCGTAAAACAAAACATGTGTCATAGGCCTATGTCAATCGGCCAACTAAAAGCCCATTAACCGACTAGGCTTTCAGTTTTAAAACCTTCCATTATTTCTTTATGAGACTTTTTAAAATTAATTAATTTTCTTAATGTTCTTTATGTAAATATCATTTTATAAATTTCTCTCTGCGTATCGGTGTTTTTTTAGCTGTTCTTCACAGGCATGTGAGGGCCAAAATGATTATTTCAATTACACTGGACAGAAATACGCAGCACTGTCGTATTCAGATGACAAATTTAAGATATGAACTTAAAATTAGTCTTGAAAAATTCTGTTCAACCACTTGGCCTCTACAACCAGAATTAGAGGTGCGACACGCCTACAGCTACCAGGGTAAACACACAACTGATGAATGGGTCACCGGATAGGGCGAGAGGTGTCAAAGGCGCGGCGTGTGGTGGTGATGAAAATTGACAACCCTGTGACCCGACTTTCTCTAGCGAGCCGGTCCGGGCGATCTTCGGCTACCCTCGGCTGTCATCGGCCGGCTCTTGCCAGACCTATTCTAAGTTTAATTCGACTGTGCTGTTTTACCGGCCGAGCATGACAGTTCCCGTGCGAGCCAAAGGCGAGGGCAGGATTTACCGAGTACGGTAAACACTTACCGGGCGTGTGACGTACAATACTTTACATCTTACCACTCAGTAAAAAAAATTATTTTCAATCGTAACGTATTCCTTGCATAAACCATTACATTTCTCAATTAATTCTTCAAACCCAGCCTATAGTAAACAAACAAACATTTGCTAATGCTACCAGTGCTGCCACTACATTCCTAACTAATGAAAATGCATTAATCGTCAGTTTACTGCAATCAGCTGATCGTTTTGATTGTTTATTTCCGTTTCCTAGTGCACGATAAATTTACCGTGCAATTATCAGCAAAGAGTAACTTTCCAGCCAAGAGTAAGGTGCAGAAAACAGATGTTTCTGTGAAGTATGATGTCAATATATTTTAAGATCAATTTCAGTTAATTTTTCACTACAATTTTGCTGACACAAAACTTTACAGTAAGTGAATTACCATTTTAGATTAAACTTGAATAAAATTTAAAATCGGTAATTGCTTTTGTTTGGTTTTTTTCAGATGCCAGAGATAATTTCTAGTTATGTACAATTATACGGAAGCAGTGTACAAATCCAAATATCATGTAAAACCTTTAATTTATTTATATAGGTATAAGCACATCAATTATAACTACAGGACTACAGCCCATAACTTACCTGATCAGATAAATAATGAGTTTGCCTCTAAGTTTAATATAGGAAGTTGAGAGGGTTATCCTATTTGCCGAAGTGATTTTAGCAAGCTGGCTTCGTTCCCCCCCCCCCCCACTTCTTATCCTTCTCAACCCCCCCCCCCCCTCTTGTGTTTAACTAGCCGTGTTATGATTAATTTGATCTTTCGTGTGATTTTTGTCCCTTTCTCATGATACAAGAAATAACTTTTTTGCATTTCATTATTTTCAATAAAAGATTGTGAAAAGGTTATTAAAATCATGTTACTAACCCCTAAAGTTATCTTGAATTTTATTTATGCTGATACATTAAATAGGCATATTTGTGTTGCGTAGAATGTTACGTCACTGACCTTTCTGTGTACTTAAACAGTAACTTATGACTATATACAATTTACACGTTTCTATTGATTACTACGGTAAATAAAACATATATTTTGGGTAGAGTATAAGATCTCGACCAAAGTATTGAGTTGAAGCAAAATGGATGGCTTAAAAATCATGATCATGAAAAGTTTCATAAATGTACCTTGGAAAACTGTTAAACGTTGTCTGAGTAAAATATCACCTCAACATTTCGTTTACAAATCACTAGAGTTGAGTTAACATGACACAAAATATTACTACCCCAACAACTGCGGTTAAACAGTTTGCCACAGTAGAATTGAGCTACTATCTCCGATATAGACGCGGAGTTACAACTTGATAGACTATAAACGGTAGAAATGCCGTTATAAATTATTCAGGGGAAGCAAGACACACGATTGCAACTGAAGATGACGCACGGAGAGCCATAAATCAAGACAGAGCACTCGAGATAAGCAGACATAAAGTCGTTTTATATCCGTATTATCATTTTCGTAAAGCCCTTATGAGCCAACAGACGCTATTTATACTGCTCTCCCCTCGTTATGTCGTTTACATAAAGTAGAATGCAATATTGAAGACCTTAAATTTTTTATTCATAGTTTGGTCACGAGAAGAATTTTTGATTTGAGGCCGTAATTCTTTGTTGTGATGGACACACGTGGTCGGTTTTGTGTCTACGTCAAACTCTTTATGGTTTTATTTTAATCGAAGTGGGATTGTTTTTAGTTCAACGGCAACTAATTAAATTTGGTCGTCGGCTCAAGATTTTATTTGAGAAGGTTAGTAAGTATCATTAATTAGTTTAAATATTTTGTATAGTATTTATTGCAGAGGATGTTCAAATACGTAGCCATTACAATAGTTAATCAGCAAGCATGAATTTTGCAAACGTTACCTTTTCTTGTCTGTATCGGAGGAATATATATACCTAAGCACACAGTTAAAATGGCATTTTCCTAAATGTATGTACAATCCCACTTTAATTTATATTGAGCTACATTAGTAGAACAAGTGGCGACTGTATCTTTTTTGCAATCACGGATATTTGTTATGATGGTGTAAAGATGTGTTGATACAGGTCAAGTCACATCGGCACTGAGAAACCCATCTTTGACCACTCATGACAAAGCTTTTCTCATTCAAATTAAAATTGTCCTTGTAGTTTTCGAGCCGGATAGGGCAAAATGGCTGTGGTTGGCAAATTTCAAAGTTCTACAAACAAAAAATTATAATTGTTTTTTGCACCAATTAATTTCGGCCCTCAATGCTTTAAAAGGTAGAAATTATATGATGAATAAATCAAAAGAGGATAGACGATCGTAGCTGAAGATGACGCGCAGAGAGTCATAAATTAAGACAAAGCGCTTGAGATAAGCAGACATAAAGTCTTTTTATATCCGGATTATCATTTTCGTAAAGCCCTTATGAGCCAACCCAGGCGCGATTTTTGTTCTCGTTTCCCTCCATTTACATTAAGTAAAATAAAACATTGAAGAACTTAATTTATTTGTAGATTGATCGGAAAGCTTTTCGCAACCAAGCCATAAAGTTTTATTGTGATTGGAAGACGTGGTTGGTTTTATGTATACCTCAATATTCTTAACAGTCTCATTTTAAATTGTAGTGGGATTTTATGGCATTCACCAACGACTAATAAAGTCAAGCGTTTTGTGAAGCCGAGCTTATCTTTGATGAGGTTTGCAAGTTAACTTCGTCAAAGACTTAAAAACGCAATAATTATCGTTATAATTCTTTGTTTGAAATTTATTGTTGACGATGATAATTTTATATTTTGATTATCAACACTGATGAGTAATAAAACAAGCTTCACGACCTTTCGGAATCTGGAATCTGATCCCGTCTTCAGGTGGAAAAAGAACCTAGAACATAACAAGATTAGTAACGCACAGCCAGGATAACCTGCTCAACAAACTTAGCTTTGTTTAGGTTATCCTGGCTGTGTGTTACTAAACTTGTTCTGTTCTAGATTCTTTTACCACCTGAAGACGGGATCAGATTCCAGATCCTGAAACGTCGTGAAACTAGTGTTTTTACTGATCAGTGGTGGCAAATGTCCGCAAAAATCAAAATCAAAATATTTGTTATAATGTTTGTAATATTGTTCATTTGTTTATTACATATACTCTTGTATGTTTTTATCACCTGACAAACCCCCAAAGGATATTTTATTGACTCGAGTGTAGCTCAATAAAGGAAGGGTGTACCACTAAGTTGTAATTATTAGGTAGGCTACTTTAGATACTCTTTTATGGCTCAATGTGAAGAATAGGAATTTAATGTCGTTTATAAATGTCTTAAATATTTATCAGTCAGAGACAGAGCTCTTTTAAATAACTGAAATACACATAAAATAAATGGATTACAAATAAAATTCCCAAGGAAAAGACTTTTTCTCAGTAATTTATTTATTCAGATACTTTATCCAGTAAATGAATGAACATTCCTCTACACAATATGTTTATTTTCCAGCATTGTCCGCTTGGTTTCTGATCTCGAATTTCAAGCCATCGCACGATTGCCCGGTTTGCCCGGCGCCGCACGTCACCACTGCGCTCTGTCAAAAGTCAAAAATAGTCAAAGGCAAAAATACTCAAAGGCAAAAATAAATTTCTTCTCTAATATATATACAATTTTACTTTCTCCCCCCTATACATAGTATATGGAGAAAGTATTGTTTTCGTCAAAATTTTCGAATTTGATTCGTTAGTGGATATATTCGTCCTAGTACTCCCAGAAGCCAAAAAAGTGGTTTTCGGAGTGGCGTCTGTCTGTCCGTGTGTGTGGATGTGTATGTGGATGTTTGGATGTAAACGAAGGTAGAGGAGACAGTGGTCCGATTGTCATTAAATTTGGCATGTAGGTATAAAGCCATGATATCTCCAGGCGTATTTTTTATTTTTTTAAATTTTTGACTTTAAAGGGGTTTCACTTTATAAAACCCCATACAAATTGACAAAAATCAAAATTTCTCTAAAACGGCTCAATCTATTTTGATAACAATTTTAAGGTTTTTTGTGCTTAAAAATTACACCACTCGCATGTCTGTAAAATTCAGGTTCAGAAGTTATTGCGGTTTGAATGTTAAAAAATTAATATTTTTCAGATTTCACAAAATCTGTAACTTCTAAAGAAAATAAATATTGTAGCTGAACAAACTTATTGTCAAACTTACAGAGGGCCTTTGATTTCCGTAGACTTCCAACCTGGCGTAGGGTCCCGGATTGTCCTGCGCGGCCTTTATTCCAAATCTAACATGTTGTTTGTTCCCGTCTGCGTCACCGATGGCGAAAGATTCTATTTCCTCCTGGTGCTCACCGGACTGGGTCACCCAGAAGGCTTCGATGTCCGCTCCGACTATCCTGACGTCACACAAGACCGCGGCGTCCGGACCTCGTTTATCTGGTAGGTTTATGAAGGCGTCTACGATCTTTGTTTTTTGGTCTTTCCTGGAAAAAATAAACACCGAATTTATGGTGGAATAGAAACGATGTTTCATGTTTTTGGGGGTAAAATATAAATACTACAGTCCAGGGAGCGAATGCTAAAAAAATGTATAGGGGGAATTGCATGGAACACAATTTTTGACTTTGCAGCTTTGTTTGGACTAGTTAGGTGGTGAACATATCAAAAGTCCCCGTCTGTAGCCATGGGCCGGGGGAGGAAGGGGGTCTGAAGGTACCATTTTTAGGGTTTTCCTAAATATCTTGAAAACTATCAACTTTTAGTATTCCCTATTAAATTTGAGGATTAAAGAAAATTAAATTTCCAGTAAGAAAAGTATATAATACGTCTATTTTGGTCCAACATTTACAAGGTAAGAACTTATTTTATTAATATTTAAACAATACAAAAAGGGATATTTATTATAATTTTATGGTGGATATTTATTTATCCCTTCCATAAAAAATACATGTAAATTTGTGGGTAACATACATGCCCAATGAAATGGGGCAACGCTTTTTCACCTAAAAGAAAAATGAACAGCATTCAGGTAATATTGACGAAATTTCCTGTAATTTGACACCTCGATCATAAAAATTGGTCTAAAATGATGGTGTGGGCGAGCTCACAAAAACATTTTATCAATAACATATTTTGTAATAATGCCTTGAAAAATAAATGTTTGATGAGCTCACCAAAACCTTTTTTAGACCATTTTTTATGATTGAGGTGTCAAATTACTAAGAATTTCATCACTATTTCGTGAATATTTCCATTTACCTTCAGGTGAAAAAGCATGGCCCCATTGGGCTTGTACATTACACACAAATTTACATGTATTTCTTATGGAAGGAATAATGTTTAAATATCTATATTAAATTAGTATTTATCTTGCAAATGGTTTGACCAAAACAGTCATATTATATACTTTTCTTACAGGAAATTTAATTTTCTTCAATTTTCCAATTTAATAAGTAATACTAAAAGTTGATGGTTTTCAAGATATTTAGGAAATACCTAAAAATGGTACCTTCAGACCCCCCTCCCTCGCCTCGCTCCAGGGCTATGGACGGGGACTTTGGATATGTTCACCTCCTAACTAGTCCAAACAAAGCTGCAAAAAATTGTGATCCTTGTAATTCCCTCTGTACCTCTTTTTGAGCATTCATTGCCTGGACTAAGATGGCGGCCTCCGCTCCATTTGCTGTAATGCTAATAAGATCGGCATGCTCCGAGGTCTCTGGTTTGTGTACTCAGGGGTGCTCAGCCCCCCCAAGGGCAATGGCGCATGCCCCCCCCCAAACCGAGCCTAATGCCCCCCCCCCCGAACCATGACAACCACCCCCCCCTCCCTTTAATTTCTAACATTAGTTAGTACGTCATTAAAAACAAACACCTTATATCCTGCCCTATCAAAGGGTTATTATTGCGTTTTATTTATCAAACTCTTAAAAACATAGTTGTGACTACTAAGTATTAAGTAATAAAGTGATAAAGGATACAATAAAGGTAATAAAGCGATATCACATATAAAACACATTTATTTATAAATAAGTTTAGTTCCAATAGCGTGAATAAAAAAGTCACTAATATGTTGCTAGTTAATGAAATACTTCTTACAGTATGTGATACTAGTGATAAATAGAAATAGGCAGTGTTGTAATAGTATATTTCACAAGGACCGAAAAAGAGGTTTTGCAGGCTCGAGATCTTGTTTCAAATTCGAGACACTCAATTTCGTTTCGTTGTTTTGAATCGATCGAGAGCTACAAAACCCTTTCGTCCGAGGTGCGGACGCTACTTCTCACCATTATTACACATTGAAATATAGCCTATATTACATTAAAATCTTATTATTTATTTGACACACTTGAAAAAACAAGTGAACAAAACTGTGAGGTTTTGAGCGCCGATACAACTTCTCTGTCATGGTTTAAACAAACACAGCTGAGCTATGAAAATCATATGATCGCAACTATCCTGTCTTTGGAACGTATTGAGTATTGAGTGCTCTATAATTATAGTTCTGGACAGCCTTACTGGCGGGTGGCGAAAATTGTAATCTCCCAAAATGTCTGCTAAATAAACACGTTTTGGTAGAACTGTCAAAACTTTTGTTTACGTTTCACCTCGCTTACACTACAAAAGAATGCCCTCTAATATTTCACCCCCTATAGAGAGTTCTTACGCAATTAAAATTTCAGGAAAATATTTGCGCAATGCATCAGCTGGTCTTTTTGTTTTGGCAACCTTTAATCTTAAATGATTTGTTTACATTTAAGAATGTGTTTCCACTCTTTTGTCGTCGTACTTCATGACTTGCGTTGAGCTTGCAAGCATTTAATATTAGTTGCACTTGTAGTTGCAGCAAAATATTTTCTTGTGTAAAGTACATTTTCATAAACAAATAACCATATGATTTATTACCAAAACATTGAAGATATTGAACACCAATTTTGACAACAGCGCACTCTCTCACCCGCCAGTAAGGCTGTCCAGAGCAATATATTATGTTCTCACGTTGATTCAAGCAAATAAACGATCAGCTGACTTGACTTGCGGCCCAAGGGCCGAAAGTTTTTGGCCCTCTGGCAAAAAAAGCTGGTTTCGGCTAACAAATAAACTTAATAAAACAGGTGATTACGTTGCTGTGTGGCGAAAAATCTTTTACAACCTTCAATTATTTTTAATTTTCGCAGTTTATAGTGATGTATTAATTTAATATGGTTTCCAAAATGTTGAGGCGTTATTGCTTTTACAATAACCAGATATTTAATTAATTTTTTACATTTAATAAATTACTAAATGAATTTACATGACTGTGAATTTACATCATTAAACACTAAAACAGTGGTATTGAAATGGCATCATTCTCGCAGGTACGTTCAAAAACGTATTGGATGCTTGTTGGTTAAAAAACATCTTGGTCTTGGGTGCTGGTAGAGGTATGAGGAACGTCAACGTCATGTGTGATTGTTGATTGTCGTGAGTCTGAAACGTACTTTTTCCATGGTCCGTTTGTCGATTTTAATTTCAATCCTCATGACTAGACTACTAGACTAGGCTGGGAGGCCTACTTTTCATTAAAAAAAAACACATTAAACCACTCCGTAGTTTGCCACAGATAAGAAAGTACAGAATACAATTCAGTTTCTGTATATCTAACTAGCTAAAGTTGATATCCAACCACGACATCACAACACAATGTGAACTTGTAATCACCATTCACTTCTCAGTAATTGTACTATTTGTAAAACTGCCTCACCGCGCAGTCCAAGCAGGCAAGCAGGTACACCAACCGTGCTTCATGCGACGGGCGATTGACTGTTGCTATAGTCTTATCTCTAACGACCAGGGTTGCATTGCACAGGATTTGACATTTTACCCGCCAACTCCAATAATTATCCTCACTTTTACCCGGTTTTCCGGCACTAATCCCTGCAAAATCGCCCCAGGTACCAAAATCCGGGTTGTTAGCCCGAAACCTCGTAATGACTTTAAATCAACCAAAATCGTATACTTCCCTAAACTTGCTGGGCGAGGAGGGAAATATTATATCAATAAACTGCACACTATATATTAAAACATGTCTATATTTCCTTCAAGTGTTGTTCTTGAAAACCATAAAAACCAAATTATTTTTCTCACCTTACGTGAACATTGGACATTTGCAAAGAAAACCATAATTCAAAGATCCCCGGCTTTACCCGTTTTTTTACGTATTTAGGATGCCGGGTGAATCTCCGCAGCTCAAGTCTAAAATCCCCGATTTTACTAGATATTTCTTAATCCTCTCAATTAAATCCCCAAACGGCCATAAAAATTCCCGCAAACCGGGCTAATACCCGGTTTCTGGTAACACTGCAACGAAATAACCAATACAGGACAACTATACCAAAAACAATACCAACTTTCGTTCAAAAAATAAAATATCTTGAATTCAAAAAAATCCTTGTACCTCGGCAAAATCCCCGATTTACCCATTTTTTTGTTGAGTAATTTTCCTCAACCCAAGTCTTACATCCCCGGTTAAACCCGTTTTAGCGAATTTCTCCTATAGGGAAGAAGCTGTTACCGTAGGTCTCATGGTAAGACCTAAGCCTAAAACCATCATAACTTTTCTTTTTGAGGTCCTCAGATGCCAAAAACACCATTCGTTCACTTTCATAAATATATATATATATCTATATATCTATATATATATATATATGTGCGATATAAGCACGATAACTTGCGCAAAAATGGTCCAATCGGAATTAAATTTGGCATAGACGTGTTAAGTAGTAATTATTCGGACGAGTTCGTAAACCAGCCCGATCGGACCACCGGAAGGGGGGGTAAAGGGGGGTAAACCCCTCCAAAAATGGGTTTTTTGAGATTTTTACATAGAAAAATAAAATTTTTCAAATTTTTATTGGCACCATTGAATTCAGCCCAAAAAAACAAACAATTTAGTATTTTGAATCACCGCTCTATGTCCATTGGTTGCCGAGATATTGAAAGTGGTAAACGCAGTACGTTGTCCCAATGTTAACCTTATGGGAAATAAGTAAAATTCTATATCTCGCTTATTTCTCAACATATATTGATAAAACTTGGTAAATGGCTTCTTCTAGTTCAGATCTACTAAATATTGAATTAAAACCACCCAGTTTTAATATACCTGTAGCAGCAAACCTCCATACTCATTCCCCATGTTATTCTTATGGAGCTTACAAAAACATGTCAAATCTCGCTATGTTGGATCGAAATATGTTGTTTTGCACTTGAAATTCGCTGAGTCTGCAGGTCTGCTGCAACGGGGGTATTTTTAATCGTGGTCACCGCCAAATCTTCGCACGGCCTCCAAAATACCCGAAAACCGGGTAAATACCAGGTTTTTGGCAACATTGCTAACGGATGTGTCAGACTGGGTTTACAGACCGTGTCTGATACCATGGGCCTTTTATGGGCCCGATGTCAGACAGGGTTGCCAGTCGAGCCAGTGCCAACTTCAAAATAATTTAACAATTATGGATTGGCGTGGAGATTTCGGGGGATGGTTTACATGACGAACTTGAACTTGAATATA
Source organism: Flexamia atlantica (assembly GCA_035578135.1). NCBI lineage: Eukaryota > Metazoa > Arthropoda > Insecta > Hemiptera > Cicadellidae > Flexamia > Flexamia atlantica. Next base: position 9,656,715 of record JAQJVK010000014.1, read on the forward strand.
TGACAATGGCAGTCCTGATGAAATGGTTAGATGAAAAACAATACTTTTAACTGTTGCGTATGGTTATGATCATTTATTTGTTTGTAATTTTCCCTCGTTCGCTGGTTTTAAATTCCTCACAAAAAATCTAAAATTCCGCCCGAAAAATCATGCCCCCCCAAAAATTTTGATGGCGCAAATTGCGCCATGCCCCCCCCCCCCTTCTGGGCACCCCTGTGTGTACTCACAGATTCTCCGGGAAGCCGACGTGGTTGGCCGACGTGCCCTGGCCCGCGTTCCAGTCTTTGACATTCCACTTGTTGGTGCCCTCGTTCCACTTGGTCGAGTCCTGTTCGTTCTCCCAATGTTGGGGTTCGCACCTCAAATCCTTCATATCGTTCAAAACTGGGAAATCTCCGTAAGCCGTCTGGGCCCCCAGCACGAGGCAGCTTAGCAGTAACGCGTTCATCTCGCCTTGTCAGTCGACTGAAATCAAATCAAAGTCCAATTAATCCATCTTTTTCATTTTATAAAAATAGTATATTACGTTACTAGGCCTGAAAGTACGTTTTGCCGGACGAGCATGATGGTTCCCGCGGGAGCGAAAGCAAGTGCGGGATTTTCTTGCGAGTACGGTAAAACCTTCCGGCCGTGTAACGTACGATATACTTTCCATCATACTACTCAGAAAAAACATACTTTCAATCATAACGTAGTCCTTACGTAAACCACTACTTTTCTCAGTCCTTCAAACCTGACATATAACAAAAAGAACAAACATTTTCTCCTACATTCCTCTAAATAGTAACCAATAAACAAGCATTAAACGTCGGTTTGCTGCAACCGACCAAGGTTGGCAAAATGTTTTTGGGTAACTTTCCCAATGGGTAACTTTCGAGCCAACAAAAAGGAACTGGAAACAGATGTTTCTGTGTCAATATGATGAAAAGGATGTTGGCAATGATTTTGAATCTGAAGCGGACCTTCCATTCGCATTATCAAATGTGTAGGTACTTGATTTGGCTATAAATAATTAATAGACATCCTATTCTTATGGCCCAGCTGTAGCTAGTATTGGGTGACCCAGATTTTAAAGTTGTCATAGTTTGATTAACAGAGGGATTGGTTAATAGAGGGTGCTTCTGTTAATCCCTTATTTTGACTATCTATTTTAAAATTTTGTATTATATCTTCTCTACTATATATTTGTCAAATACCACTCAGTGGAAACATCGTACAGCCCAAACTACTTGACCTAGAACCTTGAGAATTTGCATGGATGTTCCTCTTAGGGAGTAGGCATCCGCTAAGAACGGATTTTACAAAATTCGTAGTATAAAGGTGTTTTTGGCGAGGTCGAAGTTTTCAAATTTTCCCATTTAAAAGTATGTTGGACGATTTTTGTTTACATTTTTAATGTTCATAAAACAATCAGCTGGTAGTTAGCTTCGGAAATGTATACGTTGATACAAATGGTAATAAATTGATTTCTTTGATCATGGATTCATTGATTTTTGTTGATTTGTTTCAAGGACATAATTATATACTATATAAAAGTTACATTTAGTTTAGATAAAATCCACCATTAATTAGTTAAGTGGCACCATCTATATTTCGGTAGCGGGAGTTATCGTTTTTCCTGGAGGCGTTCCTAATATTTTTTTTATTATATCTATGCCTGTCCGATGATTATGTGTTTCGTATAATTCGACGTACGCAGTTTTAAACGTGAAGAGTATACTGCCTTTTGTGGCTTGAGTCTTGAGGGTAAATCCCGGTAAGAGGGAAAGAGAAAAGAACAGTGGTTTTTCAGTCACAAACAGAATTTGCTGAAATGATATGATACTTTGATCTATTTATGTAAAAATGTATAAATTATACAAATCCCTGATTGTAAGTTATATTTATACTTAGTACAGTGCAATTAGCTATAAAAAGGGGAAAACCTGGACATTCAAAAAAAAAGTTTCTAACCAGCGCCAATTTGTTCAATACACTTCCCCCAATATGTAAACAAAGGTTACACTGATTTTAGCGTCGGGTTTGGGTGGGAGGGGGTTAATAGAGGGGAAAATGTAGCGTTTTTGATTTTTTAGCAAATATCTTGAAAACGGTGAGTTTTTCTAAAATATTATAATTTGCAAAAATAATCTACGTTAAATTTCAAACAAAATGATACCATATGTTACCTATCTAACGTGAACGGTTATTGAGTTAATGAGGGGTAAATGTAATTTTATTATTATTTTATAACAACCAAATGTCTCAAAAGATCCATTCCACATGCTATATATTGACATTTTCCATTATTTTAAATAATACTTTACTTCAGGGAATCATTACAGGTCTAGGGAAGAAAGTTTTTGGTCCTTCTAAATTTTTACTCCCTCCGTCTAAAAAGTGGGAGGTAAACTTTTTTGGACAGAAACCCTATCATGTTGTATATCATGTTAAAGGGCACAATGAAAGGAGATGAATGGTGAAAACTAGAGGTCTCTACGTTGATAATAAGCAAAGTTACAGCAAATCAAATTTTTTAGTTTTACAAAAACTGCTGCAACTTTTCTTAGGATCAACTTAGAGACCTCTAGTTTTCACCATTCACCTTCTTTTATCGAGCCCTTTAAAATGATATGTAACATGATAGGGTTTATCTTCAAAAGGTTTTACCTCCCACTTTTTAGATGGGGGGAGTAAAAATTCAGAAGGACCAAAAACTCCCTTCTCTAGACTTGTAATGATTCCCTGAAGTAAAATATTATTTAAAATAATGGAAAATGTCAATATGGAGCCATGGGAAGTGGATCTTTTGAGACATTTGGTTGCTATAAAATAATAATAAAATTACATTTACCCCTCATTATCTCAATAACCGTCCACGTTAGATAGGTAACATATGGTATCATTTTGTTCGAAATTTAATGTAGATTATTTTTGCAGATTATAATATTTTAGAAAAAACGCACCGTTTTCAAGTTATTTGCTAAAAAAACAACAAAATTACATTTTCCCCTCTATTAACCCCCCTCCCACCCAAACCCCCGACGCTCAAATCAGTGTAACTTTTGTTTACATGTTGGGGGAAGTGTATTGAACAAATTGGCGCTGGTTAGAAACTTTTTTTTTGGATGTCCAGGTTTAGGTCTAATTGCACCGTACTAACTATCTTTTCTACTATATTTTTGTCAAATACCACTGACCTATCATTGTACAGCCAAAACTACTTAACCTAGAACCTTGAAAATTTGCATGGACGTTCCTTACAGAGTGTTAGCATTCACCAAGAACGGATTTTTTTATTCGAAGTTTTTAGAGGTTTTTGGTGCAACTGAAGCTTTGAAAATGCGCCATGTTAATGCAACGGATGATCGTTTGTTTAAATTTCAAATTTTATTAAATCAAGCGTATAGCTTCACAAACGGATACGTTGTAACAGCTGATTTATAATTTGATTCCTTTTATCATGGTTTTATGGTTGTTTTGATGATTTTGTTGGGTTATTCGTATATATAAAAGTTACATTTGGTTTAGTTTCGTACCTTATACGTTCAATCATAAGCTCATTATGTAGTACCATCTTTTTAGGCAGCGGGAGCTATAGTTATTTCCTTAGGCCGGCCTTTATGTTTTTAATTACAATCATGCCTGTTACAATAATTTGGCAAATTCCTTTTTCATCTAATTCGACGGTGTCCCGGCTTTTCACGGCAAAATAAATGCTGCAATCAGTGGTTGATCTTAAACTATTACTACCTGCCCATACTTTAAGTTAAAAACTAAGTGAATCGAGTTTGAAATACTGCCTACGGATAGCACCATAACTGCTCCGAACATTCAGCCCTTTACTGTACTTAATTGATGCCCTACTAGGCAATCCATGGACGTAATGGTAAATCTACAAAGAAGTACCTTAAAGTCGACACATTTGATGTTAAAATCGGTCCGGCCGTTTTCGAGTTATAACGGAGAAAATAAAACCTTCACTACCATATATTTTTACTTTCTCCCCCCTATTCTTAGTATATGGAGAAAGTATTGTTTTCGTCAAATTTTTCGAATTTGAGTTGTTAGTGGATATATTCGTTTTAGTGCTCCCTGAATCCAAAAAAGTGGTTTTCGGCATGGTGTCTGTCTGTCTGTCCGTGTGTGTGGATGTATGTATGTGTGGATGTAAACAAAGCTAGAGACGAAACCAGTGGTCCGATTTTTATGAAATTTGGCATGTAGATATAAAGCCGTGGTATCTCCAGGTGTATTTTTCATTTTTTTAAATTTTTGATTTTTGAGGGTATTTACCCCATAAAAACCCATAAAAAATTACAAAAATCCAAATTTCTCAAAAACGGCTCTAACGATTTTGATAAAACTTTTATGGTTTTTAGTGCATAAGATGACAAACAAAATGATACCACCCGAATGTCTGTAAAAATTCAAGTTCAGAAGCTATAGGGGTTTAAGTGTCAAAAAATTCATATTTTTCAAATTTCACAAAATTTGTAACCTCTAAAGAAAATGTATTTTCAACCGTTAAATTTGTCTTGAAAAACTAAATAATCCAGTATTTTGAATCATTACTCTACGTCAACTGGTTGCCGAGATAATTGATATTTTAGTTTGGCGGTAAACGCAGAACGTTGTCCAATGTTGTTATTATGGCAAATATTTAAAACCCGATATCTCCATAATTTACCAACCAATTTTGAAAACATTTGGTACGTGTTTGTGTGATGATTAATTGATAATTTGTTTTATTTCGTTTTATAAGTTTTCTAATTTTAAATTACTTTAAAGGAGAAAGTATGTGTCAGTTTCCTGATACAGTTTATTTATCCTACATTCCGCCACAAAACAAACATATCTCTACATGACATATTCCTTGATATAAATATTTTCTATTCAGTCCTCTAGATTCCTCATATCAAGGTTAGACTATTTTTATCGTGAGCGAAGCCACGGGTTCTGCTAGTCTTTTATAAATTAAATGACTATTGTTTGTCTTTTATGTCACTAAATGTTATTCTTCCTCCTCCTGATACCTAAATTAATTTGTGTCATCAGTATACTCCGTTGGTGATTCTAATTCACTCTATCTAGGAGCTCTTGTAATCCTGGGTCACTCAAAACCTAATGCACATAATGATCAAATGGAAGGTCTGCTTCAGATTCAAAGTCAATGGTACTAGGTTTGAGTGGCCTGGGATTAAAAGAGCTCCTAGTTAAAGTGAATAACCATCAGAGTGTGCTGATGTCACTAGGTTTCCGGCCGTTAAGGTGCTGCTATACATACACGTCACGTCACGTCACGTCCACTTACGGCCAATTCGGCGATCCGTAAGGGGGTGGCTATACATATTCGCATCCATTCTCATCGATTCGCATCCGCACAGAATGCGACATCCAAAGACGCGGGAAAAAGCGCGCGCTCAGAGTTCCCACCAATACTTTCATATTTTGACTTGTGGACATTATGAAAATAAATACTATCTTTTAAATTCAAAGAGCTTAGTGATAATTAAAATTTCTCCATTAAAAAAATACATAAGGACGAATCACCGATTTATTTCCTTAATTTTTATTAGTACGTTTTTAAAACATACTATGCTTAGTCCCTAAACATGGAAAAAACAAACTACCTAAAAAAATACAAATATGGTATCAAAGGAATTAATCTCAGAATTACTACAGTACCAAATATAAATGGTTTACAGCAATCTACACATCGTAAACACTGATAACGTAGAAGCTTTCCTTACATTTTTTTAGAGAAGCTGTTACCACGCAATGCTCCAGTAACGTTCGTTATAACTGGTACCATAGTGATTGTGAGATTCAGACCTTAAATTTGATACCACAGTCGTATTTTTGAAGTAGACTAATTTTTTAAAGAGCATTTTAGTATTGACTTTGTTTTCATGCAGTCGCCGCACGGATATACTCTCTCACAAAAACTAAGTTATCAACCAAACTACGGCAGAAAAAATTTTCAAAAAATATTATTACAAAAATTTATCTCTTTAGCAACAATTTACACCGTTTGTTATTTTACCTGACCAACAAATAAAAAAAGTAGCAGCCGACTAATTTTTTCATATCAAGTTTTAAAGTCTAATAAAAACTTATTATTTTTGTCATGTTTTAAAATACAAAAATAAATTATTTTTGGCACATGATTGATACTATTACCGTTTTAAACTAAAGGACTCTTCACATACAAAATTTAAATCTTAAGCCTCAATGGTAAATGGTATCAAATACGAGTTCTTTGAAACGTGAGCACTGTCAGACTACGCGGTTTAACGCTGTTTTATGTTTCTATACCTAGACAATAGATTACTTAATTTGCTGTAATGCTAGTAAGATTAGCATAATCCGTCTGATTTGTACTATGTGGTCGCTGTAATCATCATCATGGAATGATAATAATTATTAATTATATTATGGCCGAAGTCCACTCGGCCATTTGGCTGTTAGAGTCTAGCAGATGCGAATCGATGCGAACGGTAGTGGTTATACATGCACGTCACGTCACGTCGCGTCGCGTCCCAATTCGGCCGATTCGGCCGTGTATGCTCTTCAGACAATTCGAGTCGGGCCGCGACGTGACGTGACGTGTATGTATAGCCGGTTCCATTTGATTACACAGGTTTCATTCATATCGAAAATGGACGTGACGTGACGTGACGTGTATGTATAGCAGCACCTTTAATATCCAACGGATCTTGAAAGTTGTTGCAAATGCCTGCTCAGCTCATTCTCCCGATATATTTGATTGCATTTGATTAATTTGATTTAATTAAATGAATTAATCCGAATTTGATTAATTTAGGTCTCAAGAGTACGTAAATAGTGAAACGGAAAACTAACAATAGCCAATCGACCATTGATTTATGAAATGTAGAATAAACAATTTTAAAGTAAATTGCTAAAACAAGGGGTTGACGGAAGCACCCTCTGTTATTATTCAGACTATGCCAAATTTAAAACCTGGGTCACTCAAAACTAGCTACAGCTAGGCCATTAGAATGGGAAGTTTATTAATTATTTACAGTCAAAGATGGCGGTTTCTTCATATATTTGAAGTTTAATAACTCGGATTCTGTTGGATCGTTGGCTGAAACTTTGTACATATATGCAAAATTTCATTGAGAAGGTTTTTAAGCCGTCCATTTCATCCTAACTCAATCGGGTTCCTCGCCAGAGGCCCAAAAGGGTTCCCATATTAACCTTTGCAAAGATATTGTTTACATTAAAGCTAATATTGACGTGTTTACTTGAGCAGGTGATATTTATTACAAAGGCATGACAACATCTTCCGGGTATAGATATTATTGTATAAACATAAGTAATAACAAGTATTGATTTATTTTTATATTATTATATTATGGATTACTCAAGAGTAATGGACCAAAAGTCGAAGAAGTTCAACAGTTGTTTATTGTTAATAGATTTTAGTTTGGGTTAAAATCTTTGGATATTGTTTCTGAAAACATAGTTTTATTCTGATCCTTTTATGTTTTCAAATTATATAAATCGAAGGTTTTAAAATTTTGGACGAAACAAGGGGAAATCTTATTACTGCATGTATTTTGATAGGGGCTGGTCAAAAGTAGGTATAGACAACATCGTGCCTGTCGAATGTTGTTAATTTTCGGATTAGTGTCGTTATCTGTCTACACCAGACCAAACAGAATTAACTTTGTTTGTAATCAAACATACGGAAATGTTTGAAATAGTTCTAAAAGTTAACCACAGATTGCAGCACTTTAATAAAAGAAATTCCGTAAGTGTTCGCAAGTGAAGTTGCACCAGAGTAATGTAGTTTTTATAACAAAAAATAATTCTTCTTAATTGATGTTTACGTTTTTAAATAAAATCGGAAGGCTATTGACTAAGAATTAACTGTTCAAATTTAAAATTAATAAAAAATATACAAGAGTTTGCTTTGTTGCAAAGATTTTTTAAAAAATCCTTTGGTAGAAACTAAGCTGTCCAAGACAAAATGTATGATTATTTAAGGAATAAGTTCCATTGTCGTTTAATAACTTACAGTTTTATCATCATCTTACAGTCTTGCTACAGTTAATCATTGTCTTGCTGCAGTTTTATTTTTACTGCAGCTAGACAAATTGGTTTTATTAATGTTAACATAAAATATAAACTAATAGAATTATTTTTTTAAATTAATGTAAAGGTAAGATAAAGTAGCAATATACCTTTTTATAAAATTTTAAGGAATTATCGTCCCTGTAAATTTTATTCACGAAAACTAATACAAAATACTCCCGTCGCAGCAGACCTGCGAACTGAGCGAATTTCCATAGGATTTTTTTTTGTATATGTGAGCATTCAATTTATTTGAAGGAAAGTATTGTTTGAATACGTTAAGTAAATAATATACTAAAACTGTACATTTAGCCAATCTATATCTATAAAAGAGGAAGTATGTGTGTGTGTGTGTGTGTGTGTGGGTATGGTCCCTATAGACGCCCAAACCGCCCAACGGATTTTTATGAAATTTGCAGGGATTGTTTACCATGTTCCCAGGATGGTTTTTGTCAAGTTTGGTGTAAATCCATCCTCAAGGATCTGCCCCACGGGCTCAAATGAGCTTTTGGTTTGTTTACAAAAATACATATGATTATACTTAAAATTTAATTATCATGGGCGCAGCAACGCGCGCCGGGTAACGCTAGTTAAATATAAAGCTTTAAACATGAGGAAACATGAGGAAAATCAACAAAGAGACCGTATTGGTTTTCATTAGTAGTACATACACTTTAGTATTTTTATATATTTCTTAGTCTATTAATTTTTAATAACTTTAATCTTGTTATAGTATAAATGTCAACAAACATATAATCAATAAATTCAAAACACTCAAAACAAACAAATAACTTAATCTCATGAAAAAATTAAATTCAACCATATGGTCAGTTTTGCAGTTAAAACATCCCTGTTGCAACAGACCTACATCTCCAGCCAATTTCAATTAAACATATCATTAATCCTCATCATTGTATTCATACCATATATTATGCTACATTTTCAGGCAGTTTAGACCAAGACATCCCCCCCCCCCTCCAAATGCTCATACTTTCTTTATTAAATTTAAAAATAATTTGTATTTTTTGATATAGTATACATTTTCTGCAAAATCCTGATCAATGAACTCTCCTGATCAATGAACTACTATTCAAAATAAACACAAATAAAATATTCATCACCTGAAAATTTAAACATATGTTCAGAATTGTATTTTTTTTAATAACTTAAATCAGGGTGGCTATACTTTTTGGAGGGAAAAATTAAAAATAATATTGGACAACGTACTCTGTTTAGCACATCCAATATTATCCAATATCTAAGCAACGGATTGACGTAGAACAATAATTCAAAATGCTTAATTGTTTGGTTTTTTAAGCTGAATTCAATTTTGACAATTAAATTTAAAAATAATTAGTAAAAAGATGTTAAATCTTGAAAATAAATTTTATTTTGTCAAAAAAAACCTTCTTGGAGTAAACCAATCTTGCTGGTTTTCGAACTCGAAGTCATGAATGACGCTTTACACGTTTGTTTTAAATTTCATCAAGATTGGACCTTTTTAACAAAAGTTATCGCGCCTACGGACAGGTGTGTGTGTATATATATATATATATATATATATATATATATGAAAATGAACGAACAATGTTTTTGGGGTCTAGGGACCTCAAAATGAAAAAATAACATGGTCCCGGGCTTAAGTCTCACCGTGCCGCCTACGGTAATAGCTACTTTCCTATAGGGGAAATTCGCTAAAATGGTAACGTAATTAAAATGCGCATCTTGTACAAATTGTCTTTTTTACTAAACGTTGAAAACGATTAACATGGTTGCATGCATTATCTTTATTTATTAACATAATTGTAAAAACCACAAAAATTGTATTTTAAAAAGTGCTAGTAGATTTTTGAGAACAATTAAAATGTCAAACTGAAAACTAATCTATATCACATCTTTAAATTAATTTTTAGTAAAATTCTTATAGTTGTGATCAGAAATAAGTTTTGAAATTTTTTATGAAGAAGTTCTACAAACTCAAATAATGGCCTGAATAATCGGACGATATCATTACGATTAAAGTGTTGGTTATTTTTATTAGGAGCAAAGCACTTTTTTAATATTAGTGACAACAGTCAACTAAAAAGTGAAAAACTAAAAGGTGAAATTATTTTCATTATGATTTTGAATAAGAAATTTGTGAATAGAGGTGTTAATTCTTTAAACAAAACTTCGGAAAAACATAAATTACGGTACTTACAATTTATAGAAAATTTCTAATATGTATATTTCCCTTTTTGAATGAAAATAGTCCAAATAAAATTGAAGCTAGTTTTGTGCAGATATAAATAATCTTTAACCAAAGATACGTGTATCCAAGAAACCTGATAACTAAAGTACGAGATGTTTAGCTTTGAAGATTTTAGCATCTCTAAAATCCCTAAACTCTAAAAATTACAAATGTCAAATATTGTTATTTCGGCTTATCAATAGGCTATTAATGTTTTTTCTTAACGCTTATGATTTTCTTTTGGACTGTTAGTAATTAAATAAGTTATACAAATGATACAATAAAACCTGTCGATGTAGTCTGTAGAAGTGATTGAATTTATTTATTTTAATTTACATGTAACTCTACAGTTTATCACCCAATTATAAAGATGCACTTAATATAATTGTCCATTGTATATTCCTTGTTGATTATGTGCAATCATCACCAACTAAGCCTAATTGACTAATTATTAGCCCAAGCCATTATTAACTAATCATTATCAACTAAGCCACTATTGAAAATTAACACCGAAACAAACAACAAACCATAACAACCTATGCATATTTAATATATATTATATAAGCAAGTATAAAAATCTAATTCAAATTGCCACAAACAACAATTAATAAACTAACAATATTGCATAGTTGGATACCACTAAAAAACATGAAAATAGAGCAAATAAAAGTAAAAATAATAATAATAATAATAATAATAATAATAATAATAAACTACCTTGTAGAAATAGTATGACACTTAGACAAATAACATATACAACCCACTGTTGCAATTTTACCTAAACACTCTCGGCTAATCTGAGAAAAAGATATTATTCACAACAGATTGTAGGGAATTGCATTACCTCATCTTCCGGAAAAGGGGGGAGGAACCATGAGCCCGCGTCCTAGCCTGAGGTAAACAGAAAAGAAACCGACATCTCGAATTAAAATTGGGAACCCGGGTAGGCGAAGCTGCCTAGAGGGTAGGATCGTCCACATGAAATAGCGAAGAATTTTAAATACAAAAAACCTGGAAAAGCTAAGAAAATCATGAAAATTGCGTTCTTAAAAAATATTATACACCCTGAAATGCAGTAAAGTCATAAACATATTATTAACTATATAGTAAAACTGAAGCATGCAGAAATTTTTTAAACTATGCAACTAGACCTTACCTTTTAGTTGTCGAATGAAGAAGTGAAATTTGTGAATAAAACTTCGGCTTATATAGCCGAGTGTTGTTGTTTTAGCAATACTTGACATGCAACTGGATGTCACCTTTAATGACAAGTATTTGGTTAACTGCTTTTGTGAAACGAATATTGGCAGCGTCTGGTGTTATTGAACAAAGGAGAAAACATATGTTGCACGATGTGCGTCATGCAGCAAACCAAGTAGAAAAAATATTAAAAAACGCCTTTTCAGCAGACCTTTATTATAGGACTAGGCGAAGGGGCGTCGTTCTGGAAGGGTTGAGGGGGGGAGCCTTCCCCCGCCTAGAATTTGAAAATAAATAAATTGGGAATTTCAATCGTGCTAGTTGGGAAAATTGAACTGAAATTGAGCGTGAATCGTAAGAACTTCATCAGTTGAAACAAAAATTGTCTTTGTAAATTTTGCAGTAGTTTTACAACAAAAGCAAAATTATTGTGATACTCAAATTATACTTTAAAATTAATTAAACGTCTCTACTATTGGCTCTTAAATTCCCAACTAGCTTTTTGGGAACAAACTGGTCAAAGCAAATATAATTTTAGCGTTTAATTACTTTAAAATAGTGTATTATAGAGTACTATTCCATTTTCTAGTTGTTTATGTCCAGTTATCGAGCATGAAAAGATCACACAGACACATGGCTCATGACACGTTCTGTGTCCAGTCCCAGTGGTACTAAAAGGATCACTTTGGGTGATGGAAAGGGGTCAGTTTGTGTGAAAAATCACTTTGTGCAGTTTAGGAATATTTGCCAACTCCTTAAAAGGTATTTATAGCGTTTCATCAATAATAATTTTTTTGTTTAATATTCTTGTTTGAATTGAATGATTTAAGTTGGAAATCTCATATTCAAGAGTTGTGAAATTCGAGGTCGAGAGTTGGGAAAATAGGTGACTTCCCCATTAGAATTTGTTATTGCGGCACCATTGACTTGGCGAACTTCAAATGCTTGTATAAATATAGACCGCGTCAAATGTCGAGGGTTATGTCACTTCATTTGACATGACTCGTATTTCAATTAAGCAAGCTGTAATTTTCTATTTTAAAAACATGCCAAACAACATGAAAAAATAATGTGTTTTCAAACAATCAATTTTAATAGTATGGCCAATATTATGACAATGGTTATGAACCTTTCGACTATAAACGAATGTTTTTGGCCACTGAAGTCCTGAAGGGAAAAATTAAGATTTGGGGGCGTAGCTCTTGCTGTGAGGACTATAGTCAGAGTCAAATAACGTGACGCAGGCCGTCCGTGAGCCTTATGGCCGGACTGGTCCACGTCAATATGGACTTTCTTCTCTCCAGAATAACGTTGTAAAGTAAAGTTAGATTTTAAATATTACTGTAGACTGAAGTACACTGTACAAGTTCCATCATAACTGTTCCGCTGGTGGATATTGTAGAGTTGAATGACTGTTTTAAAGGGACAGACATTCTCAAAACCATTCCTTGTAGTTATGCCATTTTTACATTGAGCTACTTATTCACTTATTAATTTAAAAGAAAACTTTTGTCACGTATAATATATCGTTCATATCCCGGTTTCTCATAAAAACTTATTTTTTTCATCTAAAGTTACTCTAGTCTAAATCAATTATCCAAAGAATGTGAATGAATTGTTCAGTTTAAAAAATATTTCTTTTAAAAGTTTTTTTTTAATCTGAAAATACGCCTTTATGCTGGTTCCATATTGGCTTCCCTCCGTTCGACACCTTGACTATTGAAAGTGATCGGTGGAGCGACCGCAGTAAAAACTATCTGATTAAACATTGTCGTTTAAAATTGTTGTAGTAAACTTTATTCCAATAATTTGTTCCAGTGATAATTCCAATAATGCGAGTTTTATAAACACGAATTATGAATTAAGAATTGATATTCTTTGTGTTTGATTTAGAAAAAATCTGTTTGAAAGCATCGAAAAAAGTTCCTTTGGAAAATGAAGATTCTCCATGACTAAAGAGTCGTGCTTCTTAAAAAAACTGTATCAAAATTTGAAATGCCTGTGATTAATACTAACTATGTTATTAATTCCAATGTACTGTTAACTCCGCTGTTAACAGTCGTACGTTCGCGAACTTTGCGTAGCGTCTTGCTGAAGAAATTTAGGAAAGATTTAATTTGTATTTCTTTAATACAACTATATATGTTTACCAAAATAGATTAATGAATAAATTAAGTATTAATGAGTGCAGTGAGCGGCGTTCTGCGGCTGAGGGACAGTCTGAACTTATTGGAACCATTTTATCTGCGCGCTTTACCAAACCCTAAGATACCATTGTTGTCGAGCTGTGACTGTACTTTGTCTGCTTCGCGCACCGCCAAACGAGTTTAAAATTAATTTTTAATATCAACTGATAAAGACAGTATGTAGTTACATTTAATTAATGCTTACAAGTTTATATTGGCAAGTGAAATAATTCCAACCATATGTTGGAAAAAATTAAATGGGATAACCTATTAATAACAGAACTTACAGTATACTAGAAATAAATTAATAACGTCATTGATATTGATCATGTGTATCTCAAATTTGAATATAGTTTTCTTAAGAAAGTCCCTAAAGGTTCTCTACTGAAAGTTGTTTTCCGGGCAGAGTAATATAAATCACAGGGAATGTAATTTTTTAATTCTTAGATCGTGTTTTTATAAATATCGCGATCTATACTGTTCGGAGCACGCTAAAGATTATCTGAAACTTTTGGTAAACACGAAATTGAATGAGCATTCGAATAAAGTTTACTGCAAATTTTTAACACAGAATGTTACGTTTCTATAGTGTTATGAAATTCTTTTTTATCTACGACCATTGCAATAAGCACCAATTATGGTATTACAGTAAATATTATAATGATATACATTAAAACACCAAAAACCAAGCAGTACTCTAATGACGACTTAAGAGTACTGGAGTCACTTTAGAGTACTGGTTCTAGACCAATGAGAGCTCGGCATTTGACGGAAGTAGTGTCATAATAACAATTACGCAATTCGCACATCAGCTGATTGTTGCATTACGATTCATGTTTGAGTTTACTTATCCCATCAGCTGATTGTTCCACAACGATTCATGGTTCAGTCTGCTTATTTGCCTAACCTCAAATTTGAGTTGACATATTCCATCATTAGTAAAAGTCATGAGTTTTGTTTAACTTCGGGGGAAATTTTGTCGTATTTTGTTGGTCGTAGATAAAATAGTGTATGCAGCGATTGTATTATGCCTTTAAGCCACTCGTGAGATATTTAGAACACTCGCGAACACTCGTGGCTTAAAGACATTCATTATACAATCGTTGCATAAACTACTATTATACTGCCGATTACCTTATTTCGATATTCAAGGTGTATTGAAGTGCTTCCGTACGTCTTGGATTTTCCCCGGATAGTCCAGGTTTTCAACCATGTCTGGGATGATGTCCAAGATCGTGATTTATCCGGTGGTTTTAAATAAAAAAACCATGGGTTTTACACGATGACCATAAATCATATGAGAGATATTTGCAAACTCAGCTTTCTGTCAAGATGCTGGCACCCCACTCATGCGGTTTGAAGATTGCATGTATGAAATATCAACGAGGCAGGCGCGGTACACCTGGTACTACTTTGATACGTCATTTTGGTTATTAAATTCACTACGTAATGTTGTAGTCATGTCGTTTATTTTTTTTTAAATATGCAAAGAAATGGTGAATACATTTTGAGGATATTGTGAGCTTACAATTCTGTGACAGTATGAAGTAACAACCTATAATTCTCAGTAAAGTATTAAACTACGTTTTTTATTTGTGAAAAATTTGTATTTTTCAGTGCTGAAAATACGTTTGCTTTTCTATCATACAAAGTTGCGAAACACTTGTGTACACTCTCCATCACTTGGAGCTCCATAAAACACTTGAGTTTGCAATTTCATATTATTTGACATGATATATCGACAGTTTGACACTGTAGTATTTGCGTAGCCTGCATCATGGTTTGACTGAGTTTCTAGTTACACGTCTTCAATTTGCAAAATATTGCGTCGATAAAATAATAAACGTCCATGTTTTCACCCATCTCAGTATTTGATATAGCATTCACTAATTAATTGTATACATCAGATGAATTTTTTAAATACATTCAATTTGAGGAAGAAATTTTAATTTACTTTAAAATAAATTTTATAAATTTGTCCCGATCCATTGAAGGCTATAGTCCAAGTCGAGTAACGAGGCGCAGCCCGCCCGTGAATGTTTCCTGCACGGCCTGGGCCGGTTCGTTTGAATCGGCCTGTACTTGGTGTAGAACTGCTCAACCCCTCCGAGCGTCACCTTTGTCGGGAGAAGTTTTTGAGCGAAAAAAGTGAAAAAAGCGATGAGAAAAAATGGATTATCAAAAGCTCCAATAAAACACGACCCTTCCGTGAGCCCTTCAAAAATTTAATAATAAAGATTTTTCATCATACTGACACAGAAACATCTCTATTCATTTCCTTTTTCATCACTCTGTATACGAAAATTGCCCGTTACCGTACAGCTGAGATCTACGAAAACTCTCGATTTCCTTACGTCAAAACAAGTAATGATCCAGGTGCTTTTTCGGTACCCAAACATTTCATTCCCGTACCCAAACAAACCATTTCCGTACCAAAACAAAATATTGCCGTATCCAAACAAACGAATTCCTTAATTTGACAGCTCAACCAGCTGACTTTATAAACTAAAAAAGACAGTTCAGCCGTATTGTGTTAACTTATAGAAAAATTACTAAATTATGAAATGTTGGATCAATTTTTATGAGTTTGGTCACTTATTTGCATCGTAATTAAAAGTACTGTTCACAACACGTCAAAAAAGTACCATTCGGGGCTCGATAGTGTTTTCCTTGCTCGGCTTACGCCTCGCAAGTAAAACACTATCTTGCCCCGAAATGGGCTACTTTCGTGACTAGTAGTGAAATATACTATTTGTTGGCTCGAAAGTTACCCATTGCCGTCCAAGGCCGGCAAAAACTTTTATCCCTTGGCCTAGGCCGGTTGTTCACTTTGTTATAGGTTAAGTTCGAAGGTTTGAGAAACGTATTGGTTCATGCAAGGACTACGTTATGATTGAAAGTGTGTTTTATGAGTAGTTTCTACAGTATGATCAAAAATATTGTACGTTACACGGCCGGGAAGTTTTGCCGGACTACCATGATAGTTCCAGCGTGAGCGAAAGCGAATGCGGGATTTTCATGCGAGTACGGTAAAACAGTGAAACTGGTGTTAAATCGTAGGGCCCAGTCCGATCTCTGATAAGACTTATGTTAAATTTAGTATTGGGCGGCGTGGGCCTTAAGATTTGGCACCAGTTTTACTTCTCGGCCTAGTAACGTAACATACTGTTTCACTTCCCACTCCCTCTCCATTGCATATATCAAATACAATTTTTTTTGGATGTCTACAAAAATTTCGCGTAGACATATATTTTGGTTAGAAAATATTTTATTTTTTTCTTTAGATGTTTGTACTTGAATAATTGTTTACAATTTGAAACTATCGAAGATTTACAACAGCTTGAAATAACAAATCTATACTTATTTAATCTATATTATTACTTATTTAATACACGAGCAGTTTTTTGTTACAAAGACTCCTCCTAAACTACTGAACCGATTTTCATGTTTTTGGTGTCATTGGAAAGGGCTTGGCGTGAAGTTTTGCAGTAAATAAAATTTAAAAAGGTTTATCTAAAAGGAAGAGCCCTAGATGCCCTTAAGTTTCGTATTAGTCCATAAGATTTAACATGGACATAGAAATTTCAAATAAGGCAGCTGACTGGAGGAAACAAAGTTTTTTCAGCAAAGCCACATGTTGTTAATGGAATTGAAACCATTGCATGTAGAGCTAGAGATGGTTATGGCTGGAAGCATTTCAGTTGAAGGAAGATGTAAATAAATAAACTATTATCCTAATACATACTTAAGGTCAGAATTCAGTTTTAAAAACATTTATTTTCAATCACATGTGTGAAGATCTTAATATTTACATATGTTTATATTCCAAAGAAAAATACTAACAGGAGAAATAAATTCTTATGTATAAATTCTATAAATATAAATATAAGTAAAAGAAAAGAGAAACAGACTTAACATTGATTATAAGTAGATTTATTGAACCATTTTAGTTCGGTTTGAGATTAAGACCGGTCATGCGCTACTTAGGGCCGCGATACATGGACATCTCCTTAAAGATGACTGAGTATTCACAAAAAATTTAGTTTTAAAAAGCTTTTGTGAAAAATTTCAGTATAATAGGAAGTTCAACCATACATAATTAATAAAATAGTTCTAGAACACCGAACCATAATTATTTTTATTTTGAAATCAATACACATAACAATTGCTCGATTTCGAGCAACAGGTTTACTAGAGAATTATAGTTTACTTCGAGCACAGGTTTACTATGCCCTTAAGACCCGACCATCATTGTGGAAGAGTTATTTTAGAATCGACTTTTAAATTTGATTTTAATTCTCTACTTTATGTTTCAGGTTAGTGTCTGAGCCTATTAAGTACATGATGAAGTACCAAGTTTTATTGGTGAGTATAACGCTTCATTATGTCATAACTAATTAGTAAAAGTATGTTTGCTTTTGGATATTTTCAAAACCTACCCATTATTAGTATTTTCCGATTATTTTTAATTTTTAGAGGGTTGATTTAGGTTTAAATCATCCATACTGAAAGTAATCTCTCCCGTATTAAGAAGCAAAAACGTTAAGCCTCCATGCTATAGCTAACCCAAATTATCAGTATCACTATTTATTGTTTTGCGTAAATATTAATTTTTTTGTGAAACCTTTTTCTAACCAAATGGATATAATGTGATTGCTTTTTTGATATTGTTAATTCCTTCGATTCTCATCCTTACAAATATTTCAGAATGGTTTTATGTCACACAGGTTTTTACATACTTTACAGAGTTAATGGGCGACAATAAATCCTCTCGTACAAAATGTTATGGTTTTTTATCAATGTAAAATGTAAATTATTGAACTTAAAAGTAATTTCAAAATCCTACTTGTAGTAAAAACAATTTTACTAGGCATACTCCTTTAGGTGCTATATTTTTTAGATATTGTTAAAATATTAATTCATCTTAATTTATCCTCTTACCGAAAGAATGGGCGTACACCTATGTAGTTAAGGAGATCTCATTCTTTTACACAAATATTGTGTTGGAAAAACCCTGACATTCTATAATAAGATATTAATCAGGTCATATTAATCTGAAAACTGAGAAGCACTTTAGAAACAAAGATCGAACATCTTTTGAAGTTAAGAACATCAAAGACCAATAAAGACAGACTGTTTACACCAGCGCTGCGGAGCGAAGTTTGCAAAAAGCCCTTTGTAACCACCCACCACTGCATTGGCTGCAGCCACATTTATATTCCATTTCTTCTTCAAAGACTTTTCTGCAGTTGCACGTTGGTAGTTTAGAGTTTTAAGGTGGAATATTTAGGTGACAAATTTATTTAACCACAGAGTACGTAGTAAGTGAGAAAACATAATTGTTGTCACACTTCATGGTACTATTGGTGCTGCAATTGGAATATTTGTTCGTTGGACTTTTAATTCCTTTAACAATCAATGGAAAACATCCTATAAGCTTTGCTGAAAGAAGTTTAGTTTTGCTCATTTGGTAGTAAGTTCTATATATTCATTTTGTATGTATTAATTCAATGGCTACTACTAGCACATATTTACTTTGTTTATTTTTGTTATTAACCATCTAATAACAACAGCTAAATGTTAAATCCTCTCCATAGAGGATTTAACATTTTCATTTGGAAAACCAAGTTTACCGGCGCGGGTGTTTCTGTTTCAAAAATCGGTTTTGCACATTAGCTCATATTAAATCCCGTACAGCCTGTAGAGAAAACCACCAAATATCATAATATCACGCAACCCTGACGCATCGAAGGAAATAATTTGATCAACACTTAAAATAAGAGGACTTTTATGTTGTGTTTAGTAGTATCACAATAATTACCATCCAAAAATACTAACCGCTGGTTTGAAAGTGTTTGAGCTGGTTTTTATACACGATTAGGTCAATTAATTAGCAATTGGCTGCATATACTGATACCTGTACTCATTGACTTAGCATCGACTTTATACGAAATTTACTTCGGATTGATGTATACGTAATCGATGAAACAATAGAATTAAAACGGAACCCACAACGAAGTAGTTTTTTGAATCTAATATAAACCTATCCTATTAATATTATATGTGTGGAAGTATGTGAGTTCGTTTGTCACGAATTATGTACGTCTTCAGTAGCAACGAATCCATTTGTTAAGCTATCTATCAGCTGCTTGATTTTAACAAATCTAAACTATTTCTTTATCAAAAGTATTAAGAATATTTGATTACATGTATAAAATCACCAATGTCGGTAGAATCTGAAATATCTTACTTCCACTTTGAACGTCGGCGAAGCCACGGTGACATCTGTAGTTTACTACATAAATTGATCTGCTTTCCCATCTGTGTGTGTGGAATGTTCATAATACTTTCTTAACCTACTTGCAAATAAGAATGTAATCAAGTAAACGTGACATTACAACTTGATATAATCGTCGTATTATGCTTCAAGGGACTCTGATGGTAATTGAAACTCGCCTGAAGGGGTTAGCTTTAAGCCTCAGTGACTCCAATTTCGATGTCAGTTGTTACAAACAGATATAATTACAAGTGGGTTGATTCTCCTCCGCCTCAACTCTCCCTCCGGCCTCTTGGGTTGTCAAACCAATTAAATACTTTAATCCGAGTCTATGAATCCAAGCATGTACACTCGAGTATGTAAATCAGTTGATTTTTTACGCAAAATAAACTGAAAGGAATTTTTCCGAGAATACATGGTTTTAGTTTGTATTTTTGGATAGCAGAGTACACGAGGGGTATTTTTGGATAGCAGCTGCTCACCTGTTTTTTTTTATTTGCATACACCTAGATTACAAATGGCATGGTATATGTTTTTGTAATCGTAAAGATTTTCTTCCTTGAAAAAAATATTATGGTTTTTTTAAATTTTAGTTTTGGCGTTGAATCATTGTAAGCTTAGACGATATTACAATAGCTGCTCTCTTTAATCTGTGTTATAAAGGACTGCCTACAAATTTGAATAATAACGAAGCTTGCAATGACATAACGCAGAGTATTGGGGTATTATTTTTACTACTTCTTTTAATTGAAATTTCTGGTTATGCGGAATATTTGCGTAGATGAAGGAATACATTTACAATGCTCTCGTTTTGTTTAGTTCCATTAAATTAAAAAAAAATATTATACAATATTATTTATGTTGCAAAAGGTATTCGAATCTTAAATTAGAAATCAGTTGCTCCCTTCAAAACGCCGTACTCTGATACATTGAACGAATATTTATAGGTATATTCAAATAACAAGGCCCAGCGCGTCCATAAGACCAATGTTACTTTTAGCATTGGGGTTATGAACGGCGTGGGCCAAATTGTTCGATTCGGACTATAACTTTAAATTACATGGCAAACAGCTTAATCGAGGGATTTTTATGTTATACTAGATGACCCGACAGACGTTGTCCTGTCTTCTTTATGAATAATTTGGTTTAGTTTGAATAAATCAAAATAGTCACACCAACAACATAGCTTTTATTCTAAAGCTTTTTTAATATGCAGCATTGTTAGTTTTGTTTTCTGTCGCAAAAATTATTTTTTCAGTATTCCGACACGGAAACAGTCGACATACAATTGGCCATGTGAAAATAATTGATTTTCAAGGTTGTTTCCACAAACATTCAACGACTGTGCATTTCATTCGGACATTGCAAATGCAAGCTGCTGGAAATTGTTGCCGCTTAAAATCAAAGGGCGTATCGTTTTGAATTATTTGGATACATGGAATAAAAACGTCTTCACCTTAGTAGTTTTTTTGCGAAATCGTTGCCTCAATTATGTTGTTAATTAATTTTTTCACCGTCAGCTGAGTGCCATTTCAAAACAGTAGGGAGTTAATGCTTCGCAACACAATAATTATTGAACCGACTTTTAGCTGAATGGATATTCTTCATTATATAAGCTGATATCACATAATCAATTTCATTCGGTTTTATCCTCTCAACCAACCAAATAAGGATGTGTGCGTGTTGCAACCCGCGTTTTTGCCATTCTACTGAATACATCCCACAATGCGTCTCACCGAACATGCAATGCTTATAGCAATAAAATCCATGAGTAACTTCATTTTCTTTTAGAACCTCTTGTGGTAATATGGCGATCAATGGGAGATTGGCGAGGAAATAATTCTTGTGGCATTTCTGACCAATTTGAATTGCGCGTGAATGTAATAAACAAATCTGGTGTGCCATAATGACGTACATCCAACTTAGCATCATGAGCGCACTCATGCTCATATGTCGCGGACTTTCGACGTATGTTGCTGGGAGAATAGTCACTCTACCGTCTTTAAATGCATTTCAATCAGTATTAGTAGAATCCCCAAGATGTACATATTCCACGGAACGGAGTTTTGCCTGGTTCAACCTGATATGCCAATCGTGTCAATTGCAGTTGGCCACTGGTGCAGCACATTACACAGGCTTCATTTTTAAACCTATAATCATTAATAACCTATAATCATTGCATTTGCTGACACACAGTGTTCATTGAGCCAATAGCAACTATTGGCAATAAACCGTAATTGATCGTCGCATTATAATTGAACGCAACTCAATGGGGATTGAATGCAAGATCTCCTCATTGATGGTTTAGATTAAATAAAGCACATTCGTCTTCATTTTGAGACTCGTTTTGCTTCTCATTTTGACTTGCCGGAAAGTGTCCTCCACTCATAGCACTGCGTTCTCTACGACCCAGGTTGTTGCGTCGAGGGTAACGTGGAATCAATGTTACATTAAACTTAAAATATAGTCATGATTTTGGTGAACTATGAACTCAAACACTTCTCAACCTCTCTGGTCAAATAAAAAACTGCAGTTTTTCACACACTCATATAAGGCTTGCAATATGAATTTTTCTAAAACCAAACAAAACTATGAGGATTTATCTTCATTTCTGTACATCCTAAAAGTAATCGGAATTCTTCAGATACATAAATTAACTTTAGATTAGACTTTTTTTATTTAGTTTCACAGAATCCTTGAACTACAAAAGTAAATAATCCAAGTGAAAATAAACAAACACATATTTCAGATTCACATTTGTTTACATGTCAACATATGGTTATGATTTGAAATAGTTCTCAAGTTACTCCACCAGAATGCATACATGGTCAAGTAACCTTATAGGCCTGTAGGACAGAGCCCTAAGGTCGAATTAAAAAATTTATTTCACACATACCTTGTCCTAAAAAATACGAAGAAAGCAAAAAATGAATTATCAAGTTTGGTGCACAAATAAAAAAGATGTAGATGTACAAAGAAATAGGATTGTTTTTATTTATTTAGGTAAGATTAACATTGGAACAACGTACTGTGTTTACCACTCATTGAATTGATTTTTATTTATTTAGATTTATATATATCACACCATTTGACGGCAATAAATAGTAAAATCTAATTATAAAGGATGCATTTTGTATCACAACATTTTATTGTAAAACATACTAAAAGTTAGTAGACTGTTTCTAAACTATCCGATACAGATTACGGATCCAATGACAATTAGAGATTGCATTATTGCTTCGTTAACGACCCCCTTACAGGAGCAGATAACGATGGTTAATGCCGTTAATGTAAACTGATCTTTACTCAGCTAACGATGAAGCCCTGGTTAACGTGATAACTTAGCTCAGTAGGGCGTAATTCGGAAAAAGTAAACATTCGGAATTAACTTATGAACTTAAAAAATAATAAAAACTTTAACAGATGAAGAAAGCCAGTTTAGAACATTATTTTACGTTTTACTTGAGAACCGCAACAATAATAACGAATAAAAAATTTAAAATGATGTGTGAGGCATTGTGTTCTGCGGTCAAGTTTTGATAATAGAAATAAAAATCACAATTATACCAGGACTTTTATCAGGGTATGACTTTTTAACGAGTATTCTGTTGTCGAGGTGCAGTCTAATCCTTTGAGTATTCGATGGTCGAGGTGCAATCTAATCCTATGAGTATTCGATGGTCGAGGTGCAGTCTAATCCTATGAGTATTCGATGGTCGAGGTGCAGTCTAATCCTATGAGTATTCGATGGTCGAGGTGCAGTCTAATCCTATGAGTATTCGATGGTCGAGGTGCAGTCTAATCCTATGAGTATTCGATGGTCGAGGTGCAGTCTAATCCTATGAGTATTCGATGGTCGAGGTGCAGTGTAAACCTATGAGTATTCGATGGTCGAGGTGCAGTCTAATCCTATGAGTATTCGATGGTCGAGGTGCAGTCTAATCCTTTGAGTATTCGATGGTCGAGGTGCAGTCTAGTCCTATGAGTATTCGATGGTCGAGGTGCAGTCTAATCCTATGAGTATTCGATGGTCGAGGTGCAGTCTAATCCTATGAGTATTCGATGGTCGAGGAACAGTCTAATCCTATGAGTATTCGATTGCCGAGGTACAGTCTAATCCGATGAGTATTCGATTGCCGAGGTGCAGTCTAATCCTATGAGTATTCGATTGTCTAGGTGCAGTCTAATCCTATTTGTATTCGATGGTCGAGGTGCAGTCTAATCCTATGGGTATTCGATTGTCGAGGTACAGTCTAATCCTATGAGTATTCGATGGTCGAGGTGCAGTCTAATCCTATGAGTATTCGATTGCCGAGGTACAGTCTAATCCGATGAGTATTCGATTGCCGAGGTGCAGTCTAATCCTATGAGTATTCGATTGTCTAGGTGCAGTCTAATCCTATTTGTATTCGATGGTCGAGGTGCAGTCTAATCCTATTTGTATTCGATGGTCGAGGTACAGTCTAATCCTATTTGTATTCGATGGTCGAGGTGCAGTCTAATCCTTTGAGTATTCGATGGTCGAGGTGCAGTCTAATCCTTTGAGTATTCGATGGTCAAAGTGCAATCCAACCCAATGAGTATTCGATTGTCAAAGTGCAATCCAACCCAATGAGTATTCGATTGTCAAAGTGCAATCCAACCCATTGAGTATTCGATCATCAAAGTGCAATCCAACCCAATGAGTATTTGATTGTCAAAGTGCAATCCAACCCAATGAGTATTTGATTGTCAAAGTGCAATCCAACCCAATGAGTATTTGATTGTCAAAGTGCAATCCAACCCAATGAGTATTCGATTGTCAAAGTGCAATCCAACCCAATGAGTATTTGATTGTCAAAGTGCAATCCAACCCAATGAATATTCGATTGTCAAAGTGCAATCCAACCCTCGATTGTCAAAGTGCAATCCAACCCAATGAGTATTCGATCGTCAAAGTGCAATCCAACCCAATGAGTATTCGATCGTCAAAGTGCAATCCAACCCAATGAGTATTTGATTGTCAAAGTGCAATCCAACCCAATGAGTATTCGATCGTCAAAGTGCAATCCAACCCAATGAGTATTTGATTGTCAAAGTGCAATCCAACCCATTGAGTATTCGATCATCAAAGTGCAATCCAACCCAATGAATATTAGATTGTCAAAGTGCAATCCAACCCAATGAGTATTCGATCGTCAAAGTGCAATTCAACCCAATGAGTATTCGATCGTCAAAGTGCAATCCAACCCAATGAGTACTCGATTGTCAAAGTGTAATCCAACCCAATGAGTATTCGATCGTCAAAGTGCAATCCAACCCAATGAGTATTCAATTGTCAAAGTGCAATCCAACCCAATGAGTATTCGATTGTCAAAGTGCATTCTAATCGTATGAGTATTCGATTGACGAAGTGCAATCCAACCCAATTAGTATTCGATCGTCAAAGTGCATTCTAATCGTATGAGTATTCTACTATCGAGGTGCAATTCAATCCGGTAAGTATTCGATTGTCGAGGTGCAACCCGATGAGTATTCGATCATCGAAGTGCAATACAATCCGATGAGATTTCTACTGTCGAAGAGCAATCCAACCCTATTCCAGTATTTGATTGCCGAGGTGCAATCGGCACGTGGAGGCGATGCGATGGACTATTCATCCGAATGAATAATCAAAACCCCATTCCCCCTTCCCCTCGCTTCAGCACAGTGGGTAGTTTGCTCTACGGTTGTAAACGCATTCTATTAAATATTCTGTTTAAAATTTTTACTGATCGAATAGGGATTTCATCAGTAAAAATTGAATTTAGAGTTAGCGTCCTTTTTGAGGACGTTATATTATTTGCTTTACTGATGTGATTCGGCGCCAGTAGCATTTTTTACATTTCGATCAGGAATGATCTAAACCCTGAGTAATTACAGGGTGTCTACTGTCTACCGGTCTTCTAGATCCTCCATGTCCTCCCGCAGTCCTCCTTTTGACCTGAAGGTTCTCCACTTTTCCAGTTTGGTGGTCCAGTTTAGAAAAATATGTGATTCAAAACATACTTTTATTATACTTTTTGGGATGTTACAAACGTAGTGCCGTAAAACACGATTTTTGTTCCATTACATGTTAATATTAAGTTACTAGTTTTCGAAAATATGGAGAGATTTTTATTGCTAAATCGGATCAAAAGCGAATTACTTTAGATTTATTTTTCGTATTGATTTACAACGTTATTTTTCTTAAAGAATACCCCACCAAGAAATGTAGTTGTGTCCTCCAGAATCCTGTAGGATCCTTCAAAAGTCCTCCTTTTTTACTGCCTTTAACGTGGTATACACCCTGTATTACTTACTATATAGTTTCCTCTGGCCGTGGTAAAATAAGTACAGTATGCCCAATTGTCGCCTTACTGTTTTTCAAAACATATTTTCTGTCCTTATTCCCAAGTTTCATCGAGTCGTTGTCCGTCCATGTAACACGATATTCAGCCTTTTCGAACCCCCTAATGATAATTTTTAGGATATATCTCGTTTAATATATGGAATTCAGGGTTAGTGTAACGAGAAACGTAAAATATTTGGGTTAAATTTGCAATGGAGATTCAACCCCGCCTTGATTTGTGTGGGTTTGTGGCGTATTTGATTATATAGTACATAGGGTTGAATAACTCCAAGTCTCGGACAAACATGTTAAATATATTTTCCATGCTACTGCATTATATAAATTTACTACCTATGTATTTTACTGTGTAATTTATTGTATTATAATTTACTTGTACTCGTGTTTGATGAATAAATGTGTTCACGAGTATTAAAGCATAATGAGTTTATTACACTGCACTTAAGTGTATTAGTCAAGCTCGTACCTATTAAGTCAAGCTTGTTTTCCCTCAAATGTCCACTCGAAAATACTCAAATGGCTAAGGAAAGTCATAGGGCTGTGCGATTACTCCAATATTGAGTTTTTTCGTTCAGAGTTTATGCCACTCGACTCGACTCTTCTAAGTTTTGCTTATATTGAGTCGAGTGCTACTCCCTCTGTTTACCCTAAATTGGTACCCGCGGTCTTCTCTACGGCCGTTTTTCTCACACAGCCTAATTTTTACTAATGGTAACTATTAACTTTTACATTTGACTATATATAATTGATTCAAAGACAATGCTTTTACTTTTCATAATACTTGACTTGAAAAAAGCTCAAAACCCTTTAACTCAATTATTTTTCAAAACTCGTCTCGACTTCAAAAAAAACTACTCACGCACCCCTATTAAATCACTGCTGCTACGTAGTATATCACATAGTATCACTACTAGTACTTACATACAACTAACCTATTTGAAACATGTAACGTAATCAGCAACTAGTATTTATTTGTATCTAACCTTAAATTCCATGCGTGTTTTAGCTTGACTTTAACTGCTTGGAAACATTTTGATAAACCCCATGTTAGGCAGGAGTGATTATTTGATTGTCGGCTGACGCGCGGGAAGCAGTAAACAAGGGTTCCTCCCTAATTTAAATGTCAAACACTTGCTAGGTATTACAAGTAGCGGACAGGCGATTATGATCAGGAGTTGTCTCCAACCTGTTCCATGTATACTACGAAAGACAATACACTTCACTTATCGTGGTGTATTGTAAGGTTAAATATAAGGTGTTTTTGAGATAATTTGTGATACATGAAAGTTTGTTCTGCTATCTATACTGTATTTAAATTATTCTTAAATAAATATTACTGCTTTATTTTAAATTTCTTTTAACTGTACGATACCTCAAAATATTATTCCTTATAATTACTCCAAATTACTTGGAAAATATGTTTCCCTAATTTAACTTAAACGTTGATATATTTTATATCAACCTCATTATCCCATTATAACATTTCATTAGATATGTTCATCCCAGAATTACATAAAGGGATTTGAGTTTTTGCAGCGTCATAAATTTATCTTCAGTTTCATCGCTGGTGAACACTTCTATGCAGAATGTTGTGAAAACAACGTTTTGATCCAGAAATAAGTTCATTTCAGTTTTATACTATCTATTTTTTCATTAAATATCATATTTGAATCTGAGTAGGAAGTAATCTATTTATTAGATTATTTCCCAAAACGTACTGTATTTTCTTAGACACATAAAGACCTTAAAACGTAAGGAGTTATATCATATTGTAATCTGCTCACGGGCTTTATCTAAAAGCTTTATGCAATCCCAAAAATACTAAGTTTTATCTTATGGTTAAATACTGAATAAAGATTTCCTACTGAAAATAACTGTCAACAAAACCTGAAAACCATTAAAGCACAGGTTTCATCTCACTCCCCCCCCCCCCGTAACCCTTCTCACCCCCAGTAACCCCCCCCCCCCCACATAACACTGCTGCAGTTGAGAGCATCCAGGGCATCCATATTTCATTTCCTGCTTTGCGGTAATACCCATCCTCTTCTTTTGGGTATGATTTGTGCAAACAGCTGCGAGGCATTGTTTTTCTTTGCCTGAATAACATTGCTATTTTGTAACAATGAAAAGAATAAATAGCCTAACCTGTAAATATTGAATATAGTGTTAATGCTGTAAAGATTGAGTTGATTATACAAACTTTCAATTCTATTAATGTATTCAATTCAAATCAATTCAGTTAATTTGCTATTCACAAAAAAAGTTAAAGTAGTGGCCCTGTAAGTAAGAAACTGGCTTGTCGAGAGGGATCTGTTTACTAGAGAATACATTACAATACATTTAATATTTTTCATGTTTAATGGTACTATCTGGGCATGAAACCACACAAAATGTGTGGTTTGAAACTAAGAAACTAATAATAACAGTAATTATTCCCAATTAAACCGGTATTACAGTCCCCTATTGCAAAGCTCATTATATACTAATCCTTATACTTTTCTGAAGGACTATAAGTTTTTTTTTCAAAAATAAGTTTCACGTTAGGTATACACACCATATAATATATGACCTTACACTAACTTATAAAGAATCCCGGAGTGGTTTTAGAACGTTTAGGTTGAATATGTTGAGATATATTGACTTTCATGCGCCTTGCCTCTTAGTCTCTCGGGAAGTCACATATGTTATTTGATATGTCAAATAGCTTGTTTATATTATGATCTTTTGTTATGGTTCCCATTATTGTATTGATTGAAGTTAAGTTACCTAATTTAAGAATACTAGTGGCTTGTAGGGGCAAAAGCCCCTATAAATAAAATACAAATGCTTAATAAAATATATATTTAATGTTTCCTTCACACTCACAACTCGGTAACTGTTTGGCGGAATTAAATGTGTAAAGTGAAATGTTAATTATACTTTGACATTTGCTAGTGCGTATCAGAATTTTAAGAAAGGGCGTTAGCCTACTTCAGTAGTAAACGGCTAAATTTTTGAAACAATGGCGCTATGGATGTCGTTCTCAAAACAACTCAGTTCACATCGTTTACAATTATTAAAAATATGGACATGGTTTAAAACAATTCTTAAGGTTAACCACAGACTTATATTATATTGGACAGTTAAAGGGTACTTGTTATGGAATTCTCCGTTTGAGGCTACATTGTACACACTAAGCAAATAAATAAATAAATAAGGATTAAATCCGAAAATGGCCTCCCGTTAACGACTCCACACTCCACCTCTGGTACCCTGCGTTCAACACTTTTTTTATGGTTGCCCGTGAATAAATACTGCTTTGTCTTGGTAGATTCAAGATTGAATATACTTTTGATTGGCCAAATTTAAAGGTGAACCTTTTTGGTGGAATCAAATTTAAAGCTGATGTTACACTCAGCTGATCTACACTGTTAGACGTTTTTAGATTACAATGATTTTAAATGGCAGATATTTAACGTAATATCTTATTTCTTGATAAAATTAAAGACATTTTTGTATTTTTCCTCAGTCCCTGGCACCAAGACCTTCTATTTGAGCCCTTTCCCATTATCTTGCAAGTGCAAGGCCTGTGACTTGCCAAATGCCCATAATTTCGGCGCAAAAATTTCGCTTACATAATATATTTATATCGATCATTTGGCATTAAATCGGCATCGTTATAACGTAAAAGAAACACTTAACTCTTTATAATTTTATATTGTAAATATATACTCAAACGCGTAATTATAAAGTCTGAAATCTTAAAATTAAAATATTTATTTGTTATAGTAGGCCTACATTGAACATAGTTAGCTGCCTTTTGAAAAAAACCCCATAGTCAACATCTATCATATGGCTTTGAATCAAGCATCAGCACCACATGTTTGAATGTCAACAAAACAGACGTTTTTAGATCCCAATGCTTTTTAAATGGCAGATATTTTACGTTATTTCTCGTTTTCTGGTGAATTTCAAGCAATTTCAGTAGTTTTCCCGCCATCTCGGAATAGAGACCTTTAATTTGAGCCCTCTCCCATCTTTCTACGACTTACCAGACGTTCACAATTTTGACGCAAAGAATCGCCTTACGAAATTAAATATATGATAATTTGAGTATAACTGAAACATGTTGTGTTTATTATATCTCATCTTTACCAACGTAACTCGCTATTTCTCCCATTAGAATAGAAGCATGAAAAGTACGACAAATTGCTACAAGTCTATTAAATAAATTACATACTCAAGTTCTCGAATTGTTTAATAGTATTTAGTGTATTGGGAGAGTTTCGCGGTTCAAGGACCCTTTTTTTATTCCGGGATACCAATGAATGTGTATTCATTGGGGATACAGGGAAATTGGTGACCCTCCCCCCCCCCCCCCCGAAAATTTGGATCTATGAAAACCAAATTTCCATTTTCTTCGAACTTAAGCGTGCAGTTTTCGGCTTTTGTAAAAAAAGCGTTTTAGAGTTCTAAATTTGTTTTACAATTTTTTTATTTATTACATGGGGCGTTGGTTTCATGATACATGCGAGATGTCAACAACTTGCATAATTTACAAACAGGTTTCGTGCTGACTGTTTGTTACCCGTCTAAAAATAAGCCACCATTAACTAAAAACTGCGTTTTATTATAGTTAATGGATTGAAACTAATGCAAATTAGTTTTGCCGCTCTGTAGTATTGTTTAGTTGTTATCCCCCCTCCCCCCCCCCACTCCTCTGCTCTAATGTAATGGCTTGTTCAGATCAGTAAACTACCATTAGCATTAACAGCCAGCTCTATCTTTGTTTTGCTAAATGATATTGAAACAATCCTTACATAATCCATCACTCGATCAACGATTAAAATAATTTTTTATCATGTTTTATGATATTTTTTATCGGTTTTATGATTTTTTTATCGCTGCACTTTGATTTTATGTTTAAAATATTAAGTAATGTTTTGACTATTTCTCAGAGAGAAATATTCGTCCTTATTGTATGTAGGACCGGTATTATCATTATTCTGATGATTTAGTTGTATTGTTTTCCTTATTTATTTTATAAAGAATGAAATTATGTTGGACGCTTTACCTTTATTTTTTATTCTAAAGCTGACCATTTTCATAGTTTCAAAAGGAAAATAATTAAATTATATACTTAGAACCCTCGAAGTTTCTTTTAATTATCGACTGACTAGTTTCATCACTAAGGGAAATGTCGCGGGTACTTAAGTTAAATTCAATAATTTTATGTTACATATTAGTAGCCTTAACCTATGAAAAAATTTGAAAATATATTAACCTATGATTTTTATCCTTAAATACGAATAAACTTTACTGGCATCTCCTTGATATCTACATCAGCTTTATATTACACTAATGTTGACCGGTCGGAGTTAAAATAGAGCCCCAGGTGAAGTAAATTACATCTGAAGGAAGTTTTGGTCTATAAAACTACTAGACCGTGGTTAGCTACTCATGAATTGCAAAAAAATAGGTTTTTTTGCAGCGATGGTCGAGGTAATATAGTCAGTAATAAACTTAACCGTCTCTTTTAAATTAGTGAATAAATCGCTTTTTCAGGGCAAAGTTTGTTCCCCGAATAACTTTTCCGATCATCCGAGAGATTTTGACAGATTTCATGTTGATGGAATGTTTGAAAACATAAAAGGGGCTGTAGGCAGGTTATGTTTGCTGTTAACAAACTCGCCAGCCAAATCGCTCAGTTAATACTTTCGGCCATAGAACGACGCAGTTTTGGGCCAATTAAAAGTTGTATTTACTTTACCGAAACTTTGTTTAAGTTTTGCTTTTAGGTCGGGATGTCTTTTACGTTATTCGTCACGAAGGGTTATTTCGTACGCATTCACCTCGGGGATGTTGTTTTGTTTTCATCATTCTATTTGCATGCTATGAATGTTGAAATTTATATTTGAATCTTTGCTGTGTTGAGGCCTGAAAAAGATGGGTTTTAATACCTATAATTTTATAATAGCTTAGAATATGTTCTTTATATACCAGTAAATCACATCTTTGTTTGAAAACATGACATGTACAGTATAGCTCTTCTATAGAGTGCGATAGTGTAATACACATTCATTTGAAAATTAGCCCATAATCAACGTGAATAACCTCTTCAGCTATCCCACTTTTAAACATTCTTTATTAAAGTCTTTCTTTTTATATGACTTAACTTGAGTATCAAAGCTATACAGAAAAGTTTAACTCTGAATAGTCCATTACGTTACTAGGCCGGAAAGTATAGTTTTACCGGACGAGTATGATAGTTCCCGCGCGACCGGAAGCGAGTGTAACGTTACGTACGACACTTTTCATCAGAAAAAAACATACTTTCAATCATAAGTATTCCTTGCAATAAGTATTCCTTGCAAAAAAGTTTCTCAATCCTTCAAACCTAACCTATAATAAACAAAACAAACATCTGCTACTGCTGCCAATGCTGCCATTGCATTCCTCTAAAAAGTAACCAATAAACAAGCATTAAACGGTGGTTTGCTGCAAATCAGCTAATTGTTTACTTCCGTTTCCTGCAATCGCAGTCCGGAAAAACTTTTTGGCCTTGGCTGAAAAGTTTTTTTCTGGATTGGTAGGGCAATGGGTACCTTTCCAGCCAACAAAAAGAAACAGAAAAACAGATGTTTCTGTGTGAGTATGATGAAAAGTTTTTTGTGGTATAACCCAAGGAACCTATATGGTTCTTTGGATTCACCAACGAATTTGGATATAAATGTGTATAGCTTGATTTATGAAATAATTTGGAATAATCTTCTTGTAAATTGTAAGGTTTTTCTGATTGGGCTTTTCTGTTCCCTAGTTTGTCTGAAATTGTTTAGTATATTGTGTCTAGTTCTGTGTAAATAACATATAATTTGTACATTTCTGGGGTTTTAATAAATGAACATTTTTGAAATATTTATCCTGGGCCCAGTGGCAATAAATCAGCAATGCAACAGATGCAGGCCTTACTCACATAAAAGTTGAAGCTAAAAAGGTTGTATCTACCGTTTACTATTTCCTCAGTTTACTTTATTCGAAATGTATACATATGCTCAGTAAGAATGTATAAATTGAGGGAATAAGTAAACAAGTTTGAAATGAATGTCTGCTTTTATATGAAACAGAGCGAATAATCTATCCACTTAAGAATCAGCGAAGAACGTAGAGTTGGAAATAGGAATGCTCGATGGAATTCGAGCTTGAATATTATTCAGATTTGTACCTTATTTTCTTTACGATGACATCAGAACAATACATATTCAAGATTTGTATTCTTTACTCACAGTCCAGATGATTGTTGTAAATTTACAACAAATCATATTACACTTGGCGCATTATATCTTGACCCTTGGCCTAGTCCATTGCTGGAGCTGCCAGATATTGTTTACTGTCAATGATTTTGGACAACAAACAATAAAAAAACAAATTTCTACAAAAATCAATTGTATTTTGTTTTCAAGTGACAATTATGATATACATTGACAGCTGTTGGAAAATGCTAACACGTCAGGCTAGTACAACTTTTGTAACAGCTGTGGTCTCCTGATGAATTTCACTCCATTCCAATTGCTTCAGGTGTAAAGGGTTCCCAAGTGTCAAGATATAATGTGCCAAGTGTACACTCTTTAGTCGCGACATTTTCTTTTCATGCATTGTATTTTTTTTCTCCCAAGTCTTACCAAGTCATGGAGAAAAAAAACTTAAAACGTATTCATTACGATTTTTACGCTAGTATATCACATTACTATGCTTTGTAAACTTTGTTAACATGAAAATATTGGTAATACTCGCCCTGTAAGGGTCATGAAACGTTAGTTATGATCAATTTTTCAAAATGATTTTACTTTTTTCAACTATTTATGTTGTACTAAAGTGTACAACCTAAATTTATGTAGGATAATATTTTATATTATATGCCTTAATTTATGGCGGAAAAATTGCTAAGCATTTTTGCATTATAAATTATTTTATTTCGATCTTATTTTCAAAATTCTCAAGTTATATTTTTTTAATTTCCAAAAAAATACCCTTCAAAGTTAAGTAAAAACTAATTTAATTCAAGGATTTGTCACAATATGTTTTGTTCCAAGGAATATTGAAGGACAATATTTTGTTCGACGTCGCGTCGTGTTTGGGATTTGAAGCGTTGTCAAGAGCTTTTGAAAGCGAAAGAACGGTCGATACGGAATTAGGCCGCGGAAAGAGGCGAAAATTGCCTCAGAAATGAAAAAGGGACAATGTTCTGGGATTGTATTGTGCCTCGTCCTGCTTCTTTTGCAATATTTCTCGTGTTTATGATCAGAGTAATTGTAACAAGAATCGTGTATTGGGTGGGAAAGGAGCTTATACGGAATATACTTGCCTCAATAGATTTAATCTTTCAACAAAGATTTTTTATTCTGGCTAAACATTTTACTCCTCGATATTACATTCGGCAAGGCTTAGTTGGGGTAATTCGGTTTATTAAGCTAGATGAAAATAACTGAAAAACCTTTTACTCTGACAAATAACTGTTTCTATAATTTCCTCATCTCCACCTTCTCTTACACATGATACTGTTTGTTTAGAAGTTTCAATTGATTTTGTCTTATAGACATTTCTTATTATAAATCATAGGTAGTACTTTGTATAAATCTTTAGTACCTGGTGGACCAAGCCTGCTCGGTATATTTTTTTTTTCATTTTTACCAGTTCATCCAATTACTATAAAATATGTCTGCGTCATAAAATTCATAAATAAAACCCGTTTTATTACTCCATGCAATCTTTATCCCACACGCTGTATTCTTCCTAGTTGGCTTTAGTTTGCAAACAGTTGTTATGATTTCTTTGTTTACACTTTCCTTGTTTATTTTTTTGTAATCATGGCAACTCATAAACCAATGTTAAAATTTTACTACTTTAAAACTGATTTTACTACTTTATAAGATTTTCTTTGGCCAAGTAATCTATATACTTGTATAACACGTTTTTCAGTATTAAGTTATTTATTCCAGGACTTTGAAGGAAATTCTCGGCGCCGTTTTTGAGATCGTTGTGCAAACAAGCAAGCACGCAAGATAACATTGCTCATATAAGAGTACAGGATTTTTTGGTATAATAGGTTGCTTTCGAAGGATTGTATCTTAACAGATCAATATAGATATTAACCTATAACTAGAAACGGGCGTACTAGTTGATAGTTTCACCACAGTTTAGAATTGTACTGTCACAGAAAGTGAATTCCGAACTCCCAAAACCGTTAGTTGTTGGTTGATTTATTGGCCAATAACCAGATTTGTGACGATAATAATTTAACCGCAACCGAATTCTCCCTCACGTTCATCACACGTATTGCTAAAATCTGTTTTATAAATCATGGAAATTCATTTGTTGGAAAAATATTCACCCATTTATTTATCCATGGCATCTCGTAACAATAAAATATTTACGTTACATAAAGTGATAAAGTGTACATTAAGGTGGGACTAATAAATTTAACTAATGTCGATACATATTTGTACAATATCAGTTATTGTATGTATAATTTAATAACGTATAATGTATGTAATATTTTAACTCGTATATATATTGTCAGTAATCATACTTTAAGCAAAGTAAACATCCTATATTAAATTAATAATTGAAGGTTTAAGTAAATGTCTGAGAAGTACCCGGTTCCGTGACCTCTTAGAAATTTTAGTTCAAGACTTAAAATATTTAGACCTTGACGAGTGTTTTAACTATGTGTAAAAATTAAGTCTTAAATAAATTTCCATAGAGTTCCTAAATACGACTACTCACTTCAGTCCCCGAATGGTTTATACAACAATTCTCCACTGATGATAAAGTCTATGGTCCAACTCGATACAGGCTCAAACCAATTAAGCATGTTTAATTCCCAGCTGCCTATTCAGCGTCCAAACAAAATAATAACGGAAGAAAAATACTAACTCATTTTTTAATCAAAATTACCGTAATGTTTACTTTATAATCAGTATATATATATATATATATATATATATATATATATATATATATGTAAAAAGAGTTATGTGTTGGTATATTTCGGGCTACAGCCAAAACTACATGTTGTAGACACTTGATCTTGGTGTCAAATTAAAGCTTGGAATCTCATGATGTGCACTATGGTTTGGTTTTTATATCTTGTAAGGGCTGAGGCACAGGATCATCCGAAAGGGAACCATATCAAGGGTTTTGGATTTTTTTTTTAATAGTTACTATGGTTACCATTTGAAATAGCTACTGTGGTTACTAACAGAATTCAACACTGAGAAACAACAAGGAGAAAATAATCTCCCGGGCAAAGCTGGGGTTATCAGGTAGTTGCTATTAAAACACAGATAGGTTTATTCATGCAAATTGTGATTTTAAGCGAAACTGCGACATTTAACTAGACTTAAAGTAATCTTTCAACTTTTAATTGGAGAAGTTTTTGTCAAAAAGCTTACAAAAAGGTAATCCCGACTTGTTGGGATGAGAGACTTCTGTAACGATAATGATAATGAGGCCCTCGCTAAACGAGCTCCAATCCGATAATAGGGTAATGAAGGTCCGCTAATTGGATCTCGCTAAACAGCCAACATCGAACCCTTGCAGTAAGCGTGCTTTATAATTATTGCTCGTAATTTTGGCTGTACCATCCGAGGTTGCCGGGACCGAGGCTGCCTCGGATACCGAGAATCTCGGATAATACGGAGGCTGCTTATGAAATGAAAAGAAATGAAATGTAATGTAATTAAATGAAATGAAATGAAAAATCGTTTTATTTCCCAGTAATTAATTAATTACAAGTTTACAATTGCTTTCAGTATAGATAAAACAAAAATAATGTTATTTAACAATATGCTACCTTAACAATCTACATTTAGAATATTTTTTTGCATATTGCTATCAATACATTGCCAAGGGAAATAGCCTGCATGGGCAAAGAGCCTCTGCGCAGACCAGAGCACCTATCCAACTGACGATGGCTTTAAATTAATTTCTATTCTAAAAAATCTGAAAATGTTATGGGAAAAGTTTTTTAACTAATTATTAATATTTTCAATACTGATTATGATTAGCAGTTAATTTTTATACAATGACCCTCCCAGTGTCGAAGCGCGAAGTATCAACTGTGGTAAGAATTAATACGAGCTCAAACCTTATATTTTAAGGTTTGAGAGTTACAAAACCAGAATAGGAAGTTAATTGCTGTTAATATACTTGTTTTAGAGTACCTAGGCCGGTAAAACAGAATGTCTAGTCGAAATATTATTTGAATACAATATCAATATTTAAACACAACAAAGAGTAAGAAAATAAAATTGGTCAAGGAAAATCGTCATTCGTCATATTAACGTCTGTATTCGTACGCACGTTTTTTTATGGTGGGAGTTTACTACTTTAAGAAAGCTCAGTATCGGAGGGTAAATCTAGGCCAATACGAATGTGGTGACTGAACTGGTACGATGTACTCGTTTCTCATCATTCTCATAAGGCCTCATGCGGCAAATAGTTCGCCCAATATTTGGGCACGTCAGACTCACCATTGATCGACGATAGTGAACTCCCGCCTTGCATCTAGGAGAAGACGACTTGGTCAGTTCCTCCACTTATGATTTTCATTCGAAACACAAATTTAGATTATTGGTAGTATTCGTGTCATAAGATACTAGACCCTACTTCGAATGTTTATCTATTCCTATAAAAGGCAAAGCCCTCACTCACTCACTCACTCACTCATCACTAATCCTCCAACTTCCCAATAACCCAGAAGGCTGAAATTTGGTACACTGTTTCTTTAGGCATTAACTAGGAAAACTAAGTAGTTTTCATCCTGATCTGACCCTCGGACTCCGCCACAGACCCTCTCAAAGATACCATATTATCCTTATGGCAGAGGCAGAATATCAATTGGTGAAATGTTTATACTTAAACAGATGTGAAAAAGCAAGAAATTTAGTAGAATGTCAAACCAGCTGTCAGGAACAGAACATTAAATAAATCACAGACTAGAGATACTTAAAAGACTGTCGTCCTTCCTTACAACAGCTGTTATTGAAAAGGCTAATGTAAACCATTATTTTATCTACATCACTAGCTGTTGTTAACCCGCTTCGCTGGGTTGAAAAATCTTATGAAGGCCTGAATAGTAGACCAAAAGATGTAATTTGGAAGCAAGAATTATAACGTCTAATGTAATCTAAAATTCAATATATTATGATGTTTCTCCATACATAGGGTGGGTGCACCAGTGAATGACCACCCCCCAGTGAATGACCGTTTTGCTTTAAAAACCCTTTATCAAGCATATTCTTTAGGCTAGCCAATTAAAAATAAGCGCGAAACCAGCCTTGTATAATTATTCAGCAGTAATCTTTCATTGGATAAAATCGTTGGAATCGAAAATACTTTTTAAACATATTTAAAATTGAGTGTACCACTATCTTCGATTTTGATCTTTCCTCCTATAGTGACTATCCATGTAAGGCTTACCTGGATTTACATTCATTCTGTATTTGATGATGATTACAAAAATGCGTTGCAATTAAATAGTATTTAATATAATATCCTGCAATTTAAAATCAATTTTGTTGCTCTACGTGTTATAATTAATTATTACTGAGGGCGGTCATAAATTGGAACGTAACTAGGGCAAAAACTAGTGAATGACCGGGGGTAAACTTCGCGGTCATTCACTGGAACAAAATCGGTCATTTACTAGCTATGATCTATGTTCTCAGCTGAATTATTCTTATTCATTGTTGTCAGCTGATTTTTCGATATTTTGACAGTTATTCAACCAAAAGAGACCGGTCATTCACTGGTGCAAGATCGGTCATTCAATGGTGCAGTCCCGGTCATTTATTGGAGCATTGCTATCGTTACCTTTTAATTAATATTACTATCAGTATTCTCATTAAGTAACGTATTTAACTAATATTGCTTGATCCTTAAAGAATAAATGAAATTTCTACAGTAAAAAGTATAACTGTGACCATGGAATAAGGGAGTGATGTCAATTTAACATGAGACATCGTCCTTAACCGGTCATTCACTGGTGCACTCACCCTATTAGCTATATTTGATAAAGCCGGGGAAGGCATATTTGGTGGTAGCAGTCTTATTTTTCCTTTCAAACAGCACATAATATGCGTTTTCTTTTTGAATTAATCTTTGTGCTATGCAATAACTTCAAATTTTGTCCATCTTGCAAAATACTACATTCGGGTGTTCAATACAATCTACATTTTATTGGAATAATGTGTACTTTACAGCCAACATCATAGTTCCTTGTCCTTTTGTAAACAGCTTTTAAACTGTTTAATTTAATTCAGCTTCTTCTGTTTAACCCTTTTTCAAAGGTTCTCCGTTATATCTCTGTTCTGATTATTTCTTTCATCACCTTGTGCGTCTGTCTCCCTTTCTGTTCCAAATCTGCTACGACAGTGTTTCTTGATGTCGCTGTGAATTTTCCCATGATACTCTTAGATGTGTTTCTTTCTCTTCGTTGTTTCGTTTTTTCTTGCAATCGTTCTTTTACATTATAAGATACGGAATTGCAAACATTTCCTCCTACGTTTTGACATTTTTTCGTCTTATTTATACTATCTTTGAATCTATAAAAACAAAAAAATATGTAACTCTACATTTTAGTGCACTTCATGTTTTTTAATAGCATAACCTAACAGTAAAAATTTACTAAATAATTGAAAACGTAAATAAAAACACATTTTGCTAAATAAGACTGTATTCACCTGTTGTACAAAACAATTGTAGGTGCTGCATTCTGTCGGAAACCACTTTAACCACAGTTACCTTTTAAAATTAAACCATGTGTTTTGATATAAACAAATAAAACCTCAAGTACTCACAAAATCCTTGAAATAGGTCCCTTTCGGACGATCTTGTGCCTACACCCAATAAGATATCGAAACCCAACCACCATAGTGCAGATCATGAGATTCCAAGCTTTAATTTGATACCAAGATCATGGGTCTACGACGTGTAGTTTTGGCTGTAGCACTAAATATACCAACACACAACTCTTCTTTTATATATATATATATTGATTAGTATATACTTTCCCTTTGTCTTTTAGCGAATTTCATTGATGGAGTTATTACCATAGGTTTCGCGGCAAGACCTAAGCCCGAGAACATGATAACTTTTAATTTTGGAGCTCTCAGAAGTAAAAAACACTATTCAAACTATATTTAAAGCTGAAAACACAATACATTGTCCCTATGGAAAAATTCTATATCTCGGTTACTACTCAACATATCTTGATAAAACTTGGTACGTGTTTTTTTTGGTTCAGATTTATCTGATATTGTTTTAAAACCACCAAATTTTCGCATGACTGTTGCAGTTGTCCTGCACACTCATTCCCCATGTTATTCTTATGGAAGAAATAAGATAAGGTCATGCACATAGTCAGGAGGTCTGCTGCAACGAGGGTATTTTTATGTTTAAGATAGACCCTAAAAACCTTAGAATTTTTTTGACATTAAATCATGGCAATTTCTACGTTTTACTTACATATACTTTCATGTAACAGAAAACTGCTTTAGGATTATCTAAGTACGCAAGGTCTTCTGCGACGGAGATATTTATATTCCTCCTTAAGGGCCAGTATATACCATGCATGCGAGCAGATTCAACGGTATTGGGCATAGGCCTTCCCAGGGCAGTGGCACCCTTGAGGCCTTTATCGGCGGGGCGCTGAATCTGCTCACATGTATAATACAGGGAGGCCAAATAGAAACACCTCCTGGCTGAAGGCTGAAGAGGGAACAATCCCTATGACAGCC
This sequence comes from Flexamia atlantica, assembly GCA_035578135.1. NCBI lineage: Eukaryota > Metazoa > Arthropoda > Insecta > Hemiptera > Cicadellidae > Flexamia > Flexamia atlantica. The sequence continues at coordinate 9,697,834 of JAQJVK010000014.1, forward strand.
TCAGTGTGCCGACCCGGCCACTGGAACCTCACGATCACGTCACGTCAAACACCTCCTGCGGGGGGCAGCAATAGAATAACTCAGTCGCAGCAGACCTGTGGACTTTGAGGATTCCTGAAAACATCTTTCTGGCTAATGAAATGTTTGTCCAATACCACTGACCTATCACTGCACAGCCCAAACTACTTGACTTAGAACCTTGGACCTTTGTATGGACAATCTTAAGGGCATAAACATCAAAGCATCCGCTAAGAACGGTTTTTTAAGCTTTAAGGGGTTTTGGCGGGGTCGAAGTTTATAAATTTTTTTGCAAGTTGAATGGATGATCTTTAATTTAATTTTCAATGTTCATTCAACAAGCAGGTAGTTCAGTTTCACATATGGATACGACTTTACAGCTGATTTATAATTTGATTAGTTTCATAATGGTTTTTAAGGTTGTTTTGTTGATTTTTCTAGGTGATATGTACTATATAAAAGTTAAATTTAGTTTAGTTAGTTAAATTAAAGTCGTCATTCTTTTTTGTACCTTATCTGTTTATTCATAAACTCAGTATGTGGCCCTATCTTCATTTATAGGTTGCGTGGGTTACAGTTTTTATCGTGAGCAAAGCCACGGGCAACTGCTAGTTTTAATTATAAACCCGAATAAACGGATAAACTAACAAATCACAGATAATTTACATTTACTTTACCAAAAACAAATGACAATCACGTTATTATTCTGTTTCGACCGAACGTACTAAATAATGATTCTTTAGCTTATAACGACCTCGGATAACCCGGAGTCTCGGATAACCGGGGCTCGGATAATCGGGAGTGTACTGTATTTTAGTGTCTAGAGTTTTGCGAGAGCCTCTCCGAATTCATAACAATCTCTTGTTCGCCGTCTGTTTACATTATAAAGTAATGTTAAGGGACGTTTCGGGGATGAATTCTATTGTGTTTCTTATCTTTTTGGGAAATTTATGAGGAAATAATCCCTTTCGTTCACGAATTCTTTTTGACTGGCAATCAAACAGATCCGCCCGCTGTTTTGTATTTGGGCAATTCGTGATTTCTGTACTACTATTGATTTGTATCGTCAAAATGAATTTCAATTTCACTCCAAAGTCACCCGGTAGAAATGGCTTATTGTATAATTGATAGACTGGATGGGTTTAGCTTGATTTTCGCGCCAATGAAAACTGAATTTAATTTTTTTTAATGTAGTGAGCTTCCCTCTGAAATACCCCTCCTCAAAATTTCTATAATATATTCCATAGCTTATTTCCAAACAATGAAATTAAAACTTTATTCTGTATTAATTTATCCTTAGAACGATTCAAGCAACAATGCAGCAAAAATGTTGGACAAGGTTACTATTTCCTTTCTTAATATATAAGCAAAAAATAGCAGCATTTCTTCATAAAACGTAGTTTTATTTGTTTCTCTTCTGTACTATAGTAGACGGGTCTCGTAATGCTAAACCTAACGCACGAATTGAGAAATTACTAAAGTAAATTAATTTACGCCCCCCTGCGGCTCATTCAAATTAATATCTGGCATCGACGGCCCTTCCCCCTCCCCCACCTCATCACCCCCCCCCCCCCCCGGCTAAATGATTAATCGTAGCCAATAATTACTTCCATCCTCCCCCGCTCCCGGCAGGCTTCCCTTTAGCATTGTGATTTTTCCGTTTACATGGATTTTTACGATTTTACACCTTTATATGCGATTTTCGATTTTTACACCTTTTAAAGCTGCTTTGTTTTTGTTTCAGAATTATTGATTCCTTGATATAGAAATTGAACTTTAATCTCTTGATTATATAGCAAAAACGTGTGTCCAACTGAATTTTTTTATTAGTTAAAATTGTTTTTCGTTTTTGTTGCTAATATATTTCGTTCCAATTTTTTTTCTGTCGAAATTGAAATATTTGGACCTAAGAGTTACCTAAGAAGAGTCACCTAAGAACTCCAATAAATCGTCTGAAATTTTTTATTACATTATATTTGATCGAACTGATTGTTTTATGTTATAAAAGGAGCCGCCGCTCTATTGTCTTTAAGCGTGATGCTATCTCAATAGTCTTACATTTGATTTAATGATTACCAAAATTAAGATTTTTTAAACTTGTATTGTTGATACATATTACCGTACTTTATGGTATTATATTTAAAGTAATGTAGAATAATTACATTACTAGTAACACACAGTAATGTTTTAGTTACTAAGGCTCAACAAGAGAGTTTATTCATAGAGAGTTTAGTAATATCAGTCTTTGTAAAATTGTGTATTTTTATAAAATGAATTGAATAAAAAATTTTGACTCTCTTAAATGTTTTTTGTAAGTGTGGCTTATGCTTATGCTTATTACCTTCTTGAGACCAATAACAATTTGATTATGTAAGTTTTTTTACGGTTTTAGATAACCTAAAGTTAGATCCAAAACCCTGCATCTAGATGTTTTGTGTCACGTAATACGTTTTATCGTGATCAACTCTGCGACTGAAGTTGGTCTAACGATGTGCAGTGACATGTCTATCGGCTGAACTTCTCAAAGTAGATAACAAGTTTAGCCAGTGACAGCTCTAGTTTTCACTATCTCTTCTCATACGAACCACAAACATCTCCTGTTCATGGGCTATCTAGAGCTGAAAGTTGTTGTCTGTAAAGAGAATATATTGCTGTGTATGGATGGCAAAGTAAAGTTTTGGTATTCGAAACTTTATTGCGTCTATTTAATATCATGATTTGAATTTTTTATCACAAATTGTAGATATCGTAAATAAAATCTATAATCTGTGTTATAAATAAAAAATGTTATTCTGAAGTTAATGTTATTCTGTCTTAGTTTTTATTCTGGTCTTATAAAAAGTTAAGACATTTCTCTCCTCCTAACGTATATTTTATTTTTCAGGTAAGATGTTGTTAATATGATTGACAACCAAATATTTTCAATAAAGGTAATCTTATTTCCATTCCTTGTTAAATTAATTTTAATTCAATTCGCTTCTCTGTAATCACAATTCCGTAATACCCTAGGATCAAATGACAAGACAATACAAATTAATTTCAAAGTAAGCTAGTTTGTGTTTGACTGTTAAGCTCTGGCATTAGCTACTTCCTAACCAACCATAATTGCGTTACACCATCTCGTGCAAGTTTGACATGGATTATCTGGTACAGTCCCCTCTTGTCAGCACATTCTGTGTACAGTCGGTGACAAAACTCGGCTTGCCTGCTGTAGTACTGTGATGTTAGAGTTGTAAATGCACAAAGCATTGGATACCATTAATTGCTTTGTCAAATCAGGGTGAAGACCGGACCTCCAAAAGTCATAATTTTTACCTGAAGGTCCTCCAATTTTTCCTGTTAATTATCAGATAATGTTTTTTTTAATTAAACTTTTGGGATGTGACAAATAAATGTACCGCCGTTGAACGCGAATATTTGTTTCTTCATATTATGTTTTTGTACTTAACTATTTTTTTTTATTCTTTAAAGGTATTTATTGGTAAAGACGATTAGGACTGAATTGTTTTATATTATTGGTTAATGATTTACAGTTATACTTTTCCAACACCACGCCAAGAAAAATCTAGTCGGTTCCTAAAAAATGCTGTAGGGTCCTATAAAGTCCCCTTTTTTTACTGCGTTTTATATAGGAGATATCTTACAAATAAATAGTGGTTGATTGAAAATTAGTTTTATTAGTTATGTGTTTTTTTTATATTTTAAATATTTCTCCAGTTTCACTTGTCAGCAAATGAATCTGTTTGTCTTTTCATCTTTTCTGTCTTTAAAAGTAGCTTTAATTTATATTGCGTCATAGTTTTACTGAAATTGTTAAGAAATTTGTCAATATACTTTTTTGTTGAATTTAGCCTGAAAATTTATCATATTAAATAAACTAGATGCCATGTCGCTACTAAAAATAATCCCAGTTTACCATAAAAATATATCAAAAATATATTTCAACCGACCGTTTTTAGGATTGAAAGTAAGGCACTATATTAGGAGGGATTTAAGAAACAATATTTCGACAGTATGAATCTTAAATGTTATCAAGTTACAAAAAGCACCAAGTCAAATACCGACAGAAAGTTTATTTTTGGTGAAGTCAAGATAAAACTCATAAAATGAAAACGTTATATCACTCCATCAAGTTCGTAAAATATTGATTCAAGTACGAATCACAAACACTAACCAGGAGCTTTTTTTCGGCCTAGGCCACCCACCTGTTTCTGGGGGGACTCCGCCTCCCCCCTCCCTGTTGTGTTTCGGCCTAGGCCACCCACCTGTTCCTGGGGGGACTCCGCCTCCCCCCTCCCTGTTGTGTTTCGGCCTAGGCCACCCACCTGTTCCTGGGGCTGTTTCCATCAACTCCGCCTCCCTCCTCCCTGTTGTGTTTCGGCCTAGGCCACCCACCTGTTCCTGGGGCTGTTTCCATCGACTCCGCCTCCCTCCTCCCTGTTATGTTTCGGCCTAGGCCACCCACCTGTTCCTGGGGCTGTTTCCATCAACTCCGCCTCCCTCCTCCCTGTTGTGTTTCGGCCTAGGCCACCCACCTGTTCCTGGGGCTGTTTCCATCAACTCCGCCTCCCTCCTCCCTGTTGTGTTTCGGCCTAGGCCACCCACCTGTTCCTGGGGCTATTTCCATCAACTCCGCCTCCCTCCTCCCTGTTGTGTTTCGGCCTAGGCCACCCACCTGTTCCTGGGGCTGTTTCCATCGACTCCGCCTCCCTCCTCCCTGTTGTGTTTCGGCCTAGGCCACCCACCTGTTCCTGGGGCTATTTCCATCAACTCCGCCTCCCTCCTCCCTGTTGTGTTTCGGCCTAGGCCACCCACCTGTTCCTGGGGCTGTTTCCATCGACTCCGCCTCCCTCCTCCCTGTTGTGTTTCGGCCTAGGCCACCCACCTGTTCCTGGGGCTGTTTCCATCGACTCCGCCTCCCTCCTCCCTGTTGTGTTTCGGCCTAGGCCACACACCTGTTCCTGGGGCTATTTCCATCAACTCCGCCTCCCTCCTCCCTGTTGTGTTTCGGCCTAGGCCACCCACCTGTTCCTGGGGCTGTTTCCATCAACTCCGCCTCCCTCCTCCCTGTTGTGTTTCGGCCTAGGCCACCCACCTGTTCCTGGGGCTATGTCCATCAACTCCGCCTCCCCCCTCCCTGTTGTGTTTCGGCCTAGGCCACCCACCTGTTCCTGGGGCTGTTTCCATCAACTCCGCCTCCCTCCTCCCTGTTGTGTTTCGGCCTAGGCCACCCACCTGTTCCTGGGGCTGTTTCCATCAACTCCGCCTCCCTCCTCCCTGTTGTGTTTCGGCCTAGGCCACCCACCTGTTCCTGGGGCTGTTTCCATCAACTCCGCCTCCCCCCTCCCTGTTGTGTTTCGGCCTAGGCCACCCACCTGTTCCTGGGGCTATTTCCATCAACTCCGCCTCCCCCCTCCCTGTTGTGTTTCGGCCTAGGCCACCCACCTGTTCCTGGGGCTGTTTCCATCAACTCCGCCTCCCTCCTCCCTGTTGTGTTTCGGCCTAGGCCACCCACCTGTTCCTGGGGCTATTTCCATCAACTCCGCCTCCCTCCTCCCTGTTGTGTTTCGGCCTAGGCCACCCACCTGTTCCTGGGGCTATTTCCATCAACTCCGCCTCCCTCCTCCCTGTTGTGTTTCAACCCCAATTCCAGACAGTGGCGCCTGTCATGTCCTCATAAATCGGTTGGTGACAGTTCGCCAGTAATTGTAAGCCGATCATATTGCGCCCCAATCGCTGCATGTCACTTTTAATCTTTTCTGTCCTCTTTTTTTCTAAATGTGATTAACAAAAAATTGTTTTACTGCGGTCGTTAAAAAAATAAACCTTCTCAAGTTAGTTTAAATAGCCAATTGGCTACGAAAAAATACTTAACACTTTTAACGGGTTAAAAAATAACCTGTAGTAATAATAAAGTATCATAATTTTGTTTTTTGTTTCTTTGTTTTATTAAAACTACATTCGTATAATTATCAAAAAAATAACTTGGGCAATTCTTCAGTTTAAAAAGAATAAATTTTGAAATAGTTCGAAGAACTTGAAAATCTGTTAGAAAAATACTTAATCGTACCCACTCGGTAAAATAGAGAGAGGAAGCCGTCCTTGAGAAGTGAACACAGGTAAAACTCTTGAAGATATGGATAAGGATAAGGCAGGAAACATAAAAGGCGGCAGCTCTACGCCAACTTCTCTAGTCAGCTTTTCCTTTATTCTGGCTTGTCACACGTTTTCAAATCTCGCTGAGATAAAATTTTAACAATGCGGAGTTGTCAGGTGATTCAGTCTTTTTTGATTTTTTTAGTCAGGAAATAGGATTGGTGCACCAGTGAATGACCACCCCCCAGTGAACGATCGTTTTGCTAAAAAAAAACTTGTACTAAGTATTTAATTTAAGCTAGCTAATTATAAATAAGCGTAAAACCAGCCTTGGAATATTTTTGAAGATCTATCCTTTCATTGATTGAAATTTATGGAGTTGAAAATATGTTTTAAATATATTTAATTTTGAGCGTCCAACTTTCTTCGATTTGATGTTTCCTACTATAGTGACTATTTATGCAAGACGGCTGGATTTACATTAATTCTGTATTTGATGTTTGTGTAACAAATATGTCACAATTAAATAATAGTTAACATCCTATTCTACAATTCAAAATCAATTCTATCGATTTATATATTATGATAAATTATTAATGAGGGCGGTCATGAACTGGAACCTAACTTGTGCAAAAACCAGTAAATGACCGGGGAAAAACTTCGCAGTCATTCGTAGGAACAAAATCGGTCATTTACTAGCTCTTATCTATACTCTCAGCTGTGTTTATACTTATTCATTGTTGTCAGCTATTATTCTCACTTTTTTGACAGTTATTCAGCCAAAAGAGACCGGTCATTCACTGGTGCAGCCCCGGTCATTCATTGGAGCGTTGACACAGTTGCCTTTTAATTAGTATTATAATTCTCATTCTCATTAAGTAACCAATTCAACTAATATCTCTTAATCCTTTCAAATAAATGAGCTTTGTATGGTAAAATGTATAAATGAGACTATGAAATAAGGACGTAAGGTCAAATTATCATGAGACGTCCTCCTTAACCGGTCATTCACTGGTGCACTCGCCCTACAAGTATTTAATATCATTCCCTCGCTTTGGTTGAACGTTGGTTGGATTGGTATTCAGTTTTTTTTTTATCAGGAATAATTTTTACGTATTATTTTACCCTAAATGGAGCATAATAATTATTTTCTATGCATATTTGAGTATTTTTTGCGGAAATACATCACGCCTCTGTTTAGTTTAGTACCATCACAGAGCAAATATAATAATTTAGATAGTTTCAATTATTTTGGAAAGTTCGAAAAAGGTTGACTAACTTCCGAAAAATGAAATGTCATTGACTGACCACGTCACTGTTCGTATTTCAAATTAACTGTTCAAAGAAATTTGAGAAAATTACGCCCAATCTGTAATAATTTCAATTAATTTGCTATATTTCGTTTTTTTGGTATAATCACCTGATTGAGGTTGTAAAAAAGTTGGTGGAAAATAGAAATTGGCCAAAATAGCTTCAGTCTGAGCAGACTTCAACAGTCAAAAGCGCAATTTATTGCTATGCAGTTTCATTATTATCAGTGAAACTCGGTCAAGCAGTTATTAAATAAATTTTTTTTAATTAAAATATTTCTTTTAACACGGGTGCAATAATTTAACAAGTTAACCAGTTCGACTGTGAATGGCATCTCTTTAGTTTTGTACCATTACTTTTGTATCATCTAGTATTGTTAAAAAAAATTTATTTATCACCCTATATAGTCTCATAAATCACACTCTGGGTGGAAACTAATCTAGTGTAATGGACTAGCTGTTGGAGTGGTTACGAGTGCTTTGTCATTTAGCCTTGACAAGTACACTCAGTTTAGCAATGTTTTGACATATGTTCGTGTACAGTCTGGTCAAATAACGGTTACCATATAGAGTAGGATTCACCTAAGTTGGCCAAAACGAAAGTAAACAAACTATTATCTTCTTACGAACTTAACCATAAAATCCAGCTGTGCTGAAAACATTGTCAACGAACATCTGTTTAGTATAGCACTTGCAATAAAGGGAAAGTTCTGATGCAATTTGCAACTGGAAGTTCACTTGCGCGGCTTAAAATATTACTAAGGGGCTTTTCCAAATAAATTATGTATTAACAGGGAGATGATGTGTCATGGATGCGGCATGGTTAATAGTCTAAGATTTTGTAATGAAATAATATTTACAAAGAAATATAGGAGAGTTTTTGAATAGCCAGTATTACTTGCTGCAAGTCAGTGTCTGAAAAGAGAGATTGTTTCATATTGCGGTCAAAACTTATTAAAATTGGCCCAGTAAAAATAAACAAGCAGTTAAACACACTAAAATATTTGTAAATCAAGAAATATAATCAAATTAAACCTTGGCAGCTATGTAAAAAGATTGAATGGAAATAAAAACTTCTAAAAATAGGCGATATTGTAAACATTTTATAACCTATAACAACTTGTAAACAAACGCAACGTGGCGATTTGACAGTTCTGAGAAAATGTAAACAGACACCATGTGTAACCAACAATGTTTTGAATGTGACTTGTATAAAATTTTTTGATGAGATGGTTAGTACATGCTTTGGCCAACTTACGTGAATCCTACTCTACCAGTTTTGCACGTTTAAAACACGCGCTGTACAGAAAACAGTATTTTATAAAATTTGGTGTACCTAAAATTGTAGCGCGTTCCTTTCTTGAAACCAATAGGGTTAAATATTATTATTGAGCCTCATTTAGGTGTAATCTTGTCAAATAAAAATAAATCCTTATATTCTTACATTTAAATTAAAGATTTTTCAACGAAATTATTGTATTTATAATGCTATAGAAATCGACGTGGAAAATAAATAAGGATTTCAGACTATACAGAGTGGGCGTGATTTTCTCACATCTCTTTCAGTTTATTTGAAATGCGTCAGTAATGTAGTCAGTCAATGACATTCATTTTCGGAAGTTACGTCGACCTTTTCCGAATTAAATTATAAATTAATTAATAAATTACGTTATCCGAAGAGAAATCAATAACAATATTTATTCAGAACTCAGTGCGAAATTGTGTTCATGTGTACTCCTAAAATCTTGAAATAAATGTTATATTTAAATAAAAAACTAATAAAGATAAGAAAAACTTTAATACAATCGCAGTAAATATTTTTCTTTGAGTTTTCGGAATAATTTTATCGCAAAATAATGGTTAGCAAAAAATTTGTTAATCATAATTTTCTAATAAAATTAATTAATGCGGATTTCAGCTTAATGTCAGCGCATTAAATCTAATGAAAGTTGACAGCAAAAGCACTTCACTTCGGTCCGTGATACATTGCCCTGCTTCTAGGAGCAGTTCAAGTGGACGTGTTATCAGCTATTCACACGCGTTAACAGCGTTAACGTGTATTCACACATTGAAATGCAGATACAGCGCGGCGCGGCGGTCCGACGAAAGTCGTTGCTAGATAAGAGCCCCTGAGTGGATTGTGCGCCAGCTGCAATGGCAATGTAATGACAGAGCACTTTACTGCAAGCCGCGCCTCTCCCTTAACTCGACGCTTGTCTTGTTTGATTTTTCTGGCTTTATTTTCTTGGGTTTGTTTTTGAACATGTTTATAAAAATATTCAAAAACGTAAGCGATAGAAAGGTTGCGCCTCTAATATTTAGAGGCGCAACTTTTCTGTCGTTTCAAATACGTGTTTTCAGGTAGAAATCTCTCAGTAAAAACAGCGGGTTTTTTTCAAAATCCTTGTTTTATTTTAGATTTGTTATTTTCCTCATTTTGAGAGGAGACTGTTCAAACCACTTCTTGTTACCGGTAACGAATCAAGAGAAATTGATTCTTTCATTTTCTTCGAAGAAAATATATGTGGACCTATATGGTAAACTAGTTTAAATTGCAAGTAACGATCGGTTTCAATGTGCATCTGCTTCACAAGACGTGATCTGCCACAGTTAATGGCGTGGATGTCCAGTCGCTAAAAATAATACATTATACTTTTTGTGGATTTAGAAAACAGAGAAAGGGCAAAGGAAGAGGTTCCAATAAAGTGGGAGCGTGTGGCAGTTTAAAGAGTTATTGTCACTGAATCAATAAATTCGTTAATGTTTTTGCTTAAAAATGCTGAACCATGCTCAGAATTTGTTGTTCGTCCTTGAAAAGTCCTTGACTTGCCCTGGAATTTTGTTCTATAATCACAGCAGGAATCCTGGATGCAGATCTAGAAATGTTAGATCCTTATAATTGAAATATTACGTGCTATTAATATGACAAGGTAATGAGCAAGTGAGTGAAACTGAAAGATTAGTTCTTAAATGCTGTAGCTCATTTTCCGTCTTTTGCAGCATAATTTTAGCGAATTTCCCCTAAAGGGAAGAAGCTATTACCGAAGGTCTCATGGTAAGACCTAAGCCTGAGACCATGATAATTTTTCATTTTGGGGCCACCAGAGGCAGAAAACACCATTCGTTCGAATATATATATATATATATATATATATATATATATATATATATATATATATATATATATATGTATGTGTCTGTGAGCACGATAGCGGCCGTAAAAATGGTCCGATCTTGATGAAATTTGGTATAGACATGTAAAGTGGTAATCCCTCGGACGAGTTCTTAAACCAGCCCGATCGGACCACCGGAAGGGGGGATAAAGGGCGATAAACCCCCCCCCCCCCCAAAAAATGGGTTTTTCGAGTTTTTTACATAGGAAAATAAAATTTTTTGAATTTTTGTTGGTACCATTGAATTCAGCTAAAAAAAAAACAAACAATTTAGTATTTTGAATCACTGCTCTATGTCCATTGGTTACCGAGATATTGAAAGTGGTAAACACAATACGTTGTCCCAATGTTAACCTTATGGGAAATAAGTAAAATTCTACATCTCGGTTATTTCTCAACATATATTGATAAAACTTGGTAAATAGCTTCTTCTAGTTCAGATCTACTAAATATTGAATTCAAACCACGTAGTTTTAATATACCTGTAGCAGCAAACCTGCATACTCATTCCCCATGTTATTCTTATGGAGCTTACCAAAACATGTCAAATCTCGCTATGTTGGATTGAAATATGTTGTTTTGCATTTGAAATTCTCTGAGTATGCAGGTCTGCTGCAACGGGGGTATTTGTATATACATCAAGTTTGCAGTTTCCTGCCTCAAACATAAAGTACACCCAAGACACGGGACGTTAAAATATAAATAGGCTTTGGATGAAAACTTGGCGATGCCAGCACCGGCTGGGGGGAAAGAAACTCTATCAACACATCAAACGCGTATTTACACTTAGGAGTGATGGTTTCCCCCCACCCTGGTAATCGTATCCCCCCCGGCCCCATGTGGTGATGTTGGCGTATAAGTAAACTGTGAACTGCATCAACCATCACGTCTTCTGAGGGATTTTTACAAGACCTACCTATCCGAAATTTCTTTTGCTGCTTTAACGCAACAACGTGTATTTGGTCCAAAGTTACAGAGTGCACTGGCACTGCCATTTTGAACTTAAGATTATCTCATTTAACTATTTTTTAACTATTTCATTTATTTTTTTTCAAAATGAATCACCGTTTGGGGACTGTTGTTCCTAAGATTGTATAACCAAGTGTACTGAATAATATAGAATGTGAATTTACGTCCAATGAAAACATGTTGTTCTCGCTATAAGCTAATATTTTGAAAATGGAGGGTTTCTTGCAGCTACTAAGTTAGATAACAATTCAGACAATGTGCAATTAATGTCAGAACTAAGCTTCTTCCATCTAGTGTATTTGAGGCTAATGTGATTGAGGTTATTATATAGGTTGCGTCAAATAACGTAGCCTAACTCGTCCATATAAGCGCAATGATACAATTAACATTATTTAAGGACATGTCATTCGATTCGACGGATACTTCAGTAGCAGAGACCTGCGTGACCCTTAATAGTTTAGGCGACTGTTTCGTAAATTGTTCACATACTTCGCAGTTGGAACTTATTTATCAAAGACTATCCTTCATGCAATCTGCCCACGAACAGTTGAATCTTGGGAACAATCTTTTGCATAGTTGTAGCCCAAGCTCCTTTATATTTATGGGGCGGAGTTGTGGGGGGGGGTTGCGTGAGGAAAAGCTTTTGATTGTTTTCGACGACCCCCCCCCCCGTTGTTTATGACCCTGGATGGAGCTTTGTACATTCCACAGTCTACGCCATAAATCATTAACCACTGTTATATATAGCCTGCAAGTAATCATCTCACACAAATCTTATGGTATTTATAACTGTTGGTATTAATAGACGGGTTGCTTGCATTCAAGCAATTCGTTTTCTTGCTTTGGCATGACCATGAATTATTTATATCCACCTTATCACCTGAGAGAGCTATATTTAATTCCGTAAACTAATCGGTCCTCACGAAATCTAATGGGGCTCGGAAAAGGTAGCACAGCTTGAGAAGATTCATTTTAAACCTACGGGCCCAAAGACGGTGTGAAAACTATCAGGAGTGTCAAAAAACCGTTCATGCTCTGCCCCCTGGCCGTTTAAGATTTAGTCATTTTCTAATGGAGGAACTGTTAGTTGTTTTAAATATATCAGCTGGTGCAAACATTGCGTCGTCGTTTGTAAATTTATTTTGTTGTTAGATTAGAACATTCCTTGTTTGAAATTCATTGTTGGTGATGGTGATTTTATATTTAGATTTTTGCGTACATCCCGTCTTTAGGTTCTTTATAGGTTCTTTTTCCACCGGAAGACGGGATCATATTCCAGATCCCGAAACGTCGTTAAACTTGTTTTTTCTAATCAGTGATGGCAAATGTCCGCAAAAGTCAAAATCAAAATAGGTTAGAATAACTAAAAAGTAGCAAGTTTGTATATTTTTTTGTTTAAATCCATAACATTCTGTTTCATACTAAGTTCAAAAAGTATGTTTGCTTTCTTTATATGCATCTTTTGACCTAATAACGTTCCTATAAGTAACATTTACTACTGTACTTGTTAATGTTGATGTTTCTTATCTTTGCAGTAGGGCCTAACCACTTCAATTCGCACCCGTAATGAATTGTTTTGGTTTATGAACTATGTTTTTTTTATAAACTTCTTTTAACTAATGTAAATTTTTGCTTCATTGCATGTTACAATTTTATCACAAGACCAATTTTATGATCAGAATTACTGCCATACGACCAAGATTCAAACTGTAATACATTTCAAATAACGGACCCAGGCCGTCCATAAGGCCAATGACGTTATTAACGTTAGTTTGAACGGACGGGGCCATGTTATTTGAAGCGGTCTATAAAGTGCACTTGATGCGAGTGTTCCGCTAATGTCAGAAGACCCTCTATCCCTCAGGAGAGATAATTAAGAACATCCAGCATCCAGTAATTGCCCCACCCGCTCCCTAATGTAATTTGCCGTCCCCTTATGCCTTACCCTCGTTTTAGGACCTTTTATTTTAATTTGTATTTGGTGTGGAGATACCATAAGATGGCCTATAAGAGTTTTCGTAAGATGCTTGATACCGCTTTCTTTTTGTGTAAATTACATGTTCTCAGTAGATTTGAAAATCTCATTTTAGTTTATAGCCGACTTGCTTCTTTCTTTTTCAAACGTGTAAATTTTCTGGGTTTGCACGCAACTGGAAAGTCACGAAAGGTCTGGGAATTTCCGAAAAATCGGTTTAGGGTGAGGGAAGGCTAGGAAATCGCTTTAAAAATCCCGAGTCGATGGGGCTCTGTAATATTAGCGAATTTCCCCTATAGGGAAGAAGCTGTTACCGTAGTACTCATGGTAAGACCTAAGCCCGAGACCGTGATAACTTTTCTTTTTGGGGCCCCTAGAAGCAAAAAACACTATTCGTTCATTTTCATACGTGTGTGTGTGTGTGTGTGTGTCTGTGTGTGCGTGTGTGTGTGCGCGTGCACGCGCGCGCGTGCGTGCGTGCGTGCGTGTCTTTAAGCACGATAGCGGCCGTAAAAATGGTCCAATCTGAATGAAATTTGGCACAGACGTGTAAAGTAGTAATTATTCGGACGAGTTCGAAAACCAGCCCGATCGGACTACCGGAAGGGGGGGTAAAGAGGGGTAAACCCCCCCAAAATGGGTTTTTTGAGGTTTTTACATAGAAGAATAAAAATAGTCGAATTTTTGTTGGCACCATTGAATTCAGCTAAAAAAATAAACAATTTAGAATTTTGAATCACTGCTCTATGTCCATTTGTTACCGAGATATTGAAAGTGCTAAACACAGTACGTCGTCCCAATGTTAACCTTATGGGAAATAAGTAAAATTCAATATCTCGGTTATTTCTCCACATATCTTGATAAAACTTGGTAAATAGTTCTCCTAGTTCAGATCTACTAAATATTGAAATAAAACCAACCAGTTTTAAAATACCTGTCGCAGCAAACCTGCATACTCATTCCCCATGTTATTCTTGTGGAGCTTATACCAAAACATGTCAAATGTTGCTATGTTGGATTGAAATATGTTTTTTTGCATTTGAAATTCGCTGAGTATGCAGGTCTGCTGCCTCGGAGTTATTTATAAGTAAAAGTTTATCACAGTGCAAAAATATGTCGCGGTCAAAAATATGACGCGGTCAAGGAAATTCACATAATTTTCTTAGCTTAAGTCAGGGAATTAAAGTGAGATATTATTGTGGAAACCCTGATGTTATCCACGACTTAATTTTGTTCACTAAAAAATTTTATAATTCCTAACAAAAGTTAAACACAATATTCTATCACTACTACACAAAGACGCGTTATCAGATGCTTATGTAAGTTACGTGTGTTACAACAATGCGAGCGCAGTCGTCGCCGTACAGCAGCAGCGGAGTTGTCGTTTTGGTAGCGTCGTTTTTCTCCGCCAGACGAGTGATTTGTGATGTTGAAAACAACGATGACAACGACACTCGGTAATGCTTCATGTTTTGTTGTCGTTTTGGCAATTCGTTATTGTATTGCAATAACGTCAGTACATATCAGGGTTTACGATGTCAAAGCTGTGTTGTAAATTGATTTACGTTGTGGGCCCAATTTATTTTGCATTTTACAAGTTTTATTCTATTTTGAGGCTTCATTATTTTTCGTTAGTAGTATGTATTACTTTAACTTGTGTCATGACTTAAGATTTAGGTTTGCCTATATAAATATTTTCACTGTCAAATCATATTATCCAGGAGAAAATTCTTTGATCGAATCGATTTGATAATAATTTACGATTTTGATTCTATTTTGTTGCTTTATTTATCATCAGTGAAATGTATAATAAATGTTATGATTTATGTGTTGGATTAGCCTACATAAATATTTTCACCGTCACTTTATTTTATTCAGCGGAAAATGCTTGAATGAATGATGTGATAATAATTTATGTTGAATCTCACATGCATGGCTACTATTTTCCTTTTTAGTAACACACCTTTGTTTATTTTTTATTTATTATTTATAACACTAAATCACTCAATATAATTCCCTTTGCCATTAAGTTTAGAAGACTTGAAATCCCTCCTTGGCCAAACTTTTTTACAATGCTGATATTACCTATCCCTCTTTCCCTCTTTGTCTGTCCTTATAATTTCAATGTCGGCTATAAGTAAAATGTATCCTCTGGTTAAAAAAACAAACAAAAACATTGGGAGTGTTTAATTATTGCCTGGAATTTAACCTACTAATTCTTTTGGATAAGGTCAGTGCTTTTGAAAGTGTTTATTTTCTCCCAGTTTTGTGGTGCCAAATGTGAAAGTTTTTAATCGCTGCTCTTGAAAAAACCCAACATACCTTAAATACCCCCGTTGCAGCAGACCTGCATACTCAGCGAATTTCAAATGTAAAACAACGTATTTCAATCCAACATAGCGAGATTTAACATGTTTTTGTAAGCTCCATAAGAATAACATGGGGAATGAGTATGCAGGTTTGCTGCTACAGGAATATTAAAACTGGGTGGTTTTAATTCAATATTTAGTAGATCTGAACTAAAAGAAGCTATTTACCAAGTTTTAACAATATATGTTGAGAAATAACCGAGATATAGAATTTTTCTTATTTCCCATAAGGTTAACATTGGGACAACGTACTGTGTTTACCACTTTCAATATCTCGGTAACCAATGGACATAGAGCAGTGATTCAAAATACTAAATTGTTTGTTTTTTTTGAGCTGAATTCAATGGTGCCCACACAAATTTGATAAATTTTATTTTTCTATGTGAAAAACTCAAAAAACCCATTTTTGGGGGGTTTATCCCCCTTTACCCCCCCTTCTGGTGGTCCGATCGGGTTGGTTCACGAACTCGTCCAATTGATTACCACTTTACACGTCTGTACCAAATTTCATAAAGATCGGACCATTTTTGCAGCCGCTATCGTGCTAACAGACACATATATATATATATAGAATTCGTTCGAATTTATATATATATATATATATATATATATATATATATATATATAAATTCGAACGAATAGTGTTTTTTGCTTCTGGGGGCCCCAAAACGAAAAGTTAACATGGTCTCGGGCTTAGGTATTACCATGAGACCTACGGTAATAGCTTCTTCCCTATAGGGGAAATTCGCTAAAACAAGCTCTCTTTGCCATGGTTTAGTTTATGTTCTTTTCTAGGGAGAAATACCCACCGAGTGGAAGATCAGAGCTAGCTTTCAAAGAAATACCGGTCGAATAAAATCTAGCAGTTAGGTTTTCTGAACTAATAAAACATTTAATCTTATCCGAAAGATGTTTTAAAGATTTCTGAAACTTTATCTATAAACATTTTAGTAGATCTCCCTGGTTTTCAAACGTTATGGGAGTCTTACATGAACAAATTTTCTATGATTGATTTCTAGGGTCCACAAGGGGGGGGGGGTGTTTGAGCGGCAGACCCTGTCTTAGCAGGATCTGGAAGGTCTTCAGGTGAATCCTGTGGGAGTCAAGAGCTCGAAGGTTAAAATCTCGTCCTTCAGAGGCTGACTGGCGGTCCAAGTCTTTCCTTTCTCATCCATGCGATCTCCCCCCCTACCTAGGAACTGCAGTATTCCAAAAATAAAGGTGTTCCCAGCTGGCTAAACCGGAGCTTTCAGTTTTGAAATCCAACGTCTGCCCTCACAGTGATCAGGAAAGGTTTCACATCACATTTAAGATACTTGGAATCTTTCGAGCTCATGAAGTGTTTAAAACTCTGCAATGTCCACTGGATGTCTTAAAGTGTTGTTGTGACTTATTCCAATGTCAATAGGATTTTTTATTGAAACATTTTGCAATGTCCATAGGATGTCTTAACCAGGGTGTCTAACGGTCCTCCAAATGCTCCAAAAAGCCCTCCTTTTGACCTCTGAGGTCATCCAGTTTGTTCGGTGTATTAAACAAATTTTAATTTTTATAAAATATTTATTACACTTTTAGGAAAACGAATTTTGGTGCCAATATGTAGGCCTACTTAACTTTACTATTTTTTGAGAAATATTGAGAGATTATTCATTGGTAAATTATATTCTGACAAAATTGCTTTAGAATTCTTTAAAAATTGATTTACAATGATATTTTTCATAAATAACACCACGCCAATGTCCTCCAAAATCATGTAGGGCCCTCGAATGGTCCTCCAGAATTATGCAGGACCCTCTAATGGTCCTCCAAAAGTCATCCTTTTATGCATTTGATGTGGTGGGCACCCCTGGTTAAAGCATTCTTGCAACATACATGTTCAAATGTCCATGTTGTAACACGCTGCGATGTCCACAGGATATCTAAATGTATTTTTGTAACATGTTCCAATGTCTACAGGATGTCTTAATGTAGTGTTTGAACATATTGCAATGTCTGGAGGATTTCTATCTAACGTATTATTGTAACATATTGCAATGTCTGCAGGATCTATATTTAACGTATTGTTGTAACACATAGCAATGTCCGGAGGATGTCTATCTAACGTATTGTTGTTACACATAGCAATGTCTGCAGGATGTATATCTAACGTATTGTTGTAACACAGCAATCTCCAGAGGATGTCTATCTAACGTATTGTTGTTACACATAGCAATGTCTGCAGGATGTATATCTAACGTATTGTTGTAACACAGCAATCTCCAGAGGATGTCTATCTAACGTATTGTTGTTGCACATAGCAATGTCCAGAGGATGTCTATCTAACGTATTGTTGTTGCACGTAACAATGTCTGCAGGATGTATATCTAACATATTGTTGTAACACAAAGCAATGACCAGAGGATGTCTATCTAACTTATTGTTGTTGCACATAGCAATGTCTACAGGATGACTATCTAACGTATCGTTGTAACACATTGCTATGTCTGCAGGATGACTATCTAACGTATTGTTGTAACACATTGCAATGTCTGCAGGATGACTTATCTAACGTATTGTTGTAACACATTGCAATGTCTGCAGGGTTTCTATTAATGTATTGTGGTAACACATTGCAATGTCTGCCCCAAGAGGCATACATTTTCTATTGCCCTGTAGTACTCATCCCGGCATGTGTAGCTGCTCCGTGGCGGGTCATAGGGGGAAATATTCCCTGGGGATTAAAATAACATTAACATTACGAGATTATGTGATAACATAAAATGTTTTGCCGGGCAATCTGTAAACATTTATGGGCTAAAATGTATAAAACTACCCGTTTTCATAAAGGTTCAGCGCCTCGACCCCTCGAGTACACCTGCACTTGAGGCAGCTTGATGCGCCTTCCACAAGCCCGTGTCAGTATCTGTTTCCACTATATTTAGTCATCTTATGGGGAAAATGTCAAATGTCCTGTCTGTAACCCATTCTTATAACATATAGATTTGTGTAGCAGAACCTTTAACGTAATATTCTAACACAAGGCGGTGTCGGCAGGATGTCTAACGTGTGGGAGGCGCTGGGGCGGCCGCGCTACGTGGTGGCGCCCATGGTGGACGCCAGCGAGCTGGCGTGGCGCCTGCTGAGTCGACGGCACGGGGCGCAGCTCTGCCACACGTCCATGTTGTGTATTGTTGTAACACACGGCGGTGTCGGCAGGATGTCTAACGTGTGGGAGACGCTGGGGCGGCCGCGCTACGTGGTGGCGCCCATGGTGGACGCCAGCGAGCTGGCGTGGCGCCTGCTGAGTCGACGGCACGGGGCGCAGCTCTGCTACACGCCCATGTTGTGTATTGTTGTAACACACGGCGGTGTCGGCAGGATGTCTAACGTGTGGGAGGCGCTGGGGCGGCCGCGCTACGTGGTGGCGCCCATGGTGGACGCCAGCGAGCTGGCGTGGCACCTGCTGAGTCGACGGCACGGGGCGCAGCTCTGCCACACGTCCATGTTGTGTATTGTTGTAACACACGGCGGTGTCGGCAGGATGTCTAACGTGTGGGAGACGCTGGGGCGGCCGCGCTACGTGGTGGCGCCCATGGTGGACGCCAGCGAGCTGGCGTGGCGCCTGCTGAGTCGACGGCACGGGGCGCAGCTCTGCTACACGCCCATGCTGCACAGCAGCGTGTTCGTCAACCACCCGCGCTACCGCGAGGTCAACCTGCAGTCCTGTCCCGAGGACAAGCCGCTCATCGTTCAGGTGAGTTTTGGTTTGTAACGGATGTTTAGATTTTGACCAAAGTATGATTACTCTCGCCACGTAATATCTTGAGCCATACCTGCTCCCTGGAAGGTTGTGGAAAAGTAATCTTCTGGGTGGGATAAAAAAACAGAAACAAAATTTAAAGAAACATCAGTTTTATTTGGTTGGATACAAAGATGAAACTTCATTCTGGCAGCTGTTTAGTTAATGTCAGCTGGTAGGCATATGTGCGTAGAGCTCTGTGTGAATTAAAGCCCCTTCATTGTCAGTAAGGTGTATTTCTGAAGGGATATTGTGCAGCTGATGGAAGGAAGAAATATGAAGGATGGGAAAGGTTTGACATTGTCAGTACCCTCGCCCCTCAAAGAAAGATATACAGTAGAGCGCCGATTATCCGAACTAATTGGGGACAAAAGGGGTGTTCGGATAACAGAATATTCGGATAATCAAACATGAAAAGACAACATTTTAAAATTATGTATGTAACGTAATTCTTAGTAGTAAAAAGGCTAAAAATGATCAAACAAAAATTATTCACGTAATTTTATTATGAAATATACCAGAATAGATGGATATCCTGGCGCGACGGGAGTTTCGGTTGGCGCGCGAATTTGAATTGCTTGAGAATCATGTTCAAAATGTAAATTATTTTGGCGTTCGGATAGTCGGCGCTCTGCTGTATTTCCACAGCACACCACCTTCTAACACAAAACCTCCCTGACAAGGACCAAGACCCGGAAATTCTTGTTGTGAAGAGTCGCCCTGGTTGGTTAGCCTTCCAGGTTGGTGGACTTATGAATTTTTCGGGTAAGGATCCAGATATACAAGCCAGATTATATTTTACTTGTCACGCTACTCTCTCCAGAGCTTGAACCTGACTGGGTATACAAACTCAGCTGGGAAACAAGGTTCTCAGAAAGACAAGGAGGAATCAAGCTGTACAAAAAACAGCTCATTCTGGATATCCGTTAGACTTATAATTATTTTTACTAATGTAAACCAGTCAGAGAGCCATTTATGGTCGCATATTAGACTAGTATGTAATGTAATGTAGTGTAACTTCTCATATCAGTTCTGGTGTTCTCATTATGTCTACTTCACCTTATATACTTCAGGTGTAAACGGTCCCTGTGGCTCAAAGTACATTATGTGCCAAGTCCACTGAGGTCCTGGAAAAAGCAGAAGAACTATTTGACTGATTGATACGTTCAAATTGGGTTCATCTTTGGATTTATATTCTTACTATTTCCTCTTCTGATTACTATTTTTGTCAACATCAGGAAAATTCTTGAACATTGTTGAAGACAAGGTCTTGATCATGCATGGATTTCCTTGCAAGTTAGGCCTAACCCCTTAATCTTGTTCCTCATTTTCCACCTAATGGCCTATTTTTCTAATGTTCCACTTTGAAAAAAACTAGTTCACCACTGAAAAAATTAGTCCTTTGACACTTCTTACCTTCTGACAATATAGATGAGGTACTTGTAGTAGAGTAAAAGGCCATGGGTCCGAAGTGGTGAAAAAATGGTCCTTCATGTAGTTTTGACTGCACTGGATAAAAAGCACCACCAGAACAATCAAATGAGCTCTCTCTCTCTATTCCAACGTTCATTCCAGCCCCATCCTCTGACTCCTGTCTCCCATCTGCGCTGGTGACACATATTGACATTCATTCGCTCTACCATGTGTTTAACGAATCTTATCACCTGCTGATCACTGTCTCTCGCTCAGTTCTGCGGCAACAGTCCCGAGGTGATGCTGGAGGCGGGGAGGCTCGCAGAGTCGCACTGCGATGCCATCGACATCAACCTGGGGTGTCCGCAGGCCATCGCCAGGAAGGGCCGCTACGGGGCGTTCCTCCAGGACGACTGGCAACTGCTCTCGGATATTGGTGAATTTCATTGATAAAAATAGCTTAGGACTATTAAACTATTAAACTTTTAGGACCAGTTTTTAAGAGTCCTCCCTACACAGCCAAAAATTTTCAATAACAGCTGTCACGCAGACTTATATAGACACCCTATGAGGTAAAGGAAAATTTTTAATTCAATATAGTTGTAACTGGAAATATCCAAACTACTAGAACTGGTTTTTGGAATTTCGATAACTTAAATAGTTTTTTTTTCTATAATCAATTAAAAATATTCAACTTTAGACGTTAATATAACGTGTTTTATGACCTTTTCAAAAAATGGAAAAGCAATTCCAGTAGTTTATAGTATTATTTTTTTAAATAATATCATCTGTCCCATATAACCATTTCGTACGATGATTTGGGGTTCGGGAGTATACTAATTTAATATAGGAAATAACAGAAATAATTAAATAATCTAAAGAGACACAATTTTAAAAATGTTATAATATTCAGTTTATTATATTCTTTTGATAAAGGAAGGTATTTTTTTTGTTATCTTTCTCTATTATATCATTACAGTGGTTTTAAATGTAGCTTTACACTATCCAATCGAAATCATTCCTACATTCCCAGTTTCATGTAAACGAAATACAGAAAAGCGAGTCTTAAGTCTAATTAATAAAGCTCTTGCAGTGTATTTATTTGTTTTAGGTAGTAAAAAAGCTTAATATATCAACATGATTTATCTTAACATAAAAACAATTTAAAACAAAAAATAACTCTCCTGTTAAAAAACACTGCACGGTAAAAACCGATTTTGAAAATTTATTAAAAAAACTAATAAAATATTGAACTAAAAAAATCTAAAGTCTAAACTCAACAAAGAAGCGTATTTATAGTAGCACATAAACCATATCAAAATTAAATAACTACAGTCATTATCACTCAGCAATGTACATTCGTGATACCTTCCCTCTATTGTGTCCTCCCCATGACAGAAGGATAGTGACAGAGAAAGAAAGAAAGAAAAAAGTTCTTTATTGTATTTTTTACATATAAAATAACATTTCAGCCTGAGCACTTGGAAAACAATGGTCAATGACCGTCTGTTTGCGGTTGGCACGTTTTCAGTCCTCTTTAAAATAAGAAACATTTTATTAATCCTCACTCTTCCTGATAAATAAAAGAACCTGCAAACAAAAAACAAATAGCCTAGCCTAAAAGTTTTATAGAGGAGGGAGAATTATCCTAACACTTTACATAGTGGCAGAGACACTGAACTCTTAAATATCTTTCTTCAAATCACTGATATCAAATAGGCTTTAATTTTTATACCTGAAATTGACGTATTTACTTAGTAATTGACGCTAAAATACCTGTTTTGACCGAGTTATGAGGTTTATTGAGATCGCACAATAATTTAGTCTAAAATACAATAATTTTGAACTGCTTGTACGATAATCGGCTCTGGCAAATTTGGACACACTATCGTTTTGTACATCAGAATTTATAGGCTGTGCTTATATTGATATAACCACTCACTGAGAGCCAAATAATTATATCAAACACATTATTAGTAGTCAAATTATTAATTCTCGTTTGCTTTCAGTTGACGCAGATTAAAAATCAATAAGAATCTTGTTTGAGTTTTTCATGAAATAAGTTTAGTTGAAATATTTGTTCAAATAATTTCAAGTTTTAATGTAGGCAAGGATTGAAAATGTCAGGATATCATATTTAGGATGGAAGGACATGGCATTTCCAAATGTCAGTTAATCTACTTTGAAACATCTGTATATCGAGTTTACCATGGCAAATATGATCCCAAATGTAAAAATGTACTTGTCACTAGTCCTTTTACAAGAATTTGTTTATTTCTTTAATTTTTAAATTATTTTAAACTCATATTTACTTTATTTTCTTCCTAAATTGTGAAACAAAGATGTTACTTTATACTTTACATAAGATGATTCAGCTTTGAAGAGAACTGAGCAGTTTTGCCCGCGGTTTATTAAATTTTCCGACATTGCACTTTATCACAGAGCCAAAGTTTTATAACAAAGCCCAGGCCCCCATCCCACTTGGTTCATCAAAGCTTTGCACTTTTTCACTTTCTCCTGTTTCATAACCTGTGAAAATGTTGCGCTCCTTTCATTTTATACTCTAACAACAATTTTTAATGTAAACTCCCATTTTTTTAAACAAATTACTAGATTTTATAACCCATTTCAGTTGCTATATCATCAACTGTCAAGCCTCTTAGTTTTGATTTCAAAATTCAGTTTGAATTGAAATGTCTGACCTTTAAAAATGTATATCCTGTTTTTAGCAAGATAGTTTTTATTTTATGAACACACTATACTAAATATCCTACAATTGCAAGCTTCCAAATCACTGAAATAGCTGTTACTATATTGTTACTCTATTGCTTTATGCTATATGGTGTTCAAAAAATGTGGGGCAATAATTTACTTAGTGATTCCTTGGGTCAAAATAAGCTAAAAAAATTATATAAACATAGGTCTTAAAGTGCTTCGTTTCCCGTCTGTGTGTCTGTTTATGATTTTTACATATTTAATCATATCTAACGAACCACTTAACGTATAAACTTCAAACTTGGTATATGGGTAACCACTATTAAGAACTATTTTTATAAGAAGTATCAAATTTCTACTTTGTACCATTTCAAAATGGTGACTGTTTTTTGTTTTCAAAACTAAATATCTTAAAAACCATAAATTTAAAAAAAAATTATACCAGTGACAAAAAAGTTCCAGAATTTAATCCAATTAAAGCTGATATTAAGATTATGATCATCGGACCGACCACTAATAACGGAAGAATTTCAACTTTTCTGTATAAGAACATGGTTCCTTAGTACATTGTGTCTGATATTTGCATGTTTTCATTAGGAAAATTTAAAATTTCTCCACTAATAATGATCCGATTGTTATAATCTTAATATCAGCTTTAATTGGATTAAATTCTGCAACTTTTTTGTCACTAGTATAATTTTTCTAAAATTTACGGTTTTAAGATATTTAGCTTTGAAAACAAAAAACAGTCGCCATTTTGAAATGGTACAAAGTAGAAATTTGAGACCTCTTACAAAAATAGTTCTTAATAGTGGTTACCCATATACCAAGTTTGAAGTTTATACGTTGAGTGGTTCGTGAGATATGATTAAATATGTAATAATCATAAACAGACACACAGATGGAAAACAAAGCATTTTAAGACCTATGTTTAAATAAACTTTTTTGCTTATTTTGACCCAAGGAATCACTAAGTAAATTATTGCCCCACATTTTCTGAACACCCTGTACTCAAATAGTGGTCACCTCAACTTGTGATACAAAAGGGGGTTTGGGGTAAGTTCGGTAAGATCTAATTTTCAAATAGCAACCCCAATTTGTGGAGGTGCCTGGTGTAGTGGTAGAGCGCGGGACTTCACTCCTCAGGGTGGCGGGTTTAAATCCCACCAATCACCAATGGCAATTTACTATATGATAAATGCTCCCTTGAGGGTGCATAATTAGCTTAATATTTAGCTTCAGTGCATGTCCATGGAAACACAAGGTTTTGTAACACAAAGATCAACGAAAAAATTACCGTGCATCTCTATCATCATGGTTTCGCTCACAAATGACAGTGAGAAACGTAAATCACATTTCCTAAATTAAAAAAATTTAAACTTTTTGAAATGCCATATTTGCCACTACTAATGCTTAGAATTTTTTCAAAAGTAAAGTTGAAGTTACAACACTTCATTTCTGAATGCACAGCCTATTTTGAAATTGATCCACATCCTCTTAAAACATAAGAAATTTTTAAAAGTCCTAAAATAAATTAATTGTTTAGTTCAAAAACCCGTTAAAAGCCACATTTGGCGAAATTGAGTTAAGATCATATTATTGTTCTATAAGGGTAAACGAATCGTTCTGTGCAATAACCAGTCATGTCCGATGCTCAGAACACTACGATTATCCATTTTGAAGTCTTTTTTTAGACCCAAAACCCGTCTTATTCAGGTTCAGCGGGTTTTTGCACTAAATAGTAGGGAATTCCTTTTTTGCTCTCATGAAGATTGGCAGCAATGATGGTTGTTTGTAGCTTTTGATTATTTGATTTATTGCCTTAATATAAGTGATTAATTTTGGTTTAGTGCAAAAACCCATCATGTAAAATATTTTCAAAATTTTTTTTGTAAATATGGGTGGTATGAAAAAAGGTTTCCCCATCACAAACATTCATTTAATGATTACTTCCAGGCAAGAATTTGTTTAAAACATCGAAATAAAGTTACAGTCTCTACAACTTTTTTTTCTCAAAAATACATTTTTGGCTTGTGACAGGTTTTTGAACTAAACGATTCAAATCATGTCACCTTACCGTCTCCGGTGTGTTGCAGTGCGCACCATGTCGCGAGGCGTGTCGGTGCCGATCACATGCAAGGTGCGGGTGTTTGAGAGCGTGGAACGCACGGTCGCATATGCCCGGATGTTGGAGGCGGCGGGCTGCGCGATGCTCACGGTCCACGGCCGCACGAGGGAGCAGCGCGGCCCGCTCACCGGGCTGGCGAGCTGGGGTCACATCAAGGCCGTGAGGTGAGTCGGCGTCGGGGTGCATCAGGGCTCTGAATCGGGGCCTCTTTTGTTTTTTTTCTGGGGTCTCCCTCTTTTTCTGTGGTATATTAAGGCCGTGAAGTGAGTCGGCGTCGGGGTTCCTCAGGGCTCTGAATAGGGGCCTCTTTTGTTTTTTCTTATCTGGGGGTTGTTAAAAAACACGTTTTATTTTGTTAAAATGTTGAATTGTTTTTGTCTTTCTTTTATGAAATAATTTTTCAAAAATTATTTAAAATAAAAAATACTATGAACGTTTTTGATTGTTTAAAAAGTTTTATACGAATTCTATATGTTTAGAAGTGCCTAACTCAAATTAAGTAATAATTTTAAATTTTGCAAATTTCAAGGTCACTTAACTTAATTTTAAATTTAATACCTAACAATTTATAATGTATAAATAAAATGCCTTAGAATTATATTGTGACAGTCGACATTTCTTTTGATGAAAGTTATAGAATTGTAAGTGACTTCAGATCAAAGAGCTGATATCAGAAGAGAGAATTGGGGGAGGGTTGAAGAGAAAAGTAAAAAGAAGGGGTGGGGCCCTCTCCTTCGAGTGTTTTACTAATGACACGATGCTCTTAACCTTGGTTACTTCTCTCGCTTCGTTTAGTTTTGAAGCTCTTACCGTGCTCCAGTTTGCTACTGGAGTTTAATTTGAACAATTTTTATTTCCTGGACTACTTTTGTCTTTGTTTGTTTTGCTCTACACAAACTTGTGTTTTCTTTTATTTTTTAGTTTTATGAATTTAATTTATAAGGTACAATAATGCTATCTATGATGATAAATAACCTCATTTATTTATAAGATAATAATGATATGAAGAAGAGGAGGTGTTTGTGTGTTTTTTTGTCTGCCCGTTTGCTCTGGGTAAACGTGCAAACTGACAAATTGATCAAGCTGAAATTTTGCAAAGATGTAGATTTGTAAATCTGGCCAACACATTGGTAGGTCCACGTTCTCAAAATCCTCTCAGGCTTCAAAGCACAAACATAAAAATTAATTAACATGCCTTTTTTTGTTGCAGAGAGAACGTCAAGATTCGGTGATGGCCAACAGGAACATAAAAGTTATTCTTTAATGACTCGCCTGCTTCATGTTGTCTTTTCAGAGAAAAGGTGAAGATCCTCGTGATAGTCAACGGTGGGAACATCCATTCTTTTACAACTCACATTCTCGTTGTCGTTCCAGAGAGAATCTTGGTGCTGGCCTATGTTAACATCCATTCTTTAACAACTTATCCTCTCTTTCTTGTTCCATAGAGAATGTCAAGATCCCGGTAATAGCCAACAGTAACATCCATTCTTTAACACCTACCTTCTCGTGTGGTTGCAGAGAGAACGTCAACATCTTGATAATAGCCAAGTAAGATCCATTCTTTGACAACACACATTCTTGTTGTCATTCCAGTGAGAACATCAACGGTAACATGTGAGTTTATCTTTCTATCTCACCGTCTTCTTCTCTTTCCATAGAGAATGTCAAGATCTTGGTATCAGCCAAGTAACATATATTCTTTAACGACTCACCTTCTCATTGTAGTTTCAGAGAGAATGTCAAGATCTTGGTATCAGCCAAGTAACATATATTCTTTAACGACTCACCTTCTCATTGTAGTTTCAGAGAGAATGTCAAGATCTTGGTATCAGCCAAGTAACATATATTCTTTAACGACTCACCTTCTCATTGTAGTTTCAGAGAGAATGTCAAGATCTTGGTATCAGCCAAGTAACATATATTCTTTAAAGACTCACCTTCTTGTTGTCGTTTCAGAGAGACTGTCAAGATCTCAGTGCTCTGACAACTGATATTCTCATCATGAATCCGGAGAAAACGTCTAGATCTTGTTAATAGCCAAATGACATCCATTCTTTAACTCCTCATCTTCATGGAAATTCCAGAGAGAACGTCAGGATCCCGGTGATAGCCAACGGGAACATCCAGTGCCTGGCGGACGTGGAGCGCTGTCTCGCCGAGGTGGGGTGTGAGGCGGTGATGACGGCGGAGGGAAACCTCTACAACCCCTGCCTGTTCGAGGGCCGCAACCCCCCGGTGTACGAGGTAGCGGGGGAGTACCTCGAGCTGGTCGACCGCTACCCCTGCCCCACCAGCTTCGTCCGGGGCCATCTGTTCAAGCTGTTCCATGAGTGGTGAGTCCGGAGTTCGGTTTAAGTCTGATGTGATTGATTTTTAGGTTAAGTGTTTAATAAAGGTTGATATAACAGTACCCTCGTTTGCTATTAAAAATACTCTGAAGATTGTAAGTAAATATTTATACTGAGCTCAATCTACACAAAATTTGTCCTTCACATAATCATATGTCCACGTAATTCTTTTTGAAAATAATGTTGAAAATAAGGAGGAATTACTACAACTAAAGTAGACTTTCGATAGTTTGACACTTAGTGGACTCGGGAAGGGTCACAGTATCAAAATACTGAACTGAATAAAGTATATGGGATTTCGCATTAAGAGAAGCATTGAAATCAAGGTTGTATATCTCCTAAAATAATTAAATACTATAAACTTCAACCATTGCACAGCTGTGGTAACAGTATTATTAAGTAATAAGTTTTATTAAGTATGACAAGTATTATTGGACGAAATATTTTGGTAGTCTTTTAATTGTTTGAGTGCCAGCCTATTTCAAACTATACAGAGTGTGGAAGTATAGAGTGTCTAGCTATTACGAATCTACTGTATCACAAACTCATATCTAAGGGCTTCCCAGACTTTGTTGTTTGATTCTTGGTTTAACTCAGGACTCAAAAATTCCAGTAAAAAAGTTAAATCATAAGCTAAAAAACTTAATAACTCATAACTTAAAAAATAATATATGAAGCAACTTAAACATGTGTTGTGATTCAGGTGGTATTCAGTGAAGTACTAGTCAAGTAGCCACTATGCCCCCTATGGTAACAACTTTTTCCTACAGGAAAAATTCTCAAAAAGGGCTCTGTTTGAAAAATTTCTGCAATATAGCACATCCACCCTCTAAATTAAATATAACTATATGTTATCAGTTGATTTTTGCTACATTTTATAATTTTTTTTCTTTTCAGCCTAAGCCTACCCAGTAATTTTGAGATTCGGGAACTTCTAGCAAAAGGGCCAAGCATCGTAGAATTCAAAGAAGTTGTTAAGAGGTTAAAAGAAGTCTATGAACCCATCCACGAGGGACGGCAGCTATGGACACAAGAATACACTGGTAGGCTTTATCTTAGTGGAAATATGATGTACATCAATCAAAAGAAATCCTAAAAAATAAATCGGTTTTGTAACTATTATAGATTGACAATGAAAGGCCTCGCACAGACTGATATGCAATCAAAACAAGCTGACTTAAAATCGGACTATCTGTGGATAAAGATTCCTGTTACTGATCATAATAGCCAAAGCTTGTGTCTAATTTTTCAGTCACACATCAATTATGGATCACATATCTTTACACAACAAGATAAAGATCCATTTTTGGTGCTGATATAGAGATCAATGCAAATCTGGTCATTTGTCAATGTTGGATCAAACAACAACATATATTGAAGTTTAGGCAGGAAACCTCAATACCAAGTTGTTTTGCAAATATGTAATTTATTTTGAAAGTCAACGACCAGTCATTCGTGTTGCATCCTGCTGCCGCGGGACTGTCGCTCTGGGTATTTGTCCTAAGTTGTTTCTTTTGTCATTATCTGTCCGAGGTAAGACACAATGATATGTGGGGGTGCATGAGTGTTTGCATTCAATTCGAGTGAGTTTATTTGACCGTCATTTGTTACAAGTGCGTTTGGTGCAATGGCAAAACAGAAAACACTATCGTATGTAGAAATATTAAAAGTTATAGAAGCCGTAAAAGCCGGAGATCATATTAAACTTAAGACTTTAATTCACCCATGAATTTTGATGTTTTATCTTTAATTTTCTCTAAATGTTTTGTATTAGAGAACTTTATAATCCATTAAAATTAGTGCGTTAAATTTGAATGCGTATTCTTTACATTTCCCTTGCTTCAACCCACGCTGTTAGGAACCTCTATATATCAAAGTTGGTCAAAAATCACCTCGATATATCGAACCTCACTATATCGAAGTTTTCTCTTTCCCTTCAGGTTCGATATATCGAGGTTCCACTGTATTTTGATAATAGATTAACAAACTTTATGAAACTGGTTCGTAAGCTAGTAATTATTTTCAAGAGTTAGATTGATAGAAAACTTTATTTTACATTTTGTTAAAAAAACAAAGCAGAATCAAAACAAAACAAAACTGAAGATCAGTTTTTTAGTCAGCTGTATTTAATTCATACAGTCTAAAGAAAACACTTTAAACACATTGTAAAACATCTGTTTCTCTCTGGACGGCCTTCATATTTCATGTATTACCTATTTCACTAACTGATGAACGGTTGCTGTTGTCACTCTCAGGCTACGACCTGGACCTGCCGCCGTGGGTGTGCAAGGTGCGGGAGAGGATGGCCCCCGAGGATCACCTCAAGAAGATGGAAGAGGCCGTCAGTGTGCAGCGCAGCCGCGAGGAGGTGGAGAGAGTCGACGAGAAAGAGGTAAATGTCCTCAACAGGCTCTCTAGTAGTCCTCTAAAACTTATCCTGTCGATCTAAAGATCCTAAAAGTTATCAAGTTTAAAAAAATTATGATTTATAAAAAAATTGTCTATTCTTTTGGTATGTTACAAAAAAAGTACTGTTGAGAATCTAGAATTTTTGTGCCATTATATGTCGCTGACTTTTCAAGAAATCAATCAATCAAATCAATCATAATCACTTTATTGACAAAACATAAAGATTTTTAATGGCGTCAGGGTACATTAGTGTTCGTGGAGGTTTTCCTTCCATATCAGGAACTCATCCAAGAAGTAAAAAGGGTTTCTTGTCAACCAGTCGGTGAGGGCGGTCTTCAGTTTTTTCATGTTTGGTTTCTGACTTCCTCTGGGAGTACATTGCAGAACTTCCTTCCGCTGTATGAAGGTGTTTTCTTGTACAGAAAACTTCATACAAATCTTGAGGAGTATTCATCGGTAATTCAGATTAATACTGATTTGGTTTAAATATATTTTTATTGATGTTCACTGATTTTTTATAAATAACACCTTGCCAAGAGTTGTCTCCGGGTCCTCCAGAATTCTGCAGGGCCCTCCAAAGGTCCTTCCGATGTCCTTTTAATGCATTTGATGTGGTAGACACCCATTCCAAAAACAGATTGAATGTCCGGTTTTTTAAGTGGCACTTAACAAAATACAAATATTTGCGCAAGTTTATTTCCATCCCCAAAAAATAGCAGAAGATATGGTAAATTCGCAAGATTGTTTGTGTCTACCAAAAGTACCTCTGTTGACTACACCAGTGACCGGCAGATCTGCATAATCTACTCTTAAAAGTCCCTTCTCAATTATTTGTAGGGATGTGTCGGTACCTTAAGTCGGTTCTCGGTACCACCGGTTCTTGGCTAAAGAACCGGTACCTAGAACCGACGTCAAAATGTCGGTACCGGTACTTCGGTACCCATGGTAATCGGCGGGAGTAACTACCGGTCACGAAAGACGATCGATCGCACCGCACATCGCCGCGGGCTTTGCATCGATAGCAAATTCCACTGCGTACTGTTATTGAAGGTTGATACTGTTTCTACAATTACTTTTGATTCAAAATTTATCTTAAATTTTTTGATTCTTGATTGATTTTTTACTCTAATACTTAAAATTAATGGGAATGGGGTTATTTTCTTTGGGAATTGTAAGATTATCAATGGAAACTAATTTGGAAACTGTTATTTTTCACCTTGGAAATTTTTCTTTTGTTCACAAAGCATATATTTTTGATATTGCCTGTAAACAGAAGGATAAACAATTAAATTAACAAGTGGGATAGTATTTTATGTCCTGGTGAAACTTACACTTGAAAATTAAAAGATTTTTCAAACAGTAACATACAACAGATTGTCTGTAGGTTTGAGGGTACATTATGTTATATATACAACACGTTTTGACAAACACTTGGTACCGATGGTACCGGTACCGAGAACCGGTTTTGTCAAGAACCGGTACCGATGCCGACTTTGAAAAAAGTGGTACCGACACATCATCATTTATTTGTCACTGGAAGTTATGTTTACCAATTGCAGTTAATCTGAATCTGAATACAGTAGCAGGTACTTAGATACCGTAATAGCACAAGGGGGGGGAGCTTTGTTATGAATTTGCTGACCTGTGAAAATGTACAGTTTGAAATCTGACCCTGTGTATCAGTGGTATCATTAAAGCCAAAAGATTTATTGTTCCCTCTTGTTGTAAGCTATAGTTGGAATTATAACAAAAAAAATTAGAGTGAATTTCCTTTAATTTATGAATTCAGAAATACGTACAGTAGACCCCTTCTTAACCGACCTTGGCGGGACCGGACCTAGGTCGGATAACTTAAAAGGTCGGTTAAAACGTGTAATCATCTAAAAACCTAAAAATAAAAGGTCTATTGATTTAGGGTTACATGAAAATAACTCTAAAGTAGTTTGTGGATTGCTTAGAAAATTAACTAATTATCAACCTATTTTTCATAATATTTACTGTATAAATGTCACATTTTATAAACTGAATATTAGACGAGGCGAAACATGTTTTATGTTAACACTTTTAATAATATGTTCATTTATTTTTAATAAATTTTACGTAATGCAGTAACTATTGATTGTCAAAATTAGTGATAAGTAACCAGCAGTCATTGCATTATTACGGGTGAGGCAGTTGATTTATAGCTTCTTACTGGAGACTTGAGTCATCCCAAAAACCCATTGCAAAAACCTTAACTTCGAGTCGTCTAACCCCTCTTCCCCACCCCCCCACCCCCCCCCCCCCCCCCCCCCGAATACACGACGTGCGTGGTTTTTTATTTTACTGATGAATGACATGATGGTTTCCTGATACGAAAACGAAAACTCACAGACGTTTATTGTACTATGCGCTCTGAAAGGCGTACCGTAGGTTTTAATAAATTAATAAATGCTGTATTAAAATATTTCA
Source organism: Flexamia atlantica (assembly GCA_035578135.1). Lineage (NCBI taxonomy): Eukaryota > Metazoa > Arthropoda > Insecta > Hemiptera > Cicadellidae > Flexamia > Flexamia atlantica. The sequence goes on from JAQJVK010000014.1 coordinate 9,730,986, forward strand.
ACCTTTAACAAACAACATGTGGAGTTGTGAACATGTAAAGTTCCCATGATCGGATATGGGAACGAAAATGCCTTAATTCCTAGAAAAGGGAGGTTAAACCGAACTGTTGTTGAAACAGGGGCGGTCAAAACGATCTTTAATATCTGACCAGCAAGGGCGGATAATCCGATCGTCGTTTAAAACGAGGTCGGTTAAGAGGGGGTTTACTGTATTTGGCTACACAAAGGAAATGCGTTTTTGTCAAAGTTTTTATTAGTAAATTTAACGTTGTCCTCCTATTTTTAAAAATTTCCCACCTTTTTAACCAAGTGTCCTCAAAAATCCATCTGGTTTTCTGTGTACAACAGTCAAAGGATATAACAAAGTGTATCAAGTTACCCACGGTAAACTATGTCCAATATAAACTAAGCTGCCAATGTAATTAATGTAATTTTTAACTGGAAATAAAGATATTTTAATTGAAATTGAATTGAATTGTGTCATAGGGTCATAAGTTCCCCAAAGTACCACATTTTTATGATTTTTAATAGGGAAATGTATTAAAGAGCCTGTCACTGAAACTTTTTTGCTGGAGAAATGCCGATGATAAAAAACCAGAATGCTCCAGCCAATGATATTCTTGGTAGGATCGTGTGAACTATACTCGTTGGTTTTTGTTTGTTTGAATTAGGCTCATGCCCGTCACTGGCAGAAGCTAAGTGAAATTTCCCTCTCTCCCGCTTTATAGTTGTATTAATTCTACTCAAACAAGATCATTGTGACAAAGCAGTTGGAGGAGTTCATTGGTACCAAAACTTAATGTTTTTTCTTTCCTCAAGGAGAAGAAAATGCCCAATGGCTTTGATTTGTAACCACTGTTTTTAACCCTTTGTGATCAGATTGGATATTTGCCGCTATACCTTAGCGATTGCGCAGCCAGCTCTACTGGCCGCCACCATTGGCGCACGGAAGTCGGATTTTTTCCACACTAGTTGTCATATGCTATCAACAAGTGCTGGCCAACTTGAAATCCAACAAACGTTCACGTGCCCAGCAGGACTGGCCAATAACTGCCGATAACATATGTTTTTGTTTGTTTTTCTAAGTTTTACATGATGCCTGTAAGTGCTGCAATCTAGTGAGGATTTATTTAACCAATGATCAGCAGGCTTGCAACATTATTCCCTATGGTAACATTACAGGTTTTCAATTAAAACAATTCCGAGCTGCCAGGTGTGGAAACCATTCCGAGCTGATAGGAGTGAGCCGCCATGATGCATGCTGAGGTGCCACTGAGTGGGACTTGGCCAGTAGAGCTGGCCGTGGCCATCCGACCATCGGAACCAAGCCATATGGAAATTATTTTTAACTGGCTACTGACTGCGTTGTGGCCACTCCTGCTGGCCTTTCTATCTCAAAGGGTTACAAACTATCTTCAAACATTCTAGGTTTCTGTGAAAGTTTGTGTCTTATAAAATTAAAACTCTGTACCAATCCTGGTACCTTCATTAAGTCAAACTCCATAAAACTTGAAAACTTTTTTCTATATATGAGTTTTACTTTACTCCATTTTGACTAATTATATTTTTATTTTTGCATCTGTTACAGAATAACAACGTATTAGCGGGATTGAAAAGGATAAAACGAGAAAGTAGCTCAGAGCGAAATATGAGCAAAAAGAAGCTTAAGAAGCTGCAGAAACGTCAGTCGGACAATCCCCACTGTCGGAAAGTGTTCGACAAATGTTGCGAGTGTCCGAATCCTGTCGTAAGTTTCCAATATATATTGGAAATCACTAACAATAAATAAGTAAATTTACTAACAATAAATTACTAATAAACATTGTTAGTAATTTTGTGTATGAGTGCTTACCATCTTTGAATACTTACTAGATTAGATGTGAAACTGAATGGTGATTCCTGTAAGCATCGATGCCAATGCTAACTAGTGAGCGTTGATACAAAACTGGAGTCGGCAAGCAGTATTAGGGATCTGGGGGCTGTTTCTAAACAATGTTGGTAAATTAATAATATTGACTTTGTATTTTGTAATACTAAGGTTCCAATTCCAAACCGTAAAGATACAACTGAGATGGATTGTAACTAGTATTTAGTAACTTGTAGCTAATTGTAAAACACGTTTAGAAACAGCCCCCTGTACGAGAATGAGCGAAAGTTGGATCAGACTAAAATAGACATACAGTTGTTGCAAAAAGTAACTTGTTATCTGTATTCCAATTATTTCTACTTTATTATTATTACCTATTTATTTTTACCCTATTATTTTTTACAAATTATCATAATTTTTTATCATATGTTGAAAAAAATTTTATTAAAATTTTCATAAGCAATGCTGCTAATAAAAGCTATTTTGTATTCAATTTTTTAACATAAAAGTTAAATTATATTACTGTATATTTTAATATGAAAACTAAACTTAAAGTGTTTAATGACTGCAGCCCTAGTAAAAAATATACATAAACCTGTTAGAATGATAAAATTGATTTTAAAATACCCGAAATACTTTTTGTTTGAATTCTGATCACCTGGATGAACAATTAACATCAGTTAACAAAATATTAATTTAAATTTGCATTTACATGTTTAATTTTTTAGCTCCTTCCTAATAATGAAGAGAAACAAGCCAGAGGTCTGAAAATACAATATTTCATCAGCAATATGTAACAGATCAAACATGAACTATGAATCAGTTGCTTTTTTAACAAGATATTTAGGTAAAATATAAATCTCAAATTAAAATTAGTAACATACATCTGTGGTTGTATTAATAACATTATTTTCTAATTGAATGTTACTCATAACAAATTCACTTATATAAAAAGTAATAAATAGTTTCAGATACTTAAAATTTTGTACCCATCATCAGCTAATAACAGTATTTAATGATGTATAACCATAATGAAAAATACATAACAGAATCAACTATTATTAACATCTGCACACCAGGATTACAATACAGTAGAACCTCGATCAACTATCACTCTTTTAATCGTCACTCTCTTTTATCCGTCACTGCTACTGTACTTTTAATGTGTCATAATAGTCATAGTCATAGTCATAGTCATATCCTTTATTGCACATAACATTCAACATTACAATAATTGTAAACAAACAGGTGCATTGTCAAGTAAAATTAGTAATAATACTAATCGGAGGTAAATGTACATTTTCAAAAAAATACAAAGTAGCAGCAAATTAAGGTTAAAATACAAATACAAAGCCACTACTAAAGATTACTGTCATTAAAAAATTCATCAGTGCTGTAGTACAGCTTGTTGAGCAAAAAGGACTTAACATCTTTAGTGAATTTTGTATGAGATAGTACTTTAAAAGTTTTTGGGATTTTGTTATAAATTTTAAGACCCATATATGATGGACTATCTTCAAATTTTGACAACCGGTGTGCAGGGTATTGAAACAGATGGTTATTTCTTGTATTGTAATTATGTTTAAATAAGTAATTATTAAATATGTCAAAGTTTTGATGGACAAAATTTGCTACTTCTAAAATGTATAAACATGGCAGTGGGAGAATATTTAAATTTTTAAAAAAAGGTTTACATCCAGTTGTTTTACTAATGCGGCAAAGTGTTCTAATAATCGCTTTCTGAGTTTTGAAAACATTTTTGGTTCCTGATGACATACCCCAGATTATAATACCATATTTTAATAAAGATTCTACATAGCATAATAAGCAACTAAGCAAAATTCCAGGGGAGACGTTATTAACCAGAACACTTAATGCATACCTAAAGGAGCTTAGTTTTTTACTTAAAAGAGTGGTGTGTTGATTCCATTTAAGATTACAATCTATGTGAATTCCTAGCACTTTTCCTGATTTGGTTGAGCTTATGTTCTTTATGTTTCTGTCAGCGGTGTTATTTACAAAGAAATTAATTATATTTGTTTTGTCTTCATTGAGCAGAAGGCCATTTGACAAAAACCAGTTACTCAAATGCTGCACTACAGCCCCTACATCATCCTTTAAAATATCTGTAGAGGTCCGTTTTACTAAAACTGAAGTATCATCTGTAAAAAGAGTGATGTGTTCAGGAATCTGCTGTGGCAAGTCATTGATATAAATTACAAATAGAAGTGGCCCAATTATTGAGCCTTGTGGGACTCCAAATTGAATAGGATTCCATTTCGAGAAATATTTTTATTACAATTTAAAACTATTGTTCTCTGTTTTCGATCTGCAAGGTATGATTCCAAAAGTTTTATAACAGTTCCCTGCAGCCCTATGTTATTCATCTTTTTTATTAGCAATTTATGATCTACACAGTCAAAGGCCTTAGACAAGTCACAGAACACACCAGCTGCATGCTGTGACTCGTCCAAGGCCTCCAAGGCTGTGTTTACAAAAGAAAAAAGTGCTGACTGGGTACTTCGACCCCTTCGAAAACCATATTGCTCTGGGCATATTAAACTGTTCATTTCTAAGTAATTAACTATCCTCAAGTGAATTATTCTCTCATAAATCTTTGAAATATTGCTTAGAAGAGAAATCGGACGGTAGTTTTTAATATCTTTACAGTCCCTTTTTTAAAAACTGGAATTACCTCAGAGTATTTCAATAGATTTGGAAAAACACCTTCATTTAAAGATTGGTTAATGAGTACAGACAGAATTCCTGAAATTACATCTGCAGAACATTTTAACAGTTTGGTTGGAATTTCATCCCAGCCATAAGAATTGCTATTTTTTAGACCAAGAAGCAATCGTCTTACTTCTTCTTCAGTAGTGGGGGCATAATAGTAAAGTGGGTTTACATTTTTATTGTTTGGACCATGTGATACTCCAGGCAATTGGCATTTAGGTATGTTCAAGACATTTACTACATTTGTAAAATGATTGTTAAAACTATTGGCTATAATATTAGGATTTTCTACATCAACATTATTAATTTTGAGTTTGATATCAGGTACATTTTTCTTGATAGCCCTAACTCGCTCCTAACTACATTCCAGACTGCCTGAGATTTATTTTTGGAATGTATTATATATTCATTGTTTGCCCTTTTTTTTGCTCTCGCAACAACTTCTTTGAAGACTTTTTTATATTTTTTTACATATTCTAAAAACTAAAAACGCTAAGTTCTGACTGGTTTTAGCCAAAAAATGGAGATTTCTTTTATTTCTGGCAGAAACTATAATTCCTTTTGTGACCCAATTTTTGAAATGAGATTTATTTTGTTTTCTTTTATTTTTTACTGGAAATACCTCATCCATTGTCGTTTTGAAAACTTGTAAAAACTTCTTAAAATTGCCATCAACTGAGTCGTCTAAAACTAAGCCTTTAATTCCCGTATTTAATAAATCTATAAAAAGAGGAATTTTTGCAGTTGGAAAAGTTCTTATTTTAATGAACGAGTCAGCCAAATATTTTTCAGTACAGTCTGGAAGTTTGATAAAAAGAGCATTATGGTCTGATAAACCTAGGTCTACATTGTTAGACAAGGATTGACAGTAGTTAAAACTAGTTACAATATTATCTATACAAGTTTTGGTTGTAGATGTCACTCTAGTTGGTTTTCTATTATTGATAAAATATCCAAAATTATTTACAACAATTTCAAAATTATCTGCAATGGCATCATTTTTCAAAATATCTATATTGAAGTCAGCAGCAATGATAACTTTTTTCCCACCTATACATTTTGATAACATATAGAATAAGTTCTCAAGCTTTTGCATAAACAATTTAAGATTATTATTATCAGGTGTTCTATATATTGAAATAATAATTAAATTTAATTGTTCTATTTCAATGTAGGATCCTTCAAATACTAAAAGCTCATTTAAAATCTTTAAATCAGACCTAACTGTATAAAAACATTGAATCATGTAGTAGAATGCATGAGCCTCCTCTTGAATGTTCCCTAAAGTAGCCATCCGCCAACTTATAATTAGGTAGTTTGTTTAAAATATGTTTATTTACATCACAAATGTTATGCTCATTTAAACAAATAATTTTTACATTTTTCAGAAAATTATTTATCAGGTAGTCAAATTCATTAAATTTTTGTTTAATTCCTTGTATGTTGTAATGAAGTAATATCTGTTTTTGTTCCTTAATTACTACAGTACTTAATTTTTTTAAGGCACTACAAAACTTCCCTCTTTTGCCTCTATTCTCTCTTTCACTAAAAAAAAGTCAGAATTACTGCAGTTGTTGGTTTCCATAAGTTTACTAGTAGTTGAACCATTACAAACATTATTCTCAGACAATGGTTTATTGACGGGCTAGATTCAATTTTTTGTACTGTCAACCCTACTTTTTCAACAAATAGTTCTACCTTATGCTTCGTATCTGCGATGCTAAGATCGCTGAAACCCAACAAAACCCCAGAGGTGTCATTAGAAATGTTACAGCTGCCTCTGTCGCTCATGATAGACGCTGTAAAAGCATTGAATAAGTTCGACTTTCACTACGGCAGTTTTGTTTTGCTCTTGTATGTATGTAATTTAATAAGAAATATGCATCATTCACTTGTACAAGGGTATTATTTCTTCCTAAACATTCAGATCTACACATAATGTACAGATTTACTATATAATTTCTGTTATCCGTCTGTTCTCTTAACCGTCACACTCTCGGTCCCAATGGTGACGGTTAACAGAGGTTCCACTGTACTTCATTAAGATTAGTAACAAAATAAACTTTTAACTTTTTTTGCTGTCATGTTAGCTTAAAATTTCAGTTGTAAATAATTCAGTGCTATAAATCATTAAGTAAGTTAGTTATTAATGGTGTTAACAAAAAATCTCCCACGCATGTTTTTAAGATACTACATTTGAATAATAAGAAAAGTCAAGGGGAGGGAGTGGAAAGCTGAAGATTGATGATTGTTGGGAGGGAAGTCCAAAGAATTTGCCAAATTTAACTTTGTAATTTCTGTTAGTAATTTCACTCATCACAAATTCCTTTTCATCAAACTGACAGAGAAACATCTGTTTTCAGTTCCTTTTTGTTGGCTGGAAAGTTACCCATTCCTGGCCTAGGCTGGAAAAACATTTGTCCAGCCTAGGCCGGATAAACGGAAGTAAAAAATCAGCTGGTTTGCAGCAAACCGATTTTTAATGCTTGTTTTTTGGTTACTTTTAGAGGAATGTAGTGGCAGCACTGCATCCGTAGCAAATGTTTGTTCTGTTCGTTATAGGTTAGGTTTGAAGGATTGAGGAACGTATACATTATGATTGAAAGTATGTTTTTTTTCTGTGTAGCATGATGAAAAATATCGTACGTTACACGGCCGGGAGGTTTTGCCGTACTCGCATAAAAATCCTGAACCATCATGCTCGTCCGGCAAAACAGTACTTCCCGGCCTAATAACGTAATATACTATTAAGATACTACATTTGAATAATAAGAAAAGACAAGGGGAGAGAGTGGGAAGTGAAGATTGATGGTCATTGGAGGGAGGTCCGTAAAATTTGTAAAATTTGTACTAATTTATCGTAGTTATTTCTAATTCGTAGTAATTTCTATCACAAATCCCTTACTGTTATTCTGTTTTTTCAGGGGCTGAAGTGTGAATTCAACATGTGCAAGGCTTGCTGCAAGACCAAGTGCTACCTGGAGAACCGGGACTGTCCCGGCCACCGGATCCTGACCCGGACCCGCCGGGAGAGGGCCAAGTCCCGCGTGGACCCGGACCCAGACCCGCCCAAGCTCCCGACCCCAGCCGCCGACCTCCTGAAATACAAGCCGTCTGTAGATGAATATCGTCAATTCTTAGGGTTTTCCAAATATCAAAGTGACCTATGGCCACTATAATGTTATCGAAACTTTGATTTTATCATCTGAGAGAATTATTTTGTGATTTATTTGACCTTGTGGGGATCTTTGTGATGAGTCGAGAATCGGGGTTAGGGGTGAAAGAAATTGGGGGGGAGGTAGTGCCAGAGGGGAAGAGGGGCTTTAACTCTTATTTCACTCCCTGAAAAATTTGGTTTAAGTTGCTTGCCTTATTCTGTAATCTATTTGTCTACAAGAGCCAGGTTTCAAGAAAATCCGCACAAGATCTATTATCTATTATGTTACTTTTATAACTGTCACTATAAATTATATTAAAAGTATTGAATCTGTTACAGTTACAATAGAGTTTCAGTATCTGTCTCTCGGTATAGGTTACATCATAATCAAAACTGTAAAAATACGTTGCTAAGAGGCAGATCACGAGATCGAGTTTGTGATGAGCTCTAGTCTTAGTTCCATTTAAAAGTTTTTTGTACTGCAGTTTAAAAATAGGGTTCTAGAGCCCGGGTTTACCCGACAGATAAACTCCGCGCAATTATGGCAGGGATAAACTCGAGCTGAAAAAATTGGGTGCACGAGTTCAATTAGAGATAAACTTAGTCCGTTCATAAGACCATTTTCGAGAGTAGATAAAGTAATCTTGGGATAACAATAACCTTAAACCTGCTAGGGAACAAGATTAAGCTTACATGCATGCCAGGGTTATCTCATTACCTTGTTTGTTATTTTCATCTTGAGAAAAATAATGCTATACTAAGGTTCTTCATTACATTTTGAAAAATTTCATTTCTCTCATACCTACTAGCAAAATACTTTTGGGTTATTGTGTTTGAAACATAGAAGAGAACCTCTAGGGAATCAAAATAATACTTAAGTTTTTTTCATTGATGTATCACTCCAAGCTAAAATAAAATTTTTAATTTCATTAAATTTTCTCACGTTGTTTGAGTTCTTGACCCAGAGTCTGTTGTTTGAGTCTACATTTTATTTTATATTTATAATTATAATTTTATTAAATAACTACAGGTCAATCCATACTCCCTTGTTCATGGATAGGGGTTATTTTTTATTGTGTTTTTTATTATTACCTTTTCCCTGTCTGCGTTTATATAAAAATATGGACTATGAAAACCTTATCTCGTGACTGTCTGTCTAAATGTATTAAGTAAAAATCTAATAGTGCTTGATTTTTTTGTATCCCAGATTTATGGGGATGGTATGTAAAAACTTGTTTAATTTACTTCATTTGAGCGTTCCATTAGATCACTTGTTAAGCATGTATTTTACAGAACCGTAATAGAACCGTAATTTTTTAATTGCATCTAGGGTTAGATGGTTTTTCACTAATATTATAGCCTTTATTCATGCAAATTAAAGGTTATTAAAGAGTTGAATTTAAACATAATTTAAAATTTAAAAAAAAAACCTCTTGTTAGATCAAGAAAACAAACATGTGAAAGCATGTTGCTCATCTTGTTGTATATTTAGATAAAAACTTTTAAAATCTACCAAATGTTCCAACTGTTTTTAACGGTTCATAGTTATATTCAACCAGTTTAGCCTCTTATCTCTTACTTGAACGGGTAAAACAATATCATATGACTAGGATTACTTATTAATACTTGACTTTATTGCAAAAAAAACATAGGGGGAAATAATTTGTTTTCAGCTGTTAGATTGCAGCGTTAAAATATCTTAATGTTTTTTAAACTATTGATTTTGTTACCAAGCATAAATTGACAAATTACTTTAATATCGATAAAAAATACTTAATTAAAAATACAGAATTGTATATCAAATTGACACAATAACATTTACTATTCAATTAAGGCCAAATATTTCTTCAAAATGGGCTGATTAATTTTAAGGTTTTAAGGTACAGAACGCTCCCTCTTATCCGGCTGCTTTGACCGAGATCCGCCCAGTCTGCACTAGAATTCATTGAATGATTTGTGTAATACATATGAATACGTCAATAATACTGATCACTTTTTTTTCTAAGTACAGTCGACTCTCTCTAACTCGAAATTCCACGGGACTGCGATTTTTCTTCGTGTTACGTATAGTTCGTCGTAGGCTTAGTTCGAGTTAATGAGGTAAGCCAAATGAAAATTCGTGATACAGAGGTAAAGAAAAAAGTAGTTTATACCCTCCATCTTCGACAAATCTAAACTTTTAACTTATTTAAATATTATATATCAATGAAAAATACAGTATTTATAATGTAATAGCCTGTAAAACACAAAAACATATAAGATCATATTAATTCTGATTAAAAAGTCCGTAATCTTACTCTGCTTAAACCTGTAAAACAATTACAGTATCGATCATAATTTTTATTGAACCAATAATATAAATAAACTTTACCGTATCCCCTTCAGCTACAAAAATAAACTTTTAACTTTTATTAATTCCACTGATCAAAAAGTCAGTAATCTTCCTCTTTGTAAAAACAATTACAGTATCGATTATATTTTTATTAAAGCATGCACTTGACTCCGGATATGATTCACCGACAGGTTGCATCCTGAACGCCAAGATTTTCGTATTACAGAAGTCCATTCTGAAAACTTCGTGGTATGGAGGTAAATTTCGAGTTATGGAGGTAAAGCGTGAATCGAATTCGTCTTGTCTACGTAAATTTGTGTTATAGAGGTAATTTTTTGTGTCCCTTCGAGTTATAGAGGTAAAATATATCCAAAAAATTAGTTTGTGTTATGTATGGTAATTTCTTCGTGTTAGACAGGTTTTTCCAAGGGGATTAAAAATAATTCGTGATATCGAGGATTTCGTGATATCAAGATTCGTGTTAGCGAGAGTTGACTGTATGATTAGATATTTTTATTCTAATTTGTTTCCGATAGTTCCCATTGGTACCATCGATATCCTGCCATTCTCAGCTGGTTAATCCGTTTGCTTTAATAAAAATTGGCCTGTTAAAAAGAAGAAACTTCCGCAAAGCAGACCAATTAAAGCAATGTCTGGTTAAACCGTAGTTGGATAAAAGGGAGTCTATTGTAAAAAGGTTTGGTTGTTTTTTTGTTTTTTTTTACTACATGCAGTGTACTTATTCTTCAATCTTCAATAGTTTTTTTTCTATTGGTGCTAATTCAAATAACAATGCTGAAACAATTGAGTATTCAGCTGACATGTTCCCTAAAAATCATATTATTTATTTTTTGCATAGAAGTATTTTTAATTACATATCTATTTTTTAACTTATTACTTCTCAGTTCTGAAACTAGTAAAGAATGAGATAACGGATAATATCAGTGTAAATAACCTATTGAATCAATAATATGAATTGTGATTGAATATTTGTATAATGTTAAAAAATTTAATTCGTATCTTGTGCTGTATACCATCAGTAATTTGTAATAACTTTGATATAATGAAAGGATTTGCCAAAAGGTGAACTACAAAAAAATCTTTACTCTTTTGATTTTGAATTGTTAAAAATTAATGCAAAATTAATAAATTATAGTTAAAAGAAGTGTAATTTTGTATTTGTTGTACCTAAGTATGATTTTTCAAGCAATATTTTTTTAGTAGGTATCACTAAATTGCCACCTTCGAAACTGAAACGGCTGGATTTTGTCCAATATAATCATGTAGGTAAATGATTGAGGATTAACTTTTGCAGATGTAGAAATCTTTTGACATTTAGTATAGAATAGATTATTCTAATCTATAACTAAAAACCAATTAATTAATTTTTGTAGTTTCTATGGGTGTGCTAATTATTGTCGTGGTGTTGTAATCCAAATGACCATATGATGATTGGAAATTGAGGGCAAAAAAAGTATGTTTGTTGTTACTGTACATTTATATTTCTGATTGAAGTTCTGTAATATGTTATGTTAATATGCAGTTTTTAAGTAATTATAATATTTATTTTGTATATCAAAAGCAAAAGATGTTATTTAATACATGGATTCTGTATTTTTGTAGATTTTAAAGACGATTTGTATTGTTTTTATTGAATTGTGATAAAGACAGTTTTACGTTTATAAGGTATTTTTAAGGTGTTTTGTAAATAAATCAAATGAAGCATCAATGAGTTTAATTTTCCTGCTCTTTAGTTTAATACATCTGGCAGTGGCCCAAAAAAAGCCTACATTTTTACCTTGTTCTGGTTTAAATACCTGTTGTCAAGTGATCCAAAAATCCTTAAAAAAGGCGACCGGTTTTCGACCTTAAAGGGCGAACGTCTTCATTTCGTTCTTACGAACATGTCGATATTTTAAAAAACATTGAGGTTCTGAAAACATTTAAACATTGAATACACACGGACACACACGACAATTAAATGGCCACAAATTTTTTTCGATCAATAACGTGGCGGGGTGGCGCGGAGGTAGAGCCTAGACTGACCGCTTCCGGTGACAATGTTTTCCTTTTACCTCCACCCCTACTCTAATCATTCTTTTTTTTGGGCCACTTAGAACTTCTAAGAATGATTGCGTTTTCAGGCAATCTAGAGATGACAACAAACAGAATAACTCCTTAAAAAAATTAAAGTAATTTGAGGCTGCTCACAGATTATATTCTGAAAATATTAGATCACATTGGAATTTTAGCAAAATGTTTTTTACCTGAATGAGCAAAATGTCTGGACCTGAAGTATCCAGTCCTTCATTATCCGAGCGAGGTCGGTGAATAGAATTAGAAAATGCTGTTTTCTCACTTAAGCAGTGTTTCGCAAATGCAATCGCAAAGCTATAATTTACATGCAAGCATCGTAGACTCATCACAAATCTGCCTAGATTTGACGGCGATACTTGGTTTTCATGCAACGTAGGCAGACGAATTCGGCTGCCGCGATGCTGCAACGAGATTGTCAGACAGTCGAATAGTGTAAAGTACACGGCTTTGAGAAGAAGGCAATATTTGTATGCCACATTTTAACATCGTGATTTTTTACCATCAATATTTCTCGTAATATGATGAGTCTTTAGTCACATCTGACGACGATGGCAATGGCGGCAAAATCGCGCAATCGCGGACACCATTAATGACCACTGTTGTTATCAGGAGTTTTAGCTTGCTTGCCAGGCCTACTGCCGCAATTACAATTACCGCAATAGGTAAAAATACCTTAATCCAATATACAATCCCCCACCCCAATCAATTATCTTTAAAATTTTAACTACTTAAAATCTTAATTATAAAAGTTTAGTGAGTAATTCGTGTATAGTGTTCTCTGTTTTACGGCAAGTTTAGTGATACCACCACATCATTATGAACAAGATATTCATCTTCCCAAAAATTTCCCAAAATCCCCAAAACTTTCGGGGGGGATGTATCCCAATATCCCCCCCTGGGTACGCCCCTGTAAAATAGGTATCGCTATCAGTGTTACCCTCCGCAGGCACCAGCTCGAGGGTTAGTGTCAATATTATAATTAAGTCTCCATCTAAAGAGAGTACAGTAAATGGGATTTACATTTATACAAGGATTAAAAATACAGGTATCACATACATACCGTACATCTACTAAATACCATGAGTGTAAACCATTGCACAGCTATAATATATTAACTTTAATCATAATTAAGGTCCCAATAAATATCACTAATACCACCAAAATAAGAATTTTGTAGACAGAATGTTTTTTGGGTGTAAGCCCGAGTTGAACTACCGGTTTACAGAATGTCAAAGTATCAAGAGTCAAACTATGAGGTTTACTGAATTTTCTTCGACACCGAGGCTGACGTGAATTTTCCACGAATAGGTTGAGTCAAATGATGTGCCCCACCATGCTTATAATACTAATAGGCCTATTGATTTTAGTGTTGGTCTCTCGAACAGCCAGGGCCACGACATTTGACACCGACTGTGAGATCAGGCTGGTACCTCGCCACGGCGCAGCTCTCATTTGAATAGGCTCTTTTCTCTATTGTTTGAAATGCACAATGAGGTGTCTACGGCTAGTGGGAGCTAAGCAGTGATTGAAGGGGCTTAACTACCAAACAATGAAGAAGCCAGAGAAGTTCAGGCTTGTCTTTAACAATGACAAATGACTTTTGACTTACAATACCCACTCCTTCCTGTGGCATTCACATTTTTCAATAGTGGAATTCATGCAATCTGTACTGATTGCTATACGGTTTTTTCTTCAGAGTTGTAACACAATAATTGCATTTTTCGAGGTATCCAGGGGGAGCTATATGTGGAAATAGGCATAGGATCAAATTGATTCAATTTATTTATTACTATACTTATGGACTCGGTATGGTACAGTTAACCTTGAACTGAAGCACTATTATTTCTTCGACATAGATGGGATCACCTGTTAGTTTACCATCGTTAACAGTTTAAAGCAATGCGATTACTTTCGCCTTAGCATACTTTATTTGTGTCTAGTATCCAGTGTTCACGTTTCAGCTCATAAGACTCTTAAGGCCCTCATCAGCCTGTTTCCTTGTTGACCAACCCAAGTGTAAACCATATTAAACAAATTTGTGTATTTTTCGTGTATGTGTTTTCGTCAATATGTAAAGTTTTCATAGTTTGAGTGTGGAATGACACGGTCCTCCAGCCAAGGAAACGTTTTTTTAGGGTGGCATAAACTTGAAGGCCACAGGAATAAAGGAGCTGAGGAAGACCAGCCTTATGAGCCGAAACATAAACACTAAGCACAAATAAAATTTCAAAGAAAAATAAGTATAGACCATGTCAAATAACATGGCCCGTCCGTATAAGTCCAATGCTAAAATGAACATTAGTCTCGTGGGCAGACTGGGCTGTGTTATTTGATTTGGCCTGTAGGAAATTCCATTATTTTTGTGATCTGCGAAATTAATATTAGTACAATACTTTGCAAACTTTAGTTAGTTGTGAGTACAAGTAAAATTTAAATACCTATGTTGATTTTATAAAAGCCTATTCATTTTTCAAGGTTGATATAACTGGATAATCTGAAAATGTATAAATCAGAAAATATCAGCATAAAAGAGAATGAAAAGGAAAGTACCTCACATTATTCTCTTGTTACGATGTTTTATTCTATGGTTCAAAATTATAATAAATGATAAGCTGTATCTAAAAGTCAACAAATCACTGTTAATTACACAAACATTTGATTTTCCGTTTTCATCTATAACATTTTAGCTAGTACTGCTTTTTTATCATTACTGTACAATTTTAATCTTTCATAGCTATCGGTCTGGGAATTTACAGAGTTATCTATTTTAGATCCAAGATCTTAATTAAATCAACCCACATAAATTTGTCAACAGTAAAGTAAAAGTAGTGTTCTCAATCTCAATGGCTGCATGAGCTTCAGTCAGAAAAGAGTAGTTTTTTTCTAAACAATTACTAAAAATTATCTTTTTACTTCCCTTTAACATTAAACGTTTACTAATTTACATTTTACATATTCAATTGAAATATTTGATGTATATTAAATTAAACTTAGCAAGTATATGTTCTAAAAGAGCTATTTGAGATAGTTTTGCAAACAAGCAATCACCTGGGTCACCTGCCCCATTTGATGCTTGCAGTATAATAAGTGAGTGAGAGGGGAGAGAGAGGAGAGAGAGAGAGAGAGAGAGAGAGAGAGAGGAGAGAGAGAGAGGAGAGAGAGAGAGAGAGAGAGAGAGAGAGAGAGAGAGAGAGAGAGAGAGAGAGAGAGAGAGGAGAGAGGAGAGAGAGAGAGAGAGAGGAGAGAGAGCATAGCTGTCAACTACTGTACCTTGACCTGATTGTGGTGAAGATTGATGCAACAAATTGCATATTACATGCACACTGATGCTATCAGTGGAATACTTGACCTACCTTAGCTCCAACTCTGAGGCAAACTTTCACAAGTCATGACAGTGCATACACGTTAATTCCTAACATTGAAAGCTTGGAGAGTGACATTAAATTAAGAGAGTAATATATATGAGTTTTTTGTTGACTAAATTAAGTAGGCTATTCTATATGATACAGTTTTGGGTGGCGCTGCGCTGCTGCCGAAAGTTTGCTATTTGCTTAAGTAGTTAGTTATTCAACTATATCAGTGTTTCTCAACCGGTGATACGCGAAGGCCTTTCAGGTGGTGCGCAAGAGATTTACGAACGAATGCTGTCCCGTCGAACAGTAAAGTCGCACTTAATGCCATAACTTTGTTAACTTTTTCAGTATCTGTTTTGGTCATAATATGCCAATTTCGTACCATATTTTAGGAACTATTGTTTCTCTTTCATTTAAAGAGTAATTATTTTTACAAAACATTTTGGCATTAAAAAATGTTCTTTGCATTGAAGAAATTCTACCAGTTTTAAAGTAATTTATAACTTGATGAACTGTTTGAATGAAAGGTACGTAACCTAGAATATTTAATTTTGTTAATTTTTAATAAAAAATATGAGAAATTTTTAAGGTTCCAAATAACAGACAGATCATTTTCCCTATGTACCTAGACATTTTTTCACATTTCGAAATTTGTATTCAAATTCATAAGATTTTTAGCCAAATTGACTGTAAAATTCAACAGGTATGTTAAAACTGGGTGGTTTTAATTCAGTATTTAGTAGATCTAAACTAGAAGAAGCCATATATCAAGTTGTATTGAGAAATGTTGAGGAATAAGCGAGATATATAATTTTACTTATTTCCCATAAGGATAACATTGGGACAACCTACCGTGTTTACCACTTTCAATATCTTGGTAACCAATGGACATATAGCAGAGATTCATGACTATGCGTTGTACATTACGTTAATGCAATACGTTAGTACAATATAACGGTATTTTCCAACTCTATGGAGGATGCCAACTCTATGGAGGAAACTAGGTTACTGGGAACTTGTGGAATGAAGAAGTATGTTTAAGAAGTATGTTCTTAATACGTGGTCCAAGAGGACCCTCAAAGAAAATTGCATAATCCATAATTTAGTTGATCTATATTAGCAACCATTTGAATTTAAGACAAAACTTTGTTAACTTTTATTTGAGAACCTAAATAGTTTTTCTTGTACCAAATCAGTTATTAATATTCAATAGAAATTCCAACATTGTGAGTAAAATATTTTACTACTTATAATGTATTTTGACAAATTTAAGTTATAGTTACATATTTTGACTGTTCTTAAATTGTTTCCATTTAACTGACATTCTGAGTGAATCGCTAGCGCTACCTGGGGTTGCCGCCTGTAACCTGTTGAGCGTACTGCTTTACCATCTTGTTCATTTTCACAATACACGGTCTGTGGATGGTTCTATTTTACATCGGCAAATAGTATGATTTTTCTAAATTATTGGGCAACACCCTCCTTTATGAATTAATGTGCGGATCCTTTAGTCAATCTTCTCACACAAAAAACAAACACTAAACCCGGATCTCACAAGAATTTTCCCAAATAGATACTCCCCACCATAGAAAGTCATGTCATTTCGATCAAGAAATATTATGATCTATGGTAACAATAATATCTATGCCTCTCTATATGTAATAATATATACCTACCTGGGGAACTGCGTAATGTTTCATATCAGTGATATTTCATTTTTACCAGTTCATCCCATACAAAACATTTTTGTTTTTCTCTTTGTGTAAACTTTATTTTAAAACTCCACGCAATCATCATTCAACACCCTGAAATGAACTCTTGACAGATGGCTGGTTACAAACAGCTGTTAGTTGTGATTACTCTGTTCATATTTTCGTTATTTATTTTGGTGCTATCCTATACTCTTATATGAGCAATGTTATCGTCCGGCCGTGCGTGCTTGCTTGTATGCTTGCTTGTATGCTTGCTTGTATGCTTGCACATTTATCTCAAAAACGGCTCCGAGGATTTCTTTTAAAGTATGGAAATAAGTAATTTATGACTCAAAAACGTCTTTTACGCAGATTACTTGGCCAGAGAAAATCTAATAACGTAATAAATCGAATTTTAAAGTTGTAAAATTTTAACATTGCCTTATGGGTTGCCGTGATAGCAACGAAAATAAACAAGGAAAGTGTAAACAAATGAAGTAATAATAACAGCTGTTTGGAATCTACAGCTATCAAGGGAAAATACAGCAGGTGGCTTGAAGAGTCCATGGAGCAATAAAAAAGGTTTATATTGATACATTTTATGACATTGAGATATTTTATAGTAACTGGATGAACTGGTAAACATGAAGTAACACCGAGCAAGGCTCGGTCCACCAGGTACTCTATATTACTAATTCTGTAAGCGATTTTTTAAAATCACAATTGTGAGTTTGACAGCTCGCAGGATGATGGGAGAGGGCTCAAATTAAAGGTCTTGGTCCCATGGGGACGGGAAAAATATCAGATTATGTCCAAATCTACCAGAAAATGAGAAATAACGAAAAATATCTTCCATTTAAAATGCATTGGGATTGAAAAACGTCTACTTTGTTTACATTAAACATGTGGTGCTATTGCTTGATTCAAAGCCATATGCTAGATGTTGACAAGTGGGAATTTTTTTCAAAATGCAGCTAACTATGCACGTCCAATGTACTATAACAAAAAATATTTTAAATTTAAGATTTTACGATTTTATATTAACTAAGGGTTTGAGTTTTTTCATAATTTAAAATTATAAAAAGTTAAGTACGTTTGTTTAGTTTATGTTATAACGATGCAGATTTAATACCAAGTGATTTACATAATATATAATTACGTAAGGAAAATTTTTGCGCCGAAATTTTGGGCGTTTGGAAGGTCGCAGGATGATGGGAGGGGGCTGAAATTGAAGGTCTCCATCCCAGGGACTCGGGGAAAATACTGAAATTGTTTTAAGCTTGCTATAAAATGAGAAATAACGTCAAATAGCTGTCATTTAAAAACATTGGGATTTAAAAAGGTCTGCTTTGTTTACTTAAAACAATTTTCATAATTTTGTGGACCTAAAAGCCTATTTTCTAAAAAGGTATTTTGCACTATAGTAAAGAAGCATTTTGATTAGGGGCTATTAGCCCCTTCAAGCCTCTAGTAGTGTACTATTTTATTATACAGTAACTAATAAGCAGTGTTGCCTCTTTTGGGGATTTTATTGGTGGATTGAGTCCGACGGGTAATTTTTAGCGGATTTAAATTTTGGCGGATTCTGGCGGAGGGTTGGTAAATTATAAATTAGATATCAAGCAAATGTATGGTTATAATATATTTTTATAGTGATTTTTTTTACCCACATATTTAATTTACGGTCATAGATATGAATTGTGGGATAATTAGCAGTTGAAAGGGATTTTTGTTGAATTTGGCTATTGGATAGGGACAACTTGGGGATTTTCTTTCGTTTTCTATGGCTTGGCGGATTATTGGAGGATTTTTGCTTCTGCTAGGGATAAAATGGGATTTTTTCGCTAAACAGTTGGGAAAATTTCCTGGGCCAGGGTTGGCAACACTGCTACTAAGGCAAATATGGCCTTGACCTACATTCAAATCAAATCCACTCTTTTTGCGTAATTATATATTTATTGGGACAGGTAACGGTTTAGAACATATTGTTTCTGAGCTTTAAATAAGTTATTACAAGCTTTTGAAGGAAATCCTCCGAGCCGTTTTCGAGATAATTGTGCAAGCAAGAAATGAAACAATCAAAAACAAATAAACATTGCTCATATAAGAATATAGAATATCCAGCTTCTCTATATGTAATTTAAAATATTTAAAAACATTTATTTCGCAGGTGCAAATTCATACAGTTCAGTTCCCATTCATTGTCTCTCTAGCTAAAAGCTATTTGAGAGACCTCACAAAAATGCTCGCATATTTTACTTTTTTCACATCACGTATTACTTGTGAAAATCAAACAAGTAACAACAAAACGTTAATTCAAACCAAAACTTCGACTTGTATGGGAGTTTTTACAAATAAATATAAATATGTATGTACATGCTACAACTTATAATCTTCCCCTCCAACACATATCGCCTTAAGAAAAAGATTTTTAAAGTTCAATTTTTAAGTGGTCGCTATTATTACGGCTGTTTTCAGACGTTATAAATGTGTACAGCATGACATTTTGTATTTTGAAAGCAAAATAATCTCCCCTAGAGTATAGTTCATGAGATTGGGCGAGCGGCAAAAACTGTAAACTCATCAAATTTTCTGCTGAACCTCAGCTGAAATGAATAAATTAAATTTTTTTACCTGTTAAAACCTTTTTTACATTTTACAGGGCCGCTTACATGGAAATTTGTGATCGTAACTTATGATCGTATACGTTGATAAACTAAGCAAACAAATAACAAATGATTGCGCTAGCAACAGCGTACCATTGATATGCTCACCCGCCCTATTTGTTACCTCTGACTATAGTATAACTTTTAAAAATGCCAAGTTCCGTGACGGCAAACCCTGTTTATGAGACTAGCCCAATCTCTCCATTTTGAACTTGCAAATTTGTGTTCTTTTTAACCAAAAATGTAGTTTTTTCGATACATCGAAGATAATGATATTTTTCTCCCAAAAAAGCATCTAAAATAGCTCGAAAAAGCTATTTGGCTTGGTGGGAATCAAACAACAGAAAAACTGTTTTCATACCAAAAGTGTACAAATTTGGATAATTTGTTCAGTTAAGTGTTCTTTAATGCGTTAAAATTTGAATATGTGAAACTCAAATAATTTTTTTAAATTTTACATTTGTCATAACCGCGGTTGCTTTGTTATAGGTTATTTTGCCAATTGTAACCATTTTATGAGTAACTATTAATTTTAATTGAATTCATTTCTTGAATATGAAGCGGTTTAGAACTTGAAGTTCTAAAATGTATTTACTGTATAAATAATAATAGAAAAAGGTTTTTCAAAAGCTTTTTCCAATCTCATCCAAATTTTTTTCAAAAAAGTTGTTGACATTATCAGACAAATATTTGTTATTGTTTCATGCTGTGAGCCGAAAAGTTTCGACCAAAACTCGAGTGAAACAGATTCTCGACCTTAAAAAATGCTCAATAAATCTCACACTTCGAAAAAATAAGGTCTCCAATATGTAATAACCCACTTTCCACTTGAAATTCACTATTGATACCTATTGTCATATCTGATAATTTTAAACACTACAAATTCTCTGATTACTAATCTATTGAGAGTTAAGTTTTGGTTATTGCTGTTAACAAAAGGGACGGGGTATCCACATTTGGGGTGAGAGGTCGGCCAAATTTGGGAGGAGGGACTAACCAAAACTAGGAGATTGCCCTGGCAAAATTTGGGGGTTAGGGCGCAATTTTGACTTGTGGGAGATGGGCAACAACCGACCACGAAAGTTAACGTTTAAAACATTGCAGAACCGTTACCTACGTGGGGAATAGAGTGCGCTAGGGATGGGAGATATTGTTGTCCCAATTATTTTGTTACAGGTATAGTACCTGGTGGACCGAGCCTTGCTCGGTGTTATTTCATGTTTACCAGTTCATCCAGTTACTATAAAATATTTCAATGTCATAAAATTTATAAATAGAAACCTTTTTTATTGCTCCATGGACTCTTCATCCCACTTGCTGTATTTTCCCTTAATGGCTGTAGATTCCAAACAGCTGTTATGATTACTTCATTTGTTTACACTTTCCTTGTTTATTTTCGTTGCTATCACGGCAACCCATATGGCCAATGTTAAAATTTTACAACTTTAAAATTCGATTTATTACGATATTAGATTTTCTCTGGCCAAGTAATCTGTATAAAAGACGTTTTTGAGACATAAATTACTTATTTCCAGACTTTGAAGCAAATCCTCGGAGCCGTTTTTGAGATCGTTGTGCAAGCAAGCAAGCATACATACATACAAGATAATACTGCTCGTATAAGAGTATAGGATTTTTGCACCGTTTGGAACCAACGACCTTTAAAATATATAGACTGCTCATCTCGTTGTAAAAAAGTGAAGCCTTTGTGGGCGCTGCCATGTTGGCTATTATCTAAAAAAAACGAACAAACCGGAAAACTCACGGCCGTCACAAAACACTTCATCACTTCATCGACCTTTAAATTATTCAAAACAAGGAGGTTAGAGTCTGTTGTACAGGAGTTATTGCCACAATGCATTTGTTGATGAAAAAGCGGTTAATGAAAAGATAGGCAATGTGAAGGGGAGTAATATAGTAATTTAGGACTTGGCGTTCTTTGAACAGTAATTTAAAACGAAACGAATCTTTTGAAGACGACTAAAGATTCGAATAAGTTTTTAAAATATGTCAGAAATGCTGTACGGATTTATAATCTTAATACTTTTTGCGTATTTTATTTAACTGAAGTAAGATAACGACAAAATTAATTTAATTACGTAGACTCTTTGAAAATAAGTTTTTATATTCGATCAATTAAATGGTTCAATTCCCATCGCTGAATCGTTCGTTTTTCGTTTGTTAATGTAGAGTACGAAATTAATTCCACTTCTATTGCTAACCTAACGAAATTAGAGGGCCGCAAAATTAGAGGTCGTCTTGTGTCTGGCTGCGGAGTCACTTTTTGTGCACATCACTTTTTAAATTAGTACTAAAACCATTTAATCTATCTAATATTAAATATTTATCGATGTCGTCTACGATGTAAGATAAGTATATAATTAAATTATAAAACGATAGTAATACTATTGAAAACTATTTTTTGTTTTTATCATATAACATTTTGATGATTCAAAAACAACGACAAACGAAATTAGAATCATGTTCATGTTTTCAAGTCTTTGACGTTTGTGTTTAAAGGTCGGTGACAATCCTCCAGTAAGGCTTCACTTTTTCCTATCTCATAAGCAGTCTATATCAGTTATATGTCGTTGGTTGGAACCGGTTACAGCAAAAATACCTGTTACGGACAATATCGGCTGCAGAGGCATTGCCGTCTTTGAGTCGATGCAGTTCCAGTATCGATCATATGGTCGGCAGATAACGGAGACAATGATTAAGGCGGATTTCGCTACTAGGAACGCTGCTGGGAGATGCAAATGGAACCGGGATAGCGTTTCAGGTATTTAATGCTAATATTCTATTGTAACTAGAATCATCGTAACCGTTACGCGGAAACTGGCGTATTGTCCTTCCGCAGAGCAAATAACTAACCCAGGTCCAGGTACAGCTGGGATGGGGATGGAAGCCTTAAAGATTATTAACAACGTGGTCCTAGAGGACCCTCAAAGAAATGTAAATGAAAAAATCCTATATTGATATTTTTAGAGTGCAACTATTTGGATTTATCATGAAATGTTGTTTATTAACATGCGAGAACTGAAGTAGTTTTTCTTCAATTAAATAAGTAAATGAAGCATAATTGTAACTTAAAATACTGTAATTAAAATATGCATACTATTTAAAATATATATGTTAGATTTAAGTAGTAGTTATGTACTTTTACTAAGGTAAAATGGTTTTGATTGAATGTTTATCCCAAGTGAATCGCTAGCGCTACCTGGGGTCACCGCCTAGTAAAGTTCGTGTCAGAAAGGAAAAGAGAGTGTCGGACCGGTCCAGGTAGGCCCGGGCAGCCCTAATCCACTGTTGTCACAACACCTATTGTCGTGAGGCCGGCCGGCGACGGGGGTGGGCAGCCCCCACGCCTGTGTCATTGACTGCGGGCCGCTTCGAAATTCCTTATACCAGGAATTACTCAAGAAATAACTCGCCGGCCGGCCTCACGACAATAGGTGTTGTGACAACAGCGGATTAGGGCTGCCCGGGCCTACCTGGACCGGTCCGACACTCTCTTTTCCTTTCTGACACGAACTATACCTGTTGAACGTACTGCCTTGCCGACTCGTACATTCTTTTAGTTACAAAACAAAACTAAAACTAAAGACCGATTATTAAATGATAATGAATAATGATTTGT
The DNA here is from genome assembly GCA_035578135.1 of Flexamia atlantica. Lineage (NCBI taxonomy): Eukaryota > Metazoa > Arthropoda > Insecta > Hemiptera > Cicadellidae > Flexamia > Flexamia atlantica. Next base: position 9,754,521 of record JAQJVK010000014.1, read on the forward strand.
TTCCACTTTTAAAAATAAATACAAAAACAATATAAATTGCTTTGGACTACTGGTCACATTGTCTAGTAGTCGTGACCAGGATAAAAAATTCTATTATATAAAAAAACTTTAATTTGAGTCCAGTCCAAGCAAATGAATCTCTTCCGACTACTCAGGATTCTATTGCTTTGACACCCTCTAATTAATTGACTAATATTAAGAAACCAAACTAAGGAAATTGTTTAGATAATCAACATGTTGACACACATGTCATTGACACATTGACACATTGACATTTATTTTGACTGTAACAGCATCCAGGATCTCATAGAATTAAAACTTGAGAAATAAAAAAATTGGCACGTTAAAGGGTTGAAGTATTGTGATTATAGTATGTACACTACCAAAAAAATATGTTAAATGTAAGTAGTAGTTGTATATTTTGACTATGATAAAATGCTTTTGATTTAATTTTTATTCAGAGAGAGTCGCTAGCGCTACCTGGGGTGGCCGCCTAGTACCTTCTGAGCGTACTTCTCTACCGACACGTACATTCTCTTAATTACAAAAATACAACTAAAGAACAATTAATGAATAACTAGCAGCCTGCGTCACTTCGTGACTTAAAACAATTTCGTAAAATAGGCTTTAGTTTCATGTTGATTATGTATGGAGCTTTGCAGCATAAAATATCTTTCAATGAGGAAGTGAGTGTATTTTTGTGAATTCTTTTTTCTAGACTAATCCTTTGTGTCATAGAACTGGAATAGAATTACCAGTAATTGAACTTCTCATCGGGGCAAACTTGAAAAAATAACTTTTTACTTTAATCTTCAATATGTGTAATACATTCCTCACATAATTTGAGAAGTTCATTTATTTCATCTGCTTTAAAAGTGTCTATGTATACGTTCTACACTTTGAAATTTTGACAATGCAACAATATTCATTTCGCACAAAATGGGGGTCAGTTTACCTTGATCTTCATTACGTAACTTGGCGCATCTCCGTGTCTCAGTTTAAGAGTTTTCTTTTCAAAAGTATTGAAGCTTAATGTTAATTCTACTCAACATCTATGTGTCAGTTTCTTGCATTCAGCTTTGTTAGGTACTAAGAAAAAGTGGTAAGAAGATGGACAAACCACTGATCTACTGATGAACTAATATCTAAATAACAATTATAAAATAGCCATTCGTCGTAAACACAAATTATTCAACTCTCATAACGGTCAAGGAATAAAATTTTAGCAAGTAACATAAATTTCTATGAAAAGCCTTCATTAATAATAGGCATATTATCATTGAAGCATTTTAAAATGGCGTTAATGGGCAAGTTAACCCTTAACACCTCAATATCCTTCACATTCCATGTACATTTACAAAATACAGGTTTTAAATTTAAAATGTTTTTTAACCCTTGAATTTTTTAGGTTAATAATCAACTAATATTTCAAAAGTTTAAACGTTGAATTATCCATCAATGTGTTGAATCATGTATCAGTGTATATCCACTGTCAATAGTTTGTTAGAAAATCCCATCTCCAGAGCACCTCCTAAGTTACTTTATGTTCCTTTTAAGTTTGCTTTTTATGAAAATAAACAGTCCATATAGACGTCCATATAGACGTCCTGTGATTCTGTAAGTTGTGCGCAGTATATCGCCGTAGAGTGTGTTCGAGTGAACAAAATTAACATGGAAGAAGAAGTGGAAGGGTTAACAGAAGAAGTAGGAGAAAACAATGAAGTCCGTGGCAAAGGACTGATCAAGGAGTAGTCAAGAAAAAGAAGCAGAAGGAGAAACAAAAAAGAGGACAGCGACAAAAGTTATGACAAAAATCAGAAACGTTTCCTAACAATGAAAAAATTAATAGATAAAAAATGAATAATGAAGATTTTAATTGGGAAATGAAAAAATATCAATATTTTGAAAAATTATTCATGGTAACCTCTGAGTGATTTGGTGGTGGGGCGGTGCCAATGCGGGTGTGCCAGACGCTTTGCTTCTTGGAAATTTCCGGGAAACAAGACGGGACATTAGCGCCTCAGCCGCTTGTGACGCTGTCCCTGTATAATACGGGCCGGGCTGAAATACAAGAAGATGGTATGTAGGCTTTAATGCAGTGTCATTTAAAGTACATACAGTATAAAGTATACGTGTGCTAACCTGCACAGGCGCAGGTGGGTAGTGGGTTGCAGATTGTGGGTTGTGGTTTGTGGGATGTGGGTTGTAGCCTCGCCCAGGGCCGGTGTGACCCGCGCCTGCCCTTAGCCTCCACACAGGACACCTTCATGACCACCTCACATCTGCGCCTGCGTCGCCGCGAAACCTTATCAAGGCCACCTTTCAAACCACTTTGGACACCTTGATTACTGTATATTGCTAGACAGTTTTGCACTTTAATTTTAATGTTTATCATTTTGCATGAATCGGCCTATTGTATTTTATGTAAATAGGTATGTACTTTTTCAATGGGTTGTTATTTTTGGTGTTTTAATAGTATGAGTTAAAGTTTGCTAGTTCAATGAAAAATAAATGTCAATATTGGCTTTGGAACCTGATGCGTCTTTAAATAATGGCAATGGTTTATACTTATGAGGAACTAAGTAGTTTTTGCTTAAGAAAAAAATACAATAAGTAACTTGGCAAATCCGTGTGGAATTACGCTCAGGAAAGTGGTACATTTCGAGTCCTTTGGTCTTTTTACGTAATTAATCGGCACAAAACACTTAAATATAAGGGAGAATTTGATTAGGATTATAAGGGAAACCTCGCATGCATGCAGAAAAAGATCATCCATCGTATTTCTCTAGCCAGGAAATGTTAACCTATTAGCAAAACAAGTGTTTATGCTATGACTTTCCCTACCATACAGGAATCAATGTTCTCTTAAAAAATTGGTTTAAAATTGAGTAATAAAAATTATAAATTTGAGAATACAAATTTGCGGAATGTACGGAAATACAAATTGTAATGACGGAAATACATATTTCCGTGATTTTCAAACAAATTTATCTCTTAAGGAATGAAAAGAATTCCTAAAACAACAATATAAATTATTGATCAAATAAATACAGTTTTATATTGTGATGGAGTGGATCATCTACACAGTTGTACAGTACCAATTTCATTAATTAATTAAGTGAATAGTTTGAGGTTTATTAAAAGGTGAAGATTTTAGTCAAATTGGAATGAGGCAAGACAATGACCCTTATCAAGGAGAAGGCGCCCTCATTACCCTGGCCTGCCAGCTTAGTGTTCGAAAACAACTCCTCCAGTTTCTAAATATGAATAAGAATGTACATTTATAGTGCAATATTTAATCTAAAAATTGATGGAATAATCTTTTCATATGCGTACAACCCATAATTATCGGCCGATTTCATTCTGTTAATTAGCACAAATAAAAGGTAGTGTTATTATTTTCTCTTTAAATTGGTAGTATTGTTGGGAAAGTAAAAAAACTTAATTCTTATTGTCTGCTTATAATTTGTATCTTAACTGTGACTTTTTTATCTTTTACGCTTCATTTTCGCCTTATCCTCAAATTATAAGGTCTTTACATATTTTTATATCACGTTTTACATTTTGTAGCTTTTATTGCATTCTACCCTTCTTTCAACATTGTAAACTGTTTTAACTAATTTTATTAGATGCACTTCTTATCAGGTAGGAAATTAGTGTACAATTAGAGTCATATTAATCCTCAAGAGAAAAATGTAAGCCTATCTTATTTGTTATTTTAAAAATCGTACTTTTTTCTGGTTTATGATAAGAAAACGATTAAGTTATTGTTGTTCAATGTTAAGAACTAAATGTAATGCTAAGAAAAGAAGGAAAAAGTTTCGGATTCGTACCAGATTAAATTGATATATGCAGTACATATGTACATATAAATACTGTATATTATTAAAAATAGAGAATATTAAAATCAATAAAAAATAAATAAAATTCAAAAAAAAAACTGAAATTTAAAATCAACGAAATAAAAAACACCCATCGCGTTCTCTTCACCCATAACCTACCGTCTTTAAAATCCGACGAATCTAGGTCATTGAAAAATCGAAAAACGGCGTGCGCTTGAAACAATGCCCCCTCCCCCTTCCCCCTCCGTCGGGTGAGCCGCCGAGCTCTCTCTCTCAGCGCGAGCTCAAGCTCAGTCTGAGCTCGACGCCCGCCGCGGTCAGTACGCCATGTGACGTGACGCGCATCGTAACCATGGATACGCGCTACGCCCCCGTGCGCGCCAAGCCGCCGTCTGCGCGCCAGAGGCTGACCACATGCGCCGCGCACGTGCCTTGCTTCATCTGCGCCGTGGGGATTGTCCAGGTACAGGGAGGGTTACGGGTAGGGTGACCAGATGAAAATTGTGACAAGTAGGACAATTGGGTTCAAATAGGAGGACATTTGCTAAGAAAGGAGGACAACGATAGATTTCCGAATAAACACCTTTATTTTTAAGAGTATACAACTACAATAGAATAATATGCAAAGGTATAGTTGTCCTTAATATTAAAAAAACTTATTTGCTACTGTATAGCGGAAAAATAAAAACACACTTGTTCTGTTTTAATGAAACGTAAATAAAACATAAACTCTTTTACCTGATATAGTAATACAAGATAAAGGTATTAGCCATTAATAAAAAATGATTATGTATTAACTAATGGTATTTAGAAATGTGAATGAAAATAAATAAAATTTCATAATACAGTGGATAATTAAAAAAACCGAAGAAAGTATCAAACACTTTTGTAATTACTACCATAACAGCGTAGTAAAATGTATGAATATGGATTGTAGTTCTCATAATACAAAAATGCATATTATGTCTTTAATGCATTCATAACAGTCTGAAATATTTTTAAAACATGTACAAATTCACAATCCAATTGAAAAGTATACGAAAAATCTGTATTGTGAAACCAATAACTTTCAATTAGGCCTAATATGTTATTTGAAGTTACCAATACTCTGTAAATGCAGCTTCTAATGCATATGAGTGTAATACTAAAAGTATACACTAAAGGTACTAAAAAATGGCAATAAAGGTAGTATTAAAGGTATACTAAGGTTTAAGACCTTCATATAAAAAATACATAATAAAATTGTCTAGTATTCTATCCGCCCTCGCAGTCTACCATCCAGTCTACAGTAGCCTTGCGTCTTGCCGCCGGCCGCGTACTAGCCTACAGACAAGCGACACTACGCTCGCAAATCGGCATACTCATACAACGCGACATCTACACCATACAACTCTGTGCCTGCTTTAAGCAGCATCACCGTCCTTGAGTGTACTTTACTATGGCAGAAGCCTAGTTATGTATGGTAATTATAGTTTTTAAAATATCTGTCTCGAATTTTGAAAAAGCCGGACATTTTACGTATTTTTTTAAATCCGGGAGGACAGGAGGACAAGTGTTAAAAAAGAGGACATGTCCTCCTCAAGCCGGACGTCTGGTCACCCTGGTTACGGGGCGTGGTCCTGATAATCTGTATAAGGCTGGTGTTAATTTAATACAGTAACATTGGGGTTTCAGATCGGCAACTGAACTTATGTCCATTCACGAAAATTTGATCAGAACTTCCTTTGAGCTCTATGATCAAAGATCCGATGAGTCCCCAAAAAAGTGGGTTAACACCTTTAAAATCACGTTTCAAAACGGCGGTTTTTTGTAATGGGATATTTTTTTAGAAAAGCCCCCCCTTTTCATTTTTTACCTCCATTTATCAATACAATGTCTTGGGACCACCTCCGATACTTTTTGGGTAGTAAATACTTAATTTCGATCAATTGTTAATTTTTGGCGGCCATCTTGGATCCAGTATATTGGATATAAGTTATTTTTCTCTATTGTAAAGATGGTATTGTGACACATCAATTCAAAGTAAATTTTTACGCTAATTAGCCTACAATGCCGCAATCCGTTTTTGAAAATCTTGATTCGTTTTAAAGATAAACTCAAATTAATATTCAGCCCTACACATTTCTTATGGACTTATCGCACATTGAATCTATTTTTTATTATTTTTCCGATATCTCCAGTTCAAATTGAGGTATGAAGTTCATTTTGGTCTTAAAATGCTCAGTATTATACGGGCTTTAATTTGAGCTATTGCTCATTGAATTCGGACGAGTAAGAGACGAGTTATAATGTTCTGTTCCAACTTAAAGCCCAATTTTTTAATTATTCTATTTTAGTTAAAAATTAATGTCTCAAGTTCTAAATAAGACACAACGTTCATTCTGATCTTAAATTACTCGTTGAATTATTTGCCTTCTTTTACTGTACTAATTTTAGCAACAAGCTTACGGACCGGGGCCATGTAATTTGATTTAGACTGTAGGCCGTGCCTTGCTTCATCTGCACCGTTCCAGAATTTATTGAGCCAATTACTGGGATTATTTTATTTACTTTTTTATTTTTTATTTTTTTGAAGAAACGGAGGTCCATTAAGGCTCGACCCTGCCATGTTTAGCTTTACTCTGAGGTAGTAATTTATCTCTGGAGCAGTATATTTTAGTTTTCTTGCAACATTAGCCTATTTTAAATGTAAGCATCAAAGTTGGTGTAACTGCAATTAAAATTGCCAGTTTAGGGCCTACATAAAATTAATAACAGACAAAATATGCTAGAGTATCCAGATTGATGGTATAGCAATGTATACGTGATATTGTTTTTTATAAATAGATTTACTTTATAAACGAATAACACTTTCCAGTGATACAAACTTAAATAAAAGCAAATTACAGAGGTCGACAAACTGTTTCCAACTGTACAAACGAAATTAATTTTAACGTGCATGGGCCCGTGTCGATGAGCAATGCATGGGAATCGCTGATTCGGAATAATTTGATTTAATAAACAATAAATAATGATCAAAGTTATAAGTTTTGAGTAATTGCACTGAATTACTTTTACAAATTTATGTTAATTTTTGAACGCTTGTCATGAATTTAAATTTTGATTTCCTTAGTTGCGAGGATGTATTTATGCGCACACTCGTATATATGCGCACAGCCAAATAAAAATTGAAACAGAATAAAAATATAAAATTAATTAAAAATTAGATGTTAATTTTTTTTGTTACTTGAATTTTTTTAAATATTTTATGGTTGTGACTCTTAAAGATATAAATGACTGTTATTGAGAAGTGGTGCTAAGGAGAAACTGTAAAGCTTGTATAGCAAAATACTCCCAATGTAACATAACTTAATGATTATATATGAACAATAGAGTCTATTTACTAAAAGTTTGAAGTTGATCAAGTGAATGGTTCCGATAAGATAAATGGTATGAATAATTTTTCATTTTATATACATATCGACACTAAGGATAAATTAAGGGAGTTTCTTCGAATTTTCTATATTACTTAGTAGAATCCGTTAGAATATAAATACAACGAGCTAGAACTGGATGAAAGTCCTTCCCAAAATATCTACAACTCTCGTTTTAAACCTTGGGAATCCAAAATTCCATTAACACAAACGTAAACTTACAAATATTCAAAATTATCTTGATTGGTCGGTGTGCGTTTCTTAATGTTGTATAAGCCTATAAATATCTTTGAGAAAAATACAATACAATACAATACAATACAATACAATACAATACAATACAATACAATACAATACAATACAATACAATACAATACAATACAATACAATACAGTACAATACAATGCAATGCAATGCAATGCAATACAATGCAATACAATACAATACAATACAATACAATACTATACAATACTATATAATGTGATTTGCTCAGAATGCATCGTCATTGCTTTGCCAAGAAGTTCTGTAACACCCTGTAGTCGCACTGTACAAACACTGTGTTGGGACTTCGGCCCCTGAGTCAGTCACATATCGGTAAACACGCACAAGCTACTGAACCCGCAGCTGCAACTTTATGCTTTTTGAATAATTTTCTCCTTTTCACCATCGTTATTTTTACAGTGAAACAATACATACTGGGCTTCTTTCAGAACGTTAGAAAATTTTAATCATTGAATAATTGAGGGAAATATAATTGGTCTTAGTTACTAGAGAACACATTGTATATAGACCAAAGAGAAGACTCCGTTTCCGCCTGCAAGAAAATGGATTTTTCCATTTTAATCTACTCTGTTTTGAGACCAATCATAGTGCTAATGAAATTCAGTATGTGATCGTAATAGCTTCCTTTGTCAACAAACTATACGTTAAAATATTTTAAGGTTGTTTGCTAATCAAATAAAGATATTAATTGTACTCATTTTTTGATATTTTAAGTCTCAAAATTCGAGTATTTTCAGAAAATTTAGCTTATTTTAGAATGCTTACCGCAGAAGTAATGGAAAAAAATTTAAGACGTGAAAGGTGTCATAATGACTGATAAAAATTTGAGAAATTACAATTTAAGAGTAGATTTGATTGTTAATGCCACAATCTAATAATTCTGATAGGATTAAACCGATAAAGAGTGCCATTGAATTCATAAGCTATGGGTCCGTAGGCCTTAGGGAGTAAGGTAACCTCTGTATAGTATTCGATTTTCTACGGACCTTGCCAAAAAGTGTCAAGAAATGATTGTATTTTCCTCCTGGAGTGGGAAAATCATCAAAGTTATATTTTTAGCTCTAGAAAGACAAAGAATAACTTCAGCCACGCAACGTATGTATTAAGAAGAGCTGTTTTTCACCCAGTGAGGTGAATCATTGTTTTTCTTCATCTGTATACTGGAAAGCCAGCTAAAACACGGGTCATTAAAATATCTCAGTTTAAAACATTCAGTAGGTACCTCAGTACCTAACGACCCCTGATTACCATTGTTAGTCGACCTCGAGACTATATAAAAACGCGTGGTTCGTCGAATATTTAAGGGGATCCGCCACCGATAATTCGGTATTTATTTTTTTTTGTCAAATTTTGGTTTTTTTTTTTTTGGATAGAACATGTATTTCTGAACTTGTATACAAAATTTTGGGCGAATTTGAGCAGTTTTTCATATTTAAAAAATTATTATTCGAAAATTGGTATTTCGAAGGTAGGTAAGTTTACTTAGTGCATCTGTGTCAGCTCAACTTTGTAAGCCGATTCCCGAAAATTGTGTTTTCCCCCGTTTTTTAGCACAAACAGTTGAATAACTTTTTTACTACAAGAGACAATTGACTGAAATTTTTACCAGTGAATCTTCATACTGTATTGATGATTTGTTGGTATAGAGAGCTTTGTACAGTAATTTTTTCATAGGTAAAAAAATTTTATTTGAAAATAATAAAATGAAAAATATTGTTTTTTACGTAAACGTGTATAAATAATTTCCTATTTGTGTTACACTAGTTAAAATACCGGGGAATATTCCTATGATTACAATATACAAATTAAAAAAAAGATTATTAAAATTCATCCAAAAATAAAAAAGTTATTCAAAAGTTTTTAAAATAAAAAAAAACGTAAAAAAACTAAAAAAATTAAATAAAACGTAATCAAAGGAAAAAAATGGAGTTGTTATATATATATTTATTCTTTTTAGGTTAATTTGAACCAGTTTTGGTAGTCAAACTTTTATTTATCCAAAAAAATCAAAAAATCTCTCGTATTGGTGGCGGATCCCCTTAAAGTAGTCAAACGAGTCATCTTAAACAGTCCTCTCTAGTGATGGACAGTTCGACTGTTCTCGGCGGATAGATTCAAGAATTTTTAATAGAAATGTAAATATATTCTTTAATTTATTAATTGTTTCTAGCTGTAAAATATAAAACTAATTAAATTGATCTGTTGTTGATAAATATAGCGTTATTATTGTATTTTAAACAGTTTACTATTTCCCGTACGGTTTTCCATACTTTTCCAATGTCCAATTTTATAGCTTAGATGTTTGGTATTTATGAAAACCATGAAATATCTCACGAATTTGATGAATTGTGAATTAAGTAATAAATCAGAGGACGCAAGCCTCCGAATGACGATCATATGAATGAATAGTTATTTTGTTACTTTTGAACATATTTTTTAGGAGTTTGGATAACTTTTCCTCATCTCTTATTTTACTAAAATACAATCAGCTTTGTCATCACAAAAAATAATTCAAAAATAGGAACTTCAAACTCAACTAAAAATTAAAATATTTTTTTTAAATGTTAAACTTGGTGTTTGCAGCTTGTTTAATTTAGAGAGGTAAATGATACAATTTTAAACACAAGCAAATTTCCTGAGTTTGATTCGCACGATGAATCGATTCTTTTGCAACATGATTCATTTGGCGAGTCGTTTAAATTGAACGATTCGTTCGCCAGTCACCCGCCACTCTTTCCTGGGGCCCTATTTTTGAAACGGTTGAGAGTTGAGAAGTGAGTCACTCGTCAAGTCACCTGCCAGCTGATGGTAGCATTGTTTAAACCACCACGTGGGATGTCAATGTTTCAGACGATAAATCTGTCAGACTATAGAAATCCAAATGTAAACATTGACCAATTTAAGGAATTACCTTAATATTTTTCGTGGCTTTGGCTTTAACTAAACTATCTTGGTATATTTATAGTTCAATTTATTTTTAAGGCATTTTATAAATAATTCAAAGACTATCCGAACGCATTTAAATATAGTATCAACAATTTAAATATAGTATCAAAAAGTAAACATAACCTGATTGGAAAGGTTTTCTATGATTAGGCCTAATATTACTGCTTCCTTCAAAAGAGAAGAAGAAGAAGCTTGTTTCCTGTCAACTCAAACGTTTTTACTCAACAGCCTGTTGCTTGTTGAGTAAAAATGGTTGGATTGGTGAGATACTCAATGCATTTGACATCTATATTCAAATTATGAATTTTTAAGAATAAATGCCTATTCGCAGATATTGAGGGGCTGAATTATAAGTTAGTTAAGAATATTTTTATTGTTGCTTGTGAATCCATTTTATAAGGCTTATACTTAGTAGAAACAATTAACTTGAGGGATGAGTGACTCACTCACTCACCAACTCACCCATTTCAAAAAAGGGTCCCCGTTTCAAAAATTAGCTACCACGGCCCCAGCTGGAACGTCGCATCAACGTCGTGACTTGTGTAATGCTAATTGCACAGGTGGCGTGAGCTTCGCTCAGTGAAGGTTACGCCGCTGCAGCCACTGAGTCAGGGTCGAGCTGCGAAGGTTTCAGCGTTTCAGCTCTCGACTTAACTTCACTAATCTGTCCCCAACGCTGTAATCGATGTGTAAAACAATTCTTTCCGTTTGTTACGAATTAGAAAGAGTCGTTTTTAATAGCCGGGACTGAAATAATCGATCTCATGGTATTGAATGTTGTCATATTTTTCAGGCTTTAGCTGTGTTTATTTTTGTAAAACATTATGAAAACCTATAGACATTTTCAAGTGTAATATGTGACCATCTACAATCCTCTTAGAATTTGTGAAATGAAATGAAAAAGCGGTTTATTTACATAAAAGAATCTTTACAATTGTTGTGTTTCACATAGGAAACTGGTCTTGCCTACGACGCGTACGAAAGTAGCGATTTGCGGCCGTCTGTCGGGTTGGCTGCAACGTGAAATAATACATATTAAGTTAATTATTATTTGTATTCAAACGAGCATTGGAGGAAGGTTCCAGCGTGTAATTCTGGGAATAAGAATAATTTTCTCAGTTTAAAAATTTTACTGAAAGCTTAGGTGGGCAGTTCATGTCCGTGAAGACCTTCCAAATCCAAAATTTGGTGGCCGTGGGGTCATGATACTCCTGACCACCTTTATTGAACCGCCATTAAGAGAAATAACCTTGCAAATGGTTATGATTTTGAAGCGAAGTTAAAAAAGTAAATCAATCCAATTAAAAACCCAAAATGCTTAATTTATTTATCGTTGTTATTTTACGATTTATACGTTGTTAGTGATTTTGGTCCAAATATTTCGGTAGTTCATATTTGTTTCAGTATTAGGTAAATATAATTTCATCATGATGGAGTTGAATTTCGAGATATCGGTTGTTTGCAGGATCAAGCAAACATCAAATACTCGATTGGGAACATCGATTACATCAGCAATGGAGACGCAACGTGTTTCGGGTGTTGTTTTCCCATCTGCAGTCTGTGTTTACTCCTTCACTGGCTTACTGACTGCTTCCGTGTCTGCAGCATGTCAAGTCTGGTTTGGAGCAGATAACAGTTAAAACTAATAATACCTCTTTTGGCCCTCTTCAAATAACTTTGCCTATTCCGTCCATTAGTCTATATTGCCTGGACCTGGAATATACTCTGTTAAGCAAACTTTCCGCTGTGAAAAGTGCACTGAAATAGGATGTTCAGGATAGGAATGCAATTAAAATATCGAAAAACCTATGGCAAAATTTTGCAAGTCCAAAGAGTGATTGAACTATGTTCAGAAACATGAATTGCTACCGTGGAACACAAGATTTTTTAAAACCTTATTAGGGGAGATTTGTTTGTTTTCAAATCTCAAATAGTAGTTTATCTACGACCATTGCAATAAGCACCAATTATGGTATTACATTAAACATTATAATGATATACATTAAAACACCAAAAACCAAGCAGTACTCTAATGACGACTTTAGAGTACTGGAGTCACTTTAGAGTACTGGTTCTAGACCAATGAGAGCTCGGCATTTGACGGAAGTGGTGTCATAATAACAATTACGCAATACGCACATCAGCTGATGGTTGCATTATGATTCATGTTTGAGTTTACTTATCCCATCAGCTGATTGTTCCACAACGATTCATGGTTCAGTCTGCTTATTTGCCTAACCTCAAATTTTAGTTGACCTATTCCATCATTAGTAAAAGTCATGAGTTTTGTTTAACTTCGGGGGGAAATTTGTCGTATATTGTTGGTCGTAGATAAAATATTGTATGCAACGATTGTATTATGCCTTTAAGCCACTCGTGAGATATTTAGAACACTCGCTTCGCTCGTGTTCTAACTTACATCTCACTCGTGGCTTAAAGGCCATTGCACTAATCACCAATACAGTAACGATATTACAACTAATGTCATAATGAGGTCCATTATTAAACCAAATACAAACTATTGCATAAAGTAAGTTGAGCCTAGTTGGGCTGCAGAAATTAGCGGACCTAGCGGTTTGACTGCAGAACTAAGACTGTACACAAAATATTTTGATTGAGTTGTATTAATTGGATTGAATTGCACTCGTCGTAAGCGCTAGTTGCGTGAGCCCAACTACGTTACATCAGCTGACCCTGCACTCACCTTTCTTTTTTCCTTACACCATAGTTTATAGGGACCTCAATAACGTAATTGTTTAAAATTTATTTTGACACAATATTGTGAAAAGAGTTGGAATTGTGCTTTGAAGTTTAGTGAATGTTGTAACTGTTGTTCCAAATCAACAAAACTGAGGGAAACCTTGACCAACGCCGGTCCAAAAACAAACATTCGAACGAATACCAAAAATAAAAACCTACAAAGAAACCAAATCCACTTGACCCACATTAAGCCTCGATCATGGCCGCAGTTATAACCGGTTTTATTGGAAATTCGTGAAATGTCATTTTTGTCTCTTTATCTCTCGAATTTACTGACGGCCCACGAGTGGTGACAGAAGGGCTCTCAAACCTATCAAACGACATCATGCAATTTTGAAATCCGAAATAAAGTAGGCCTAAAACATCTGTTTCCTAATACATGTGACCAACCGGCTGTGAGTAATTATGAATCTCGTAATTTTTATGGCGCCATAACTTTTTGTTTTTATGTCTCCAGATGCTAAAAAACACACTACGTTATCCCAATGTTAACCTAATGGGAAATAAATAGTACCCCCGTTGCAGCAGACCTGCATACTCAGCGAATTTCAAATGCAAAACAACACATTTCAATCCAACATAGCGAGATTTGACATGTTTTGGTAAGCTCCTGAATAACATGGGGAATGAGTATGCAGGTTTGCTGCTAAGGGTATATTAAAACTGGTGGTTTTAATTCAATATTCAGTAGATCTGAACTAGAAGAAGCTATTTACCAAGTTTTATCAAGATGTATGAGGAATAAGCGAGATATAGAATTTTACTTATTTCCCATAAGGTTAACATTGGGACAACGTACTGTGTTTACCACTTTCAATATCTCGGTAACCAATGGGCATAGAGCGGTGGTTCAAAATACTAAATTGTTTGTTTTTTTGAGGTGAATTCAATGGTGGTAACAAAAATTCGATAAATTTGATTTTCCTATGTAAAAAACTCAAAAAACCCATTTTTGGGGGAGTTTATCCCCCTTTACCCCCCCTTCCGGTGGTCCGATCGGGCTGGTTTACGAACTCGTCCGAGGGATTACCACTTTACATGTCTGTACCAAATTTCATTAAGATCGGACCATTTTTACGGCCGCTATCGTACTTACAGACACATGACACACATATATATATATCTAAAAATTCGAACGAATGGTGTTTTCTGCTTCTGGTGGCCCCAAAACGAAAAGTTATCATGGTCTCGGGCTTAGGTCTTACCATGAGACCTACGGTAATAGCTTCTTCCCTATAGGGGAAATTCGCTAAAATTCTATATCTATCATATTTCTCAACATATCCCGGATAAAACTAAATATGAGTAGTTGGATAAAACTTTATCTAGTTGGTATATAGTGGATTACTGCAAAAACAATCTAACACTCAAACTTCCATAGCAGCAAACCTGCGTACTCATTTCCAATGTTATTCTTATGGGGAAAATTGTTGTATGCTCATTGTAGGATTTAACCCTTTTAGTGCCAGGATCTCGTAGCGAGACTTGCACACTAACTACCGCTAGTGCCGGGATCTCTTAGCGAGATCCTGTCTCTAACTGCATAGAATGCCAGGATCTCGTAGCAAGACGTTTACATTTTTATACATATAAAATATATTTTTCGTTTTTACTGGCTGGAATTCGTGCCAAATGCCTTTCTATAATCAAATCTTTCGTTTCATGTGACTTTTCTCCTAAACTGTCTTTATGATTAGCTGAAATTACATACTGAAATCCAAACAGCTGGCTGGCAGACAAATAACCATGCATTTCTTATGGCGGTGATGCAACATCGTTTGTGTAATTTTTAGGCTATGTTTTTGTTCTACCCAAGGAGGTTATATTACTATTCTGGAGGTAGCACTGTCTTCACAAACAGCATTGGAAAGCGTGCCGCAGTTGGTACTAACTGATGTACCGTTCTTTGAGTCGATTCAACTGATTCAAAAACTGATGTAATCATTTCGGAGAGTTGAATCATGTTGATCTGATTCTCATTATGATTGAACGGTTTCTTTGCCTTGGAACAGGTAAGGCCAAATACGATATAATATAAATAATAGAATAGAAAATGTTATTTTTTAAAACCTATGAATAAAGAATAATTAATTTAAAGTTCAATATATAAGTGTTAGTATCCGGCCAGTAAATGACAACTTCACGCCTTATGTACAATTAATTTTGCCATCAGCCATGTTATTATACAAACATTACTGTCGCTCAGCAATATTGTACCACTAAAAGAAAATTGTCCTACTATTTATGTTGCTTACCTGCCAAGTTTCTACCATAATTCTCGTATTTGCATAGTGACTGATTATATCAATTACTTTTAGCCCAGGTATCTGTTTTGCTATTTTTACTTTATTTTGCCATTAAAGATATACCCAAAAATAAATTAGGTGAAGTTATTTTCAAACAAAAATCACCTAATAAGTACTCGTTAGCAGTTTATTATGAGTGTTTAGTTCGTTGTTTAAAATATTATTGATTTCCGGTTCCGGAATGAACCAAGCTCAAAATTGAGTCGTGACTCGACTGAATCACTCGATTGATTCGTTCATTTTGGGAAGTCGGTGAAATTGAGGTATTTTGCAAAGGTTGGTACTAACTGATGTACCATTTTTGTGATATTTTGTTCTAAACAGCCGACACGCTGTTTTACTATGGAGTGCTGCCTCCAGTATAGTAATATAACCTCCTTGGTTCTACCTATAGGGTTATAACAACAAGTACACTGGATTGGTAACCCAGGCCCCGCAACGCGAGTCGCCGGCAGTGGTTGCGTTTAAGATTTTGCAGGGGCGTTGGGGGAATGCATTTTTTGCCGGCTAACCTGTACTGACCTTCTAGTTAAATATTAATTGTAATTATTTATTAGTTATATCAATACATCTATTATAGCAAGCTTTATCCGTAAAACTACTCCCAAATCCGTGCGGTTTCAATACGGTTAACAATACAGTTTCGCGCTTTTTCCCCCAACGCCCCTTCAATTCGGCTTGCTGCAACCCCAACGCACAGCTGTGTTGGCTCGGAAATCACGACACGAGCCTTACGGGGAGCGCGCTATCCAGTTGTATTTATTTGCATCGATGGGTTATAATTGAAATATAGTTTGTATTTTGTTATTGTGGATTGTTTAAATGTTAAATATGGAATACGAATACTGTTTTAAGGAGGTTGCTTAGTGACGTTGTTCAACTCTGCATTGTTGCAAGGTTATCGTTTTATTTTGTTAATTCATAACCTATTATAACAGTAAATTGATGTTTTATACATGGTTTTTACTTGTTTTTTTACGTAGTTTCACATAAAACTAATAAAAAATGCATCAGAGTAAAACCTAAACATGTTTTTTTTTAGTGTAAACATAACAAATGAGTATGATGCAACATTTTTTTTTAATTTATTAACATTTCTTTTTACCAGAAACTTGAAATTTGTCTTTCTTCTTGTCATTTATATATAATAGAAGTATTTAGAAACAAATAAAAAAAAGATTTGTTAAAAAGTGTTAATAAATAAATGTTTGGTGATTTTTCTCCAAACCCTTACATTTTTGCTAAAAAAGGCCTGGCACTTCTTGCAGGTAACAATGAAAAAAACTTCTGCACTTCTGCTAAATTGACGTTGCAAACGGCGTGTCAAGACTGTACAACATGTTAGTCTTTCTAATTTTACGGGGATTTAATTTTGAAACAAAATAAGGAACTTAACTTTATTATTAAACATACGAATATAGTGTTAACTTTTACCGTTCTTATACGGTTTAGGTTTAGAATAAAACGCCAGATTAAAATATTTAATTTATTAAGATTAAATAATCATAACTCAAACTTGAAATAATAATGACGAAACTTAAAGTAACCAAAAACTTATTTCAGTAACTCTTCTTAAGAAATAACGTGACACATCAATTGACAGCAATAAGCCAACTCGCAAAATTGCCGAAGTACAACCCCCGTGTTTTACCCCTCTTGAAGTAGGATACACTTGCATACTCAAGGTGGGTTTGTGTCAATCTGAAGAAACCTATACCGACCTGAAACCTAAAACCTAGTAAAGCTTTGCTAATAACTAAAACCTAAAATAAAATATAGCACTGACTTTGAATCTGAGGTATACAACCCTTTCCAATTGTCAAAAGAGTGCTAGTTTTGTCCGAGTTAGGATTAAAGGAGCTGGTTGCAATAAATCAACAGAGTACTGATGTCAGATGTTACTCTTTAAAATTTAGAAGGAGGTAATATATCTAGTGACACAGAAAATAGACAATAGTCAACTTATTATTGGTGTATGACGTGTAGAATAGAAAATTTAAGGTAGATAACTAAAATAAGGGGTTGATAAACGCATTAGAAGCACCCTCTATTTAGGCTTCGCAGACGTCCCGGACAGTCCGGGTTTCAGGCTTGCGTCCGGAGAAACGTCCGGGGTTGAATGTTGTCCCGGTTTTAGTCAGCCTCCGTAAAAAAGTTAATTAATTGGTAATTAGTTTTGAACAGTTTTTAAGAAAGTTTGTGAAAAACAAAAGAAATGTTGAAAAGAACGAAGGGATATTTTATGGTTTCACCAATTATATCACACTTTACTCTTAAAGGGTCTCGGCCGGCGACGGGCTAATTCGTTGCACGACAACTGCTCAACTGCGTCTTCTGCTTGGTCACAAGGCCTCATCATTGTTTTTTACCAATCAGTATTCAAGAAACGATAATGCCACACAAAATGGCAGCAAAGTAGCCCGTCTGCCGAGACCCTTAGAGTTACACCAGACCAAACTTTATCGCACCATTTCATTTCCCTTTTCCCCCTCTTCTCCCCCCCCCTTCTTTTGGTGTTCGGGGTTGGCTATGAAAATTTATGGTAAGCCTGCCTCTATTACTAATTAATCAAACTAAGACAACTGATAATTCTGGCTCATATAGTCCAGTCAAAAAACATAAAAAAGTGGCCCAACCTGGAAAAAATTCCGTTAATTTTGAAACTTTGCACACTTGTTTAGAAGTACCTAAGGATGAAAATACCAAAAGTCCTGGAAAATATGTGGCGAGCCCTAGTGGCAATTGACGGAAACAGGGTACTTTTTTGGTTTTTCGTAAAAATCTCGAGTACCGTTGGTCGGAGGTAAGAACTTGAACTGTACAAAATAAAGCTGATTAAATTTGCTACAAAATGATGTGGTACATTTTCTTTGTACTCCTAATGGTTGTCGAGTTGTAGGGCGCCAAAACTAAGGATCTTTTCACGATTTCCCCCTAAAAATGAGCAAAATGTTGTTTTTTTAGTTTTTAACGTATGAAATTAAAGATTGACTAATTTTGGTGGGAACCATTAAAATCAGCTTAAAAAATCAAACAATTTAGTATCCAGAATCATTGCTTTATGTCCGTTGGTCACCAAGATAATGGAGGCGGTAAACACCCCTTACATTGTACCTATGTTATCCTTATGGGAAATAAAAAACGTTCTATTTCTCGCTTATTTCGCAACATATCACAGTAAAACTTGATTCGTGGCTCGATATAATTGAGATATATCTTATTAGATCCTAACACCCTCAATTTTCACATTTACGTGTCAGCAAACCTGCATACTCCATTGCTCGTATTATTCTTATGCAGGTGAGTATGCAGGTTTGCTGACACGTAAATGTGAAAATTGGGGATTATAGGCCCTAGTGCGATATAATCTCAACAATTTCAAGCCACAAATCAAGTTTTACTGAGATATGTTGCGAAATAATCAAGATATAGAACTTTTTTTATTTCCCATAAGGATTTCATAGGTACAATGTAAGGGGTGTTTACCGTCTCCATTATCTCGGTGACCAACGGGCATACAGCAATGATTCAGGATACTAAATTGTTTGGTTTCTTAAGCTGAATTTAATGGTGCCCACCAAAATTAGATAATTTTTATTTTCATACGTTAAAAACTAAAAAAAAACAAAATTTTGCTCATTTTTAGCGGAAAATCGTGAAAAGATCCGTATTTTTGGCGCGCTACAACTCGGGAACCGTTAGGAGTACAAAGAAAATGTACCACATCGTTTTGTAGCAAATTTAATAAGCTTTATTTTCTACATTTAAAGTTCTCACCTACGACCAACGGTTCTCAAGATTTTTTCGGAAACCCAAAAAAAGTACCCTGTTTCCATCAATTGCCACCAGAGCTCGCCACATATTTTCCGGGACTTTAGGTATTTTCATCCTTAGGTCCTACTAAATAAGTGTGCAAAGTTTCAAAATTAACGGATTTTTTCCAGGTCAAACCCTGTTTTGACTGGACTAATACAGCTGGGTCATATGAAAGGGAGGTCTATTATTTATAGTAAAAGATAATAGGTTCCACAAGTCAAGGGTCGCGTCGGAAGCCTCCAAATATCGGCCGATGTTTGATAACAGACACTCTAGCCGGGGTCACGTGACCGAGGTCGCGGTGTAACCCTATCGCTATCGCTGTTGTCGGTCACCCGCTTCAGCGGCCATCGCCGGCCGAGACGACGGAGCCGGTCAAGCGACTAAACACATATCGCAAGTATCCATAGTTTGGCTCCGATAAATCGGAAAAATTATATTGATATGTAGGTTTCGATATATTTTATATACGTTCTGCACGGTCCTGTTACGTAGAAAAGCGATTTTCCAAATATTAGAAAGACTTTAGGGGTGGCAATAGTATATTACGCAACTAGTGTGGGAAGTAGTTGTTCGCATGAAATTCCCGCGCTCCGCAAGCGTCGCGCGTGAACTATCATGCTCGCACGTAAACACCTTCCCGGATGAATTGCGTACGATAGTTTTCGCAACACTACCAGCAACAAATATACAGGGTAGGTAAAAAACAACACTTCTGTGAAAGTTAAAAGATTACAAAAATATTAATTAAACTGTAGAGACAAAATACGAACAAAACTATATATGCGCGGGGGGCGTTTATCTCTGCTGTTCAGCGACCGAGTAGGCCTTTCTAGGAATACGTCTTATCGTCACAGAGACGGCAACAATTGACCTGGTAAACCAGTTTAGTTACAATTGAGATATATGGTCGTCATAGTTAAAATGTGTATGTTGTGTTTATGTACAATGTATGTATATTGTGAAGAAAAAGTAGCTGAATTTCCTACATCTTTTGTAACATTTTGCTGCCACTGTGTTAAATAATTAAAATAATTAGGGGCGAAATAAACATTTTTGATTTTTGAAAATGATTTCTGAATGGAAGACATACAAGAGCAACGGCTGACTTAAGGGGGGGAAATGGGGGGAGTGGTCCCCATTACGCAACGAAAGGAACGTATTGTCCCAAGTGTGAAGAGTCCTCCAGTACATGAATAAAGGTACGTGGGGAGGGGGGAGGGGGAGGGGGGGAGGGGGAGGGTAGGGAGGAAGTGGTTCATGGAAATGTGTTTCCCTGTAGAAGCTGTGAAATGTAGGGTATTTCAACGGAGGTCTCTAAATTAAATGCGAAAAAATATTGAACGTTTTGAAAAATAACAATCTTCTATATACATATCACTGAATATAAAAAATATTCGATAGTTTGAATCCAGTTTTTATGGTTCAAAACTCAACGCATTTGTTGCTGAGTGCATGACCGAATACAGCGCTTTCCGTAGAATAAGTGCGATTACCGAACGTAGCATTTTTACTGTTTTCTACATACAAAAAATGATTTTCCAAACGAACTGCTTGAGCCATACCTTTGAAAATTGTTATAGCCTATAGGCTCTGGATTAAATAATCTAAATACTCACTAATGTTTAGTAAATTTGGCTCAGTCGATTTTTAAAATAAAATAATTTCCAACAGATGTGAAAAGACTCTAACTTTAACAAAAAACTCTAACATAAACTTTAAAAATCGGTTAAATATGACTTACCATATTCAAAATACTTGATTTAAAATTATTCTATAATGAACAAAATAACACCTTAAGTCCTGAGACACGCGGGCAATTTTTATCGCCGCGGCGAAACTGCCGCTCGGCCGTAGTGCATAGATTTATACCCCGTGCCAGATTTAAAGATAGAGGGTCCAGGTATACCCCGTGCCAGATTCAATGGGCGCACCGGAATTGCGCACTAAAATTCAGGTAGTCACCGGAATAGCGCACTTGGTCGAGAGACAGCCCCTGGACACACACCGGTATTGCGCACTTATTCTTCTGAGAAAACCCTCGGTTAATTAAGCAAGTGTGAAAATTAATAACAAGTTCATTAACAAGAATTTATCAAACCTAAATAGTGGGTGAATTTTTATATCCAACACATTTTTTTTTAATTTAGAAGGTCAATTTCATTTTGATACAGCTGATGAATTTTCTTTATAAGAGAGGCTCTTCTCTCACACGTTTTTCTTTTTGCTCTTAGGGGCATCACAGGTGTTGAGCCGGGCAGAAGTGTTTGTCTGCATACATTTAAGTTTTTTTTTTAATATGTATATATTTGGATGGGGCGAAGGGCACTCCTTGTTGAATCGAGAGTGAAAACTCTCACACGAATTTGTTGTTCGCCACAATTCCCCGGGTACTGGTCGAAGAGGTTGGTGGTATGGAAGGGTGCAAAGTACAAATTTTTGAAGCCCCTGATCATTGCCACATACAAGAGTGACATGAGTCACCGGATTTAATGACAGAGGGTCCGGGTAGGCCCGGACATCCCTAATCCACTGTTGTCACAACACCTATTGTTGTGAGGCCGGCCGGCGAGTTATTCCTTGAGTTATTCCTGGTATAAGGAATTTTCATAGGGGTTATAAATGGACGCTTACACACAGGGCGGTAGGAACACCACGCGATAATAATGCCGCGGTCCATTTAAATTTAAATACGTTACTAAGTTTTCTTAAATATATATATTAATAAAGGCCTGCAAAACCATAAAGTTTTATTTTTAGGCCCATCGGATTTTTAAGAATGTGAAATAGACGTTTTTAGTCAAACTGAAGTATAAAATACAGTAGATTACTATTCAAAAAATAAATATTTTAATGTTTTTTTATAGAACACTATTAGTTGTCTGAAAAAAGGTTCACATACAAAAAATACCCCCGTTGCAGCAGACCTGCATACTCAGCGAATTTCAAATGCAAAACAACGTATTTGAAGCAAACATAGCAAGATTTGACATGTTTTGTTAAGCTCCATAAGAATAACATGGGAAATGAGTATGCAGGTTTGCTGCTACAGGTATATTAAAACTGGATGGTTTTAATTCAATATTTAGTAGATCTGAACTAGAAGAAGCCATTTACCAAGTTTTATCAAGATATGTTGAGAAATAAGCGAGATATAGAATTTTACTTATTTCCCATAAGGTTAACATTGGGACAACGTACTGTGTTTACCACTTTCAATATCTCGGTAACCAATGGGCATAGAGCAGTGATTCAAAATACTAAATTATTTTTTTTGAGCTGAATTCAATGGTGCCCACAAAAATTTTATGAATTTTATTTTTCTATGTGAAAAACTCAAAAAACCCATTTTTGGGGGGGTTTATCCCCCTTTACCCCCCCTTCCGGTGGTCCGATCGGGCTGGTTCACGAACTCGTCCAATTGATTACCAATTTACATGTCCGTACCAAATTTCATAAAGATCGGACCATTTTTGCGGCCGCTATCGTGCTAACAGACACATTATATATATATATATATATATATATATATATATAAATTCGAACGAATAGTGTTTTTTGCTTCTGGGGGCCCCAAAACGAAAAGTTATAGTGGTCCCGAGCTTAGGTCTTACCATGAGACCTACGGTAATAGCTTCTTCCTTATAGGGGAAATTTGCTAAAAAAAACTGTATTCATCTCATTTACTTTGAAAATACTGAATTATTTAAGTTAACGCATAATCAGCAATGAGATAACCAACCTGAAGGTGGATCATACATTATTATAGGCCGATTGAATAACAAGGCCCAGTCTGTCCGTAAGACTAATGTTAATTTTATCATTTGCCTTATGGATGTGGGCCTTGCTATTTGATTCAAACTATATAAAACATCTTCAAATACCCTCGTGCTTTCCCCCGTTAGCGTCTGAAGCATGTTTTTGTTACAATTTTGGGGTTTTGTGCAGTTTTAGCGAATTTCCTTAAAGTTAGCGAATTTCCTTAAAGGAATAAGCTATTACGGTAGTACTCATGGTAAGACCTAAGTCCGAGACCATGTTAACTTTTCATTTTGGGGTCCCCAGAAGCAAAAAAACACCATTCGTTTGAATTTATATTATATATATGTCTGTTAACACGATGGCGGCCGTAAATATGGTCCAATCTTAGTGACATTTGGTACAGACGTGTAAAGTGGTAATCACTCGGACAAGTTCGTGAACCAGCCCAATCGGACCACTTGAAGGGGGGGTAAAGGGGGATAAACCCCCCCAAAAATAGTTTTTTTTTAGTTTTTTACATAGAAAAATAAAATTTATCAAATTTTTGTTGGCACCATTGAATTCAGCTCAAAAACAAACAATTTAGTATTTTGAATTACTGCTCTATGTCCATTGGTTACCGAGATATTGAAAGTGGTAAACACAGTACGTTGTCTCAATGTTAACCTAAGGGAAATAAGTAAAATTCTAAATCTCGCTTATTTCTCAACATATCTTGATAAAACTTGGTAAATGGCTTCTTTTAGTTCAGAGTTTTTTAAATATTAAATTAAAACCAACCAGTTAAAACATACCTGTAGCTGCAAACCTGCATACTCATTCCCCATGTTATTCTTATGGAGCTTACAAAAACATGTCAAATCTCGCTATGTTGGATTTAAATATGTTGTTTTGCATTTGAAATTCGCTGAGTATGCAGGTCTGCTGCAACGGGGGTATTATTTAGTTTAAATCGGAACTATTGTCAATTTTCCAGTTTAAACGTGCGAAAAATTGGTGCAAAAACTTGTTAACAAGACTACCATTTAGGATAATTTTAAATTGACACCTTAAATAAAGTCTTTTCAAAACAGCAGATGCAATAAATACACTTCGTTAGTATTTTGTTATGTGCTAATTATAGAATTTAATGAAGGAGTTAATAGTGAAAAGGAAGTGCGTCTGGGTGAGTATGGCGGACGAAGCGGGCGGTGGAATAATAATTATTATCTGTAGTAATCTGATACTGTATAAGCATTCTTTGAAACGAGCGCCGTGGAATCAGCTTGTGGCACGCTCAGTGTGTGTCAGCTGCGTGTTAAATAGTACAGTAAAATTTGTCCAAAAAAACCGAACTGAAAAAAATTAGCCCACCTTGGAACTTGGTATATAGGTCATCTTTAGGCTCAAGTTGACGAATCCGATGAGTCCATTAAAATTCAGGGGGTGGAAAGCCCCTTTTACGAGGGGAAGGGTGTAATTTTTTTCCATTTAAATAACATAGAAAATGAGTAAGCAGGTTTGCTGACAAGGGGATGAAAAAATGGGTCTTATGAACCATAATCCAATAAAACTCAACTATAGGAAACCAAATACGAAATATCGTTGATAAATGATAAAAAAAATAATCGAGATTTATAAGTTTTTGTACATTTTGAGGTTAATATTTGACAACGTACTGTTTGCCAATTTCAATATCTCGCTAACCAATGGTCATAGAGTAATTATTAAAAATACTAAATTATTATTTGATGTTTTGAGCTGAATTCAAAAAATAAAACAACATTTTCATAATTTTAATTTTTCGATACCAAAAATTTAAAAAAATCATTTTTGAGGTGTTAAATCCCCCCTTTGAAACCATTAGGATGCCATGATCGAATTTATTTTGTATGCAGTGTTAAAATATACAGTTTTAAAAGCCCATACCAAATTTTATATGAATCGGACCTTTTTCACCGGAGTTATTGTGTATACTAAAATATACAGCCTCCTCAAGATGACCTATATACCAAGTTTCAAAGGTTGGGCTATTTTTTCAGGCAACATTAGTTTTAACTGTTCTATAAACGTGCTAGTTAACGTTCATACGGTGACTGGTATAATCTGCCCATAGTATAAGCTCTATATGATTGCGAGATTTAAAGTTACTAAAACAGCTGTTTAGTTACATCATTGATTATCCTCCTAATAGATGCAATTCCTAATAGTGATTCATGTGAGCAAAGACGCTAGAGCTACCTGGCTACAGCGGTCAGAAAACTGAGGTCGGTAAAGAGTATTGTGCAGCTTTTCGCCAGTGAGCGATTGTTGAATCAGACAAAGTAAATTATACCTTTATCGCCAAAAATTATGTGCTCGACTCATCTAAATTATTTCTACCTAAAAACAGAAGAAGGATACGCGGTTTATTTTAAAAAACCGGGGTAGAAACTTAGGTATGGTACAGTTAAAATTTAGGTTCTCAGTAACTATCTATTCTCATAATTTATCTACATCCTGGCTGAATAGATGTGTTTACTGGTGGCGCTATCTATTGAGAACTGTCAGAACTACGTCACAACTTTGCGCCTATTCTTGTCCATTACACTAGCAGTCTAATACAGGTGTATTGTCAACACAGGCACAGATGAAGAACTATACAGATTGGCAACCTAATGCACTTTTTCGTGCCCGTTTTTTCGCGCGGCGTCAAGTTTGTTAGGTCGTTTTGTCGCACATATTGCATTGGTATCAAAGTTATTAATGGCTATATTTGTTCTTTGGGACCTGAAGATTTGATATTGACGAAATTATACTTGATACCAATGCAATATGTGCGGCAAAACGACCTAACAAACTTGACGCCGCGCGAAAAAAACGGGCACGCAAAAGTGTATTGGGTTGCCAATCTGTATAGTTCTTCATCTGTGACACAGGGAAAGAAACAGCTGATTTAGCGGCGTCAAAGATTCGTTGTCCGTCACTGTATGACTGTGTACGTAACGCGATAACTCAAACATGGTCACACTGATCATTTTCAATTTTTTTTACAAACGTTTAATAGCTTGCCGAAAATAAGCTATTAAATTTTGAAGCGAATACCTTGAACCGTTTTTTAGCAATTTGATTTTAGGAATTAGGAAAAATGCCGTTAAGATAGTATTGGCGGAAGATTGCGTTTATTAAACAATGGGATGCGAGTGAAGATAATTTCAAATACAAAAGAAACTAGCGATTAAATACCATATGCGGCAAATATATTTCCCGCTAGAGAGCAGCAGCAGCTGATTCCCGATCAGCTGCTGCTCTCTGGTGGGTTTATCGTGTACGATTGAACAAAACAAATTGGGAGAATATATATTTTTTGTATTTTCAAATTAACTATAGATTTGCATCCCATTGTTTATTGAACACAATTTTTTCGCCAATGTTATTTTTCTGACGTGGATTTAGTTTGTTATTGTTGTGAGTTCGTCCAATCACTGCAATCACGCGATGAACGATCGTACTCCTAGTTTCGAGTTTGCATTTTTAACCCACCGAGTATTCTCCTACATGCCACATGCCACTCATCTAGGCGATAAATAAATTTTGCAGTATTTCAAGTAACTTTAAAATCATTGAAAAAAACGGCGAGGGCTAAAAACGCGCGAAACATTTCTTGCATGGTCTTTAAGCGATTTTTTCCCGATATAGAGAAGAAGCCATTATACCATTATACAAAACTATACGTAGTTAAAACCCAATAGTTATACCACCAAAGATCTAGTTGACCACTGCACCGAAACATGATGTGTATCAATTAATTGTGCTTTGAATAGTCAATTGTCGGCTACGCAGATTGCTCTTAGTTTAGTCGACTACCGCACTAAAGCGCTTGTGTTATGCATCCTTTGTATTTTGAATATTTCATTGTCGGCAACGCAGATTACTTCCAAAGATATAGTCAATTATCGAACTGAAGGGCTTGTGTATCTTTGAATTTTGAATACTTAATTAATTGTCGGCAACGCAGATTGCTTTCAAAGATATAGTCTATTACCGAATTGAAGGGCTTGTGTA
This sequence comes from Flexamia atlantica, assembly GCA_035578135.1. Lineage (NCBI taxonomy): Eukaryota > Metazoa > Arthropoda > Insecta > Hemiptera > Cicadellidae > Flexamia > Flexamia atlantica. The sequence goes on from JAQJVK010000014.1 coordinate 9,781,671, forward strand.
TCTTTGAATTTTAAATACTTGACTTAATTATTTGTCGGCAACGCAGATTGCTTTCAAAGATCTACTGGTTAAGATAAAAGGTTGCCGAACAATTAGAGAGGTGAACTCAGTACATTGACCAAACGTTAACCTTAAGGCAAAGAAATCAAATTTTATATCTAGATTATTTATCAATATACAGGGTGTCTGTAAAGTCCGTCACCAAACTCCATAACTTGGTTTATTGGGTCAAAATAAGCAAAAAAGTTCCTGTGAAGATATGTCCTAAAATGCATATTTACCCAGATATCCACCATTTTGTATTTTTCACAAAATATTTTTTATCTCCGAAGTTTGTGAATCGATTTTTTTGAAACTTAGTATGTACCTATAACTAGTCAAGGTTAGTTAATGAAAAAATAATCAGCATGATCGAATGGTAAATTTCAAAATGGCGGCCGTTCAAAATCTTTAATTTGAAATACCGGAAAAAGGTTATGTAGTACAAAAAATATGAAGAATAAAAATTTTTAGAAAATGTAATTTCCAGTCTAATGACACCAGAATTATGAAAATCGGTTAATAAACAACTGAGTTATGGTCAAATTTATCTACTGAGGCAGCGTAATTGACCTATGTCAGCGCATGACTCAATGCAACAATGGGCCATTCTCCTTCCAATTTATGCTGCCTCGTTGGATAAATTCGACCATAACTCAGTTATTTATTAACCGATTTTCATAATTCTGGTGTCATTAGACTGGAAATTAAATTTTCTAAAAATTTTAATTCTTCATATTTTTTTGTACTACGTAACGTCTTTCCGATATTTCAAATTAAAGGTTTCAAACGGCCGCCATTTTGAAATTTACTATTCGATCATGCTGATTATTTTTTCATAAACTGACCTTGACTAGTTATAGGTACATACTAAGTTTTAAAAAAATCGATTCACAAACTTTGGAGATAAAAAATATTTTGTGAAAAATACAAAATGGCGGATATCTGGGTAAATATGCATTTTAGGACATACCTTCACGGAACTTTTTTGCTTATTTTGACCCAATAAACCAATTTATGGAGTTTAGTGGCAGACTTTACAGACACCCTGTATATCTGATTAATACTTGGGATGTGGCTTCATAATTTAGTTCCAATGGAGAATGGCCTAATTCAATTCCCCATTCATTATTTTGTTTTGAATTGAATGAATTTTCATTGAAATTTCAGTTGCAACAAACCTATTTCATACCACATCCTAGTAAAATTTTGTATGTGGCTTCATCTAGTTGAAATACAGGGTGTTCATTAAATTTGCTCACAAAAGTCGGGGGCTGATAGTACTTATCAAATCAAACAATAAAAGATTTGGATAAATATATGTCAGAAATCCTTCGTTTAGCCGCTTGCCGCCATTTTGTATTTTTTACAATAAAATTAATACCTCAAAATTCGCTTAAGCTACAATCACCAAACTTTGCACGGACATTTCTAATAACACAAAGATAACCTTAAAAGATATGTTCGATTTGTTTGTTTGTTCGGATGAGTACCATCAGCCCCCGAAGTTTTTGACCAACTTTGAACACCATGCATACTATATTATTACGAAAATATCACAATAATTTTGCACGTCTGTGGCAGCGAACCTGCCTACTCATTTTCTAAGTTTCTCTTTTAGTAGGAACTTATTTTGGGTTTTAAGTTGATATCCCTTGATATGAGGCTCCATCCATATGATTTATCTAAACATTTTAATTCCGTTGAGTGTGCAAGTTCGTTGAAATGAGCGTTTAACCCGACAAAAATGCAATATGATAATAATAACCGATAGATACCACTCTCAATGCAATCGATAGCTCACCATCGTCGCAGATGTATACACGTTTACAGTTTTAGTTCATTTACATTATAAACAAATAGCTGACGTCCTCGACATCAGCTGATTCTTTTTGTCCCTAGGGCGGAAAAGAGCCTCTTTAGGCACGCAACACACGTAATGAAAACTGCCGTCTATCTATCTATCTATCTCCGAAGTACGTCCCGCAGACCATACTGGCATGAGACCCGTCATTCTTCTTACTTCTACAATATTTCTCTTCAATTTTCTTATTTTCTACCAGCAGTCATTCGACTTTGTCAATCAGGTTTGGGTTGGAAAATGGCAGTGTGGTGGATGGAATTTTAGGAAAAATTAGGCAGGTCATAATAACATTGTTCAATCAAATGTAACATTAGGGCCTTCTTAAATTTCTTTATGTTGTCTACTTGTCTTAATTCTAAAGGTAATAATGAAAAATATTTGGTGCCTATGTAACTGGGCTTTGTTTCAAAGAGTCTCAGACTGTGTTGAATTGATGGATTTAAATTTCTATTTCTTGTGAGATATGGATGTTGATGAGCCTGTATTAGATTATTTTCCTTAACATAAATAACTGCTTCATATACAAAAAGGGACGGAACTGTCAAAATTTGTAATTCTTTGAATTTATCTTTGCAAGAATCCCTAGGCCTAAGCCTAGAGATACATCTAATGGCCTTTTTCTGGATAACAAATATTCTATTTAAATTCTTTTTACTGGAAAAACCCCAAAGCACTATTGAATATCGTAAGTAGCTTTCAATTAAACTAAAGTAAACTAATTTACAAAGAGCTAAGTTATTAAGAGCAACAAGATTCCTGAGAATAAAAATATTTGAATTCAATATTGCTGCAAGTTTGTCAACATGTTGTGACCACCCCAGACCATCGTCCAGCCTCACTCCTAAATAATCCACACAATGTGACTCTTCCAAAATCTCCTCGTCTAAAATAACAGACGGAAGTGATAAGCCAGCTCGCTCTAGACATTTTCTTTTCTGATCTGTTGAAATGAACATCCAATTTGTTTTCTTGGAATTTATATTCAGATTGATGTCGTTATCGAAGCGGTAACGAAAATAACTAAGGACCTATTTCATAAGAGGGCCGCCACCATTTAAATTTTCCTAGCTTGCTCATTTTTTACATCTTTTGACAAAACTTCATAGATAGCTTCGTCTAGCTTAGATCTATCGGGTTACAGAGTAGAATCCCCAATTTTTGCATTTCTGTGGCAACAGATCTGCATCCTCACCCCCCCATGTTATTGTTAAGGACATTTTTGAGTATTCTAATTTCAAATAATTTAAATTTGTAAAAAGCGTTTAGAAGGGTTAGGTTAGGTTAGGTAACCCTACCTGAACTGGTTAGGGCCTGATTAGGTTAGTTCAGGTAGGGTTACCTAACCTAACCTGCCTAACCTTACCTAAAATAAGTCCTGAAGTGAGTTTTGAGTGAGGCTCGAACCTGTTTTACCCTGATAAAACCTAACTGCATTCTTAGTTATTTATTTCACGTTCTAGTGATGATGACGACTTCGTAATGTTACCACACAGACGTAATGACCAGCGTCACCTGGAAGTCTGGCATAAAACAGGCCAATGCCGCGGAGTTCCGGCTACTACAGTAGCGGCGACAAGCGATACAGATCACAATTGATAAGATAACGCCCGACGAGTGAACCTGATTTTCAATATGCACAATGCGGATAGTTTTCATACAACATTTTATAGATACATGTTGTAAGTTTCGTAGGTCTATATTTAATAATGAAAAAATTACGAAGCCGATCCAGGACTTTTTGAACACCCGGTATAGATAATCTAATCTTAACCTGTTGCTCCAGACAGTCCTCTACGTCCTGGACTCGCCACGGGTGTTCGAGCTACTCCTGTACTCGCCCCACCAGCGGCAGGAGCCGTGGCGCTGGCTGTCATACATGCTCCTGCATCTGGACGGCGCCCACCTGGGGCTCAACCTCGCCCTGCAGACGGTCCTGGCGGCGGTGCTGGAGGCGGAGCAAGGCTGGGCCCGGACTGCCGCGGTCTACAGCCTCGGGGGACTGAGCGGTGAGTCGACCCTCCCGTCCATCTATCTAGTCACCTTGTTGTTGTTGTTGTTGTTGTCGCCCTGGCGGCGGTGCTGGAGGCGGAGCAAGGCTGGGCCCGGACTGCCGCGGTCTACAGCCTCGGGGGACTGAGCGGTGAGTCGACCCTCCCGTCCATCTATCTAGTCACCTTGTTGTTGTTGTTGTTGTTGTCGCCCTGGCGGCGGTGCTGGAGGCGGAGCAAGGCTGGGCCCGGACTGCCGCGGTCTACAGCCTGGGGGGACTGAGCGGTGAGTCGACCCACCCGTCCATCTATCTAGTCACCTTGTTGTTGTTGTTGTTGTTGTCGCCCTGGCGGCGGTGCTGGAGGCGGGGCAAGGCTGGGCCCGGACTGCCGCGGTCTACAGCCTGGGGGGACTGAGCGGTGAGTCGACCCACCCGTCCATCTATCTAGTCACCTTGTTGTTGTTGTTGTTGTTGTTGTTGTTGTCGCCCTGGCGGCGGTGCTGGAGGCGGGGCAAGGCTGGGCCCGGACTGCCGCGGTCTACAGCCTGGGGGGACTGAGCGGTGAGTCGACCCACCCGTCCATCTATCTAGTCACCTTGTTGTTGTTGTTGTTGTTGTTGTTGTTGTCGCCCTGGCGGCGGTGCTGGAGGCGGGGCAAGGCTGGGCCCGGACTGCCGCGGTCTACAGCCTGGGGGGACTGAGCGGTGAGTCGACCCACCCGTCCATCTATCTAGTCACCTTGTTGTTGTTGTTGTTGTTGTTGTCGCCCTGGCGGCGGTGCTGGAGGCGGGGCAAGGCTGGGCCCGGACTGCCGCGGTCTACAGCCTGGGGGGACTGAGTGGTGAGTCGACCCACCCGTCCCTCTATCTAGTCACCTTGTTGTTGTTGTTGTTGTTGTTGTTGTTGTCGCCCTGGCGGCGGTGCTGGAGGCGGGGCAAGGCTGGGCCCGGACTGCCGCGGTCTACAGCCTGGGGGGACTGAGCGGATAGTCGACCCACCCGTCCCTCTATCTAGTCACCTTGTTGTTGTTGTTGTTGTTGTTGTTGTTGTCGCCCTGGCGGCGGTGCTGGAGGCGGAGCAAGGCTGGGCTCGGACTGCCGCGGTCTACAGCCTGGGGGGACTGAGCGGTGAGTCGACCCACCCGTCCATCTATCTAGTCACCTTGTTGTTGTTGTTGTTGTTGTTGTTGTTGTCGCCCTGGCGGCGGTGCTGGAGGCGGAGCAAGGCTGGGCCCGGACTGCCGCGGTCTACAGCCTGGGGGGACTGAGCGGTGAGTCGACCCACCCGTCCATCTATCTAGTCACCTTGTTGTTGTTGTTGTTGTTGTTGTTGTCGCCCTGGCGGCGGTGCTGGAGGCGGAGCAAGGCTGGGCCCGGACTGCCGCGGTCTACAGCCTGGGGGGACTGAGCGGTGAGTCGACCCACCCGTCCATCTATCTAGTCACCTTGTTGTTGTTGTTGTTGTTGTTGTTGTCGCCCTGGCGGCGGTGCTGGAGGCGGAGCAAGGCTGGGTCCGGACTGCCGCGGTCTACAGCCTGGGGGGACTGAGCGGTGAGTCGACCCACCCGTCCCTCTATCTAGTCACCTTGTTGTTGTTGTTGTTGTTGTCGCCCTGGCGGCGGTGCTGGAGGCGGGGCAAGGCTGGGCCCGGACTGCCGCGGTCTACAGCCTGGGGGGACTGAGCGGTGAGTCGACCCACCCGTCCCTCTATCTAGTCACCTTGTTGTTGTTGTTGTTGTCGCCCTGGCGGCGGTGCTGGAGGCGGAGCAAGGCTGGGCCCGGACTGCCGCGGTCTACAGCCTGGGGGGACTGAGCGGTGAGTCGACCCACCCGTCCCTCTATCTACACTGAGAAAAATATCCTAGCGGAAAAGCAGAGTTTTTGCCCCAAGTCTAGAATCTGTACTCGCAATACGTAAATAAGGACATGGCTCACGTACAGGAGTGTTGTGTCTGGACCCAGCTCAATGACTCGGCAGAGTTTTGGGCATTAGTACGGACGCAGGACTCGCAGTCCTTCTTTAAGAACTATTTTTCTGCAATTACGCTCGAACTGCCGTATTTGCAAATAATCAGGGAATTTACCGTGAGTTTAAGGAAAAAACATTAGAGTGACGTCATGGATGGTTTGTATACGTCACAAAACACGTCATAAGTTTATCCATGATTACTTTCTGCATGCAGCCCACTGCATTTACGGTAGGTGTATGGATGAGAACTTCAAATTATTTCCATGTGATTTGGTAAAAGCAGTTAGTCTTTACCTTGTTTTAGTTCGCACTCCCATCAAATATTTTATTTGAATCGAATAAATTTTTTTACCAAATCTGGATCGAATTTAGGTCCGTTGTGATGTTAGTTTTATATTTGGGATTGAAAATTTACTAATGTGATACAAGTTTGAATAATAACATTTGGTTTCAATAATACATATTTTATTAAGGTTTTTTTTTGTAGATTTACTTACTGTAGTACCATTGATAGTAAATACATATAAAGCAAATGATAGTGAAACGACAAAAAGAATATCAAATTTCCAATTTTTCAGAGAAAAAGCTTAGATTATTGAAGAAAATCAAATCGTTTTATTTGTCAGCAGTTACTGCTTTATTTTTAAATAGTTGCAAGGACACATTGATCAGTTTTAGACCTAAGATTAATTTTACCTGCCCATAGTTTACACGAAGAAATTACCAAAAAAGTAATTGCACTGTTTAAGATTTTAATAACTCAGGTATTTTTTTAGCAAAGTCTTAAATAAGATGAATCGTAAGAAATAGAATGCAGGTCGAGTATAACCTTGCATTGATTTGCTGCCACTTTTAAATGTATCAAATAAATATGTCAGGGTAATAAATTGTAACTATTAATGGTGTAAATACCTTGTACTGTCAAAGTGATCCTTTGTAGTCTCATATTATGGGCTACGACAGTTTCAATCTCAGAGAGATCTTCCTCAGGCGATGGAAATCAAACTTCATTCCAGTGGAAGTCGTCAAGAAGCATTAAAAACCATCATGGCACATACCCACGTAACACAAACGGACAGATGCACACAACGAACAAACATTACTTTTTATAAAAATTCCGATACCAGGAAACACGTACGATACCGTGTACTCTAGACTCTATCACGCAATAAATTGTCACTGTAGAGAAGTACCATTAGGCGTAAAACTACACTTATCAATTCTTAAGACGCTATTCAACAACTACACTCGTCAACAGGCAGCCGTAACGCAGTGGATATAGCAGTCTTGTGAAGACACGAGTCAAGAAACATCGGGCGTGGTTAGAACTTGGATGGGTGACCGCTAGAAGAACCCGGACATCTTTTACTGATTTTAAATAAAAAATACCGGTAAATGCAAAGACTAGGCAAGTCAGTGCATAGAAATCGGTTGTATTTTACGAGAATAGGAATGTACATTCTGTGATAAACTGTGGTAAAGGCAAAATGAATCGCAGGATATTCTGAGAAAAGTCTCTGCAATTACGAGAGCCAACTCTGATCGGCAGGACTTACAACCGACAGTAATGACGTCATAGCCAGTGACGTCATAACTATGTAGACAAACTAAGTCCTGATTTTCCGTGTGGCGGCCTCACTGCCGGAGCATTGAGCCGGGTCCAGATTGCAGTGGGTAACCCGCACACCCTTATTTACGTGTATTTTCCACGTATTTCAGGACAAAATTTTTCTCAGTGTAGTCACCTTGTTGTTATTGTTGTTGTTGTTGTCGCCCTGGCGGCGGTGCTGGAGGCGGAGCAAGGCTGGGCCCGGACTGCCGCGGTCTACAGCCTGGGGGGACTGAGCGGTGAGTCGACCCACCCGTCCCTCTATCTAGTCACCTTGTTGTTGTTGTTGTTGTTGTCGCCCTGGCGGCGGTGCTGGAGGCGGAGCAAGGCTGGGCCCGGACTGCCGCGGTCTACAGCCTGGGGGGACTGAGTGGTGAGCAGTGGCGGCCGGCCCATAAGGACTCTCGGACGCCGCCCCCCCAGAAGATTTTCAAACATACTGAATTAAAATTGGTTTACAAATGTATCCGATGAACGTGTAAAAAATTACTAATTTTCATTATACTGACCATTAATGATAAATTAATTTCAACTGTATGCATCAAAATATGTTGCGAAAGTATTTAGGCGTCAACTGCTATTGCGCGTATATCCGCGGACTCTGGCCGGAGCGTCCCAATCCCAACGCATAGTATCTTATGGAAAATCCTGCATACAGTCGGTAGGGTGCTCTGACGTCACTGCCATGTTGTGAATAGGGAATCTCGGGCAGCGTCCGAAGATGCGCGCGCACATCAGTAATCAGTGCAGCCACCACAATCCCTTTAGGGCAATAAGAAACTGAACCTTTGCTGCCGTTATGATTGCACGATTCATGTTGGCGAACCTGTTGTTTATTCGTTTTAGTAACCATAGCAACCCGCCAATCTCTGTAACCTCCAAGACTTAACCTAAACGTTGAGGCATGGGAGCTAAATTGAGGTTATTTGTTTACATGCTGTGTTTCATGTATCTATTTTACTCCAATGAGTTGGTAATCAGTAAAGGTGATAAGTGATTGTTGTGATTTTAATAGTGAATTCAGCGGATATTGGTAATATTACAGAACATAAATGTGAATAGCAATCGAAGGTAGGCCTAGGTGTACCTAATACTTAAAATCCTTAATAAATATACTCTTTTAGTAGTTAGTAGTAAGTGAGTCCTCCTGTTCATTTAACCCACCAGCCGCCACTGGTGGTGAGTCGACCCACCCGTCCCTCTATCTAGTCACCTTGTTGTTGTTGTTGTTGTTGTTGTCGCCCTGGCGGCGGTGCTGGAGGCGGAGCAAGGCTGGGCCCGGACTGCCGCGGTCTACAGCCTGGGGGGACTGAGCGGTGAGTCGACCCACCCGTCCCTCTATCTAGTCACCTTGTTGTTGTTGTTGTTGTTATCGCCCTGGCGGCGGTGCTGGAGGCGGAGCAAGGCTGGGCCCGGACTGCCGCGGTCTACAGCCTGGGGGGACTGAGTGGTGAGTCGACCCACCCGTCCCTCTATCTAGTCACCTTGTTGTTGTTGTTGTTGTCGCCCTGGCGGCGGTGCTGGAGGCGGAGCAAGGCTGGGCCCGGACTGCCGCGGTCTACAGCCTGGGGGGACTGAGTGGTGAGTCGACCCACCCGTCCCTCTATCTAGTCACCTTGTTGTTGTTGTTGTTGTTGTTGTTGTTGTTGTCGCCCTGGCGGCGGTGCTGGAGGCGGAGCAAGGCTGGGCCCGGACTGCCGCGGTCTACAGCCTGGGGGGACTGAGTGGTGAGTCGACCCACCCGTCCCTCTATCTAGTCACCTTGTTGTTGTTGTTGTTGTTGTTGTTGTTGTTTTTGTTGTCGACCTACAGTCGGTCCTGGTGGCAAATATGATGCAGCTCAACAAATGCAGGCGCTGAAAGGTGATTTAGTGACAGGAATATTTAAATAAGATTAACATTAACGACTATCAGCTGTGTGAACATCTTAGAATAAAGCATGCAAGAAAGTTGTAACAATCAGCTGATCGTTGATGCACGAATGGTTGCAGCAACCCGGATGTAAAATGTTGTGTGAATTTTGAGAGTAAAATACATTGTCTCCCTCGTGAAAATTGTCGCCCTCGCAAAGCTTGGGCCATCATTTTCACTCATGAGACAATGTTGTACTTTACTCACTGGACACTAGGGTGGTGTGAAAAATAAAATTTTGGAATTTTAAATTGTTATAGGTCTCAAAGGTTGAAGTAGCGTGTAGAATAGAGAAAAAATAACTTTAAAAAATCATATAAGATCTTCCAATTGCCCAATAACCTTGAAGTTTAACATGTGCAACACCATAAGAGAATTAGAGAACAGTCGTAGTTTGGTTTATGCTGGTCATCGATAATTGTACAAAAGTATTGCTATAAAAAATGGAAAGAGCTCCTTAAAACATTAAAAAAATATATAATTTGTCCGATCAGGTAACAGTATTATCGATCTATGGCCTTCTAAAAATCCCTTATCAAGGCGTTTTTTCAAGTTTTGGGCTCGTATTAAGTCAATAATTCCGTGGTGTAGTTGAACAAATTATATTACTTTGCAAAACGTTTTAAAGAGCTCTTTGCATTTTTCATGTCAAAAATTTAGTATGATTATCAATGTCCCGCATTAACCAAACTACAATTATTCACTAATTCTCTTTTGGGGTTTCACATGTTAAACTTCAAGGTCATTGCGCTATCAGAAGGTCTTATATGATTTTTTTAAAGTTATTTTTTCAGTATTCTAATTGCTATTTCGCAACTTTTGAGACCTACAGCGATTCAAAATTCCAAATTTTGTTTTTTCGCACCACCCTACTGGACACACATATAACTATTACAATCCAATGGATGCCTCAAGGAGAACCCCTCATCTTGGTAGTTCCCCCACCCATCCTGCCGTCAAGCCCAGCCTCCCTTGGAGGGGGACTGCAGTTGGTCACTGACAGGCAGCTACAACACTGCCGCCAATTGTGACAACTTCTGTTACATTACACAGTATTCGTTCCCATGTCACTAGCAAAAGCCAGGTAGGATCCCACTGGGGGTGATCTTATTCACCTTAGTTTAAGCTGGTGATTTTTTACTCTTCAGGAACGTCAATATATTTAATTTCATAAAAATAATTTTTCTGTACTTCCATTGTACTCACATACTGTAAAGTTATGCATGGATAATGATACATACAATTATGCCATTTTATACAAAAGCTTTTGCAAACTAAATGTTTTTATCTAGATGGTTTCACAGTTCGTAAGGTTTATGAGCTCTGACCATAATATGGTAAATGAGGATATCATAGCTTATAACAAATCCTGACCAACTGAAAAGTTGAAAGTGGAAGTTCCTATATGATAGGCTAAATTAATTTCTTGATCAGTTTTCAGAGTTTCTTCTTGACAAAAATTTTTACTATAAGCTCTTTACAGCCTCTTGAATGTTATCTATTTTAAATATTACCTTACTCAAAGTAAATGGATTGATGGTCAGATAAAATTCTGTCCTGCAAGTGAACATTTTGACTCAATCTGAAATGTTACCACTCTTGATTATTGTAAGGCACCCGCAGGTGCAATGATCTTCATCTAGATTATTACAGCAGGTACAAAATGATCTTCATCTTGATTACCTTGGCAGGTACAATGATCACCTTCAATATTTAAGTGAGTCGGTGGCGCAGTTGGTAGCACACTTGACCCCGGTTCTGTGGCGGCAGCGTCGCAGGATCGAGTCCCTATGATGCCGCATATTTTTAGCAGTACTGTTCATCCTTGTACTGTACCGGCTCACTCCTTGGGTTTGCTTGATAACTTCCACGCACATGCCTGAGGCCCATGTGGGGGGGCAAATGCAAGGTAAAAAGAGGCCGCCACCCTCTTTAAAAAATATATATATATATATTATAATAGCAGGTACAATGTTATTGATCTTGACTATTGTGGCAGGTGCAATGATTTTATCTTGATTATTACAGCAGGTACAATGATTTTGATATTGAGTATTACAGCAGATACAATCAGGGGTGCCCATCCCCCCAAAGCCTCATGGCGCCCTCCCCCCAAATTTAGCAAATACCTCTCCCCTCAATTTGCCTAAGCCCCTCTGAAATTTGGCTAACCCCCTCTTCGTTATCAGCAATAAACTGAAACTGAGTATGCAGGTCTGCTGCAATGGTGTTATTAGATTTTTAAATATATTGTTTTGCGGCTCTTACTTGAATGAAAACGAATACAATCAATTATAAATTTAATCAATAAAACAATAAATAGTTTTGTTTGCATATCATTAATTATTAGTAAATACCTCTATAAATTCATTTCTCTGATCCTTTAATAAGGTTTGAATTATATCTTATATCTTATCTTTAAAATTTCAGTTAACAGTTAGAAGATTGCAAAAAACAGTTCTATAACATTTGTTAAATGTGTAAAAGACAGTTATTTCTTGATCTTCTAAACAACTATTCTTAATTTCTTCATATATAAAGTATTCCTGTGTCTTTAATTGTTCAGTTCTGATTATTTTTATTGATGGAATCAATGGTTGAACCATTTTGCAGCTGACCATCACGGCTGATATTACGCGTGATTGTCACTCTTCACGCTCTTTACGGAGTTCGCAAAGTTATTTCCGCTGTTTTTTCACATTCAGTAGATATTCGAGAGCATAGAATATTATACTTTGCAAGATATCACAGTTAATGATTGTTTAAATAACAATAAATTTGTAAATATTATTAGTAATGGTCATCCTTCTGAATGTACTTGAATTTATTATTTTTGGGATAACAAAGTCCCATACCTTTTTATAGTTAAAAATATCCCCCCTAAATTTTATTTGATGGCGCCCTGAGCGCCATATCCCCCCATTCTGCGCACCCCTGGATACAGTGATCATGATTTTGATTATTTAAGCAGGCACAAAGATTGTTTTGATGAGTGCAGCACGTTCAATGACGCCTTGGTTGTTGCAGGTTCCCTGGGCACGGCCGTGTTGGACCCAGAACTCTCCATGGTGGGCGCCTCCGCTGGGGTCTACGCTCTGCTACTCGCTCAACTACCCAACATCCTCTATGTGAGATATCAAATCAAATTAAAATATACTTTATTTGTGACATAAAAATATCTAAGGAATGGCATCAAACATTACTATGACCTGTCCTGTAATCCAGCTACTTGGAGGTCACGAAGTGAGGGTAGTTATGAGTGATATCATGTGGACGCGGTGTTCCTTGGTGGGGAATAACGTCTGCACTATTGAATACTACGTTCATAGGACCATCCTCATAACTAGACCAGTTCATAAATTGTTAACCGGGGAAATTGTGGTTTGGATCCCACGTTAAAATGTAGGTGCTTTAATTGCCATTGGCTGTTGGGTTATTAATTAACAGTCCTGACTATAGAACAAGTCGGCCTTAGTCAGTAACAAGACTGCAAGATCATCTTTCACTCATCTTTCATTCGATCATACTTGGCTTAAAATACCTACTTAAAATACCTGCTTAAAATGGTAGGTCGCCATTTCAAGCAATGTAATGTACGGTAATGCAATTTACAATATGTTTACTAAGTTCAGCAGCACAATTAAGAATATCTGGAACTGGATTCTCTGGAGTCTGGGGAGTGGTGAAGTGACAAAATTTCCAGCGGGGAACCCTAAATATCCAGCTATACATAGCAAATGAACATTTAGAAATAAATAGGATGTTTTTAACCGATGGTAGAATGCCTTTCCCCAGCATTCCTTGATCCTCCACTAAACCACCGATCCGCGGTCATTCGGAACATTTTACCTAAAAATTACAGTAAAATGTTTCAAGTGCTTCCAAAATAAGAGCTAGTTTTGGTCACAATTTTATAATGTGAATGTAACATATGTATTAAATCTCTGAAAAATGTTTACTAAAAATATCTGGAAATTTTTATTGCCTCGATAAACAATTTCCCAAAGGAACAAGATACTTGGCACTTGGCACTTGTTTCTCCAAATTACTGTCTATACAATTTTGCAGAGACTTCAGGGATCATCTGTATTTCAGCTATCCAGAACAATAGTCATAAAATTTCTTGTAACAAATAAAAAATAATTAATTTACCATATTAGTTGATGACCTCAGAAGAACTTTATTTGTTTGATTGAACTATGTACTTTGAATTTTTAATATTTTTTCTTTGTTGTTGATTAATATTGTAAGTTTACAGGAAAGTCTCATGAAAAGCTCTGGCAGCCATTTTATTTTTGAGCAACGTAGGAAACAATACTGCCAATTAAAAAAAAAGGTCTTATCGATCAATATTTCTTTACCAAAAATAGGCCTACTTAAAATGGTTTGAAAGCTAGGTCAATTTTAATCATGAAAATATTCAGTATGATATTTTGTATATTTTTATCCCACTGCCAATCTAAACAGAGTATTATTCAAATAATTCTACCCTGCATAATTTACTTAATTTTGGGTCCACAATCCAATAATGTACAAACAGTGAACATGTTTTGTGTTATTGAAATAAAATATTTAATCTATTGAAATTATTTCAGAACTGTGATATTCTGCGATACAAGTGGTATCGCATTGTTAGCGTCGCGTGCTTATGTGCCGGTGACGTTGCTTATGATATGTTACGACAGGTATGTGCATTATAACAATAGTATATAGTAGTAATAGTTGGTTTGTTATTACTAATCAGGGATGGCAAATATCTGTAAAAATCTAAATTAAAATATAAACTCACCCGTTTGTAATTCATTGTTATTTAATAACAATGAATTACAAAAATAAAGCTAGAAATTTAAGGCTGTGTATGTACTCGAGAGTAATTCAATTAGTGCACTTTAGTTACTTATGACATATCCTTGTTTGTTGATACTTGGATACTTACTTGGATACTTGGAGATTCGCCTCGTTGGCAAGTAGCATGTGGCGTCATCATAATGTGGCCGTAGGCCATTATTCAGAGGCCAACATTCAGAATTTGGTGAATATTAGGTTTTAGGTTTTTGAGGGGGAAAAACGTGGATTAGGGCTACAAAGTTAAAAAAACTCACTCAAGCTGTAAAAACTATTCTGTACAAGAAAGGTTTTTAAATCACTCTTAAATTTATTAAGGTTTTCCTGTAGCTTAATATTTGTTGGCAAGAGTTGAAATAAAGTCTATATTACTCTTGATATTTCAATTCTGTGATCAGTTTGTATAATCTTGTCAGCATCAGTCAGCATTGACTATAAATATACAGAGACTTTTCATTTCCGAAGTAAAAAAGGGTACCACCTTTACACGCTTACCAGTAGATTTTATTTTCATGATGAAGACCCCTGAAATTGGTGTGAAATCAAAGCTTGGAATCTAATGATGTGCACTATGGTGGTTGGTTTCGATAACTTTTAAGGCTTCGCCCTCGGCTTTATTGTTTTTAACCCTCGAGTGGGCGCATGCGGAGTTTTCCTTTGCACGTATTTTTTTCATTCAAATAAACAAGGATAATGGGTGTCGGCAGTCCTGTCCGGCTTTGTACTCACACGCCTCATTCCAGGAATCCCCTAAAGCTATTTATATCTTCCCCTACCCCCTTAGTACCTTTTTATTTGCAATTCAGTGATGCCGTGTCAATTTTCCGGAGTACATTATTCCGTAAAACAGACAGTGATTCCTATCTATACTAGAAAATTACTTATTATGTTAAATTGCATTATTTCACCTGTTAAGTTGAACAATTAATTGCTTTAACGATGAAATGTGATTCCTAATGAAGTTTGTCAACATTTAAATACAATATATAAAGTGATACCTAATCTATTCTAGAAAATCACTTACTATGTTCAATTAAATTATTACACCTATTAAGGTGAACAATTAATTTTATCAACAATGAAATGTGATTCTTAATGAAGTTTATCAACATTTTAATACATTATTATGGTATAAAAAAAGTAAAAAGGGTTAAATTTAAGCAATTTCATTTTGCGGAGTAAATCTCCGCATGCACCCACTGCCGTTTCACCGGTGAAGCGCCCGCTCAAGGGTTAAGGGACCCAAGTCATAGTTTTAGGAAATGCTCTTGGTAAAATTTGTTCATATAAAAACATATGGTCACATTCAGAAATAGTTACATGTTTACCAACCATACATGTTTACCAACCAGTGCAGCGCTTCCTAACCAAAGAGAGGAAAAGAATTTCCTGGGCGAAGCTGGAGTTATCAGCTAGTAACTGAATAACAGAGATTGTTCTTCTTCTTCCAGAGTGGGCCGGTGATCAGCTGGGCTGCCCACGTGTCCGGGGCCGCGGCCGGGCTGCTGCTGGGACTCATGTTCTTCACCTCCCCCCGCGACTGCCCCTCCCTCGCCACGTCCCTGCTCAGATACGCTTCCTTCGTTGTCTTTACAATCCTGATTGTATTCGCCATTTTGTACATTTATACTTTTAAACATAGATCTGTTTCTCTTTGACTAAAATTGTGTTTTTTTTTCCTTTGACTTAACCCGCGAGGACTGACGTACCTGTCTAAAAGACCGTGTAAGTACTTTTTTCGATAAAAAAATATTTTTTGGGTGTCGGGGGTTTTTTTCCGTCTCTATACTTCATGTACGTCTTTCCAGGAACATCATGACTCACCTCCCATCAATCTTAACCTTTACTGCTAGTTCATTGAACGTTTCTTTAGAGGTTTGGTGGTTAATTCACATAAGACTTAATGTTACATTTAAATATTTTGTATGCGCACATTTCTTATCTAAAATATTCAGATCACTAATTCACAATACTTTTGTATGGAGTTATTGTCAATATAAACACATCATTGAACAATATACAGAAGTTTTTAATGCAATAACAATAATTTTTTTTAGTGCCTACTGCTATTCAAAATATATCTTTTATGTTGCATAAATATTTTGTATACACATATATTCTTCATGAATTGGTCAAAAGAATTTTATTCTTTCTGCTTACAATGAATGTAATTATCATTATTTGTAATCCAACAGAAAAGCTTGCCGTGTATAAATAAATAAATAAAACTAATGTAAAAAACATTAGTGGAGTTCTTGTGAAGTTAAAGACATAATTTTTAAATATATTAAATTTTATAAAAAACCTGATCTAAAACACCGTGAGTCAATCATCACGTTTTCAAATCAAAGTCAGTTCTGCCGGGTTAATTAATTAATGACATACTTGGTAAAAAGTAGAAAGAAATATTGCTAGTGAAGTGGTTAGTGGTTGGGTTGAAGGGATGAATTGAATAGCACTGATTTTCAAATAATAAAGGCCATGACATATACAATGATTATTATTGTAGCCAGCCATATAAAAGCCAAGTGAAAAGTTTTGTGTGTAAACAGAAACTCACTTTCCAAATGATGTTACAAATTGAAAAACTGTATTCCAACACAATTAGTTGTTTTGCTTTACTTTATTTAGGTTTTTGGTTATTACAAGATCAAACCAAAATCATCCTTCACTCATCTGTCATTCATACTTGGCTTAAAATGCCAACCTGGGTAGGTCGCCATTTCAAGAAAAGTATAAACTCTAAAATATACCACAAAAAGACCTGTGCATATATATTTTTGAAACTCTTATTTCTTTGACCTGTTTCTTCCGTACGCACACCATGTGGCCAAGCTGTTTCTCAATTCCAAGGTTTTGGTGAAAACTCAACACATGCTATGGGGGTAGACACAGATTATAAAAAATGCACTACAGGTAGAAGATGAAATACTTTAATCTACATAAAAAAAGTATAAAAAAATTCACAAACAAGTGGCTTAAGAGATTGGGATGTAGAGGATACAATTGCATGCTTGAGGCACAGGGGCCGTCCCTAAATTATATAATGGCCCTAGGATGGTGACGGGGGGGGTTTTGACAAATACTGATACAGAGACCAGGAATGCGTTCGCTGTAGTATTATGTAACTGTCGTTAATCCTCAACAGTAATCTTTTTGAATTTGTGAAAAAATTGTTTCTTTCCCCTTTTAAGATGAGGGTTAAAATTCTGTTTTAAAGCTTTTTAATCAAAAACTAATTTTTTACTAAGATTATAGTTAACCCCCGAACCAGAATATAGGTAGAAAATTCAAATATAGAAATTTTGCAGGGGGAAGATAAAACAGTGTTATGTAATTTTTTATAAGTGTTAGTGGTGTCATAATTACGAGACCATTACAAGGACAAGGGGGATCAAAAAGGCCAATTTTAATTTTAAACAATCTAGGGACGGACCAGAATTGAGATCATATAGCGGAGGCATAGAATCTATTTATTCTATAATTAATACAGCTATAAAGCTGCAGAGGGAGGGCAATTTATGTCATTTTCATTTGCCAACGACAGGCCAACCCCACGAAGGCAGACGAAAACTGCGATGAGGATTCCAAACGGGCAGCCGAGGGATTCCGAAATCTCAGAAAATAAATTGTCTTAATGTTACTATCTGGCTGACAGTCAGTAGACTTTTCGAACAAGATGAAAACAACAACAAACCAAGTTATTCATCCATTAGAAAACAACGTTGTGACTAAAAAATGCTTCAGCCAATAATATACTTGGTGGGATCTTAGATCTATACTCGATTTTCATTTGTTTACGTGAGTACATGCTTGTCGCTGGTGAAAGACAAATAAGATTTGTCTCCCTCCCACGCTTCATAGTTGTGTTAATTCTACTTTGCCGAAAACAGCTTTTTCTGCTTCAGCTTATATCCTAATTGTCCAAAATAATGTGTGTTGTTGGCTAAACATCATGTTGTCCACAACAGTAACATTCTAAAACTATTACAAACCTCATGTGAAAAGTTAAATTATTAAAACTGGCAGCCTAAGTACATAAAAAAACCTTGCAATGACTCTTAAGTCATGCATTATTAATTAATTGTATACTCTAAAATCAACTATTGATCCGTGTAAACATTAGGTTAATTAGGTACATTTTCTAATATAACTTATTTGTGAGTATTTACTGAAACAAAACATCCTAGAGGAAATAAAACACTTTGAATATAATATTCTGCATACCGAAGATTAAGGCAGATGATTTGAAAACATATACAGTATTCAGTATTTTGAATAGTATTTTCACTGAAGAAAGAAAATTCACCTCCTTCATCAACCTCTGTTTCTACTACAATCCACAAAAACAGTTGAACTGTCCACTTTGAAGATCCTTCCAAGCATTTCAATATTACCTAGAGAAAAATGTTAGATAAAGTACACCTCATACAAATACAAAAATTGCTCTAACTATTGAAAAACGTGTAGTTTTTAAGGTATGTGGATGCAGAATCTTTGTTGACAGCTTTTAAAAAACCTTAGACAACCGTTTTTTTCTATAATCTATTTTTTTCTTATTATAACATTCTAACAGTAGAAAAATAAATAACTCTACCACTATCTATACATAATCATTGTAAAACATGAATTTATCTTGTTTTAAAGAAATTAGTCTGGTTAGAAGTAATTTACTTGTTGTGTTATCGTAATTTAGCTATCTTAATTAATGTATATAATCAATATATATAAATCAATATAATTTTTAGTTGATTCATTGAAAAGGAATCTTTTTATTTATTTTGATTGTCTATTTGTTTTTCTTTTAGTTTGTAAGTCAATATTTTTTTCAGTGGCGTAACTAACGCCAATGCAACCAATGCGGTGCATTGGGGCGCAGGCCTTCAGGGGGCGCATGCTTTAGGGGAGCGCAAAAACTAATATTCTGGAAAATTTTTAGTAAAAAAATATGTTGAAGCAAAACTCTTTGTAGCTTACCGAAAATAAGAGTTAAAAAAAATTCTTGTTACTTAATTTCGTTACAGTCACAATAGAATGTTGGTGACTCTTAGGTATTTTTGAAAGCTGTTGATATATTTTTTTCACGGAATAGGAATTAACGTATATTGTTGTCACTTTGAGCTGTAGGCAGCTCTTTGACTGTAAAAATGCATCATCTAGTAAATTCAATCAAATTTTGAGAAACGGAACATGAACATCATATTGTAGCTTGCGATATCATGCTTACTGTATAGGGCACTGAATAAATATAAAATGTTAAGTAAAGAAAGAAGTAGTCCTAAAAAGTACACAATAAACACAATTTCATCGGCCTAAAAAGTACATTATTTAATAATAATTGTAAGTATGTAATGTGATCCTTACTCCAGTTATGTTAATGGTGTTTGGAAATGTTTAGAAACTTAATTTTACTTTCAATTTTTTTTTAATAATAATTTTTATTAAATAATTAACTTTCAAATTATTGTACATAATAAATTATATTTCTTTGAATAATCTTTCTCTGGATAGAGCTTGTACAATGTCGTGTAGTGAAATAGTATCCATAGGAAGTGTGGAAGTACGGAGAAATGTCGTTGTTAGTTTCGTTGGAGGTTATGGGGGCGGGGCGCACGAGGAATACTTGCATTGGGGCGCAGTCAGACTAGTTACGCCACTGATTTTTTTGTGTTCTGTCCAAAACGTTATTCTTCACAGACGCCAAGTGAATTTAGAAAAATTATATGACAGCGAAGAAAAAAATACTCTTTCCCCACACGCAGACATGAAATCTTTGTGGGGAAATAATCCAACAATTATATTTAATGCATTTGCTGTATGTATCTTTTCTTGGAATAAATTATCTGAATATCTGAATCTGAATATAAATCAATCAATGTGGGCTAGTCCACCTATTACATTATTGTAGATCGGCAAGAAACAAAAAGGAGCTGTCATTGGGATTAAAGATGGCTTGGGTCTGTAAATTGACCCCCAAATGTTGAATGAAAAAATGGTCTCCAATACGTCCTCTATTAAGTACGTCCTCTATTAGGTATAGTTGAAGACAAAAAAAAGCTTATAGAGGTAAATTAGTAAGAAGCAGCAATAATATGTTTATCAAAGGAGGAGATTTTATAAAATAATAAATAATTACTAGTGTAAGTGCGCTGCTCGGCAGATTTAATTTTTCGTATGTTTGTTTTTTTCCACATGGCCTACAGATAAACCAATATTTATTATAATCAGCGGCTTCCTTAATTTTATGATGCCTATGTTGTATGTTAAGAACAAATATGTAACTTTTAAGGGGCCGTGTAGGGCTCTTCCCTTTAGTTTAACCAAGCCTTAATAAATTTTATTTCCTGAAATACTTCATGCTGACTCTTTCCAACGATGCCTAAATTATTAAATCAGTTCAGAACTGTAGGAAGAGTCTTGACCACAAAAAAAATAGTAGTGTTTTAAATAAGTAATACATAAATATATAGAGTTTAAATTACATTACATTGGTCTCTTAATTTTTAAATTACAGGAGACTCCCTCTTACCCAGATCCCTTGGGACCAAGGCCTGTTCGCATAGGGGTTATCCGGTTAAACCAGTTTCCTAAAATTATTAATTATTAAATCCAAACATTAAAAAATTCACACATTACAATAATTTGCCTTATATATTTCCCACGGTAATTGTCGGTATAGTCCCTCGATCACTCAAAAACTAACTCTTATACTCAAATTGAAAAGAGCATAATATTTAGACACAACAAAACTGATTTCAAAAATATTTAACCACAAGAATTGTCGATACAGAACTGTCCGTTTCTTGCCGATCATGTCCGGTTAAACTGATGTTTTGATAAAAATTGTCCAGTTAAAAAGATGCTGATTCCCCGTCAAGATGAGTCTGGTTAAACCAGTGTCTGGCTGAAAGGTGTCCAGATAGAGGGAGTATACTGTATTATTTAAAAAATTCATGTTTCACAAATATGATTCATTATTTACATTCTTGAATCTACATATTTACAATAAATAAGGATAATTCTTAAAGTATCATAACCTTATAGATTAAAAATATAAAAAATAATATAATTTAATAATTTATTTTCTGAAAGACTGAGGTATATGATAAATGTAATGATATTTCTTTCTGCATTTATACTACTCAAGATTTTATTTTATTTTTTTAAGTAATATATCTTAACTAGTATATATTATTTTTAAACTTCCGAAAAAATTATGTTTTGTCAATGACTAACTATTTAGACTAATATAATAAAAAAAATATATAAAACTCTATTGATTTAGAGTAAAAAACTTACAGAAATGGCCTGAGAGTGCGAGATACAAAACTAATGCAGTTTGATTTTGATTATTTTACTACAGCCACAATACTGCTGAAATGGTATTAGACTGGAGTTGACTGTAGTACGGTATGATCAGAACCCAAAGATTTAGGTATCTATTGACCCATCTTATCACCTAATTAAGATTTCCTGACCTAATTTGATGATCTTTTTAGAGAATCCCAAGCTAAAAGCTGATTTGGAATTATGAATTATTCGTACTGACCCCAGAAAAAAAAATCTGTAGAGATTGGTGAAAAACCTCCAACCTTCACCTGACAAGCTTAACTAAAGTGAAGTACACAAACGTTTCCTTGTACAATTACTTCATATAACTTTACTTAAACTTTATCACTGGACCCTTGACCTATGAATGACTTGGTAAGTAAAATGCTTAATACATCCGTGGACAAACGTTATGTCTTTTAGGGCACCAAAATAAATGAGCGACTGAGAATGCGCTTTCTACCTCTGTAAAATGGCCCTAGGAAATCCTTGCAAGATTTGTGTTGTCAAAGTTTTCAAAAGTACGGAAGACCAGTCAACTGCATTTCAGGGGGGCTACTGAAGAAGACTGAAGACTTCAGCTGTAGAAGAGATCGTTTGTCAGCACTTGAGCGGACGACACTGAACGCCTACTTCGGTACACATGCATTCCAAACACGGGCCCGACAGTTCCGAGATTATCCTCCCGACCCGATACATCCGGCCGTAGATGTTGCATCCTGCGAGTTTCAGGAGTCCAGAGGCTGCCCCAGGATCAGGTCCCGAGAGAGTAGGAATCGTCGGTGTCACCTTTGAAACAAAAGACTGAGAAGGCTTATTCAGAGGTTTAGAGGTAGTTTTCGTCAACAATTTTTCCGAAGTTGTACGATGAACTTGAGGTTTTCTAGTTATCAATGTTGGGTTTAACGACTCTGTCGCGACCTGCATTTTGTTATCATCTAGAAAACCTTGAGTAGTAGATGGTTTAGTTGGACTCTCCGCTGTAGAAGTGTTACTGATCTCAACCAGTTTCTTCACATCATCATCGATACGATCTTCCAAGGACTGTTCAACCAACGGAATGCTCTCATTTGATTTTGTTCCCGCTGTGTAAGCAGGTTTGAAAGTTATCGTACTATTCTCCGGTTTGCTCGTAGACTTGGGTTTTTGCGTAGTCCATTTATCACTGTCAAACAAGTAACTAAAAACCGACCCTAGAGAAAACTCATCATCACTCGTCTCATCCTCTTTCACCTCTTTGTAATCATACTCGTCCGTTTTTGTAGTGGCTTCATTTTTTATCTTCACATCTGCAGAAGTCGTCTCAGTCACATCCACAGGTTTTTGTGTAGCAAGAGAAGTTTGGTTGGTCATTTTTGTCGTAGCAGCAGATGCCTCCGAAGTAGTTTTCACAGTGATGTTCTCGGATCCTTCAATTTCCAGTGGCTCTGACGTTGTCAGCGAGACAGGAGTGGTGCTCGAAGTCTGGTCCCAGAGGTAAGGCATGATGTCGCCTATGAGCGAGGGCAGGTCCGGAGCCGGCTCTGTCCGGATCACGTCTCGGAAGGGGTCAGGAGTGACGATGACGTCCGCGACAGTGAACGGAGGCAGGTGGGGAGCTGGCGTCACATTCTCCACCACTCTAGTCGGTGACTCTATGCTGTTGCCACCTGGAATGGTAGAAACAACGATTTGGTTTAGAGGAAGATAAACAGCTAAATCTTTGTTTGGCTCAGAGCTAATTCAATTTAATTAAATTCCAATCTTTATTCATGCAGACAGTATTTACGACAATACATAGAATAGTGTGAAGAAAATAACATAGCTAACTAATGTAGATGTGATCAATTTAACATGCAAAAAAATTCAGTGGTCAGTATTACTTGATGAAATATTGTGTCGTAATTTGTGAGGTCTAAACTAGAGGGATCATGGTTTCATGAGGGGGATATAATGGTCACAAAAAAAGTCAGTCTTTTAGCTATTGCAGCTTTCTGATCAAGTACATCTTGCGAGTTCAATCAGCCAGTTCAAATACTGAGTAGGACATCCACATACAGGCTGACATACTGACTGCGCTGCTGATTTTCCAGCGCTGACAAATAAGCATCACCTGAACACTACTCAAACATCAAAGTTACCCAGTATGCTGGTATTATTAAGCTGATGGCTTTGAAAATGCTTGATATTGCCAGTGCTGATAAGTTGCTGGTGACAATAACTGATATCAGCAGTCTGGAAAAATCATTTGGTTAAATGGGCCTCCTAGGCATGGATAACGGACCAATCTGAGTTCCACAACTCAGTCAATTTTAGCGAATTTCCCCTATAGGGAAGAAGCTATTACCGTAGGTCTCATGGTAAGACTTAAGCCCAAGACCATGATAACTTTTCATTTTGGGGCCCCCAGAAGCAAAAAACACCATTTGTTCAAATTTCTAGATATATATATCTATAAATATATATGTGTCTGTAAGCACGATAGCGCTCGCAAAAATGGTCCGATCGGAATGAAATTTGGCATAGATGTGTAAAGTAGTAATTATTTGGATGAGTTCGAAAACCAGCTCAATCGGACCACTGGAAAGGGGGTTAAAGGGGGATAAACCCCCCCAAAAATGGGTTTTTTGGGGTTTTCACATATAAAAATAAAAATAATCCAATTTTAGTTAGCACCATTGAATTCAGCTCAAAAAAACAAACAATTTAGTATTTTGAATGATTGCTCTATGACCATTGGTTACCGAGATATTGTAAGTGGTAAACACAGTACGTTGTCCCAATGTTAACCTTATGGGAAATAAGTAAAATTCTATATCTCGCATATTTCTTAACATATCTTGATAAAACTTGGTAAATAGCTTCTTCTAGTTCAGATCTAATATATAATGAATTAAAACCACCCAGTTTCAATGTACCTGTAGCAGCAAACCTGCATACTCATTCCCCATGTTATTCTTATGGAGCTTACCAAAACATGTCAAATCTCGCTATGTTGGATCGAAATATGTTGTTTTGCATTTGAAATTCGCTGAGAATGCAAGTCTGCTGCAACGGGGGTATTTCATCTTTTGATAATTTTGATCTGTATTGTTTGGTTTGCTCCTTTTTTTCCTCAATCACGGCATTAGACTGAGATGTGATCATAGATATTTTGTCACTTATAAGATTGCAATCATGTAATTTATAAGCTATGAGTAAATTTAATATCACACACTTTTAGTTTGTTATTTTGAGAGTTATTAGTCAATCTACCAAGAAATTAAAAATCTCCAAATTAACCAAATGTCCCTAAAATCATATCAGAAACATTAAACGCTATTACAATTTGATGAAACTTAAATTTTTCTTTCATGAAACACCACTAGACCACTAGATTAGAACAAAAGCGAGTACTGACTGCAGATGATCTTGCGGCAGCAGGAGCCGGGCTCCCGGGAGCCCAGATGGCAGCCGGCGTCCGGCACGGGACACTTGGGCTCCTGGCACAGGATCCTGCCGTAGTAGCAGACACAGAGGTCGCAGGCTGACGGCTCCGTGAGCAGCTCCCCGTGGCGGTAACTGCGGCCGCCGCTCACGCACTTCTCTGCTGGAACAGTTCAAAGTGGATAAGTGGAGTGGAGGTTATGGGCTCACCTCATAACCTTAGGGTCGCTGGTTTGATTCCTGACCAGGATCGAAACTGAGTCCAGTTGCCATTGGCTGTAGGGCTATTAATTACAGTCCTGTCTAAGGAACATGCGTCGGCCTTAGTCAGTAACAAGACTACAAGATCGTGCCACATTCATCCTTCACTCGTCTGTCATTCATACTTGGCTTAAAATACCTACCTTGGTAGGTATTTTTAAACAATGAATAATGTATTATGTATTATGTATGTATATTTTCATTGGGCTATGAATAAATGATGCTATGTAACAAAAGGTGGCCGTAGAGGTGTTACAAACGAGTAACAAAAGATAGTAACACGACCCGGGTTTTGACCCTTCCTGATCAAAATGTTAAAAAGTGCCATTAGCGTAGTAACATACACTTCTCTGCTAGAACAATGAGAGGAAACAGTGTTGACTCTTGGAAGAGGGGAGAGGAATAAGCGGAATAAGTGAGGGCGGAGCAGAGACGAATGAGTGAGGCCCGCATTGTCTGGTGAGTGCGACTTTTCCAGCACCGGACTGCGTAAATTTGCTCATCCACTAAAGCATCTATTGCTACAAACGGAATGATTCTGAAAATTGCATGAATTCAGTCCTCTCTCTCTTACACTCGACAAATTTATGAGGAATCAGTTGAAAGCTGTCAACTATTCAAAATTTGGGGCTGCCCCCAAAATACCCCATTTTGGGGCCAAGGGCAAACTTGTGACTCTCAAGTAAGAAAATTGGGAAAAAGTGTAGTATTTATGTTTTTTCATTGCTGTTGTGTCTTGAAACAATACTTTATCGAATCTGTTTTGTGACAACACAGGTGCGTTCCAGGATAGATGCTTGGTTGTTTAAAAATTAATTATGCAGATTTTTTATGCTATAAGGATGTGCCCGTTTTGGTTTCCCTACTGTAAAAAAAAAGGAAAGGGAAAATCCAAATTTTGAAAATTTTGATGCAACAGATACGTTTACCTGGGTCGGCAGTCTTGGGAGGCTCGGTGATCGCCGGCAGAGCCCCCAGAGAGGCCGTGGCCAGTGCCGCTCCGCTGCTGTGGTACACTGTGTCGTACTTGGACTCGTAGAACGGACCATCGAGCAGCGGCTCTTTCGGCACAAACCCACCTGGAGACAAGTTATTTTTTACTAGCAGTCAGAATTATAAGTCCATAGCCAATAATCCGTTATGATTCTTACTAAATATAATGAAGACAAAATCGTTGTTTAGAAAAACTCTAAAAATGTAATTATCTAAAGTCAATTAAGGTGATCTCCGTGCGTTTACTTAACACTCTTCATAACTAGCGTAGTCCGTCATATGCAGTAGCCGTTGGAACGTTGGACCTAGATTTCGGCTAGTTGCCATCTTCAACTACTGGTAGTTGAAGATCTTGAGTAGTTGAAGATGGCAACTAGCTGAAAGCTAAGTCCAACGTTCAAACGGACAGTGTATATGACGGACTACGCTAGTTATTAAGAAAAATGTAATTTACTACTAAAATATATATGAACTGTACTTTACTTTGCTTGAATTGGCAGCCAAGAGAAATTGAATTGGGATGTATTAGAGAAAGATTAGCATCTTAAAGAATAATTTTAATTTGTATTGACATATACTATTGGTTTAAAGGCCAAATCTTCCCAAATATCTTTCAGGGGCCAGGTTTGGTGAATCCCGAGGAGGCTGCTTAAGAGGGAGTCTACATCACGCTGATCAGTAATTGCACAATACAACCAACGTGCCTACATGCGAACTTATTGGCTATAAACTTCAGGATGGTAACCACACAAATTTCAAATTGCTTTATCGCCATATCAGAAAAATTGTTTTTAATATCACATAAATTACTGGATATAAATTTATTCTACTCCAGACCTCTAACTATTATAAGTATGAAAAATGTGTGGATTGTTAGATTAAGATGTTATATTAGATAGACTGTTAACTCTCGAATAATAGAAGGGCACAATCCTGTTCTTAAAATACATGCGGGCTGTTTTCTGTGGGCTCTGGAAGCTCCTCTCACAATTCCTTGATAAGATAACTCTAAAGAGGATTGTGGAAACAGTCTTTTAAAAGCTTTTCTCATTGAGGTTCCTGTTAACAAGATAAAAAGGATAAAAAGACATTAAAATTTCAATAAGACTCAAAAAATGTACTTGTTCAGGGTTTTGGTGTCATCAAGTGTCTTGATATCGAGGTTCTACTAAAAGCCATTTTTAAGGTCCCGGAGTCGGGCCGGGCAGAGTTCGAAAATGAGGCCCCTGCACTCTCACCAAAAGTGGTGACTTTTTTCAGTACAAATGCAGGACTTTCCTGCCCACCGCCGCCGTTTTTCATCCGCTGATTTTGTCCTGGGGCCCCCTTTTACACCTGAGGCTCCTTCGTCTGCCGTGTACGCCATTAGAGAAATACAGCCCTGGTTATACTGTATATACAAGGGGTATTATTTATTTTACTTGTTACCCTGGCAGACTCACCCTCGGTTTCCGCCGGGGGAGAGAACCCGCTCGAGTGCGGGATCTCGTAGAAGTGAGGCCCCGAGTCGTCGGGCGAGTGAGACTTTTCCAGCGCCGGACTGTAAACCGGCTCATCCACCACGGCATCTGCTGCTACAAACGGAATGATTCTGAAAATTGCATAAATTCAGTAAACCCTAAATAGGAACTAGAATTTGAAACGTGTTTTGTAATGGGGAATGGGGAATTAAAGTGAATGATTTGTGAGAGTTTGAAAAGTATACGTATTAGATCTGGTGAATTGTGTTTGTTGTTTTAATATTCATCTGTATACTCCAGTGAATTTTGTCGTGGTGACGAGAGATTTACTTGTAATTTCAAAGTTATTGTGGCTTCACGTATGTTAGCCCTTCTATTCTTAGGCGATTTCTCCTAATCATAGAGTTTTCTAGGTGGTTGTTTGCGATCTGCTGAGTGGTTCACCAGATCGCGAACAAATTGAACAAGTGTAGTTAGCTGAGGGTGAATCATGTGTGTTTAAGAAGATTTAATGTCCTCTATAATTTCTTTAGAAATGTGATAAAAAGTTCAATGAACCCACAGACGGCTAGACTAACATCTTTGAAGTTTTTTCATTCAAAGTTACTGTAAACTCACTCTAGTGTTTTATATTATCTCTTGGAACTATTTGTCTCGTAGGAAGAGACAAGAAGTTACTTGATGTTCTGCTCATCGCTCTTCCTAATATGTCTGTTACCACCTTTTAAAATCGTTCAGTATGTACAAACTACAAGTTAGTTTTGTTCCACATTTTTTGCCTGATTGTCAAATAAGCTCGGTCGAAGCTGTTGAATATTGTGTGTAATTTAAATTAACAGAAATTTCAGGTGGAAATTTGAAGATAAATCGCTGTATCTACAGAGTTAAACATTGTTTTAAAAGGACCAAAATGTTTCCAAAATAACATTAATTTCTGAAATATGATATTTTTACTAAAAATTCATCCGCTCCCGTAAAATGATGGTATTACTGACCTACCTCAGGTTAGGAAGCGATGGCGGGAGCGAGGGCTCGTTGTAATCATAATCGTAGTCCTCTTCTCTGTTGGCCAGCTTGGTTTTATTCAGGATCGCTTCTATTTCCGAAGGCAATGATTTGTTCGGACCAGAACTACTGTCGGCTTTATTGCTTCCCTCAACTCTAGTAACATTCGAAGTACGGTTTACAGGAAATGTTATGTTCTGTGAAGACATCTCTTGCGTTGTAATCTCTTCTGACTTACTCGTCGTCATATCTTCTTTGCCTTTTGAGTTTATTCTTTCCTCCACAACGGAGAGGTCAGGAATCACGGTGGTCGAAGGTATTAGCGTTGTGTCTACCTCTGTCGTTTCTGTGTCAGGGGTTGTCAGTTCTGTTGTTGCTGCTGTTTCTCCTTCAATCGTTGTCGACTCTTCTTTTAATGTTGTCAATGATTCTGCAAAGGTTGATGTTTCCTCCTCAACTGAAGTCGTTTCAGACATGACCATCTGTGTTGTTTGTGCCAACTGTTCTTTATTTTCTGAGTTTCTCAAACTCCCAGTTATTGATCTTTCGGAATTCACATGGAGGTGGTTGTGAGTCTGCAAAATATATTTTAAAGTGTTATTTGAATAAAAAAGTTCAAAATTAGCGAAGAAAAACTATTGCATTAAACCGAAAAAGTAGTTTTAAAAGCTTTGAGGGATGCGGGTTGCAATCATATATATTAAAATTTTGTTTGTCCTGAATTTGGTGTTTTGCATACTGTTAATATTTAAATTTTGTTTCTTAATAACCCGAAATAGTAGTTTTCGTAAAAACTTCAGCGATAACCGGTGGATAATTTTATTTTATTACCTGCTTAAATAATTCATACTATCAATAACACATACAAGTTGTGTTTAATGTTGAGACAAAATGTTTTGATGAAGAAGGAAAGAGAGGTTACATGAGAGAAATATTCTGACTTGTGATAGAAAATTCTATTAATATTTTAAGATTGACTTACATTTAGAGCAATCATATCTTCTTCCTCTTCATTGTATAGTTGATCTTCTTTAAATCGAAGAGAGCCGTCACCACCTGTAAATATGTATTTGGTTAAAAATATGCTTTCTGCCTTGTGATTTTATTAATTTTCAGCTCTACGCGTTATGGCAAAACAAAAAATACACTTATTATTCATTAATGGGTCACTTTCATGGCTAGTATTGAAATGATCAATTACTTACCAGTAGAACACAAAAGGAAGTCTGACTACCCAAATTCCCTATGGAGGAAATTCGCGAAAAATACTGGGAAAAAATATATGAAAGTAAAAAAGTTCCTTATAAAGATAGATTAAAGTAATAACTTACTTTGAAGAGAACCTTCCCCCCCAACTGCAGAGGAAGGAGTAAACCAATAAGAATTACATTGAAATCAATAATTCAGTGACAAAGTGCCCTCAGATTTCTACGCAGATAAGTAAATATGTTTGTTGCAGCTCAACGGATTAAAGGAGCTAACAGCTGCTACTTTGCGACAATTAAGGTTTTGAGCTTATGCAAATCAATACGATGCAATCGACTTTAGTTTGTTACAATTGTAGTTTCTGTGCCAATACAATCATTACTTATGTTTTATGCAATTATTAATTTGTTCAGGTGAGGGAAAACTATTGCTTATACTTCTGGTGTAAAAAGAAATTTTCTCCCTCAAAGGACCATTTCCCTGGGGTTCAACCTTACACTTTACTCCCATAGTGCACAAATAACTATTTAACACGTTAGCTGCCACGCATATTTTTGTGCTGATTACCGTAAAGCCACAGACATTTTTTGTTGGAATTATTGTTATGTGATGATTTTTGTACTCTGAGGTTAGTCATGATGACTTTTAAAGAAATAAATAAAATTACATGTAAAAAAATTGGTGAATGATAGGGTCGGCATTAATTTTTTTAAAGGAATATTCGATAATATTTTGACCTGCCATCCCGATCGGGTCAACACAGCAAAATTCGAACCAATGAAAACAATGCTATTTACCAGTAAATTATTTTTGGGCACACAATATGATGAACTCAAGAACAATGATATATTTGGTTTAATTCAACGATATGAAATAATTTTTAATAATGAAAAATGTTACTAGGAAACGATGCCGACCCGTTTGGGTCGGCGAAATTGATAGGAATGCTTGAGACACTTCCAGTAGGTTTAGTTATAAAACTGCCGCAACGCTATCTAGAAGGCCTTGGATGTACTATGTCATGTTAGTTCCCAAGAGTGTCGCTAGGTGCCTACCAGAGACATCTATATCGGCAAATTGGTCAAACGCTGCACTACTCCGGTTGCCGACCCGATCGGGTCAGCAGATTGCTCTGCCCGACCAACCTATGCCGACCCAATCAGGTCGGCATGGCAGTTAACATGTTAAGTGTCATTAAAAAAAATTAAAACTAGCCGAGTAAAACTTTAAAAATAAACAAATTTATAGGGTACATAAAGCTTTGGAAAATTATACAGAGAAACCTCCATGATTTTGAACTTGTAACTAAGCAACTAGTCGAGTACTCACTGCAGTTGTAACTCGTGGGGCAGCAATGGCCGGGCGAGACAACCGGGACACACTGCCGGTTGACGGGTACGGAGCACACCACCGGCTCACAGTGCAACCGCCCCTTCAGGCAGTAGCAGTTCTCGCACGTCCCTCCCTTCTCCGGGATCAGTTCCCCTTCTGGATACGTTATTCCATCTACTTCACACCCTAAAACATGATAAAATAAAATTAGAGAAAGATAAAACTCAGGTTTTTAATGCATTTATTGCCTTTAAGAACATGAGAGTACAAACACTTAAAGAAAGAGGTGTCACCAAGCAACTAATACATGTTGGATAATGAGACAAAACATACAGCTGCAAAGATCTTTACTGAGTGTTTCAATTGGATCAGTCAAGTTTGTTTTTCTGGAGCGTTATGTATGGTAAAGTGGTTTCAACAGAATAAAATGTTTTACTGGCTGTATCTTTTTTGACTTGGATGTCTGATCAACAGGACTGGATTTAACATGACGCCCTCGGCCAAAAATTTTTCTGCCCTTCGGTTTTGAGGGTGGTTTTCTATCAGTCTTTCCTAAAGAACAATGTTCTATGTTACTAGTCAGAAAATAATTTTTTGTTATTCTTAAAGGCTCCCCGGGCTCTGTAAATTTGCCTCCAAAACACGTTTGTACTTTGAACAATTAGAAAAGGATCAGCGGGTGCCAGCAAAATGCAGACAAAACACCTCTTTTACACTTTAAACAATAATGTGGAAAGGTTCCACGAGTGTCCGCTAACACTGCCAAAATACAAATTTTGCACTTTGAGCAATTTTAAAAGCCAACCCAGGTGCAGGTAAACCCTGCAAAAACACAGGTTTCCTACTTTGAACCATTTGAAAGGGCTCCAGGTGCACTGCTGCGGACACATGGGCTTTTCGCTGGCCCTGGGTATGGTTTAAGTATAAAAAAACTAAATGCCTCAGAATATTTATTTATTTTTGCTTGGAAGTGTGCCCCCGGCAGCTTGCACCCGGGCCTATTGGGAAATCCAGCTCCGCTCATTGATTTTGAGTTTGGATATTTTATTCTACTTCTTATCTTATCAAATATTGAAGCGAAAAACTAACTTCTTACTTGGCTGCCCCAAAAACTAATTGATCACTGTAAAATTTACATTTTGAGAATTAATTAATCATTTAGAAGAATTTGCAATTTTGCCTCATTACCCTAGTAGCTTTTCCCTGTGGGTAAATATGATAAAAGGGCAACATCTGAAAATCAGGTATTGTAACTTAGTAATACAAATTATCAATTTTTATGTTAATCTTAACTCGATGAAAACGTCTTTGTCGGCTTACCTATCGCTGACCTCACAGTAGTGGTTGACGAGTCGTTATTCTGGTTACCTAGAAAAAGCTGACATTATTGATAACAATTTTTTAAAACTTAATGTTAATGTAACATTTATCTATCTATAAATATCATATTTATTTTGACACTGTTTAGTATATTGCATCTGATTTTGAGGAATATTCTCAAAACTCATTAACATTAAAGCCAACAACTGCTGTTCAAGGAAAAAGCTAGCTGAAAGTACAGTGGTTTCAGTGTGGATTTTGTTACAATCCTATGAGAGCAAGGCAAAATGAGGCTTGTTGATACAACCCTGGTCCCACCCTGCCTCAGAGTTTACTTGCTGGTTTTATTCTTCAAAACACAGGAAATAGAAGGACAGATGCACTTTGACACGAATGAGGACACAACTTACACAATTTGAAAGAAAAAGTCATCATGAAAATACAGTAGAACCTCGCTAGTCCGACCTCCGATAGTCCGACTCCTCGGTTAATCCGACCATGCCGCCGGGGAAAATAGGCCTCTGCTAGTTCGCCCTCAGCGGGGTTTTCTCATCGGTTAGTCCGACCACGCAATCGGAAATTGATGTTTGTTTACATATCCGGTGCATTCCTCCATTCAGGTTGGCTCCTGTCGATGACGTATTACTCATTGGGAGTGCATATACCGTTCAGTAGAGCAATAACATTTGGTGTGGTTAGTTTTTTTTTGTACTAATGTTGTTTTTTGCAGTACGGTAGCTTGTTAAACACTCTTAATGCAATTTTTTCTGATCGAAATACAGTTTTTGTACGTTTTCATGTCAATAAAATGAGTTCATCCGATAATCCGACCTTTTTTGCTGTTCCGACCATGCCCCGGTCCCGTAGGTGACGGATTAGCGAGTTTCTACTGTAGTGGCCTTCAAAAGACCAGCTGCAGCAAAAATTTTAACTTCATGAGCCTCCCATTTGATCAGCGAGTTTGTCTAAGAGAAACATTAAGACTTGAGTCGTCCTAAATTGATAATCACAAGCATAACTCTTAACATTTACCCCATAAAATTTTCAGCGGGATAGAAAATGATAATAAAAACAGGAGGCTATTTAATATGAATAAAATAAAAAAGAAAATGATAGTCGAATTTACTGAGTTCCTCAATTGACCCATGGCGGCACGGTGCATAGCAAACTTTGCAAAACACCAATATGTTCACTCCGAGTTTTGCTGTGATATCTTAGGTACATTTTTAGAGTTTAATTTTTATAAGACACACCACGTGGTCAGTGGTAGCACACGTTCTATTTTTTGTCTTTTTTATTGTAAAAAAGACCAGTTACAGTAGACTCTCGATTGTTCGACACTCGATACTTCGACACTCTGTATAGTTTGTCACCTGCTGATACTCAACAAACATTCTAATAAAAACTCCCAAGTATTTTGTCCAGTGATACTTACTGGGACCTATGTTATGTAAGTTAATAAAATAGATGTGCAATGGTTTAGGTTTATGATATTTAATAAATTTAGTAGATGTACATGTACAATCTGTATTTTTAATGCTTTCATTAATGTGAAATCCCATGTACTCCCTATAGTTCGACACTTTGATACTTCGACACCCCCAAAGTCCACTAACTATCGAGAGTCTACTGTATTAGTCTTTTTTGTTAGATATGTTCTGAGTCCTATTTTTAATAATTTCAATAATTCCACAGTATGTTATTGGTGGTACACTTCAGGCTGAATGTGTTAAGGAATATCTTATTAGATGTTTAAGGTTTGAAATTATATAAATTTTTTCAAGGCAGTACAGAATAATATCGGCTTCTCTCAAATCTATTGGCATTATTGCACCAACACAACAAGTTTTGATGATATTTTTTTACAAAAAAAAACAATTTTCCTCTCTAATCTTAACGATAATATTTACTCACTACAGTTATACTTGGTGGGACAGCAAGACTCCGCAGTGAAGGTGGGGGAGCACTGAGAGTCGGCCAGTAGGCACTGGGGCTGGACGCAGTGCTGCTGGCCCCTGATGCAGTAGCAGTAGTGGCACCGGGTGGAGGAGTCCATCGCGGAGCCCTCCGCGTACACCGTGCCGTTCACTGTACACCCTGTAACGAGGGAAGGGGCCGTGCATAAATTATGTAACGCCCCTGGGGGGGAGCAGGGATGCCCATTAGGGTGGTGTGAAAAAACAAAATAGTGTAATTTTGAATCACTAAAGGTCTCAAAAGTTGCGAAATAGCTTGTAGAATACAGGAAAAATAACTTTAAAACAATCATATATCATCTTCCGATTGCACAGTGACCTTGAAGTTTAACATGTAAAACTCCATGAGAGGATTAGAGAATAATTGCAATTTGGTTTATGCTTGACATTGATAATCGTACAAAAGTATCGCCATAAAAAATGGAAAGAGCTCATTAAAACTTTAAAAAAATGTATAATTTGTCCGAGGAGGCAACAGTATTTTCGATCTATGGCCTTCTAAAAGTCCCTTAATTGGGTGTTTTTTTCAAGTTTTTGGCTTGTATTAAGACAATAATTGTGTGGTGTGATTTAACAAATTATACCATTTTTCAAAACGTTTTAAAAAGCTCTTTGCATTTTTCATGTGAAAACTTCAGTATGATTATCAATGTCCAGCATAAACCAAACTACGATTATTCACTAATTTTCTTATGGGTTTTACATGTTAAACTTCAAGGTCATTGCGCAATCGGGAGGTCTTAAATGATTTTTTTAAGTTATTTTTCAGTATACTAAATGATATTTCGCAACTTTTGAGATCTATAGAGATTAAAAATTCCAAAATTTTGTTTTTCCGCACCACCCTAATGCCCATCCCCCCAAGCCTTATGGCGCCCTCCCCCCAATATTTGGCTAATCTCCCCCCCCCCAATTTAGCTAACCCCCCTCTTCTTTGTTTTCAGCAATAAACTGAAACCGAGTATTTAGACCTTCTTCAACGGTGTTATTTATTTATTTTCATACACGATTTTTCCTGTTTATGCTTGATTGGAAATGAATATAATAAATTATAAATGTTATTAAAACACTAAGTAGTTTCATATGCATAACATTAAATACTAGTAAATTCCTCTCAAAATTTCTGAACCTTATTAAGATATGAATAATATCTTTAAAACTTCAGTTTACAGTTAGAAAAACACAAAAAAAATCAGTTCTATAACACTTTATTTATGGTAACTGTTTTCAAAACAGTTAATTTCTTTATCTTCTTAAATGACTATTTCTTAATTTCCTCATAACACGTATTTATGTGTCTTATTTGTTCAGTTCTGAATATTTTTATTGATGGAATCTATGGCTGAACCATTTTGCAGCTGACCATCGCGGCCGATATTACGCCTAATTGTCTCTTCGCAGCGATCACAAAGTGATTTCCATTGTTTTTCACATTTAGTAGATATTCACCTGATTACAGTATAATGCTGTGAGCGATTGCACAGTTAATGATATTTTAAATAACAATACATTTGTCTATATTATTAATAAAGGCCATCCTTTGAACATACTCGAACTTTCTACTATCATCACAAAATCCAGACTTTTTTATAGATAAAAAAATCCCGCCCCCCGAAATTTTATTTGATGGCGTCCTGAGCGCCATATCCCCCCCAATCTGGGCAGCCCTGGGGGAGAGGGGGTTTCGGCAGCGTTATGATCCGTTACGGGGGAGGGAGGGGGGGGGGTAGATACAGTGTTGCATAACTGCTAAACCACAAGAACGTATGTCTTATTTTATTCAAAACTAGTATGTTTTCTCTAGTTAAAATTCTAGTTTAAAAAAAAATTTACTGTTGCTATTATATATTTTTATGAGTTTGACACAGCCCAATTAACAAAAAACCCCAGGACGGAGTTATCCCGGTGCCAATCATGAGTGTCTGACCACATGAGCACTCCATCCGAAGACGAGTGAAGATTACACCTATTTTTTCGATTTCTTTCTTTTTACTGTATGCAACATGATGTGATGTAATACGTTAGGATTTTATCAAATATTTTTATTTGTTTGATCAATAAATATTAAGTTCCTTTAGAATTTAAATTTGTCTTTTGTTATATATTATGTTTTTTGGAATAAGATAAAAATTGGGAGGGGGGGTTATGGCACTGCATTACATAATTTTTAAGGGAGATTAGTGTCGCCGTAACAGTTCAATATAAGGGGTGGAGGGGGGTCTAAAAAGACAGATTTTAGCGTTACGTAATTTATGGTCTGCCCCTCTTTTATTGAAAAAAAAAACACTTCAGGAAGGAAAATCAATTGCAAGGTGCTTGATTTTATTTGATCAGTCTTATGGTGTTTACTGCCACCAGTTTCATTTAAGATGACTTATTAATGAAAAATGACTTATTAAGTGGACGAATATCCAACAATGTCCTTGTTTAGTTACAAATAAAAATGTCATGTTTATTTTATTGTATTTAGTTTGTAGTTATGACTTGAGTTTTTTTGTAAAACATGTTAGTATGAAAACGTTCGAGAATGAAGATGATTTTTTTTATTTATTTATATTTATTTATAAAGTTTGGAGTCATGTTTTTTTAACTCCTAGTTTAAACAATCTTTACTGTATTGTTAAAACTGTGTTCTAAGAACAAGAACTCAAAAACTAGCATGAACCTCTTTGAATTTTTGAATTACTGTATGTTTCTATTGGAGGAATGTGACAAAGGATAATTTTTTTCTTTAATCAATGATGGCAAATGTTTGCAAAAATCAAAATAATAATATAAAATCAAAATCACAAACAATGAATTTGAATGAACTATGAATAAAGAAAGAATAGGATAAAAATTGGATTTTTTCCACAAAAAATACTATACTGTACCAACATATACCTATTGTGTGTAATTTATTTGTTGTTATGTTTAAACGTGATAAAAATCAGCTACTTTATTTTAGAAATGTTTTTAGAAATCAGAAATTAAAATCATATTGACCTTTACACCAATGCGTAGCCACCATTTCACATTAATTGGTTACATTAAGTTGTCAAGTTTAAATAAGGATATTTAAAAATTACCTGTTTAGAAATACCTGCTATCACAATAACATAAGCAAAAATAAAATAATGAAAAAGGGACAACTAAGCAATTTAGACTCACAATTAAATTCAAGACTATAAGGACTATAAGGGAGCCAGTAAAAAATTGTAACACACCGATCAAACTGCTACCATTTCCAAAAATTCCCTTCCTTCCTTCAAGGTATTAACGATCATTATGCAACATATAATTATAAGAAAATGTGTCTTGAAAACCTATGATAATTTCTTTGTGTAAAAACTGTTTTGTAAGGTTGTAACCATAGATTTTTTAATGATTTATGGTTTTTAGAGGAAAAACTTACCGCTTAATAAATTTCCTCCATCGACAAAGTCGTCTGAGAGTCTCCGTCGACCGGGCTCCTCCCCTCCTGGTAGTAAAAAAAGAAAATAAAAAAAATTAATAACCATATTTGATTCAAAACTAGGGCACTACTAACTGATTATTTATTAGGACTTGAAATTGTATTCTCAACACACCGCCAGTTTAAAATCACAGTTGAACAAAATTCTGCAATGCAGTAGTGTACAAAGATATATTTTTCCAACGTGATCACTTCAAATAAACCCACTTTTAAATAGTTTATCCAAATGTTTGATAATCATTGTGTATAAGACACAGCGTGTATTATCTGTGGAATTTCTTAAAAACGCTCTATACCAAAAAAGTGTGTCTTAATAGGAGTTATCAAAAATGTATTTAAAATAGAGTACCAATTTTTTATCCAAAGCTATTTATAGAACTTTTAAATCCGGCCTGTTCGAAAACCCCCAAATAATTAAGAACTCCTGAGACAAATGAAGTTTACGTACAAAGCATACAAGAGGACAATTATTCCTAAGGATTGTAGGATAAAACATTTTCTGAACGTTTATTCATAAAAAAAGAGGTGAAACACTTTAGATGACTAAACCTCCTGACCTTCAACAAGCATAGGTCGGTCCATATCGTACCAAGAAAAATCAGAATTACATAGGCTTGTAAAATTCACGGGAAAGAGAAAGGACGAGAGAAAGAAAATGCGTGAATTTTCAGTTCCACGAAAAACACTAAAAGATGGTGCGCTATAGATGTGGCCTGGAATATACCGAAATGCCTGAAAGCTTCCCTGAATACCTCGCTAAAGACACAGACATATCTTGTTTTCTCCGCGTCTTTTCTTCTTCTAAACAAGGTCATATTTCACGGGTTTCTCTTTCTTTGGAATCGCGCGCTCAAACAGAAGAATAACGGCTATGCCCAACGCGCAGACTCCCAAGACCCAAGAGGTACGACCATTGAATATATAGCTAACGCAATAGAAGTAAAACCGCGGGCAACGGATTGTGAGCAACGACTTGAGCGCGCTCTGGCGAGAGCGGTCGTTAATTCAGGGGCAGTATCGTGCTGCCCCTGGTAGCGATTAGGCGAACTACTTATCTACCTGTCCCAGACGGAATGGCAGGCGCGTAGACGCTGATCAAGGCCACACTACACTACAGGCCGGAGTCTCCCCCCCCTCCTCACTGATGCCACGTCACAACACCGGCCGAACTACTAGCGCTGTGTTGGAAAAAACAACTAAAATCATATGAAAATCGTAAACATTTACCAAAAAATTATGACATTAGAACATTGAAATGTAAACAGCAAGAAACGAAACTGTCAAATTTACAATAAATCATCTGATGAAAAGTAAACAAATTACTTGCCTGTAATGTTTACCGGTTTTTAAGATTATGAAATAAAGTCATGTTTTCTTTAAAAATATTTTCGACCGCATTTGGTTATTCATTAATTAATGCGGATTCGAAAAAAGAATGGTTTCTAAACGAAAACTTAAACGAATTACTTAGGGCACGATAGTTTTAAGAGTGCGACAGTGAATCGCCATAAGAGTACATTATAAAAGCGTCTGCGATTCCGTCTGATAATGTGACGTCACCAAAAAAGGACTCCGGCCTGTAGTGTAGTGTGGCCTTGCGCTGATGCATATTCCCCCCCTCTCCCCCCTACACCAAACTTATCAGCCCAGCGTGCCAGCCAGCTGTTCACACCGCGTCGCCGCCGCGCCGTGGGGCAGAGCCCGGAGAAAAATACAAAATCAAAGTAATTTCGTTGGTTAGGTAATCAATGGTAAAATTATTTAAAGCTGCGAAGGCCTAGTTATTAATTAATTATTTGTTGACTAATATTGTTTGAAACTACTTAAATAACGATAACTTCCAGCTGTAAATTATCAGTATATGAAAAGTGGCCTGATTTAGGAAAATACTATTGATTACACAATGAAATTATATAATTATACAAATTGTTTATTACGTTAGTTTAAGAATATACGGATCTTCCCGTAAGTAAGTACTGCAAACAAAATTGTAATGTTGGTTCTTTAGGTCACGGCAAAAACGTCCATATTTTTGAACCTTGTCCTTCCTCGCCTTGTTTTTTGTTATTAGTCGATCAGTATGGATTTTTAAAAATAATTTGGCATTCCTTTTTAACTTCTTGAGGTACCAACTTTTAGTGTGTGTATTTTGATTGTTATGACCAACTCTGGTTTAAGTTTAAACTAAGCAAGAAAATTATAATTGCACATAAATTGACTTAAAATAGACAAAGAAACTTTATAAATATATATTGTGCAGCAAGCGTCTCGCACTGACTGAGATAAAGCGGCACATTAAACAAGCAGGTTATGAAGATCGCTCGTGCATTATCGGCTTTCACAAAAATGTTTTATTATTGTTTGGAGCTTTCCAAACGTCATTTATACAAAATTCAACCAATTTTAGTAAAACAGTTTGTTTGGTTTATTACTAAGATCACCAGGTGAGACGCCGACCACCAGTAAGGGGCATATGAAAGCAAATATGAATGAAGGAAAACTGTAGAATGGATTATATGAAAGCTTTGTCACTGACAAAGATCAGCCCAATTGCTAATACAATGTTATTCGCGCTTTACTCCACTGTGCACCATTGCGCTTTGTTACGCAGTGAACTGAAGTTTTGACCTGGCCTATTGACTTTTGGCGCGTGTATATTAAAGAGCTCGATATATTTAAACTAATTGCATAATGTAATACTATGTATGGTATCTCCCCACTGCACTGACACGAGAACTTTCACATTACTTGCTCAACTGTGAATCATTATTCACTATGTATTATTTATTCATTTATTTTTTAACATAAAATTGATTACGACTATTGCTATTTCCTATCTATTAATACACACAATGTGTATAAAAAGGGGGAGCATAGCTTATAGTCTGTTTTTAAGTTAGATATTCAAAACATTGTTTAGGCAATAGGTGTATGTACTAAGTTAGGACGTGCGCTGCTAGCTCAGCAGCTGTTAACAAAACATGGTTTTATAATTAGCTGTTCAAGCATTTGTGCCCTTAGGAAAATTTTATCAAAACCAATATTTTACCTCCATTTTAACTGACAGATACAATACATACATGTATGGGGTTTATGAGTGTCGGACTTATGGTTTTCCTTAAAAATCCTGGATAAATAACGCTTTGGCTTTATTTATTACAGACTTCGGTACTGTTATTGTTATCTTAGAGGTTGTTTAAATAATATGCTTTAGGTTTTTAAATTACAAGATCCGTCCTGACTACTGGTAAAAGATCGCCTTCTGGTAATGGTAAAACAATTTGTTTACATCCATAGAAGTTAATTTTCATGTTTTACAAAATGCTATTTTTATATTGATACACATAACTAAATTATTGATACAGATTAAGTGATTTAAATATACTGGCATTTTAATATATTCCAGTAATAATAAATATCCGGAATATTTAAGGTAAAATTATATATTATCTATCTATTATGGATATACATCTCTTGGGACAAGAGGGCGCCGTTTTATATTTTAGGGGAGATAGAGGGGGCCAGGGCGACGACTTGCGAGTTCGTGCCGACGACGCGGTCCATGACATCACTGACTATATACAATGACGTGTTGATAAACAATGATGGAGTGATACGAACGTGTCAACAAACATAGTCTCCGAAGATCGACGGACAGAGATACATTCGTTGTTGCTAAGGTTAGCCATCCTGGCTAGTTAGTCGTGAGTGAGTGCGCTATTATCAACATTGACATAATAAAGTTAAAATGAATGGAAGCTTTGAGGTAATTTAAAAACAGCTTCATAATAAATGGTTTTGTTGAATGGTTTATTGTAAATAAATCACATGACTTAAATATATGTTTAACCTTGAAGTTTCTATCGATTCCAACTTTATTAAAGCGATTAACATCTGCAGTGTGTAAAAACGTGGCGTTCGAAAAATGTGATAGTGTTAAGAAAACAGTTTCCTCCGATTAACAAAGAAAGACAGATTTTTTAATGGTCTGGCCAGCCGCCTTGGTGGGTGAGTCGAGTGCGCTCTCTAATAACGATAAAACTGGATAAAATATAAATACCATTTTCCTTTAAAATTTTTTAGTAGTTTCCCCCCAAATATATGTTTTTTTAACAATACTAAAAATCGCCAGTGGTCAAAATTTCGACCAATTTTCAAATCGAGAAATAGGGATAGCTAATTTTTAAAAGTTAAAATTTTCAATGTAATGTCCAGTCTTAATCCATTTGCACGTCTGTTAGTACTTTGGATGGTAGAGATTAAACTTAATGTCCTTTTTTATTTCATTTTTATCAACAAATTTTAATCTCTTCATTTTATTCAAGTGAGAAAACTATATTTTCTTCCTGTATATGTATGATGGAACCCATTTAAATATGGTATCTTCTCCAAATATTCCTGATTCCAATAAAATCCTTCTTAACACGATTTCCAATAACAAAAGTGGCTTGAAATTGTTTGAAAATTATAATGCTAACCTGGATGTCACTTCTAACGATTACAAAAAAATAACATAGTAAAAACAATTACTGACAGTCATTTCACATCCAAGAAATGAAAAAATTGTACATACCACTGAAAACACTAAAAAATATAACTATTTTTTTTCTTTCTTTTTTTGTTTTTTTCCTCCAAGATCTCTGATAAGATAATCGTTTCCATTACGATCGCTATCTTTCGTGGTTCTTCAATGCGCTCTCTAATGTAATCTGTAGTCTTATAGGTATTAATATTATGTCATTTATATAAGGTAACTCTGTAAGTTTATAATATTGTATTTACTTATTTAGAAAAATAGATTGTACGATCTATTTCATTTTAGATTCAAGCTAACTCCTCATAATGTATTCTGTATATTTAACAGTATACAGAATCTTGCAGCTACTAATTTAATCATCTAATGTTACAGTCTAGAAGAACACTCTTGTTTACTACTTTTATATTACTTTTAGCGAATTTCCCCCTATAGGGAAGTAGCTATTACCGTAGGCGGCACGGTGAGACTTAACCCCGGCACCATGTTATTATTCAAGTTACTGTGAAATGTATCTTATTATTCTAATGCACACATTTATTGGTCAAACTGTATTAAATGTATTGATACTTCGAAAAGAATGCAAGAAGAGGCTATAGGCCTACAAATTTCTCAATCTATTTTATACAGTGATACGTTATTTGCTTAAGGGTCCTCGGATATCTCCATTTTACCTCTGAAATATTACTTTGTTTATTAAATTCTTGATAGCTGACACACTGCATTTAAATTTCACCTTGATACTTTATTTCAAAATAAACTTTAATACTCAGTTTCTTTCTGAGCAAGTGGATTGTAAATACAACTTCTAATTATTTTATCAATGTTATAAATGTTTTGTTTCGTAAAATAATATTGTATTAATTACGAAAACTACATTTGTTGTTGTTAAAAATAATATTTCATAGTGAACATTTAAAAAGGTATAGTAAATTTTTCTCATTACAGTGAAATTTTCACTTTATACTTACAAACTAGTGTTACTTTAGATACATCCAAGTGGCATAAAATATATAATTTTATGATATTGGGATTGTAGTTTTAAATATATTATAATAACAATAAGTTTCCTGCATCGTTTTAAAGCATCGCAAATAAACACAGCATTTGTAAAATCGCTTCTTAATCATTAATTATAAGTGTGAATTTAAAGTTTGTTATGACTGACTCCCCGTTCTGCCGCCGCTGCCGCGACCGACTCGACTGCACTGACGCAGTGACGCGGGGGCGGGAGACGGAGCGGAGCGGGCGAAATTAAATAATTTGGTTGAACACCTGCAGCCGCTACCAAGGTCATGATCCGCCGTGGCTACGCGAGCGCGCCAAGCGACGAAAGTCAGTACTACGACCATCCTCCATGGCTACCCGAGCGCGCCAAGCGAGGCCGGGCAGTACTAGGTACAATACTGATGGCGCTACCTAGCCAGAGCGGTCAGAACTACGTCAATATTTTGAGTCTATTGGCGGCCATTAGGCTTGCCTTCTCTTGCGTTAGCTATATATTCAATGGTACGACTGTGCATGCAGTTCCGATGGTGAGAGAATGCCCAATTTGTGAGTCTGAAGTTCATCAATTGTGGATAGTTATGAGCGGTAGCTTGTGGACGCGGCTTTCCTTAGTGGAGATTAA
Organism: Flexamia atlantica; assembly: GCA_035578135.1. Taxonomy (NCBI): domain Eukaryota; kingdom Metazoa; phylum Arthropoda; class Insecta; order Hemiptera; family Cicadellidae; genus Flexamia; species Flexamia atlantica. Next base: position 9,825,802 of record JAQJVK010000014.1, read on the forward strand.
CGTCCGCACTATTGAATACTACGTTCATAGGACCGTCGTCATAATTAGACCAGTTCATTAACTGTTAACCGAGGAAATCGTGGTTCGGATTCCACGTTAAAATGAAGGTCCCTAGTTGCCATTGGCTGTTGGGCTATTAATTAACAGTCCTGTCTAAGGAACATGTCGGTCTTAGTCAGTAATAAGTCTACAAGATCGCGCCACAATCATCCTTCACTAATCTGACATTCATACTTGGCTTAAAATACCTTCCTGGGTAGGTCGCCATTTTCAAGTAATGTATCTTTAAGCCAGGTTGGTTATTATAAAAATTTGCGAGATTCGAGGAAAAAGCTAGTCATTTTTGGAGGTATCTTTAAAGGTAAACAAGTTGTAACAATGTGGTTTTCTCAAGTAATTAGCGGGTTGCATTGAGCGATATAACGAAAAATATAGTTCATCACACGGGCCTAACGCTGGTTTTCGTAAAACTTGACCTCATACGAAAAGCGTCACTTAAGGCCCTAGTAATAATTTTTAAAACACTTTTTCTTAATAAACCGCTTCGTTTATCTTTCTTCAAACCTACCCAACAGACATAACCTCGGTGTTGTTATAATCAGCAGTTCACTAGTTTACTTATTACGTAGGTTTCAATCAGAAAGTGCACAGTAAATTTAATGTGCAGTTATTGGCAAGAAGTAACTTTCCTACCAACAAAATGACACAGAAAACAATTGTTTCTGTTTAGTATGATGTAAATACTTATAGGCCTACTTTAACACCAAAAATAAAATTAAAGGTAGATCTTTTGTCAGGTAGGCAAGGTTCGTATACCCTATGATAGCGACTCAATAGCATACTTTTAATTGAACTCGAGCTTTACAATGGGCAACAGAAAGTAACTCGTCGAAATGTAATTACTCTTGATGTTATTATGAGCTCGGAATGAACTTTTATGCGGTCTTTAGAAAACAGGACCGAAAATTGAAGACCACTCAGTGCAACTTCAGATTGGGGCCGCTTTTTTGTCCCAAAATCTGTTGAAACCTCTCGAAATCTGTTGCGATTTTCCTCGTTCGTCGAAATCGGTTCTGCTGAATCAGAGAGTTCTGCAAAAATCGGCTTAGCGTTTTAATATTAAATGTCCTGGGTAGCAAAAGGACACGAAGAGCAAATCCGAGAGCTGCAATAAGTCGGGGGCCGGGCGACCCAAAACAACATTGTTATCAAATCTGATGGTAATTCTCAAAGTTCGAACACGATTTAAATGTGTTTAACACCACTATCACCTCGGTGTGACTGCCCTTCAAACCGGGACATAAAAATCATCCGGTAATTTTGTAGAGGATTTAAAAAATTAGTTTATCTTATATTATGAGCAGTGTTTGCTCGATTGTACAATTAGGCCTACTCTCAGAAGCTCTGACGATTTCCTTAAAAGTCTATTTGACTCAAAAACGTGTTCTACATAGGTACTAGTAGTCCCGCTTAGAAATTGATCATGTTACTATAGATTACGCGTTATGGGTTATCCTTCACTCACTTGTCATTTATACTTGGCTTAAAATACCTACCTGGGTAGGTCGCCATTTCAAGTAATGTATTTAATGTATGTATGTATTGTATAAAAAATAGATTTATACAATTATATTCAAGAAATTGTATAAAATAAAACTTAGGGAAAAGGTTGAATGAAAATAGAAAATTCGAAAACTAGGCGAAATTGTAACATTTTATAACATGTACCGTTCTGTTCTGAAGAAAGACAACAACACAATATTGTAAACAAACACAACTTTGCGATTTGACAGTTCGAAGAATATGTAAACAAACACCATGTGTAACTAAAAAATTTTTCAATGTGACTTGAATAATAATTTTTGATGAAATGATTAGTACATGCTTTGGTCAACTTAGGTGACTCCTACTTTAATTAAAACAACTGTTTGCAAACTACAGCCATCTACGGCGTGTGGAATGAAGATTGCATGGCATGGAGAAATAAAAAATATGTGTTTTTAAATATTAAGACACAGTTCGCGCATTATATCTCCGGTTATGACTGAGTCAGCTGATTGTATGGTGCGGGGGGGAGAGGGGGTACTTTTCTAAAAACATTTTCTAAAACGGTGTCCGGATAAAACTACAAACGGACAAAACTACAAATCAAAAGAATGCGGACAAAACTACAAATATCCTGGGTCTGCTACCTGGGGAGGGTCAGTAGGTAATCCAAACAAAAATGCAGCGGACAAAACTACAAAGATTCGGTCAACCGATTTTGATGACCGTAGTGATTCTTAAAGTAGCACAGTTGTAGCTCATATAAGTAGATTGTCTTGAAGTTTCACGATAACTGAAGCGAAACAAAAATCTTATCGTTATCACATATATAGATATGTGTTAACAATACCGTATTTGATAACAATGCAATACCACAAGGTATTTTGTTATTTAAAAAAATATGAATTCATGTAATATTTAAAACTAAATATTTTTCAAACATAAACATTTTATATTTTATCAATAAACATACCAGAGAACTGAAGAGCGACAACACCAAGCGCGAACTTGTCACATTCATCGGGACACCTGCATGGGGTACACCTGCCGGGGTTTTCCCAAGTTTTGGTACGGAAATGGTTTGATTGGGTACGGGAATGAAATGTTTTGGTACCGAAAAAGTAGCTGCTCATTATTTATTTGTTTTGACGTAAGGAAATCGAGAGTTTTCGTAGGATTCAGCTGTACGGTAACGGGTCTGTGGACCAAAGCCTGGATAAAGGGTGATGGATATCAGAATTGTTTCGCTTCACTTAATGTAGAACTCCAAGACAGCTACCTATATGAGCCTATAACTGTGCTACTTTAAGAATCGCTAAAGTCATCAAAATCGGTTGACGGGATCTTTGTAGTTTTGTCCGCTACATTTTTGTTTGGATTACCTACTGACCCTCCCCAGGTATAGCAGACCCAGGATATTTGTAGTTTTGTCCGCATTCTTTTAGATTTGTAGTTTTGTCCATTTGTAGTTTTATCCGGCATTCTTCTAAAACACCGCTGCTTGTCAAATGTTGTGTTTACCAATATCGTATGTTAAAAATATCATATGACACGGTTAGTAGCGTAGTGGTCATAGCCGGAGATATAATGCAAACTGTACAGTTCGCGCATTATATCTCCGGCTATGACCACTACGCTACTAACCGTATCATATGATATTTTAAACATATGATTTTGGTAAACACTGCGTTTGACACACAGCGGGGCTGTAGAACAATGTTTTCGGAAAAGTACCCCCTCTCCCCCCCGCGCCTTGCAACCAGCTGACTCTGTCATAGCCGGAGATATAATGCGCGAACTGTACAACAGTATTCTGAGTCATTAAATGACTATAATTTTTACTCTTTTTATAGTGTATTGTAAATAGTGTTCATTGTGCTAGAAAGGATCAAAAGACCGTGTTAAAAGATAACCATTGAACATGTGATCAAGTATTTCACTTTTCATCTATAATTATAGATGAAAAGTGAAATCTTTGAAATCTACAAGCCTTGTAAATATTAATACAGATTATATTCTATGGCTTTAACATGTTTTCTATGGGTTTTAGCCATGAGTACTATGAATACGTACTAACATGTTTTATAAACTAGGCATCACGTAAAATCTACACCTGGTCATTTACACATATGATTACACTTAAAAAGCAGCTGTTTTGAAGTTATCAACATCACAAATTCACGAGTTCTGGCATAGTAATTGGACGAACTAGTAACATAAAATGATACCGAGTAGAGGTAGTGAGGTCTGAGAAGAAGCTTGAGTTTGAAGTTTCAACAGAGGAGGGGAAGAAATCATTGTTGACGTGGAAGTAAACAGTCTGGTAGATAAAAAATACTAAACCAAAACAAAATGTGGGTTGATATTAGAAACAATGGGTGCGTTCAGCCGCAGTCACCGGTGGCTAACCGGTTACCATAGTCACTAATAGGCAAATCCACCGCATCTTGACAATCAACAATGTCCGGTTACTTACCGAATCCACCGTAAACACAACATCGGTGGATGCACAACAATGGTCGGTAGATGGTACGTCCACCGCTACCGTTCACTTAATATAGGTTAATATATCACCCACCGGTGACTGCGGCTGAACGCGCCCAATGTTTTGCTCTTTGAATAACAATCAATAAACAGGTGACATGTTTTTTGTTTAGCATGTAACACATGACTGACACAAGAAATTCGTTGTTGAATCAATTGATCATATGTAAATATTTATTTTCCCAACCTGGAAAAATCCAAGTTCATCTGGGTTTGTTTGTAAACACCCAAGCTTCTTCTTAGACCTCACTTCACTAACTCTACCAAGTTGTAGCATACAGCAAAGGATTTCGCAGACTGTTGAATCCCTCTATGGTTGGCTTTCTGAAAACAAATGACAATTCAATGCAGAAAAATCTTTCTTTGTCCAGTTTTTACCTCGAAATAAAAATCCCTTGACTCTTCCCTTTCAGAACTTGGAATTAATGAATCTTTTTCTGTAAAAATGCTTGGACTCGTCCTGGATCACTATCCAGGTCATGGCCTTATCATGGTCTGATCACATAGTACAACTTTGTAGGTTAAGGCAAATTTTGCTCTAAGGTCTTTGTATTCTCTTCTGCCCAAGGAGCTTCTAATAAATGTTTATTATGGTTATTTCTTTTCTGTGATGTCTTATGCCATCGAGGCTTGGGGTGGTAGCCCACATTCTTACAAAGTTTTCTTGAGACAGAAATAGGCTGTAAGGATTATTATGGGCCTCCCCCCGTTAACATCATGTAGAGGTCTTTTTCGACATCTCCACATCCTAACTTTTCATTCCCTCTACATATTTAGAACCATTCTGCATGTTTACAATAAGAAAAATGAATTCCAAACTGTAGGAGCCATTCATCGATTCCCGACTAGGCATGGGTGTGACCTCCGTAGCCCCCGACACCACTTCCGAGAGGGAAGTGTCTTGTGCGGGAGTTTTATTTTTTAATAAACTGCCCGCAAAGGGAATTCAAAGGGAGTCTTAGGCGGTGTTTAACTGAAAATTAATTTTATAGTGTTCATGAATTCACAGGTCATTAAATTACGAGGCATACTTCTCTCACTGTCCACGATATTCAATATATTTTTAAGTCCAAAGTTGTATATAAGTTGTGCTTAAATACTGTATCTTTCGTCTTTTGTAAATACCTGTATTGTAATAATGACGATTGAGATATATATGTGCTAATGTATTCTATTCATGAAATAAATGAGGATTGAGTGTTGAGTTTGAGGAGGCGGGCTTGGTCCACTAGGTACATTTATTTATCACTGAAAATCGAATCATTGGATTTAGCAGAAGCTATTGGTATGGCTTTGGAACTAACGGGGACCGAGAATTTAATGTGGATTACAACTATCCAAATTTTAAACCTTCAACTAAGAATTGTAGTATTCCGTGAAAAGGTACTTCCCAAATAAATGTACGAAGAGTCTTCAATGAGACTTAGTGTCTGCGATCAAAATGCAAAAACGATATATCAAGCTTTGTTTTTCAAAACGCAAAAACGATATATCAAGCTTTATGTTTCAAGACTCAAAGACTCAAACATTCTTTGAGCGATTTGGTTTTTGTACTCTTTAAAATTCCAAATCCTTCTCGGAAAAACACACGATATAGTATATTAAGTTACTGGGCCGGAAAGAACTGTTTTGCCGGACGAGTAGGCTAACTGTTCCTGCGCGGGCGGAAGGAGTTTCTCAATCCTTCAAACCTAACAATCAAAACAAACATTTGCTACTGCTGCCAGTGCTGCCACTACATTACTCTAAAAAATAACCAATAAACAAGCATTCAACGTCGGTTTGCTGCAAATCAGTTGATTGTTTACTTCCGTTTCCTGTAATTGCAGTCCGGTAAAACTTTAGCAGTCCGGAAAAAGTTTTTGCCGGACGAGTACAGCAATGGGTAACTTTCGAGGCAACAAAAAGGAACAGAAAACAGATGTTTCTAAGTCAGTATGATGAAGAGAATAATTTTAAAATTCTATAACAGTAACAGTAACAACAACAACAACAACAACAACGACGACGACGACGACGACGACGACGACAACAACGACAACATGAACAACAACAACAACAACGACGAATCAAAACAATATTGTAATTCTCATTTCTGTTCATAATTGAACTGACCCCCGATCAAAAGTTGAGCACAGCCACAACGTCGCCCAACCGGCTGTATTTACAATGTTGTAGGATTTGTTCAAACGAGTTGTGGACGAGGTGGATCAAAGACGCCGACAAGTGAATACGGAGAAGAGCTCGAAGAGAAGGGGGGGAGGGGAGAGGTGGGAGGGGGAGAGGACTGATCCTAACAAGTCGATCAGATTGGCGACAAAAACACTAATGATGCTCGTCTTATTGACATTGTAGAAGTAAAGTAAACGCTGGTCGAGACCCTGCCGAGTGTTTAAGGAGGAAATCGACTTGACTTTCTGTTATCCAGCCTCTTATGATCAAACCTTCTTGGACATTGCTCAGGTGAATTCAAAAACATGCAAATCATCACTATAATGTGCTGCATATAATGCTGCTATTACGGCTGTATCACCATGCAAAAGCAAAACTACCAGACCTAAACTGCCACTCAAGGCTCTGGTATTAAGCCTTTAGCTGGAGGAGGAAACCCACTTTGATTTACTTAAGCAGTAAAACCTACGTAATTGAAAAACTGTATTTCAAAATTCTACTCCAAATGTTGTTGTTGTTGTTGTTCTTGTTCTTCTTCTTGTTGTTGTTGTTCTTGTTCTAGTTCTAGTTCTTGTTCTTACTCTTCTTCTTCTTCTTCTTCTTCTTCTTCTAATTCCTTTTCTTGTAGAAGAGTTATACGCTTTGTTGCTTTGGAATGGCGTAATTGAGTTGGTTCAATTATCATCTAACTTGTCTATATCAAATATCAACCTATTCCTTTAGATCAACTTGGAGTCTTAATCCGATCGAACTTGAAGGGAGTTTAAGTGGAGTAGGACTTTGGAGGGAAATTCCAGAGCTGAAAAAGACATGAACTGGAATACAAAATCTTTACTGTAGTTCAAAATTATGGAAGTGTTGTTGCAAGTGTTGTTGCAAGTGTTGTTGCAATCACGTGTTTGCATTTTTTTGGCATACGACTTCACGATTCACTTGAGGGTGTTCTTTTCAGAAGAGAGCACACGTATTCATGTCCTTGTCAAATGATCGTGACGTTGTACTTCAAAATTTCCATGACTTTGTTAATGACGTTGATCAAACGCGTGTTCAGTGTTCATGCCTTCGTTCGAAAAAAAATTTCAGCTAGTACGTGTTCATGTTTTGTCCCTTTAAAGTAGAATATTCTAATTCGCGGAGCACATAGGCGTGTTCATGTTTTAAGAACATATTTGTGTTAGTGTCGGTGTGTGTTGTGATGAGCACGTACTCTCTTTCGTATTCGTGTCATTGTGTGTAAGCATGTGTACGTGTTCAAGTTTGTGTGTGAGCATGTGTTTTTGTTCGTGTTCGTATTCGTCAGTGTGTGTACACGTTCATGTTCGTGTCTATGTATGTACACACGTGTTCGTGTCGTGCTTGTGTGTACACACGTGTCCGCGTTCGTGTCAGTATATGTACACACGTGTACGTGTTCGTGTTTGTTTGTGAGCACGTGTACGTGTACGTGTTCGTGTTTGTGTGTGAGCACGTGTTCGTGTCGTGTTTGTGTGTGAGCACGTGTACGTGTTCGTGTTTGTGTGTGCGCACGTGTACGTGTACGTGTTCGTGTTTGTGTGTGAGCACGTGTTCGTGTCGTGTTCGTGTGTGAGCGAGCGGGCCCGTGGGAACAGAGCCGCAGAGTGGCGGTCTCTCGTAAAACTAGTATAAAGGTGTAATGAATGCAAACTGTCCAGACCGCTACACTTTGTTTGGCCGCCGCGTGTGCGAGCGCATCCACCTTCCACCTCAACCCGTCGCGACTCGTTCCGCTTCTTATTAACATTCATACCTGATTCCTGATCGAGAGTTGATCACAAGCAATGTTTCATGGCTTCGTCTTAACATTAATTGAATCATTGTATGATGAAAATGATTAGCGAGATGTTACATCAGCAAGAACTATATTGTTCAACACTTTTCGCCACTCAAGGTACTATTAAGCCTTTAGCTGGAGGAGGAAACCCACTTTAATTTAGGCCTACTTAAGCAGTAAAACCTACGTAATTGAAAAGCTGTATTTCAAAATTCTACTCCAAATGTTCTTGTTGAGTAACAAAATGTAAAAAATACACTCGTCGCTGCAAACCTGCTCACGTTACTCAAACTGGAGTCCTTTTCTTACCTGGCATTATAAAAAGTCACCCTATCATCCACGGTTCTTTTACTTGGGCCGACACATTTAAAATTATAATATGTAATTCGAGGTGTTTTATAGTTATTTCAAATTAATAATGTGATCCCATGGGTTATTTTGATCCATGAAATTAAATTTTAAAAGGGTTTGAACCAAGTCAAGTTTCTTAAGGTTTCTTTGCTTAGCCATTAACATAGTTTGAAATGAACATCGAAGACAGAATTGGCGATTCTTTATACCTCTCGTTGCTTTGTTAAATACAGACTAGATCGTTGCTTTGCTAGCGACAGACTAGTTCTTTGCTTTGTTAACGACGGATTAGTTCGTTGCTTTGTTAACGACAAACTAGTTCCTTGCTTTCTTAACGACAGATTATATCGTTGATTTGTTAACTACAGACTGACTGATCTAATAACACGAATTACTAAATGCTCATCCCTCAACTCATTTAAAACGTCCAGAAACTCTTCTCAAAGCTTAAACCCACCTCTTCTCACTGTAAAGAAACTTGCACAGATATATTCATGCTGAAACTAGTGGGACACGATCGTACGAATTACTAATTGTTGATCCCAAAAATACCTAAAACCGGAAACTATTCTGAAAGATTAACCCTGCCTCTTCCCTACCTGAAAGACCCCACAAATATCTTCATGCTAAAACTGACGGGGCACGATCGTACTATTTGTTAATCCCACAAAATACCTTAAACCAGAAACAATTCTCAAAGATTAACCCCACCTCTTCCCCGCTGAAAAAGATCTCATAGATATCTTCATGCTAAAAATTGTTGATCCCACAAAATACCTTAAACCAGAAACTATTCTCAAAGATTAACCCCGTTTCTTCTCAGCTAAACATAGAAAAATCCACAGATATATTCATGCTAAAAATTGTTGATCCCAGAAAATAACTAAAACCAGAAACTATTCTCAAAGATTAACCCCGCCTCTTCTCCGCTGAACATAGAAAAATCCACAGATATATTCATGCTAAAAATTGTTGATCCCAGAAAATAACTAAAACCAGAAACTATTCTCAAAGATTAACCCCACCTCTTCCCCGCTGAACATAGAAAAATCCACAGATATATTCATGCTAAAAATTGTTGATCCCAGAAAATAACTAAAACCAGAAACTATTCTCAAAGATGAACCCCGCCTCTTCTCCGTTGAACAGAAAATTCCACAGATATCTTCAAGCTAAAATCGTTGATCCCACAAAATAACTAAAACCAGAAACTATTCTCAAAGATTAACCCTTCGCCGCTGAACAGAAAATTCCACAGATATCTTCAAGCTAAAATTGTTGATCCCACAAAATAACTAAAACCAGAAACTATTCTCAAAAATAAACCCCGCCTCTTCTCCGCTGAACAGAAAATCCCACAGATATCTTCATGCTAAAATTGATGGGGCGCGTTCGCAGAAGCGTCGCGTCGGTATTGTCTGTTGTTGCGTGAGGTCTGTATTCGGTTTTTGCCGTCTGTCGGGCGAGCGGCGCGCATACAAATGCCCCTCGATGGGAGGCCATCTTGGGATTATTTCCGCAAAGGTCTAGTTGTCGCAATTAAGTCTCGATGTGGGGCAGGTTCAATCTTCCTCCTTGTCTCTGTTGTCTAGGAGTCTTTGAGCCCGTTGGGTTTGTCTGCAAAAAAGTGGGGCTTGCAAATCGGCCTAGATTCTACGTGCTGTGCTATATGGGATTTTCTGTAAAGATAAGGACTCGAAAATCTATCTTTGAGTCTGTGAACTCGATGGGTAGGTTTGAAAAAAATGGTACCTGAAAATCGTTATACAATTCTTTGAACTCGATGGTTTGGAAGAGATGGGACTCTAAAATCGTTCAAGGAATCTATGAGCTCGTTGGGCTTGTCTGCAATAATTGGGACTCAAAACTCGATCTGGGAGTCTATGAACTCAATAGGTTTGCCTTCAAAGAAATTTGACTCGGAAATAGATCTAAGAATATATAAATTTGATTGGTTTGTCTAGAAAGAAATGGAACCCGAAAGCTGACCTAGAGTATTAAGAGCTCGACTTTCTGCAAAAATAAGACTCGAAAATCGATCCAGAAGTGTATGAGCGGAAAGAATGGGCCTCAAAGTCAATGAATTTGGTCGATCCTAGTTTGAAGAGTCAATCTAAAGGCTTTTTAGAAACATTTTTAACTCATCTCGTTTTCTTTTCAACACAATGAGATAGTTTATAGATTTTTTCTGAAAAGCATTTTTACTGAGAAAGCGTTTAAAAGGATTAGCAAGTTGTGATACTTTCCGCATGAAACAGTATCCATGAATAATAGCCTACAATGTTAACAAATTCTCAAAATCTCAAATTTCATGACATGGAATACGGAAAAGTAACATATCCATAGATAACGAGCAGAAAAATATGTGTTTGGTGAGAGCCTGAGATAAAGAATAAGATAGAAATTAAGTGTGACAAGATGTTCATTAAAATAATTCCATAAAAATTCCATGGCGTCTAAAATAAAGATGCACGCTTTTCTTCATAGGAACGCCCAATTCTTTATTTTCTTTTTTATCGGCAGTATAAGCATCATTAGTCACCTCAAATATTTTTCTAAAAATCGATGAAGGTGGGATATTGAAAAGACAGGCTGAATTAGGGTATTCAAACTTGACATAGCATATTACGTTACCAGGCCGGAAAGTACTGTTTTGCCGGACGAGCATGATAGTTCCCGCGCGAGCGAAAGCGAGTGCGGGATTTTCATAAGTACGGCAAAACTTCCCGGCCGTGTAACGTATACGATATTTTTCAACATACTACTCAGAAAAAAAGTAGTAGTACGTTTAATCATAACGTAGTCTTTGCATAAACCTATACGTTTCTCAATCCTTCAAACCTAACCTTTAACAAACAGAACAAACATTTGCTTCTTCTACCAGTGCTGCCACGACATTCCTCTAAAAAGTAACCATAAACAAGCATTAAACGTCGGTTTTCTGCAGATCAGCTGATTGTTTACTTCCATTTTTCCGGCCTAGTCCGGCAATGGGTAACTATCGAGCCAACAAAAAGGAACTGAAAACAGATGTTTCTGTGTCAGTATGATGAAAAAAAACGTGATCATATATGATCAAATCCAACATTGTTATCAAAGTTGTTCAAGCCCTTGGTCAGGCCTGATTGATTTCCAATTCTATGAGACTTGATCAGAGCTGATTAAACATGATATGGAAAAGTCCTAAAATCCATCCCAACCTGAGTAGGTCTGATCAAACTTTGATGTAGTAAGGTCCCAGAATGTACACGAATTCAATCAAGCATGATAATATTTTTTTGAATTGGATGTATCCATACCTTGATTGCTTATCCAGATCCTACTTAGACCATCGCCTGACTTGCATCAACATTACTTGCTATCGCATATTAATTACAGTGTTTTTACATTATTGTTTACTTTTACTAGCCACACTGCTTGCAAAAGTGGCTAGTTATTTCCTAAGCTTGTCATTATGTTGATTTTGATTTTGATTGAAGGAATAAATAATTATTTCATTATTTCACGTAGACCACTACCCGACTTAGACATGAACCAACCAAGAAGGATGAATAAACCAGCTGGACGGAAGAGACGACACCAGCCATAGACTACATCCTCGAGAGCCGCCGGTGAAAAGAAGTAACTGGCGTGATAGGGTCCAACCACATGACATGAACACTCCAACACTTCACATAGTGGACCTTGGCCGAATGGAAAACAACGGCCAACTAACAAACTTAGAATAACTTTAAGAAGGAGGAGGAAAACGGGAAGCGATGAAAGGTTGAATTCAAGAGATTGACTAACAAAAAAAAGAATTTAGAAGGAATTAGTAGCTATACAGAAGAAAAAGAGAAAGAAAGGAATAGTTGTGTATGCCAGAACAGAACACAGACAGAAATAAAAAAAGATTAAAAAATACCTTGATTGCAGACGAGGCGAGGGCAGCACTCCGTCCGCCTGGAGAGCACGAGGCAGCCCGGGGGCGGCGGGTGAGGCAGGGGGTTGCACACCCTCAGCCTGCAGACGAGGGACCCTCTGGAGCAGCGGCACCTGACACACGGGTCGGCCATCGTCACCTCCGAGCCGTCCGCGTGCTCCTGGCCGTCGTGGTGGCATCCTGGAACATGAGGGATTGATAAATCGTGATCGTCCTGGTGGCATCATGGAACATGAGGGATTGTTAGATCGCGAAGGATTGTCGTGATGGCATTCTGGAACATGAGGGATTGATAAATCGTGATCGTCCTGGTGGCATCATGGAACATGAGGGATTGTTAGATCGCGAAGGATTGTCGTGATGGCATTCTGGAACATGAGGGATTGTTGTATTTTGAAGGATCGTCGTGATGGCGTCCTTGAACATGAGGGATTGTTGGATTTTGAAGGATCGTCGTGATGGCGTCCTTGAACATGAGGGATTGTTAGTTCGTGATCGAACTGATGGTATCCTGAAACAAAAGGGATTTTTAGATAGTGAAGGATTGTCGTGATGGCATCCTTGAACATGTGGGATTGTTAGATCATTTGGGATCGTCTTAAAGGCATCCCGTAACATGAATGGTTGTTAGATCGTGAAGGATTGTCGTGATGTCATATTTGAACATGAGAGATTGTTAGATCGCGGAAGATCGTCATAATGGCATTATGGAACATGAGGGATTGTTAGTTCGTGATCATCCTGAAGGCAACCTGAAACATAAGGGATTTTTAGATCGTGAAGGTTTGTCGTGATGGCATTCTGGAAAATGAGGGATTGTTAGATCGTGAAGGATCGTCCTGGTGGCATCCTGGAACTTAAAGGATTGTTAGATTGTGAAGGATCGGCTTGAAGGTATTCTGTAACATGAGGAATTGTTAGATACTGTAGTGAGTCCACAAATGTGGGATTGAGACGATCCAACCTGCAGAGAACCCCTATAACGACAGCATGGGCCGCTGGCTAGCGCATTTAAATCTCAGTCCCACACTCGTGAGCTTGCAACAGGAATGAAGAATCGCCTTGAAGGCAATCTGTAACATGAGGGATTGTTAGATCGTGAAGTATCTTTCAACTTCGCCCTTGAAAAAGAGAACATCCCCAATCCTTCGTCAAGGCTAAGGCGAAGGGGGCTCTCTATCTAATCTGGAGAACTCCCAGACCCTCTTAGTCGGGGTTCGTCACCCGAGAGCTTCCATGTAGTAGCGAGTCTAACCCAGGTCGGTTAGTCCTCTAGACTGGTAGATTCCTTACGGAGTTGTAAAGTAAGTTACTCTTGTATGTTTCCCCTCACATATGGAAATCCACGAGCATCCTGTGCTTCCTCCTAGGTTCCGTCCCAACTGGGTATCCAAACTCAGCCAATATCCAAGTTCCCAACCGAGGCGAGGTGAGAAACCAACCGAGGTGATCAAGGATTTCAGGTTAATTCATGAATTGTTTCCTTACAATTGTCAAGTGGTTGAATCCTTCAGATGTTAAATTTGTACTGATTATATGTCCTCGGTCTTTGGGACATTTATTTATCGAGCAAGAAAAATGTCTATTTGAGTTGGTGTTTTTGTGAAATATTCTTTTCATTCATTGGAGTTTTCAGCGTTGCTTTTTCGGGACCGGACTTTTATTGCATCCTTATTAAGAGAGGGCCTTCTAATTTAACGCCCTCACTAACACTTTAAGGCGATATACCGGTATTAAAAAATGATTTGGACAGTTCCGCAGAGGAGAATCAAACAGAGGTATCTTCTATTGTTGCGCTCAGAGTGTGTCGAACGCTGCCCAGCGTGTGTTGAGGACTTGTTTACCATTAACTTCGCAAGAGAGCAGCACCGTCCCTGCCCTCTCCTAATTTAACTTAACTATAACTAGTAACTAGTAGCTGAATGTAACCGTAACTAACAGTAAATAGTACTTGGACGCAACAGAAGACCCATTTAAAAGCGACCTCTGTTTGATTCTTCTCTGGGACAGTTCCAACGCCCCTTGATCATTTGGAAGCACAAGGAGGTTAAAAGATACAATGTTAATATTTTCATTCGTTATAAAGAAATGAACATTCAGGTGTGAAGAGAATGATGTCACGTTTAGGAAATCATGTAAAACTCAGTTTAGCCCTAGTTCTCCCATAAAACCATTGACAACTTTTAAGGTTATTCAAATGCTTATTTAGATGATTTAAAACCTTTAATTCATGGCACATAGTACTGAAAGCTACCTTCAAGGAATTCTCAGCATCTGCGAACTCAAATTAACCCAAATCTGTAAACAGTAGCCTAATTTCTCATAACTCCATCTACTAGATATTTCACAGCCCGTTCCGAGCCCACATGAATCACCTGCCCCTCAAACATGCAAACACAGTCGGAAGTTTGGGAACCGAGGTTTCGGGAACGTCTTGTGGGTCCGAGGAAGTGATAAAATACTCGGGATTGAAAAACGGTAATTTGGGTTCCCGTTGGGTCCCAGGCTGTTCACCTTGGGAACAATGGTCGTCCAATTACCGCAATAATTACCCGGCCGCGGGACAACGTGCGATACGACACGAGCCCGGGATTAGTAATGCGATAATCGAATTAAAAAATCGATTTTGATTCGATTATTTCGAGAATCGGTTAAATAACCGTTTGAATCAATCGAATGTTTTACTTGTTTTTCTTATCGATTCTCGCGATTTCTTGTGATCCTCATGATTTCTTATTAAAATAATTGTGTAAACAAAATAATCGATTCTTTTTCATTCGATTATTTTTGGAATCGATTAAATAATTGTTTTGATTAATTATTCGATTGTTTTACCCGTTTTCTTTCTCAACTCCCGCGATTCTTTGCAGTTAAATACTTATTAATCTGTGTTAGTCCTTCATTTTTTGTCAATATAAACCTGGATAGGTATGAAACTACTAAAATAAATTATTTAAAATTTTGTAGAATATTAACTTTAAATGAAAAATATTATAATTGTTTGTTTAATTCAACAGCTAATAATCGCTTGGAATCGGTAGGAGCGGTAATAGGAAAGCAGACGGTTGAAAAAGTAAAGCTCCATATTTCGTCACATTATCACACTTGAGTACATAAAGTATGTACCTAATTAGAATCAGTTGAATCACTGACTTTAAATACAGAGGTCAATGTATTTAAAGCCATTGGTTAAATTAACGTGAGGATTTTTCGCTTGAGGTCAGTAAAAGTAATAGTTTCCCATTGGGAAAGTCATGCTAGCTTTTAATGCTATAATCATTAAACTCGGGGTACCACAAGGAACCGCTCTATGCCCACTTTTATTCAGCCTCTTTCTAGAATCTCATCTATGACGATGGATTAGGTAATAAAAGAAAATCATCCAGTTTACTTTGGATTAAATACAATTTTTTGTTGAAGCTGCATTATTAAATTATTAATTCACCCTAATTCAAAATCTCAACTAGAGCTGAATAGATTAGTTTACGTAATTTTCCAAGAGTGATAATTTGTTTTAAAGGTACATTTATTTACAAGTTTAATGTTTATTTCCGACAACTACAAAGTGCCACTCTATAAAATGAAGACGCGCGTCCTTTCTTCCACGAAATTAAAATTCCGATCACCTCGCCTTTGTCGTCGTAACGGAGTCTAGACGAGCCCGAGACAGATGTTGGACCCGGATGTGGACTTAGGCGCCGGATGTACAACTATAAACAGTCTTCCGTTAAGGAGGTGTGCAAGGATTAACAATCGTCTGCTAATACCAGGACCATATAGCATGATCCTGGCTAATACGGGCTGGAATAGTTGATGGGACATTTTGGCAAGACGGTTATAGAATCGGGTTGCAGTTTACAGTTACAGATTATTGTTTATCTGTCGAGTTTTATTAAGAATTTCTTATGGTAGAGAGGACTTGCAAGTCCTTACGTCCTCTCTTCAATAAATTTTTCATTTGATTTAAAATTCTTTTAAGATACCAACTAACCAAGATGTACCAAGTTTATAATGTGTCAACCATCTATTAAAATTATTTACCTTAAACTATTACGAAATTTTCAGAATGCAAGCAATAGGCTACTGAATTAACAGTAGCTCCTTATCACTCCAATTTCTGATGTTATCTTTCTGTATTTGATTGTAAGCTAATTGTTTTCGTCAAACTATTCATAATCACCAGATCCTGGTTGAGAAAAAACAGGTACACAAAATTGAAAGTCTTCTCAAATACATTACATTACATTGCTTGAAATGGCGACTTGCCCTGATAGGTATTTTGAGCCAAGTATGGATAGATGATTGTGGCGCGATCTTGTAGTCTTGTTACTGTCTAAGGCCGACTTGTTCCTTAGACAGGACTGTTAATTAATAGCCAAACAGTCAATGGCAACTAAGGTACCTGCATTTTAACGTAGGATCCGAACCACAGTTTAATCATTAGTACAAGGAGGTTCAAGGAAGAAACGAAAAACAGCATTATCACTGAGAGGTCTCAGGTATTAATCCTCCTCTCCACTACTTTCTCAAGGAAAATCGCCGAAGAATCAAAATCATTCACAGAACGTAGTCGTGACTGGGTGACTGAAAGAACCGAAGCCGAGGGAGCTGTTACTTTATAGGGAACCGGTTACTGAGTGTTGTCGTTGTCGTGTAAGTGGGGAATCTTAGAGCAGACACGACATGATATCGCAACATTGTTCTAGTGGAGCCGAAGCCGAGGGAGCTGTTACTTTGTAGGGAACCGGTTACTGATTGTTGTCGTTGTCGTGTAAGTGAGGGGGTCTTAGAGCAGACACGACATGATGTCGCAACATTGTTCTAGTGGAGTGATACAGTAGACCCCCTCCTATCCGGACAACTCGGGACCGAGGCCCTTCCGGACACAGACTCGGCGTGGCACAACCTACCGGGGGGTCTGGGGATATGGAATATCCCCGTACTAGCGGGGGGAGGGGTTCAGGGGCCCTCCCCCCGAATATCGTTGGTTTTTCTTACAGAAAAGTGGGGTTTTTAGCCTTAAAAACCTTTGAAATGTACAGCATTAAAAAGTTTAGATTATTTACGATTTTCAAGGTAAATTAAAAAAAAACAACAATTAACATGGTAAAAAATAACTACTTACTTAAAAACAATTGGTTTAAATGACTTGTGAGTAGAGGGACGATTTTAGACAATAATTTTTAATTGGATATTATTGTTGGTCGGCGGTTACAAAAATAAACCTTTTTATGTTGTCGTGCCCCCCCCCCCCCCCGGCGCAACGCCCTTGCTTCCGAATGGCTGATTTTCCGGTTAAAACGGCGTTCTCCAAAACATGAGAAGCTAATTCTAATATATATTTTTTAGCTTTTGCAAACACGGTTAGTTTAGCCAAGGCCATTCTAAAACACTGTATTGTGTAATGGCAAGATGAGAAAAAAAATTTATTATATTTTATTTTATTATTAATTTATTTATTCTACTGTATATTTATTCTATTCATCTTGTTGTAATGGGGCCCTGGATTAGCATTCTGGTGAAAAGTAAACATGATTAACATAGTAGTTAGCAGATGATATTATCACGTTTTTGCATAAAGTTATGTCTGCCATAAATGTGTACGGTCAATTTTACAAGGTTTTTGCTGTCCTCTTAATCTCAGATATAACTTTTAATTACAATATACATTTGGTGGCTCGTCAGTGTAAAGTTGAGTCGATCTTCAATAGCTCGAAATCTTCAACAACTTGAATTATTTCCGATCCTCAAGGAAAGATCTAGTCGAGTACCTTGTTTTTTAACCCTAGAGTTTTAACCTATAGTCATGACTCAAACAAAATAATTAATTTTATGGTTATATTTTACTTCTAAAAGTTGAAGATACGCAAAAATTACCTCTAAAACTCGAAGTAAAGAAGACGGATTGATCTTGCACATCACCTCTTTAAATCGAAGTAACCTCTCTATCTCGAACTTTACTCAGTGGACCTCTGTGGAGAGGCGAGCCAAGTAGCAAGGGACGAGTCTAACTGGGCTGGTTTTGATAATGAATAGAAATTTTTGACGACTAGATAACGGGAAAAACTGTGAAAATCGTCTACCATAACGATTTTTGCATATCGCTACGCAACAACGGGTAGCGCAATAGATTTTTGTCTATTGCGAGGTGACAACGATGTTTGTATATCACGACGACAACATTCGTCTACCATGACGCGATACTTACATACCGTGAGGCGATACTCGTTTACCGCGACGGTACTCGTCTCTACCGCGGCAAAGATATTCGTTTACCGCGACGCGACGATAATTATTTTCGTCTACTGCGAGGTGACAACGATATTTGTCTACCACAATGACGACATTCGTCAACCGCGTCGCAATACTAGTGTATCGTGTGGCGATATTCGTTTACTGCAACGACGATACTCGTCTATACTGCGGCGACGATAGTCGTCTACGGCGTCGATAATTATGTACGTCTAAAGCAACAATATCCCTCTACTGCGACGACAACATTTGTTTACCGCGGCGACGACTATCGTCTACCTGAACGAATTCATTCATCTATTACCACATTAGAACAAATATTTTAGTGTCTACCTAAATAACCCCCCCCCTCTCTTATGAAATATCTCCCCCCGAAGATATTTCCTGGGTTTGCCCCTGATTATAAAGCATGCATTATCAAAACCAGCATAGTTAAAACTAGTCGCTCGCCTCTTGACTCGGGCCGTTCAATTATGTTTTCACTCCTATATTAGTGTTTTAATTTAATTTACCTTTAGTTCTGCCATTATATTACATTACATTACACCAAATCAGATGCCGACCACCAGTGAGGGTTATTTTAAGGTGAATATGAATGAGAGATTAATGGGAGATAAATGAGAGATTAATATTAATAGCTCTTGGGCTATTAATTATAAACAGTCCTGATTAATAACAGTCCTTTCTAAGGAAAATGTCGGCCTTAGTCAGTAACAAGACTACAAAATCGCGCCACAATCATCCTTCACTCATCTGTCATTCATACTTGCTTAAAATACTTACCTGGGTAGGTCGCCATTTCTAGTAATGTATCTAATGTATCTAATGAGATGTTTGAGGAGCACGATAGACGTCAGCTTGTTTTGGCGGCGTGTATTATATACATAACCGAATGTCTGCGGTCGGCGGAAGATGACATGCAGCCCCCGGGAGGCCCCCGATCCGCGTTTATAGACCCACTTATGCTCGGCCCAGTCCAGTTTGGCGGTGCGTCCCTGGGATTTGTGGACGCTGGAGGTTCGATCTTTTGCAAATCGCGTGGGAAAGTATCGGAGGGAAAGAAGAAATATGGGTTGGGAGGGAGAAATTGTGTTATGGAGGGTAAAAAAGGATTGTTTAGTTGTGGGGATTGCAGAAAAAATTGAAATAGCTCATGGTCAAAGTTTGTTGTAGTACAATTTACATCATACTACACAGAATCACCTGATTTCTGAGTTTCACTCTTGGCTGGGAAGTTACTCTCTGCCGATCACTGCACGGTAAATTTACCGTGCACTAGGAAACGGAAGTCAACAATCAAACAATCAGCTGATTGCAGTAAACCGACGTTCAATGCATTTTTATCGGTTACTTCAATCAGAGGAATGTAGTGGCAGCCCTGGTGGCAATCGCAAAATTTTGTTTGTTTATTATAAGCTAGGTTTGAAGAATTGGAAACGTAATAGTTTATGCAAGGAATACGTTATGGTTAAAAATGTTTTTTCTGGGCAGTATGATGTAAAGTATCTTACGTCACACGCCCGGTAAGTTTTACCGGGCTAGTAACGTAATATATACTATTACAAACCCCTTCTCGAAACAGATAGCTATTATTAAATACATATCGTAACCCTAAATGATATATCAATACATTCTTTGCTCTAAGGAGTTCTGTGTTCGTTAACATAGAATAAGTTTGGTCATTTTCTGCTTTCTGCTTTTAGATATATTGTCTTCAATACACGACACCAACAAGTAAATTGACAGTTTATATCTAAATTTAATCGTGGCCTTTGTAACTAAGTTTAGGTAGGCGGACAGAGTAACATAGGTCAAACATAGTATAATAGACATTTTGTAACATGATTAACATGGTAACTGATGAAAAATCTCATTTTTACAATCACTTCTAACTGTCATAAAAGTATATATTAAACAAGACGAGAATTTATAGGGAGGTATTTAGTTTTTACTGTCTTAATAGTCTGGACTAAAATTGCTTCAAATTGAGTAAGAAATATCGTTTGAAACACTTATAATGCGGGTAACAGAAAACAGTACCACAGATAACTTCTATTCATTTGTCAATGTTAACTGACAATCCACCATTCCAACTATTGTGAAAACTGTGGCAACGCGTACATTTTAACTGAGATATGAAAGAAGTATGAGGGTAAAATAGCTTTGCTACCAAGATGGGTTGAAAAATATTCTATTCATATTGCTTATCATCACTCTGTATCCTCTGTATACGAAAATGGCCTATTATCGTACAGCTGAGATCTACAAAAATCCTCGATTTCCTTACATGAAAACAAATCTTGATCAGCTGCCTTTTCCGGATCTAAACATTACTTTTTCGTACCCAAACATTGTTTTTACGAACCCAACCAAAAATTTGCCGCACCTAAACTAACGAAGTTCCTATTTTGATAATTCAATCACTTGACTTTATACTAAAATGAACTACTGTACAGCCGTTTTGAGTTTGTTGATAAAAATCGACTAAATTATGAAATGTTGGATGCTTTTTTATAGTTTGGTTCCTTCTTTGCATCGTAATAAAGAGTATTATTCACAACTCGTCACAAAAATACCATTTCGGGGCTCGATAGTGTTTTACATGCTCGGCTTACCTCGCAAGTAAACCACTCTCATGCCCCGTAATGGACTACTTTCGTGACTAGTAGTGAAATATACTACTTTTACTGCCAAGCCCAGCTGATACTTTTGTCAGGGCAGTCAAGAACAAAAATATAGAGTCTAGGATAAACTTATTGGAATATCAAACAGGCTGCCTCCAAATTATGAAGCGGGTATGAAATGTAAATGTGATGAACAGTCGGCTGGTCTGGGAATCAGTAGATTAGTTAACGGGCTTTTAGCCATCGGCTGTCGAATAGGGTTAGTGAAAGGAGGCTATTGTTATCTTCTTGGAATCTAACAGTAATCTAAACCTAAACATATTGTTGCGAAGAAAAATCATTCATCCGTGATGTTAAATGTATGGAAATAATGAAGAAAACCAATAACACTTTTAGGCGCATAAGAAACGTTGATTAAATTATTAATGGTTAAGTTTATTCAATAGTTTGTATCCAAGAAAAAACACGTTATGCTAATGATTGACACATTCGACTTAGAACCCGGTTGGAACAAAATATAATAGGTCTACAAAAAGATTTATACCGAAAAACTCTGAACTAATGGAGAGTTTTAATGTCCGTGGCCAATCAATTACTCCCGGAAAATTGGAGGTTTGGCTCTTGATGGAAAATAATAGGAAACTGCGCTTGCGAGTCCGAGGTCCACTAATCCATCAGGTGCCACGCTGTTGAAATGGATTATAATGGGTAATAGATGGGCATAATGTATATATAATCTGTAAATACGTAAGTCGCGAAACTTCTGGACTCACTAAAGCAATTATACTGAGGAGATCCACCTCCAAAGAACACAAATGAGCGGGTCGCTGGAAACACTTTCAGAATCAGAATATTTATTTCCATAAATTTTACAATCTTCGAGTCCCAACAAACCACATGATTTGTCGTCGGGTGCTCATTATTACACAGATATACATAAACAGAGAACCTAAAATATACAAAAATTAACAAAACGCTCGGGTGACGGTGTACAGACAGCTCAAATATTTCTACCTACTGGTTAAACACCAAACATTGCAAAATATTTCACTTCTTCATTTTTTACGTCGAGGAAGTGAGATTGTAGTTCAAAAACGTTATGCAGTCGAATGTAGTAAATGAGCTTCGGATAGTCAGAGCCAAATTACTTGGCAAAGGACGTCCATAAGTACAATACTAAAACATTAGTCTTGTGGGCGAAATGGACCGAGATAATTGACTCGGGCAGTAAAGAGGATGGGCGCGAGGACTGACCCCTGCAGTAGTCATAGAGTAACGAGTAAGAAAATAATCGATTCCTTCCAATTAAATTATTTAAGTAGAATGGCAGAATAATTAATATTGTGTATTGCAGATATCAAAGCAGAAAATGGCCAAACTTAACACAACACGTTAACGAACACACAACTCCTGCGAGAATAAAGGAAAATTATTTATATTATTATATAGGATTACGATATGTATTCAATGATAACTATATGTAGAGGACAGTCAATAAATTGTCAAACAAACTTTGACCATGACCTATTCCTATTTTTGACGCCATCCTCATTCGTATTGTACGCCGCCCTTCGCAGTATTGTACACCTCCCTCAGCTGTGTTGCACGCCGCCCTCAGATGTATTGCACGCCGCCCTCAGATGTATTGCACGCCGCCCTCAGCTGTATTGCACGCCGCCCTCAGCAGTATCGTATGCCACCCTCTGCTGTATTGTATGCCGCCCACTGCTGTATTGTATGCCGCCCACTGCTGTATTGTATGCCGCCCACTGCTGTATTGTACGCCGCCCTCAGATGTATTGCATGCTGCCCTCAGCAGTATCGTATGCCACCCTCTGCTGTATTGTATACCACCCACTGCTGTATTGCTCGCCGCCCTCAGATGTATTGCACGCCGCCCTCAGCTGTATTGCACGCCGCCCTCAGCAGTATCGTATGCCACCCTCTGCTGTATTGTATGCCGCCCACTGCTGTATTGCACGCCGCCCTCAGATATATTGCACGCCGCCCTCAGCTGTATTGCACGCCGCCCTCAGCAGTATCGTATGCCACCCTCTGCTGTATTGTATGCCGCCCACTGCTGTATTGCACGCCGCCCTCAGATGTATTGCACGCCGCCCTCAGCTGTATTGCACGCCGCCCTCAGCTGTATTGCACGCCGCCCTCAGCTGTATTGCACGCCGCCCTCAGCTGTATTGCACGCCGCCCTCAGATGTATTGCACGCCGCCCTCAGCTGTATTGCACGCCGCCCTCAGCTGTATTGCACGCCGCCCTCAGCTGTATTGCACGCCGCCCTCAGCTGTATTGCACGCCGCCCTCAGCTGTATTGCACGCCGCCCTCAGCAGTATCGTATGCTCTGCTGTATTGTATGCCGCCCACTGCTGTATCGTATGCCGCCCACTGCTGTATTGCACGCTGCCCTCAGATGTATTGCATGCTGCCCTCAGCAGTATCGTATGACACTCTCGGTTGTATTGCACGCCGCCCTCGGTTGTATTGCAAGCCGCCCTCAGCTGTATTGCACTCCGCCCTCAGCTGTATTGCACTCCGCCCTCAGATGTATTGCACGCTGCCCTCAGCAGTAGCGTATGACACTCTCGGTTGTATTGCACGCCGCCCTCGGTTGTATTGCAAGCCGCCCTCATCAGCTGTACTGCACGCCGCCCTCAGCTGTATTGCACTCCGCCCTCAGATGTATTGCACGCTGCCCTCAGCAGTATCGTATGCCACTCTCGGTTGTATTGCACGCCGCCCTCGGTTGTATTGCAAGCCGCCCTCAGCTGTATTGCACTCCGCCCTCAGCTGCATTGCACGCTGCCCTCAGCTGTATTGTACGCCGCCCTCAGCTGTATTGTACGCCGCCCTCAGCTGTATTGTACGCCGCCCTCAGCTGTACTGTACGCCGCCCGCCGCGCCAAGCCGCCCAGCCAGACGCAGTTGTGAATGGACCGCTTGACCGGCGACCCTGCCAAACCTGTTCCCGTGAGTTATGTACCGCGATTGCTGATTGATAAGGCACCGACCGCCGTCCATTCAGCACCGCTCCCTCCAGCCTCCGCCGTCTACCGGCTACAGACCGCGGCGACCAACATGGCACCGACCGCCGTCCACTCAGCACCGCTCCCACCAGCCTCCGCCGTCTACCGGCTACAGACCGCGGCGACCAACATGGCACCGACCGCCGTCCATTCAGCACCGCTCCCTCCAGCCTCCGCCGTCTACCGGCTACAGACCGCGGCGACCAACATGGCACCGACCACCGTCCATTCAGCCCCGCTCCCTCCAGCCTCCGCCGTCTACCGGCTACAGACCGCGGCGACCAACATGGCACCGACCGCCGTCCATTCAGCACCGCTCCCTCCAGCCTCCGCCGTCTACCGGCTACAGACCGCGGCGACCAACATGGCACCGACCGCCGTCCATTCAGCACCGCTCCCTCCAGCCTCCGCCGTCTACCGGCTACAGACCGCGGCGACCAACATGGCACCGACCGCCGTCCATTCAGCACCGCTCCCTCCAGCCCCCGCCGTCTACCGGCTACAGACCGCGGCGACCTACATGGCACCGACCGCCGTCCATTCAGCACCGCTCCCTCCAGCCTCCGCCGTCTACCGGCTACAGACCGCGGCGACCAACATGGCACCGACCACCGTCCATTCAGCACCGCTCCCTCCAGCCTCCGCCGTCTACCGGCTACAGACCGCGGCGACCAACATGGCACCGACCGCCGTCCATTCAGCACCGCTCCCTCCAGCCTCCGCCGTCTACCGGCTACAGACCGCGGCGACCAACATGGCACCGACCGCCGTCCATTCAGCACCGCTCCCTCCAGCCTCCGCCGTCTACCGGCTACAGACCGCGGCGACCAACATGGCACCGACCGCCGTCCATTCAGCACCGCTCCCTCCAGCCTCCGCCGTCTACCGGCTACAGACCGCGGCGACCAACATGGCACCGACCGCCGTCCATTCAGCACCGCTCCCTCCAGCCTCCGCCGTCTACCGGCTACAGACCGCGGCGACCAACATGGCACCGACCGCCGTCCATTCAGCACCGCTCCCTCCAGCCTCCGCCGTCTACCGGCTACAGACCGCGGCGACCAACATGGCACCGACCGCCGTCCATTCAGCACCGCTCCCTCCAGCCTCCGCCGTCTACCGGCTACAGACCGCGGCGACCAACATGGCACCGACCACCGTCCATTCAGCCCCGCTCCCTCCAGCCTCCGCCGTCTACCGGCTACAGACCGCGGCGACCAACATGGCACCGACCGCCGTCCATTCAGCCCCGCTCCCTCCAGCCTCCGCCGTCTACCGGCTACAGACCGCGGCGACCAACATGGCACCGACCACCGTCCATTCAGCCCCGCTCCCTCCAGCCTCCGCCGTCTACCGGCTACAGACCGCGGCGACCAACATGGCACCGACCGCCGTCCATTCAGCCCCGCTCCCTCCAGCCTCCGCCGTCTACCGGCTACAGACCGCGGCGACCAACATGGCACCGACCGCCGTCCATTCAGCACCGCTCCCTCCAGCCTCCGCCGTCTACCGGCTACAGACCGCGGCGACCAACATGGCACCGACCACCGTCCATTCAGCACCGCTCCCTCCAGCCTCCGCCGTCTACCGGCTACAGACCGCGGCGACCAACATGGCACCGACCGCCGTCCATTCAGCACCGCTCCCTCCAGCCTCCGCCGTCTACCGGCTACAGACCGCGGCGACCAACATGGCACCGACCGCCCAAAATTCAAGCCGATCCCGCGGGGCGACCGAACGACAAGGGTATGGTAATTTGATGGTAACTATACCCGCAGCGAAGATGCTCTCTTACATCTAGATCTAGAGTTTAAAAATGTCTAGGAATTCAAAAAATTAAAATGCGGTGTTATAGATTTATTGAAAAGTTTATATTGATCGGCTCAGTATGATCTACCAACATGAGTGTTGTAGTGGATATAATGTACAAACAGCTGATACAGCTGATGTTTTGAGATTGTCAGTTGCCAGTTTATTTATGTTTCGGCCTTGTCGATTTACTTTCAGTTCAAGAGTTGATTAATAAATTAAGTTACTTGTGGCGTGATCATTTATTTAACAGTGGATATAAAGTCTGCCTACTAACTCCTTAGAAAAAACTTGTTAGTGGTTTTTTTAAAGTTGTTTCTGAACCCATTTGATCATTGATAACGGTTCAAAAAAATGAATCACTTACATGCCAGTAACAAATGTATCATACAATCCACTCTAAACTAATCCCATTTCACACGTAGTCCATGCTGCAACCCGGTCTTGGGCTATCTCGTATTGCAGAAAAATATTCACGTGAAAAGGTAATCATACCCCTGGGGATAATATATGCATACTGATAACTTCAAACAGCCAAGGGTGCAATTCTTAAAATTCTGTTGGCAGTCGACTAAAACACACTACAAATTGACTTATGCTCCACGGTTCGTCGTGCCTTCGTGCTAGCTGGGGCTTCGTCGCCACGGACCGGTGCGCGACGACCTGGGAAGGTTCTTGACAGGATCAGAGGCACGAGGCCATTTATGAAATAGCAACTTAAGGAGCGAAAAATAAAAATCTTCAATCCGTGGTTCATTTGGAAACTGCAACTAAAAAAGGAAATTCTGTGGCTGCTGATTTAAGATCTATACTCCAAGGATGAAAAATTAGGATCAATACTGTGTGGTTGAAGACTTGACATGTACATTTCTGTGGTTGAAGAATCAATATGTACCCCATATGGTTAAGAATGAATATGTACATTCTGTTGTCGAATAATCAAGATCTCTACTCTGTGGTAGAAGAATCATGATCTATTCTCTGTGGTTGAACAATCAATATTTCAATTCTGTGAATGAAGAATCGAGATTTGCACTATGTAAATGAAGAATCAAATTTATACTCTGTGGATGCGGAAGACCCAAGATTATTACTCTGTAGATAAAGAAATAAGATTTATCCTCTGTTGACGAACACTGAAGTTGTATACTATGTGGGTCAAGATCTATACTCTGTGAATAAAGGATCAAGATCGTCCTCTGTGGATGAAGACCCGAAATATATCCCCCCAAGATATATACTATGTGGCTCTCCTTGCAATTCAAGCAGTGAAAATAGTCAAGATCCATACTCTGTAAATGACGACTCAAGATACACACTCTGTGGTACACATTGCAATTCAAGGATTGAAAAGACTCAAGTATATTCTGTGGATTAGGACTCAACATCTATTGCTCTGTGGATTAAGACTCAAGACATGTACTCTGTGGTACGCCTTGCAATTGAAGGATTGAAAAGACTCAAGTATATTCTGTGGATTAGGACTCAACATCTATTACTCTTTGGATTAAGACTCAAGATACATACTCTGTGGTACGCCTTGCAATTCAAGGCTTGAAAAGATTCAAAGTATATTCTGTGAATGAAGACTCAACATCTATTGCTCTGTGGATTAAGACTCAAGATACATACTCTGTGGTACGCCTTGCAATTCAAGGCTTGAAAAGATTCAAAGTACATTCTGTGGATGAAGACTCAATATCTATTGCTCTGTGGATTAAGACTCAAGATACATACTCTGTGGTACGCCTTGCAATTCAAGGCTTGAAAAGATTCAAAATATATTCTGTGGATGAAGACTCAACAGCTATTGCTCTGTAGATGAAGACTAAAGATACACTCTGTGGGACGCCTTGCCATTCAAGGATTGAAAAAAACTCAAGTATATTCTGTGGATGAAGACTCAACATATATTGCTCTGTATATGAAGACTCAAGATACATACTCTGTGGTACGCCTTGCAATTGAAGGCTTGAAAAGACTCAAGTATATTCTGTGGATGATGGCTCAACATCTATTACTCTATGGATAAAGACTGAAGTATATTCTGTGGTTGAAGACTCAACATCTATTACTCTGTGGATAAAGACTTAAAGTATATTCGGTGGATGATTGCTCAACATCTATTACTCTATGGATAAAGACTGAAGTATATTCTGTGGTTGAAGACTCAACATCTATTACTTTGTGGATAAAGAATCAAGTATACTCTGTGGATGAAGACTCGACGTCTATTACTCTGTGGACGAAGACCCAGCTGTGTGCTCTGTGGCTGTTGTGCCGGAGTTTGTTGACACGGACCGTTGCTCGATGACGTAAAGCTCGGCTCTTGGCAGGCTCGGCGCAGAGTCCATTCATGAATTTGCAACCGAGACCTTGGCGCGGTCAAGTCCCTCCTCTCATCTCACCGACAATGTTTTCTTTTTTCACCCACCGCACGATCCATATTCCGCTTCGCTTCTCCAGTTTTAATATGCAGTCGATGGCTCGAACCTCGTTTTCGCGAAATCTTCGATGGTTCGAATTGTTTTTTACCAACTAAGAAAACATGTGTAAGTCGAAATGAAAACCGTGAAGCTTGAAATAATTTAGAGATTTTACCTGTGCAAGTCGATGCAGCGCAAAAATTAACTCTACAACTCTAAGTTAAATTTGCACTTTACTTCTATAAGAAGTTTACCTCTTTATCTCGAAGTTTACACGGTGCACCTCTGTAAGTTGAAACCCTGACGTACGGGTCGCAATGTGTCAGTGATCATATCCTTATTGAAGTGTTATAGCCTCAAAAGCTGATAGCAACAAATGGATTAATAATGGATTAATAGCTTCGTCTTCAGCTTTAATAAATCCGATTAAATTGGAAATCCGAATATGGAAACATGGTATCAGAAATATGTTTCCATCTTCAGGTCTGATTTCTTTATTTATTAATTAAACTGTTTGGCTTTAGGAAATTAGAATTAAAGATGTAAAGATGTTTCTGAAACTATGGCTTTGGATTTATTAAAGCTGAAGACGAAGGTAATTTAACCTGTTTTTATTCTAGTTATATCTTACCCGATTCACGGTGTAGCTCCAATATTAATTTTTGATCTACCTCTATGTCTCGAATTTGCTCAAAATACCTCTGTAATACGAATTTAAGGAAGAATTACATCAATAACTCCAACGATTTCCAAGTCTAACTGCGTATACCGAAGAGTGGTATTTCAAGTTAGCGAGAGTCGACTGTAGTTTTTATATCCAGTCGTAAATACGTATCTTCTCATTTTAGTGCTACGGACAGAGAGCCCATTAGGTGAACCATCACATTAGCAATATAAAACAAATTAAATTGAAATCGACCGTGTTTTGTGCAATCTGCGAAAGAATTTGTAATTTATTATTTTTATTTCAACCGAAAACAATAGTCTGTTCGTACGAATTGGTAAACAATTTCTAGGAAAAACGAGCTATTTTTAAGTACCATACATGCCTAAAGTTATTTATCTTAGCCTAAGAAAATCTTATCTTATTATTTTAAGGCATTCAAGCAAAAAATTGCTTCTTTGTTCTAACCTATTATCGCCAAAAGGGTATAATTTAACCTCATTTAGTTAGTCTATATAAACAATGGTTTAAACTATTATGTGCCGAACACAGCAAAATCTAATTTACTGTATTACTTTGTTTGAAGCGGGTTATTTAACTCCCATCTAAAATAAAAGACAATTTATCCCATGCAAGATGCATAGACAAAGAATCGCATGCAACTTATACAAATATTGATATAAACGAAACAGAATTCTTAGAGGCCTCTACCATTAAGAAGTATGCATATTGAAGGAACAACGGTTTATAATTTTTACTCATCAGACTTTCATAAAGACATAAACATTTAATTAATTTCAAAAATTTATTAAATTAATTCAATTCAAAACTCAGAATTTGTTAAGGATCCACAATAAATAAGTTGTTTTAAAACAGTTATTCATTTTAAATTGCAGAGGTTGTATTTACAAAGTACGCTCCAATGGTATTCTCTGAGAAGATGCTTCCGGATGTTTTTGATGATCGTAATTCAGTGTTTTGAATATTTTGTATTGGTAGTTATTCCAACCAAACTTTACCCTTCATCAATACTAGCCACTGTTAACTAATTGCCATTAATTTTTACCATCGAAATAAAGCAAGCTAATTTACAAACATGTAATGCTCAAGAAAAAATAGTTTTTTTTAAACCAAAGTTTAAATAATTTACCATGGAATTTACTAGGGACGGTTGGGGACAATCGTTAACGCATGTATATGAAGCTGAAGCAAAAAAATCACTCAATTGTTAAATTACATGAAATTGTCAATCATCTAATAGGCTACATCTTCTTACCCAATCGTTAAAATCTCCGTTTGTAAAACGTGATACGCTACAGTTTACGTGATGATTTTATCGAAAGCTGAGTTAAAAATATAAAGTCGGTCTAAGTTGTGTCTTTTCTTTAATGTATTTTTTATTTTAAAATACATCATGTATTGACCTTTAACAATAGAAGTCAATTAATACTCTAATAACTAAGAAAATAACTGACATGTTCTAACTTTATTTAAAAGGACAGTCTAGCTTTAAAGATTTCTAACTATATCGTAAACATTTTGAAAAAAGTTGTTAGAGGGAACAAAACATACGTTGAATAATTAAATAGCGTTGTTTGTTCTAGATTTTGTTGTTCTATGTTACGTCAGGGTTGACTAATCAAACTTTATTTAATTTTCCTATACAGTTCGATATTAACGTTTGACATAATACTCATAGGCTACTTTGTGACAGCAAAGAAGCCCATGGGCTAATTTGTAGATGGATCGATTTACGTTAGGCCTTCATAGAAATGTAGCGTTATAAATCCACCAGAAAAAATCAGTTATTGTCATAAATTACTTTAGGTCGTCTTGCTATCCGCACAGTGGAATAATTGTATTTCTGTTTTCTAAATCAACTGATTACTCAAAAAAACTCCAACATTGTGAATCTAAATTTCTATCGCAGTTACACAAACAAAGTATCCACCTGTTTCAACAAAATTTATGTTTTACTATTATTTTCAGCTCCGTTACATCAGCAATCTCTCATTTCCAAAATAAATAAATAAATTAAATTAAATTAAATTAAATACTGATATATCCTAGGTAGAGAGAACAATCTAGAGTTTACAAAAAATCATATCATCCGAACCATCTAGCGCTGAATCCATCTAGGCCTAGAGTTAAAAAAATCATAATCCGAATCATCTAGCGCTGAATCCCCTAGACAAAACGACCTTACACATAGGTCGAAGTGCTATAGCAAAATCAATTTGAAGATTTGAACTTTTATTTTGTTAATGTGCAAACGACCAATTAACTCAGCGCCCTGTAAATTTAATTATGCTCAATATTTTTGGACTAAAAAAAGACAGCCAATAAAATGTATGATGAAAAAACTGTAGCTCGGGCAAATGAAGCTATTCCAACCAACTTGGAGAACCGAATGGTCAAATCTCTTGGTCACGACTATAGCGTCAATGTCCAACTAAAACATGGATGTATAATAATATTCTAATCACTACAAGAATAAACTACTGAGACTTCCATTAGAGCGAAGTGATTGCCTATACATCTTGGAGATTTCAAGAATTTACTTCCTATACAAATCCTTTACTCGGATGACCAAAGTGTTCTTGCTCGTTTGGTAGTGTGCTTGCACGATTAACTCAAATAACGTATGGAAATAAATAATCTATTCTAAAAAACGTGTTCTAAGCAGGTCATATCGCCAGTAAAAAACTGAATAAATAAATATCTGAATTGAAGTAAGTTGCAAAATTCAATCATGGGGACTTACGTGTTGCTTAAATGGCAACTATTAATAACAACGAAAAATGTATACTAACAAATTAATGTTATTCTCTGTTCCATGTTCTCCTTTCATTGCAGTCCTTATGAGAGATTGTTATTCTACTACCTTTGCTAAGTTTATTTGTTTAATATATCTGTAGCCTGCGATAATAAACATCAGCTGATTATAGAACAATTTAAATAGCAATTTTAAATACAGTTCGCGCATTGTATCCCCGGCTATGGCCGAGTCAGCTGGTTGCAAGGCGAAGGTGGGAGAGGGGGTACTTTTCTGAAGATATTGTTCTAAAGCCCCGCTGCTTGTCAAACGTTGTGTTTACTAATATCATATGTTAAAAATATCATGTGATACGGTTAGTAGCGTGGAAGTCATGGCCGGAGATATAGTGCGCGAACTGCACTTTGCCTATGGGACTTCAATTCTGAAAGGTGAACCTGGAACGGAGTATAGGGCTGACCAGTCATGTGATTTTCAACAGCAAAAAAGATCTAAATAGACATAGAGTAATACGCGGAGAAATTATGAACCGAGTAGGGTTTGGTCCTCCAGGTACTGGATATAAAACATAATCCAACAAGGATAACGTGCTGAAGACCCTTCTGTAAGAGAAAAACAAAGACCTAAATTATGAAAATTAATTAGATTTTGATATAAATATTTAGGAGGGCTGAAGTAAACAACTAACCTTGTAGAGGCAGCCCGGCGGCGTGCAGTATGGCAGAGCAGACGAGGAAGACACACACGGTACGGAGAGGAGACATCTCGCGGCACCGCCGACACCGACACTGAGGGTACTGGGCAACCCCCCTCCAGGGCCCCTCCCCCTCCCCCTTCCCCTCCCACCGCACGGGGGGCCACTCTGTCTGCCGCCGCCGCCCGCCGCTGAGTCAAAGCAACATCTTCCAGAGACTCGAATTACTCGATACCTGCGACGTCTCCCAGTCTGTCTGAGAACAAACTGGTCGACGGATAATTTTGTATTTTAACTTCCCAGGCTGTCTGGAGACTAGGCACAAAAACTACGTACAAGTTTGTATTGTGATTTCCCAGGGTGCCTGAAGACTACGCACAAACTAAACAACGCACAAGTTTGTATTGTGATTTCCCAGGCTGTCTGAAGACTACGCACAAACTAAACTACGTACAAGTCTGTATTGTGATTTCCCAGGCTGTCTGAAGACAACGCACAAACTAAACTACGTACAAGTCTGTATTGTGATTTCCCAGGCTGTCTGAAGACTACGCATAAACTAAACTACGTACAAGTTATTGTGATTTCCCAGGCTGTCTGAAGACTACGCACAAACTAAACTACGTACAAGTTATTGTGATTTCCCAGGCTGTCTGAAGACAACGCACAAGTATGTACTGTGATTTCCCAGGCTGTCTGAAGACGACGCACAAGTATATATTGCGATTTCCCAGGCTGTCTGAAGACAACGCACAAGTATGTACTGTGATTTCCCAGGCTGTCTGAAGACGATGCACAAGTTTGTATTTTGATCTCCCGTTCCGTTTTAAGATTATACATAGATTAATCCATGTGCAACATTGTATTGCATTTTCCAATCTGTCGAACGACTACGCACAAACTAAACTACGTACAAGTTTGTATTGTGATTTCCTAGACTATCTGGAGATGACGCGCAAACTAAACTACGTGCAACATTGAATTGTAATTTCATAGTCTGTCTAAAGACGACGTGCAAACTAAACTATATACTTGTTTGTATTGTGATTTCCAAGACTTTATGAAGACTCCGTACAACCTAAATACATACAAGTTTGTATTGAGATTTCCTAGAGTGCATGAAAACTACACATAAACTAAACTACTCGTACGTTCAAGCTTGTATTGTGATTTCCTAGAGTGTATGATACAGATGAACAAACTAAAATACATACAAGCTTGTATTGCGATTTCGTAGACTGTATCAACACAACACACAAACTCAACGTCGTATAAGTTTATATTGTGATTACCCGATCTGCCTAAAAAATACGTACTAAATAATCGACGACGTCCCCAAATCAAAGCCATTGGGCATTTTCTTCTCCTTGAGGAAAGAAAAAAAAATTAAGTTTTGGTTCCAATTAATTAATTTCTTCAACTACTTTGTTACAATGATCTTGCTTAAGTAGAATTAATATGACTATAAAGCGGGAGAGAGGGAAATTTCACCTTGCTTCTGCCAGTGACAGGCATGAGCCTTATCTGAACAAACAAAAACCAACGAGTATAGTTCACAAGACAAGTTTCAAGTATGTTTCTTATACTCGTATTATGAATACTTGATCTGTCTGAACATGACTCTCAAAATAATGTATGTACAATTTTTATTGTGATTACTCCACCTATCTGAAGACAACGCAAAAACTAAGAGGTTTGAATTTTGGTTTGACGCACAGAAAAAAACTACTTACAAGTCTGTATTGATCAACCTACAACCATCTTTCACTCATATTCACCGTAAAATAAACCTAACTTGTGGTTTTCCAAAAAAAAATTTGTTTTCCCAGTTTTTTTTAATATGACGCCTAATATAATCGATTTACAAGTTTGTATTGTGATTTCCCAGTATGTCTGAAGAAATCGCACAAACCAAACGTCGTAAAAGTTCGTAATGTGATTACCTGATCTTTCTAAAGATGGCGCACAAAAATAATCGACGTATAAGATTTATTGTGATTACCTGGTCGTATAAAGACGACGCACAGAGTAAATGATTTACAAGTTTTCATTGTGATTTCCCGGTCTGAAAATAACCCACAAACTAAATAAATGAAATACGCGAGCCGATCCAGGACAAAGTCTAGTGCGCCGAGTTTTGACGATTTGGGATTTTCCATTAGCGGAAATTTGGGTAGAAAATAGGCTCCACCATTGAATTTCTGATCTTTCTCCACAGGGTTTAAGTCTTCTAAACCCTGACCCGACAATCCTTGCATGGGCAAGTGTGTGTGTGTATGTGTGTGTCTGTGAGCACGATAGCGGCCGTAAAAATGGTCCGATCTTAATGAAATTTGGTACAGACATGTAAAGTAGTAATCAATCGGACGAGTTCTTAAACCAGCCCGATCGGAACACCGGAAAGGGGGTTAAAGGATTGTAAACCCCCTTGGGTAAACCTCTCCAAACAAAAAAAAAGTTTTTTTGCATTATAAATAATTAAAATTTTGTTTGTACCATTGAATTTTGCTAAAAAACATACAATATAGTATTTTAACCGTCGCTCTAAGTCCATTAGTTACCGAGGTATTGAAAGTGGTAAACACAGTACGTTTTCCAAATGTTGACCTTATGGGAAATAAGTAAAATTCTATATATTGGTATCGCTTATTTCTCAACATATCTTAATACAACTGGGTTTGTGCCGTCATCTAGACGACATCTAATGTATATAATCTAGAATTCCCGATATGTCCATTTTTGTGGTAGCAAACCTGCATACTCATTCCCCAAATTATCCTTATGGGAGATTAAAATGTATATATATCTTCCTTATTTCTTTGCAGATCTTTATAAAACTTTGTAGGTTTATGGCTTCTTCTAGTTCAGATCTACTAAATATTGGATTAAAACCACCCAGTTTACGATACCTGTTGCAGCAAACCTACATACTCATTCCTCATGTTACTCTTATGGAGATTACAGAAACATGTCATATCTCGCTATGTTGGATGGATTTTTTTTGCACTTGAAATTCGCTGAGTATGCAAGTCTACTGCAACGGGGGTATTATTCTTATATGGAGCTTAAAAAAATATTGTCATATGATGAATTGATTATGTTCTTTTGTATTAGAAATTCGCTGAGTATGCAGGTCTGCAGCAACGGGGGTATTATCTTTGCTGTTAGATAATTACTGTGAAATCACTCCGTGATATCCAAATAAAATCGGGAGTTCTTCAACCCAGTTCCAACTTAAAATGTAGAAAAAAAACACGTCGACCCGGCTCTGGTCCTTTCACCGGCCGCCACGACAGCATGGCAACCCGGCTCCAGCCACCTCTCTTACGCATTCCACCTACACTACTCCCTCCCAACCCCTCCTTTCTCTTTTCTCTTCTCTTAATCACCTGCCTTTTCCGTAAAGAGCCGTAGGTTTTCGCTGTCCATGTCCTCCCAATAAATAAGTGTGTACCTTAAAATAAGTGGGCACCGAGCTTTACAAAATGAAGGCGTGAGATGATTTTAAAAATGAATGGGGGTGAGCTTTGTAAAATTAAGACAACGCTTTGTTGTATATTTAGATCGAGCTTTACTAAACGAACATACGCGAAAATGGCAGCAGCAGTTTTGTAAAATGACGGTAACTTCTCTAGCTGCAGATTTTAAGAAATTATGGTCAATATTTCCGCCATAAAATCACCATTCTGGGAATGCGCTTGCAAAATCCCCAGGTCAAATCTGGATGTTTTACCCATAAATTTTCGGAACAAAAAAGCGATTTGAGGAAACCCTCGGTTTATTTAAATTTATCGCCGATCGAAAATGTTCAGCGCGCTTCCCTCGTCATTATGCATAATTAGTTATAATAAAATCCCGTACGTCCAGAGAAGGTCTGCCGGCGCGGCGACTCCGCGGCGAGGAGCGTACAGTCCGTGCCGAATGTGAAGGTCTGCCGGCGCGCCGACTCCGCGGCGGGGAGCGTACAGTCCGTGCCGAATGTGAAGGTCTGCCGGCGCGCCGACTCCGCGGCGGGGAGCGTACAGTCCGTGCCGAATGTGAAGGTCTGCCGGCGCGGCGACTACGCGGCGAGGAGCGTACAGTCCGTGCCGAATGTGAAGGTCTGCCGGCGCGCCGACTCCGCGGCGAGGAGCGTACAGTCCGTGCCGAATGTGAAGGTCTGCCGGCGCGCCGACTCCGCGGCGAGGAGCGTACAGTCCGTGCCGAATGTGAAGGTCTGCCGGCGCGCCGACTCCGCGGCGAGGAGCGTACAGTCCGTGCCGAATGTGAAGGTCTGCCGGCGCGGCGACTACGCGGCGAGGAGCGTACAGTCCGTGCCGAATGTGAAGGTCTGCCGGCGCGCCGACTCCGCGGCGAGGAGCGTACAGTCCGTGCCGAATGTTTTGGCTCACTCCGCCCGTAAGACTTAAACTTATGGGCGGACTAGGTTTAAGGTAAATTCCTGTTCCTACTACTGGATATTAATGATCGATACGAAATAAAGACTAGACCTACCTTTCAATATCCTGATTTTCTTAGTGCGGTTACATGCTACATATCGTGTTTCAAGGCACCCTCATCTTCAGGCAATATTTTCAAAAGAATTACACACAAACACATCGCACTCAAAATACGGTTACAACGACAGTTAATTATTTTCACTCCCGTCGCGGTGCGTGCACGCTGTGAGCCGGACCGGCGCGGCGGCGACTCCGCCGTGCGCCGCTGTGATGTGTGTGACGTGGTCGCTGTGAGGCGGCGACTCCGCCGTGCGCCGCTGTGATGTGTGTGTCGTGGTCGCTGTGAGGCGGCGACTCCGCCGTGCGCCGCTGTGATGTGTGTGACGTGGTCGCTGTGAGGCGGCGACTCCGCCGTGCGCCGCTGTGATGTGTGCGTCGTGGTCGCTGTGAGGCGGCGGCTCCGCCGTGCGCCGCTGTGATACGTGTGTCGTGGTCGCTGTGAGGCGGCGACTCCGCCGTGCGCCGCTGTGATGTGTGTGACGTGGTCGCTGTGAGGCGGCGACTCCGCCGTGCGCCGCTGTGATGTGTGTGTCGTGGTCGCTGTGAGGCGGCGACTCCGCCGTGCGCCGCTGTGATGTGTGTGTCGTGGTCGCTGTGAGGCGGCGACTCCGCCGTGCGCCGCTGTGATGTGTGTGTCGTGGTCGCTGTGAGGCGGCGACTCCGCCGTGCGCCGCTGTGATGTGTGTGTCGTGGTCGCTGTGAGGCGGCGACTCCGCCGTGCGCCGCTGTGATGTGTGTGACGTGGTCGCTGTGAGGCGGCGACTCCGCCGTGCGCCGCTGTGATATGTGTGTCGTGGTCGCTGTGAGGCGGCGACTCCGCCGTGCGCCGCTGTGATGTGTGTGTCGTGGTGGCTGTGAGGCGGCGACTCCGCCGTGCGCCGCTGTGATGTGTGTGACGTGGTCGCTGTGAGGCGGCGACTCCGCCGTGCGCCGCTGTGATGTGTGTGTCGTGGTCGCTGTGAGGCGGCGACTCCGCCGTGCGCCGCTGTGATGTGTGTGTCGTGGTGGCTGTGAGGCGGCGACTCCGCCGTGCGCCGCTGTGATGTGTGTGTCGTGGTGGCTGTGAGGCGGCGACTCCGCCGTGCGCCGCTGTGATGTGTGTGTCGTGGTGGCTGTGAGGCGGCGACTCCGCCGTGCGCCGCTGTGATGTGTGTGTCGTGGTGGCTGTGAGGCGGCGACTCCGCCGTGCGCCGCTGTGATGTGTGTGTCGTGGTCGCTGTGAGGCGGCGACTCCGCCGTGCGCCGCTGTGATGTGTGTGTCGTGGTGGCTGTGAGGCGGCGACTCCGCCGTGCGCCGCTGTGATGTGTGTGTCGTGGTCGCTGTGAGGCGGCGACTCCGCCGTGCGCCGCTGTGATGTGTGTGTCGTGGTCGCTGTGAGGCGGCGACTCCGCCGTGCGCCGCTGTGATGTGTGTGTCGTGGTGGCTGTGAGGCGGCGACTCCGCCGTGCGCCGCTGTGATGTGTGTGTCGTGGTGGCTGTGAGGCGGCGACTCCGCCGTGCGCCGCTGTGATGTGTGTGTCGTGGTGGCTGTGAGGCGGCGACTCCGCCGTGCGCCGCTGTGATGTGTGTGTCGTGGTGGCTGTGAGGCGGCGACTCCGCCGTGCGCCGCTGTGAAGTGTGTGTCGTGGTGGCTGTGAGGCGGCGACTCCGCCGTGCGCCGCTGTGATGTGTGTGTCGTGGTCGCTGTGAGGCGGCGACTCCGCCGTACGCCGCTGTGATACGTGTGTCGTGGTCGCTGATGTGTGTCGTGTAATTTCCATGAAGTTTCAACTTTAAAAATTTTTTTTATACAATTTTAAGCTTCTAACCTTTACGTCGCCGATGCAAAATGTTCGTTAGATTACTATTTTCGAGGCATTTCTCCCATTATCGAGTCCTTTTTGTCAAATAAAATCACATCAGATTATCCGATGATAATCAGTAAATCACATCAGTAATCAGTGTGATGAGTATCATCAGTTAAATGATATTTTAAATGTTAACGAATTCAAATTAGTATACTATGTATATGTAGAGGCCCATTTACAATATTGTATTATTGTTTGAGGGGGAACATTTAAATCTTTACTCGATCCTTTGCTCATTATTAAAAAACAAATACTAAAAGCTGGTACAGGAAAGAATAGAAGATACAGTTCAGACTTCATTCCAAAAACTATGGGTACTTTCAGTAAGTCTAATTTTTATCAAATCACTTCTTATATATTTAAGAACATTTGAATTCAATATAATTTCTCTTTTTTATATTCGTATCCTACTCGTTATAGTCAGAATGTAGGAGTTCAAGTTCCCGTTATTGTAAAATCATTTAACCGAACAAATCCGTTTTATTTAGCACACGTTATCTGCAGGAATTTGCCTGGTGAGATAAGGGACATGAGGTCGGTTGCCGTGTTCAAGCGGCGTGTGACTGCCTGGCTGTTGGAGACCGGCCCCGGCTTTGCTGAGGCCCTCCTGTCATCCATCTACCCTATACGTTGACTGACGTTGACACTGACACTTTACCAATTATTCCTTATTAACGCCAATTTGTGTGGTCTACCCATAACCCTAATTTTATGTAATGTTGCTGTTACTTTCTTTATTTTTGAAATATTGACTAATATAGAAATATTTACATTTTTAACAACTGAGACCAATCTTGAATAACTGCGTTCTAAAACCAAAGAATGCCTTAACCTAATATTTTAAGTCTTATCTCAGTGTTTTGTCATAATGAATTAAGAAAGGTAGTTGTTTATTTATTTTACTATTGACAACACGTCAATTTCTTGTTTTAACGACGCGGCATAGCGCACAAGGCTTTTTAGGCCCATGCGATCCTAGTTTCCATTTTTCATTTTTGTCATTTACTGAATTTGTTGTGGAAATAAAATATTCTGATTCTGATTATGAATCTGATTCATCACAGAGAAAAAACTAAAAAGTATGGTGTGATTCTGATCAAATTCTTGCAAAGCGAGCTTAATTACTCGATTTAAATTTCTTAGGCCTCATTTCTTTGTGATAAGAATGTATAGCAATGAACAAAAATTCGCCTAAAAGAATAAAAATTCGCCTAAATTTAGCTTATAAAAATAAAAAATACGATAAATGGTTTTTAAAATAGTAATATATTACGACTGTCAAGCTCATCCTTAACAAATACAAATGCTGGATTAATACAAAAAATTCTTTATAAAATATCGATATTAAAAATAATTTGTAGTTGTCAAGAAAACCATATACCCGAAGGGTTCCGGTAGATAAAAAAAATGCCATCCTGCAGAATACCATCCTTAAAGCTGGGTGTTTATACGATGGGACTATATCAAACAAATTTATAACTAACTGTAAACCTGTTAAACCTTAGATAATCGGTGTGCTTGAGTATTATTTTGTATCAATTCAACCCAACAAACACATATTTAACCAATCCTGAGGATACGCAGTATCGAAATCTTTAAAACGTTCTCTCCAAACCTTGGTTTTATTTTTGTAAATATCGATAAATAAACTCGCTACTATTAAGTTCTTCTGTTCCACAAAACGATTTGACAACTATAATTTGAACATTTTCAAATAATTCAAAAACGTTTTTCCAAAACATGTTACATTTATGCCAATCGACCGAGTAAACCTCAGATTTCGCACAGTTCAACGCTACCCAATCAGTCGAGTTATACTATTTGATAAGAATATAAATTCGAGTACCTGGTGGACCGAGCCTAGCTCGGTGTTATTTCATGTTTACCAGTTCACCAAGCATCCAGTTACTATAATATCTCAATGGCATAAAATTGAAAAATAGAAACCTTATTTATTGCTCCATGGACTCTTAATCCCGCTTGCTGTATTTTCCCTTGATGGCTGTAGATTCCAAACAGCTGTTATGATTACTTCATTTGTTTACACTTTCCTTGTTTATTTTCGTTGCTATCACGGCAACCCATGAGGCCAATGTTAAATTTTTACAACTTTAAAATTCGATTTATTACGTTATTAGATTTTCTCTGGCCAAGTAATGTGCGTAAAAGACGTTTTTGAGTCATAAATTACTTATTTCCAGACTTTGAAGGAAATCCTTGGAGCCGTTTTTGAGATAAATGTGCAAGCATACAAGCAAGCACGATAACATTACTCATATAAGAGTATAGGATATAGGATACGATAATAAGATAATGTTATCGTCGCTTCGCATTTCTTATCTTTAAGCACAAGGGTCAACGATCTTCTACATCAGACCTTAGCGAAAGACGCCAGGACGGGCCGTCGGCGTCCGAGTGTGTGTGTGTTTGTGTGTTGTGTATGAGGGGGGGGGGAGTTGGCGGCGTTTTGCAAAAAGAGGATGAAGTTGTGGCGAGCGCAATGCTATTATCAGCCGACATGTGGGCGCTCAGCTCATTGAGAAAAGGCGATCAAAAACCGAACCCATACTGTGGGCCACACACTGCGCCCCCCTCGCTCTCTTTCTCTCTCCCCCTCTCTCTTCTTTTGACTTTTGTTTTCTCTTCTTCGCCTTATCCTATACAGTAGAACCTCGCTAATCCGTTACCTACGGGACCGGGGGCATGGTCGGAACAGCAAAAAGGTCGGATTATTGGATGAACTCATTTTATTGACATGAAAACGTACAAAAACTGTATTTTGATTAGAAAAAATTGCATTAAGATTGTTTAACAAGCTACTGTACTGTAAAAAACGACATTAGGACCAAAAACAACTGACCACACCAAATTTTATCGCTCTACTAAACGATATACGCACTTCCAATGAGTAGGGACTAATACGTCATCGACAGGAGCCAACCTGAACGGAGGAATGCACCGGAAATGTAAACAAACATCAATTTCAGATTGCATGGTCGGACTAACCGATGAGAAAACCCCGCTGAGGGCGAACTAGCGGAGGCCTATTTTCCCCGGCGGCATGGTCGGATTAACCGAGGAGTCGGACTATCGGAGGTCGGACTAGCGAGGTTCTACTGTACTCTTATATTTGAAAAATGTTATATTGCTTGGTTGGTTGGTTGTTTGCACAATTATCTCAAAAACGGCTCCTAGGATTTCCTTCAAATTTTGGAAATAAGTAAAGACTAAAAACATGTTCTATGCACATTACTTGGTCAGAAAAAATCTATTAACGTAATGAAATGAATTTTAAAGTTGTGAAATTTTAACATAGGCCTTATGAGTTGCGATGATAGCAACGAAATAAACAAGGATGCAAGGAATCTGTAATCAAATCGAGTAATCATAACAGCTGTTTGCAAACTACAGCCATGTAGGAAAATGCAATACAGCGTGTGGGATAAAGATTGCATGGA
Organism: Flexamia atlantica; assembly: GCA_035578135.1. Classification (NCBI taxonomy): domain Eukaryota; kingdom Metazoa; phylum Arthropoda; class Insecta; order Hemiptera; family Cicadellidae; genus Flexamia; species Flexamia atlantica. The sequence goes on from JAQJVK010000014.1 coordinate 9,868,218, forward strand.
GAAATAAAAAAATGTACTTATACCTTAATATTATTTAGTTGTTTTCTAGTAATTGGATGAAATGGCAAATATAAAATAATACCGAGCAAGGCTCGGTCCACCAGGTACTCTTATACTCTTATACAGCGAGCACAGAAAAGAAAGAATTTTTTCTTTTTTGTGCTCGCTGACTCTTATATGAGCAATTTTATCGTGCGTGCGTGCTTGCGTGTTTGCTTGCTTGCTTGCACAATGATCTCAAAAACGTCTCCGAGGATTTCCTTAAAAGTCTTGAAATCAGTAACTCATGACTCAAAAACGTGTTCTATGCAGATAACTCGGCCAGAGAAAATCTAATAACGTCATAATACGAATTTTAAAGTTGTAAAATTTTAACATTGGCCTTATGAGTTGACGTAATAGCAACAAAATGAACAAGGAAAGTGTGAACAAATGAAGTAATCATAGCTGTTTGCAAACTACAGCCATCTATACTCAATTCCACGTTCACCTTGCAGTACAGGCCTTAGACATTCTATTATAGGAGATAGCTATTCTATTACCTTTGCTGAGTGTGATTGTTTACTAAATCCTTATCATGTGATGGTGAAATCATCACATTATTATTTCATATGGGTAGTACAACCTAAATTGTAATTTGAAACACTTGGCTTATGAAATTCCCATACTGAAAGGTGAATGTGGAATTGAGTTTAGGGAGGATACAGCATGTGGCATAAATATTGCATAGATAAAAAGACGATTTTTATTTATATATTTTATGACGCTGAAATATTTTATTGTAATTAGATGAACTGATAAACATGAAAAAATACCGAGCAAGGCTCGGTCCACCAGGTACTATTTATTAAGAGAGAACGAATAATCAATCCACGCAAACCGAAGTTGAAGTTTAATATCCGTAGTCCGACAGTGCATGTCTGTAAGCACTCCTATTATTGTTTAATTTGTCATTGTCCTTTTCGGCCATTTGTGTAATTCACAAATTTATATTTTCCGCAGTATAGGTAAATAAACGAGACTGTTTTCACCGACCGTTCTCGAAATTTTATACGTTTTTCCTTCCCTCGTCACTTACCCCCGTGCCCGCGATCGGAAAATATCTTTTTCCTCCCTACCCACGGCTGTTTTCGTTTTTCTGCGACACTAGCGGCGACTTTTGGAACTTCGGCTCCATAAGAGCCCATGCTAAATCAGTGCACATTTTAGCGAATTTCCCCTATAGGGAAGAAGCTATTACCGTAGGTCTCATGGTAAGACCTAAGCTCGGGACCACTATAACTTTTCGTTTTGGGGCCCCCAGAAGCAAAAAACACTATTCGTTCGAATTTATATATATATATCTATGTGTCTGTTAGCACGATAGCGGCCGCAAAAATGGTCCGATCTTTATGAAATTTGGTACGGACATGTAAAGTGGTAATCAATTGGACGAGTTCGTGAACCAGCCCGATCGGACCACCGGAAGGGGGGGTAAAGGGGGATAAACCCCCCAAAAATGGGTTTTTTGAGTTTTTTTACAAAGAAAAATAAAATTTATCAAATTTTTGTGGGCACCATTGAATTCAGCTCAAAAAAACAAATAATTTAGTATTTTGAATCACTGCTCTATGCCCATTGGTTACCGAGATATTGAAAGTGGTAAACACAGTACGTTGTCCCAATGTTAACCTTATGGGAAATAAGTAAAATTCTATATCTCGCTTATTTCTCAACATATCTTGATAAAACTTGGTAAATGGCTTCTTCTAGTTCAGATCTACTAAATATTGAATTAAAACCATCCAGTTTTAATATACCTGTAGCAGCAAACCTGCATACTCATTTCCCATGTTATTCTTATGGAGCTTAACAAAACATGTCAAATCTTGCTATGATTACTTGAAATACGTTGTTTTGCATTTGAAATTCGCTGAGTATGCAGGTCTGCTGCAACGGGGGTATTACGATATAAGGTTTCGCGCGGACCCATTTAGCGCCCATATTTTTTATCATATTCACACTAGGAGATATTATTTAAATTAATAATACTCTGAACTACTGGAATTGCTTTTTTATTTTTTAAAAAGGTCATAAAACACGTTTATTTTAATGTCCAAAGTTAACTATTTTAAATTGATTATAGAAAAAAAACCATTGACGTTTTCAAAATTCCAAATATCAATTTTAGTAGTTTGGACATTTCCCGTTACAGCTATATTGAATTAAAAATTTTCCTTCCCTCATGGGGCGTCTATATGGGTCCGCGAGAGAGCTGTTTTTTGAAAATTTTTGGCTGGGTAGGGAGGACTCTTAACAAACTACCAATTAATTTAACTTATAAGCGTTTATCTTCATTCGGTTCCATTACAGAACCAAACGAATATAAACGCATATAAGGTTCCATAACGACGAGTTAGAATTTCAATGAATTTTTAAGGTTAGCAAAAATGTTGAGCTGTAGAAAATTTGTGTTTCACAAAGAGGTATTTTATATGTTACAATGTGGAAAGATTGCGCCGTACACAACAATCAGTCAGAAACTTACAGCCAACTAAGAATCGTGTTTTACTTAGTATTCAAAATAATTTGCGCAATAAGTTTGAAATTTTATTTTGTCTTGCGTGATTTTATTTCATATAAGTTGTATGAACATTAAGTCACTCAAGGCTTAAAATTTTAAAATAAAAAATATAATCCTGCTTGTCCCGAATTCATGACCCCTCGGGGGCCTGGTTATATAACTAGAGTAGTATTCACCTAAGTTGGCCAAAACGAAAGTAAACAAACTATTACCTTTTTACGAACTTAACCATAAAATCCAGCTGTGCTGAAAACATTGTCAACGAACATCTGTTTAGTATAGCACTTGCAATAAAGGGAAAGTTCTGATGCAATTTGCAACTGGAAATTCACTTGCGCGGCGTAAAATATTACTAAGGGGCTTTTCTAAATAAATTATGTATTAACAGGGAGATGATGTGTCATGGATGCGGCATGGTTAACAGTCTAAGATTTTCTTATGAAATAATATTTACAAAGAAATGTAGGCGCGTTTTTGAATAACCAGTACTACTTGCTGCAAGTCAGCATCTGAAAAGAGAGATTGTTTCATATTGCGGTCAAAACTTATTAAAATTGGCCCAGGAAAAATAAACAAGCAGTTAAACAAACTAAAATACTCGTAAATCGAGAAATAGAATCAAATTAAACTTTGGCAGCTATGTAAAAAGGTTGAATGGAAATAAAAACTTCTAAAAATAGGCGATATTGTAAACATTCTATAACCTATAACAACTCGTAAACAAACGCAACGTGGCAATTTGACAGTTCTGAGAAAATGTAAACAGACACCATGTGTAACCAACAATGTTTTCAATGTGACTTGTATATCAATTTTTGATGAGATGATTAGTACATGCTTTGGCCAACTTACGTGAATCCTACTCTACTTGATTATAAAATTAAAAGTTCACTAATACTTTTATAATATTCCAACTTCAACAATAATAAAAAAAACCCTCTAATTAATTAACTTCAAAAGATCAGCCATGACATAAAACTTAGTTTGAACGTATAAAATAACAATATAGGTAAAGATAGAAGATAAAACAATTTTTTAAGGCTTCCATGTCAAAGGTGTTTTGGGCCTTTCGCCGCACTGTCTCAGTCTGGAGGTGGTAGAGGAAACATTTTGAGTCTGTGTCGACTTTGTTATTGACTTCGCTTTGGAGGAACCTGGTCTACATTACCAACTAAAGATAGACGTAGATGGAATGGCTAGTTTGTTTAGAATAACCATTTATCGTTTTTTCAGAAGTATTGAAACCTAAGTAATAAATTCATAAGATACGTACATCGGAAACACAATAGTGTCCAGTTTTGGTGACGGCGCGACGTTGGCGATATACTTTTTTAGTAGTGGGCGAAAGCTGTAGCGCCAATTTTATCAAATACGTAGTTTGTAGTAGCGAACTACTATGCTGAAGTTGTAAAAAGGTATTTTTTCGCAACGGAAATATTTTTTTACAAACCGGTATTAAAACATATCTTACCATCCGAATATTCTGAGTAAAATGTGACGTTATTTTATGAACTCACAAAGTGAAATTAAACTATTAAGTATTAGTAATTATTAGCGAAGACAAAGATTCGTTTTCTGTCACTGTGTGTGTGTGTGTGTGTGTGTGTGTGTGTGTGTGTGTGTGTGTGTGTGTGTGTGTGTGTGTGTGTGTGTGTGTGTGAGTGTGTGTGTGAATGTGTACGTAGCGCGACGACTAAAAATCGGTAGCACCTAATATTTTCAAATTTCCACAAACATTTAATAAATCTCTGTAGGGTTGCCACTCATAATGAAACAAATCCCTCGAACAGTTTTTTAGCAATTAGTACAGTAAAAACAAACTTTGTCTGAAAAAAAAATTAGCCCCACCTTGAAACTTGGTATATAGGTCATCTTTAGGCTCTAGTTGAAGAATCCGATGAGTCCATAAAAATTCAGGGGGTGGAAGGCCCCTTTTCGAGGGGGGAAGGGGGAAAGGTTGTATTTTATTGTAAATGCAATAACTCCGGTGAAAAAGGTCCGATCCATTTAAAATTTGGTGTGGGTTTAAAAAAAAGTATATTTTAACACTACAGAAAAAATCAATTCGATCGTGTCATCCTAAGGGGTCCAAAGGGGGGATTTAACACCTCAAAAATGTTTTTTTTTTAATTTTTTGATATCCAAAAATTAAAATTATGAAAATTTTGTTTTATTTCTTGAATTCAGCTCAAAAAAATCAAACAATTTAGTATTTTTAATTATTACTCTATGACCATTGGTTGCCAAGATATTGAAATTGGTAAACACAGTACGTTGTCCAATATAACCTCAAAATATACAGACACTTATAAATCCCGCTTATTTTTTATCATTTATCAACGATATTTCGTATTTGGCTTCCTATAATTGAGTTTTAATGGATTATGGATCATAAGGCCCACTATTCTACATCCCCTTGTCAGCAAACCTACATACTCATTTCCTATGTTATTTAAATGGGAAAACATTATGATCAATTTCTCTTATATTTCCGGTTCTAATGACAATAATAAAACAGTTTTAGACTTATTTTACTAGGTAAATCTTTGACTTTCAGAATAACCATAACAGATTAATTTGGTTGGGTTTAAGGCTAGTTGAAATGCTATTATCAATGTTGTATTTTTTTAATTATTTTTGTTTTTGATTGTTAATTTTGAATATATCAGCTCTTAAGAAAGAAAATGCATTTGTTTTGGTCTTGAATTGCTCTGTAAATTATTTTCTCTCATTTGACCTATAAATCATGTAGATTGGTTGATATTGAAGGGAGTTGTAATGTTTTTTATCGTCATAAAAACAAAACTTTTCAAAATTTTTTTTAATTAAAGGTTTATAGCTCCTCTTAAAATTAACGGTTTCAAATCATCTATAGCTTCAATGGAAGACAATGGTTTACTGAATGATTTAAGACCATAACAAACGTTTTATCTCCTTTAGAACCGAAGGTATCATACTATCACTATTCACTGTAAGTAAAACTTAAAAAAATTTATTTTTTCATTGAATTACGCATTATAACTGAGCCAAACCAAAACCAATTTGATCGAATAATAGCTCATTTTAAAGCTGCTACGTTCCTGTTTAATTTGAGACCAAAACTAACTTTTTATCTCCTTTAGAACCGGAGGTATCACCCTTTCGCTGTAAATAAAACTAAAAAAAACTTATTTTTTAATTGAATTACGCATTATAACTGATCCAAATCAAAACCAATTTTATCAAATTATAGGTTAAATGAAAGAAAATAATTTACGGAGCAATTCAAGACTAGAATAAATGCATTCTCTTTCTTAAGAGCTGAGATATTCACTATTAACAATTAAAAACAAAAATAATTTAAAAAAATACAACATTGATAATAGCATTTCAACTAGCCTTAATCCCAACCAAATAGATCTGTTGATGGTTAATCTTAAAGCCAAAGATTTTCCTAGTAATATAAGTCTAAAACTGTTTCATTATTGTCATTAGAACCAGAAATATAAGAGAAATTGACATACCATAATGTTTTCCCATTTAAATAACATAGGAAATGAGTATGTAGGCTTGCTGACAAGGGGATGAAGAAAAGTGGGACTTATGAGCCATAATCCATTAAAACTCAACTATAGGAATCCAAATACGAAATATCGTTGATAAATGATAAAAAATAAGCGGGATTTATAAGTGTCTGTATATTTTGAGGTTATATTGGACAACGTACTGTGTTTACCAATTTCAATATCTCGGCAACCAATGGTCATAGAGTAATAATTAAAAATACTAAATTGTTTGATTTTTTTAGCTGAATTCAAAAAATAAAACAAAATTTTCAAAATTTTAATTTTTGGATATCAAAAAATTTAAAAAAAACCCATTTTTGAGGTGTTAAATCCCCCCTTTGGACCCCTTAGGATGACACGATCGAATTTATATTTTATGTAGTGTTAAAATATAGTGTTTTAAAAGCCCACACCAAATTTTTTATGGATCGGACCTTTTTCACCGGAGTTATTACATTTACAAAAAAATACAACCTTCCCCCCTAACCCCCTTGAAAAAGGGGCCTTCCACCCCCTGAATTTTTATGGACTCATCGGATTCTTCAACTAGAGCCTAAAGATGACCTGTATACCAAGTTTCAAGGTGGGGCTAATTTTTTTTCAGTTTGGTCTTTTTTTGGACAAATTTTACTGTACTAAATTTGCTTTCAAACATTGCAAAGCTATTAAATTAGCATACAAAAAAAATCCTTTATTAAATGCGGGAAACTAGCTAATTTCAAATTCAAAAGAAAGCTTATTCAAGAGTATGTGTATTTTATAATATTCCGAACGTATTTACTTTCCCCCCAGTTATCAGTCTAAAAACAAAACGGGTTTTTAGTCGATACTGAATTAAACTTAACTTTGCATTAAGGCAGCTGTTTACATTTGCGTTACCCATAAACACTTCTTTACACTAACTATACTTTGTGAAGGAATCATTATTATTTTTAAGTGGATTAAAATCGTCCACAATCATACTACACTTATCTCTCTTTCATACTCGATTTATACCTGGTAGGTCGCCGTTTTAGATAAAGTATAAACTATGAAGTGTCGGCCATTTATACGAAGCAGTGAACAGTCCCTTCACAGTTCCTGACTTACGGGCCTCTAATCCACAGCAGTTTGGTTTGTGAATTCAAAAATCGAATATCTCGAAGTGTGGGTGATTAGCATACAATATCGGATCACCGGCACGATTGGCTTCGCCTCAAAACGTTCGCAGCTTTTTAATTACCGTTAATGGACTTTTAGCTTACTCGCTGCTGGACGATATATACCCGTTTAAAGTACAGTGAAGCGGGTACATGAGCAAATGTCATGTATTGACCTCTCAATTAAATAATTTTGGTACAGTATTCTAGGCCTACTTAATTAATGATTTAAAACTTCAAAGTCACTTCCAGTAATAATAAGATTATTCACTAAAGTTTTTTATAAAAAATATTTCTTATGAATACTCCTTCATCTTTCAAGGAGATCGAAGAGATGATTTGATTCAGGTAAATTAGAGATAGTTCGAGTTTAAATGGAACATCCTTCCACAGAAAATCACTTAGTACTAAGGTAATCGTTAAAATATATTCATTTAATAATACTGATTTTTATATAATTGGAACTAACACATCGCACTTGAACAAAATAAAAATAGTTTAATAAAAACATTACAAATTGTTAGGTATATTTTTAATCAACTTGATCAAGCACCTTAATACAGCTACAACATTCTAATTTTTACATCATTAATCACAAACAAAATTCATGTTAACCATCACCATAAACTCCAAGAAAATTGTATATCCAAATACCCCCGTCGCAGCAGACCTGCATACTCAGCGAATTTCCAGTAAAAAACAACATATTTCAATCCAACATAGCGAGATTTTACAGGTTTTTGAAAGCTCCATAAGAATAACATGGGGAATGAGTATGCAGGTTTGCTGCTACGGGTATATTAAAACTGGATGGTTTTAATTCAATATTTAGTAGATCTGAACTAGAAGAAGCCACTTACCAAGTTTTATCAAGATGTGTTGAGAAATAAGCGAGATATAGAATTTTACTTATTTCCCATAAGGTTAACATTGGGACAACGTACTGTGCTTACCACTTTCAATATCTCGGTAACCAATGGACATAGAGCAGTGATTCAAAATACTAAATTGTTTGTTTTCTTGAGCTGAATTCAATGGTGCCAACAAAAATTCGATTATTTTTATTTTTCTATGTAAAAAACTCAAAAACCCCATTTTTGGGGGGGTTTACCCCCCTCAACCCCCTTGCCGGTAGTCGGATTGGGCTGGATTATGAACTCGGCCGAATAATTACTACTTTACACATCCATACCAAATTTCATTAAGAATGGACCATTTTTACGCAAGTTATCGAGCTTAAACACACACACACACACACACACACACACACACACACACACACACACACACACATATATATATATATATTTATGAAAATGAACGAATAGTGTTTTTTGCTTCTGGGGGCCCCAAAACGAAAAGTTATCATGGTCTCGGGCTTAGGTCTTACCATGAGTACTACGGTAACTTCTTCTCCCCTATAGGGGAAATTCGCTAAAACTTGTAAACTAACTAAAAGTAAAACTGATTCATGCACGTGTTGTCTACGATACTACGATAACATAGTATGTATGCGAAATTATATATTTTTTATGTCGGTAAATACTATGTGAGTTCAATCCCGGGGTTGGTCCCGGGATCCTGGGATTAACGTTATCAATCCCGTAATCCCGGGATTGAAAATATCGATCGGGATTAGATTCCCTAGTTGGGCACGCCAGTCGCAGTGGTCGCCGTGAACGCGTACTGCCACTGTAGGGTAGTGTTAGGGGGGGGGGGTGTTAGGGGGGTAGGGGGGGGGTTGTGTGTAGGGGTAGTGCATCGATGTTTTTAAAACATCGATGTTCGGAGGTCGATGTTCGATTGTTTTTACCATCGATGTTAGAAAGTCGATGTTTTTCTACCATCGATGTTTTCGTATTGATGTATTTTAAATGAAAATTTAATATACGTTTTGTCTTTTTTCGAACTCCGAATACGGATATTAAATAGGCATAATGTTAAATTTCCATTTTTATTTTAGATACGGTATAATAACAAGCCTGATAATAATAACATAATAATAACAACATTTACTTTCCAAAACAGTTTAAAACTTTGTAACTTTTTACAATATAATATTTATAAATATAAATTAAATATTCCTTTCTTATTTAAAATGCATTACACTCAAGTATCATACATAGCCCGTGATATGAAATAACGAATTTATTTTTGATTGTATTTGAATATTGAATACCATAGTCAAAGTCTTTATTGATTCTGGACTTTATTGATCCATGCATTAAAAAAAATCAATATCGAGATTAGAAACTTCGATTTGATTTAGTTGAAAACATCGACGTTTTTCGCTTAAAAACATCGGTGTATATGTAACATCGATGGTATTATTTCGATATTAATACCGATGGTAGCATCGATGATGAACTACATAGGCATCGCGCCGGGGGGGGGGGGGGGGCACGGGGGCACGTGCCCCCCTAACATAAAGCAAGTTTATTTGTAGCCAATGACCAACTTTAAAAATCCAAATAAAAACTATTACTTACTACTATTCTCGAAATTAGTATCTCTACTTACAAGTACTGTAATTTAAATCAATTGTTTTTAAAATGGATGCTTCTTTTTACCACATTAGTCGTTCACATTCATTTTATTTTTCATATTTGTTCATTGTTACAATCATTTGATATGAGATTAATCATTTAGCTAAACAAAGAGGTTGAACGAAGTTACACATTCGTTGAGTAGGCCCGTTCTTTGACTGAGCGAAGGTTGGTCACCATGTGCGCTGTGCACCTAGAGTTCCGGCCAAATCATTAGGCGGGCGAGTGAGTGCGCTGCTGGAGTTCAAAATATATTTTTGGCCAATCATTTTCACATCTGAAGTTATACACAGTTGCTCTTTGTTTATGTTCTCCAAATCAGCTGAGTAAGTTCCCCAAACATAGCGAAGTAACTGTGCTTCTATCTGTTGGAAATATGTTCAACTTCTTAACTGTGTAGAGGAGCGGAGGTGTCTTTAACATCAAGTCATTTATACAGCTGGAGTTTCCATTTTTCGCCACCCGCCTAATGATTTGGCCGGAACTCTAGTACCTTGTCATTCTGTCATCCACTACCTACAACAACACTCCACCCGTTTGTACAGCCGCCTTCTTAAAAAATAGAATAATAATACTAATATACTGTCAGGATGCTAAATCCCATAAAGCCTGTGGAACCAATAAAGCTTGTTGCGTCGATTGGAGACCCACTATCCGGTCACAAGCAAGCTCTATTGGCCCATTGGGTAAAAATATAGTTATATGCTTCCTCTGATCGGTCAAGATTATTTTTCTCACAGTTTGAAGTTGACAAATCGAAACGTCTTTAAAGTCCGGCCGCTGTAAGAAGTTTCCGGTCTATAAAAGACAATCACGGTTTGTTTATATTTTTGTCTTAGATAACTTGAGATATTCTTCTCTTCTTTTCTTCTCTACAGATCTTGAGTTTAACCTACAAGCTGCAGACGAGAACGCCACGAGAATGACATTGACGGCAATGAAACAGCCAGGAAAGTAGGGGAATTGTGAATAAGAGTTGTTTTTCGACCCCCTATTTTCCTCGTGTTAAAAATCTAAGTAGTATGTAGTGGTAACTTTTCCCACAAATTTACTTTGAAAATCATAAATAAATTGAGCTTTTTATTTCTGTATATTTCACAGTTTATAAGGCTTAAAACCTCACTTTTGAGTACGAAAAAACCAAACTTTTCCGAGGGAGGTCCCCCCGGACCCCCTGCTAAGCTGGGGGGTAATACATGCCCCCCAAACCCCTCGGTTGGTTGTGTCCCCAAAAGTTTGGTTCACGCGACACCTATGACTATCGAAGTCGGAACCACTGTTTCCACTGAGTAAAATATAAAATCCCTGCATGAGCGCCCAAAAATTCCCTTGTTATCCCTCAACATAGCGCGCCCGAAAAATACTTGGCTAAAGTTCCGAAAAATCCCTTTTTATCCCTGAGTTCTAAACTCTTATTCTTCACTAACAAATCCATACAATTTTGTCATTTTGTATTTTTTATGTGTTGCAATAGTGTAAATTCAATCGTAGCTGAAATTTTGACTTTATTAGTGTGAATAAAACAAGCTGATAGTAGCATACAAAAAGGGAAGCGAGTGTTGAAATGTTTGGTCTTGAAAATAGGGACGATATGATTAATAATTTCAATTAAAATATAAGTGATCCAAGAGTTACCACAGCTACGGCCAGGAACACCGCAAAACACGAAAGTAGTTTGATGACATTTTTCTGTAATATTACTTTAACAATTTGAGAACACCATTATAAAATATTGCAAATAAATAACGTATGGTGGCGGGGCTAGAAATAAATCATGATTCGTCTATTCAGTTATTTTATTTATTTCCTTAATTATCCCTAGAAATCCCTTAATCCCGCTCTTATCCCTCGAGAGCCTGATTTATCCCTGAAAAGGGATAAAATCCCTTAAAGTGGAAACACTAGTCGGAACACTACTGTAGGGGGAAGGCGCTCCCTCTTTGGAACCGGTAGATGAAGACCTCTCCCCCTCCCCCCTCCCCACTCCCCCTACCTCTCCCCCCCCGCCGCTCTGTGTGGTCCGGCGGCTACAACTTGATTACGCGTCTATATCGGCTTTCCTCAATAACATTTGTATTATTCAAAACGCAAAATTTAATTCCTTCCCACGTTTGTCTGAGACGCCTACAACTCCAGTTTGGCGTGTACTAGGTTAAACTGATTGTTTTTGAAAAATGTATTTGTATTTTTTTAAATGTGATGCGGAAAGTGAAAAGGGACCTCAAGTTGGAATTTTCAGGTTTTGAGTTATTAATATCCTGAAGTTCTGCATTAAATTCCGAACAATTTGACATATAATTTATAGTGCTATGATTTTTTGTCTTTGAATTATTGGCGTTTGAATTTTAAATAGTAATAACGGGCATTTTAGGAAATCTAGGCCCAAAACTTCAAACGTTCACAGAAAACTTATTATTGATATTTAAGAAATGAATTTGGTATCGAAATAAAGCTGAAAACTAGATCTTAAACTGAAACAGACGAGATACACTCACAATTTCATTGTTAAAAAAATGAGAAAGTGAGAAGTTTGAAAAGGGACCTCAAGTCAGAGGGCAGAATACTGAGGTATAAAATAAAAATACACTGTCAAGACGGTGATTTTTGGACTCAGACAATGTTCTTTTACAACGAAAAAGTTGAAGTAGTTCACTTATCCGCCGATAGATGTCAGGAGAGAGTAGTTTTGTAATGCCCCTGACGACACTGTCAGTACGGGCCTGCACATTTGGGAAATGACACCTATAGTCGCTCGCCATGTTATTTTCCATATAAGCGACTTGAGGTCCCTTTTCGTTTGCATGACAAAGGCTACTAAATCGATTATTTTTTTATATTTATCGGATTCTTATCGCTAAAATAACCGAATGAATTTTTAAAGGAAAGATTAAGGAATCGTATCCAATTGAAACCTAAAAATCGATATTTTTGACCCGATTCGACCAAAATGCCCGTACTGTAAAATTTAATCCAGCGACTTGAGGTCCCTTTTCACTTTCCGCATCACAAATATTAATCTAAACACATGTATGTCTTATTTTACTATAAGCGGTTAAATAAATATTGTAACATATTGTATGGACTAAAATAAATGGACTCTGTTGGACACAGAGAATAGGATTTATTGGGATTTGATTGGACTTATCTGCTACGTATCTGATACGTAAATTTCGAGGCGGAACCTTGTCAAAAATGCAATTAAGGCAAAAACTCTGAATTTTTTCACGTATCTTATTTTATTGAATTTGGATTGGACTTATGTGCTCACGAGTTAGTCCAATCAAAATGCAGTTTTCACGGGAAAGTTTGATTTTTGACGTACCGTACGTTTTTTTTTGACGCTGAATACAAATCCGATGTTTGTTGACAAAACTTCGAGACGGAACCTTATCAAAAATGAAATTAAGGCAAAAACTGAATCTTTTCACGTATTTCTGACTATAACTAAAAAACGGTAAATTTTATGTGATGAACAGTGATTTGCAAAAAGAAAGTACGTAAAATGTCCTACAAGATACGATACACGGGTTTTATGGGCAGCGCTGAGAATTGAAAATTGGCAGTTTTTTCCCCATGTATGAGCTAAACTCCTTAAAGAAACAACAAGAATCAAACTTAACCCAACACTTTCCTGTGAAGGGGGTTTTGAAGAAAATTTTACTGGAATAAGTGCATAGGTCTGATAATTGCTGGTGCTTGGCGGCCCCCCCACAGGAGGCAATACAAGCCATACTACTATTATATTCCACTACTATTATATTCGATTTCCTATTTTTTTATTTTTTTATTTATTTATTACATGAACATGAAGAACAGTAATTTGTCAAATCACAATAGGTAAACTCAAGGAGTTATATTGTTTATAGATTCCAAGAATTCTCCTAATATGGTGTATACAGGATTCTTCAGAAGGAATTCTTGAAGTGAGCTCTTCAGTTTGTTGCCAGTCAGGTTCCGTAGGTGGTCAGGAAGGAGGTTTTTCAGCTTTTGGCCTGTGTATGATGGTTTTTTCTCGTAGAGGGCTGTTCTATGTTGAGGTAGGATGAATCTGGAGGCATGGCGTGTGGAGTAGTCCATGTGGGTTTGCAGGTTTAGTTTGTCAACATAAAAAATTGCTTCGTAGATGTACAGTGCAGGTACTGTGAGTATGCCCAAAGTCTGATAGGCGTGTCGACAACTTTACCGGGGCTTCAGGTTTGCAATGGTCCTTATAGCCTTTTTTGCAGTACAAGTCAAGTATTCTCTTGAGATTTACCGCGGAGCTTCCCCAGATTGTAAGGCCGTATCTAATATGAGATTCTGTTAGCGTAAAATAGGCCATTTTAGCTGCTTCCAGCGTGCCAACCCATTTGATGAGTCTAACATAGACACCAGTGCTAATTTTAATGCAGATGTTATTTACATAATCTGTCCATGTAAGACCTTTGTCTAGAGTTAAACCTAGAAATTTAATCTGGTTGGCTACTGTTATGTTGGGGATACTAGTGGACAGATCTCTTTTCCTGCTGAAATGTACTTGTGTTGTCTTGTCAGGGTTTATTGCCAAGTCATTTTGTTTACAGTAGTCTATGGCTTTTTGTAGAGATGCAGCAGAGTTGTCATACAATTCTTGGGTTAATGAGACATTTGTGTAAAGGAGAGTTGTATCGTCTGCATTCATCATGCAGCTGGTATAATTTTGAATTAGAGCTGGGAAGTCGTTAGTAAACCAAATGAACAGAACAGGTACTCTAATGAACAGAGTTATCGTACTCGTTTCGGGGAATCTATAGCCCCGTCTCTCACTCCTGCCTCTGACAACTACAGTTATTTGTTTAGTAAAGCTGTCTTGATTAATTGAACATTAAATCCATTACTGTACTTATCCCAGTCTTGGCGGAGACTGTACCTAGGTAAATAAGTTTAAAAAGGAGATTTTTCCAAGAAAACTGTAATGATTTCCTCCAAGTTAATGATTTATAATGGCGTTTATTGGAATTTTCCAGGTTGGCGGCCTTATATTGTCTATTATAATGTGTTAAATGATGTGAATTATGCAGATTTTACAATCGCATGTGATTTATACATTTTATTAATTTTTTTGTAAAATTCGTGTAAGATTGATAAGGAGTTGTACCATTGATTATCCTCTCACTATACATTGATTACATTGACCTTACATTGATTGAGCCTCTCCTATAGGTGTATTGTCTATGGTTATACTTCTTACTTTTTGGCAGCCATTTGCTATAGTAGTGGCGTTAGCTTTCCTAACCCAATAGAGAACGAACGTCTTTGTGAACACAAAAAATCTACCAAAAATAACTTTAATTTGGAACATGTTTAATTTTTATCGTTTTTTTAATTAAACGGTAAGCAGACTTTACGATCTGACCCAAATAGTTCTGGCGGACGCCGCTTGTAGCGTTCTGATGTCGGTAAGCAGTTCGGACTAGGTAGACCAAATAGTTTTGGCGGACGCCGCTTGTAGCGCTCTGATGTCGGTAAGCAGTTCGGACTAGGTAGACCAAATAGTTCTGGCGGACGCCGCTTGTAGCGCTCTGATGTCGGTAAGCAGTTCGGACTAGGTAGACCAAATAGTTTTGGCGGACGCCGCTTGTAGCGCTCTGATGTCGGTAGACAGTTCGTACTAGGTAGACCAAATAGTTCTGACGTAATTGCCGCTTGTTGCGGTCTCTGGTGTGTTAGTTCACCCTGACACCGTCAGTCTGCAGTACTGTCAACCGTAACGATTGGATATAAAAACTCGCGTAATAATTAATAAATTTATTATTTATGAAACTGTCACTAGCAGTTCTTAATTGCTTAACTATTTAATTTGAGTTAAACTAGGAAATAGTGATAAAATTATTTAAGTAATAGAAATAATTAAGATTAATTAGTTACGATCCAAATGTTTGTTTTGAGTAAATATCTATATTAATAGTTTGCAGTCGTCTCATTAACTAAGTCTTAGATGAGTGTATCGGTTGAATGAATTCTGAAAAGTCGGAAGTTTAACCCTTGTGGTAGACAAACGGCTTCATTAAAACTCTACTTCTATTGTGTGTTCCTACTTAAGGGATTTTACCCCATTTGTGGAAAATTTTCCGACTTCTCGAAGGATTAAATGGGAATCTTGGATAAAATGGGATTTTTAGTAATGTGACTGTAAAAAAATTCTTATTTGTGCTTTGTGCGTTTAGATCTTTTGTTCTTTGGCATATGTAATAAAACCATTTGTAGTAAAATTTTCAGGTTAACATTTAATATTACCTAAGGTAAAATTTCAAAAAAGTTAAAATTTTGAAGGCTATTTTAGGTTATAGAGAGCGCTCCCAGAGTGAAAAGATGACAACCTGCTTTTTACTGTGTCTAATCAGTTTTTGACTGATGGTTAAAATAAATTTTCAAGTTTTTTTTCAGTAAGGTATTTTGATGTTTCATAAAAAAATAACTTTTGTAAGAGGGTTTTTTTACTAGCTGATGGGGATGGTGGGGTCCCGCTTCGCTGGGAAAAAGTAAACTAATAATCGTAAATATATAAATAAACAAATGTATCAGCGTTCAGCTCTGTACTTTAAATTTATGCCCTTAGAGAAAATTTTATCAAAAAACTATTTCTCCTGGGATTTTCTCACCGAAACCTTTCATTCAAGTGTAGGGTTAGTGGGTGTCAGGCTTGATAAGATTTAGACTTATGTTATCGACGGGAAAGTCAGGGATATTTTGTGGGATAAATCATTTGGGAAGGTGGGATGAAATGGGATTTTTCTTGTCTTTGTGTGGGATCTTATTTTCCGCCAAGTGGAAACACTGCTTCTATATGATTATAATTTCACCAACGCACGTGTTTCGTCAATCGGTTTGCCCTTTGTTGAATAGCTTGCTCAATTTCATGGCATATCCGATCTGAACTGTGTAAAGATATTTAATTATACGAAAAGTAGTCTTGCCATTGACTTTAAATCAGGTAAACCCTGATATTAAGTCAATGGTCTTGCCCTTGTTGTAGATACAGTACACCTCGGGATATCCGGACCCCACATTATCCGGATCCCGGATTATCCGGACCGGTCCATCCGAGAAATTAAAAAATTAAAATCACGAAAAAAACTTGATTTTAGCGAGTTTACGAAGGAAATGCTCCTCTAAAACAAAATGCAAATGCAGTACATTTCTGTACGCAGTTGGAATCGCAATTAATGGAAGGAACCGCATTGCCTAAACTGTACATTACAGCATTTTCGTGGACGTAGTTTTCTGGATTGCTACTTGGGGCGCTGGCGCTAGCAGTAATCAAAAAAGACGTAACCTGCGGCAATTTTGCGAGTTTGTTTATTGCTGTCATTTGATGTGTTATGTTATTTCTTAAGAAGAATACTGTAATAAATTTTGAGTTACTTTTAAGTTTCGTCATGATTATTTCAAGTTTGTGTTATTTTGAGTCGTGATTATATTAAAATTAAATATTTCAATCTGGTCTTTTATTCCAAACCTGAACCGTAAGTACTGTATAAGTTAACATTATATTCATATGATTAATAATGAAGTTTAGTTCTTAAATTTATTTCAAAATTAAACCCTCGGAAAATTTGACAGAATAACATGTTGTACAGGCTTGATACGCATTTTGCAGCATCAATTTAGCAGGGGCGGTAGGCACGCGATCGCTATTTAGGCGATATTGTAGTGACCTAGGATTAGCCGGATTTTTGGTTATCCGGATCGGTGTTCCGCCACATTAATCCGGATAATCCGAGGTGTACTGTAAATGGCTTCATTAAGACTCTATTTCTGTACGATTTCACCAACGCACATAGTTCGTCAATCAGTGGGCACTTGTCGAACAGCTTGATCTGTCATTTCGATCTGTATCAATCATACGTCAACATTTCGCGAATGTTCAGTGTATAGTCCTCTTCTCACCTGCATATAATTTCCACATAATATTGATTCATAACTTGTGGACCTCATTATATACATACACTATCTACTTGGGAATTTAATAATACCCCCGTTGCAGCAGACCTGCATACTCAGCGAATTTCAAATGCAAAACATCATATTTCAATCCAATATAGCAGGATTTGACACATTTCGGTAAGCTCCATAAGATTAAGGGGAGTCTCTACTAAAAGGGACCAAAAATCTTAAAAATTTCAAAAAAAAATTTACACCTAATTTTTACTTGTTTATTCTTGAATAAAAAAAAACACATTTCATAGTTTTTATCAACTTTATTATGGCATAGAATTCATATTGTACGTTGCTATGCAGAAAAACAAAATTCGCGGTTTTCGTATTATTTTCGTGTAAACAAATTATTTTGAGACTCTTATATTGTTACTGTGTCATATTTAATATGTAACAATTATATAAATTGAAAATGTATCGATAAATATAATTTTTTGCTTCATTATGGCATATATTTCTATGGAAACACTTCTTTAGAAAACTCGCGATTACCGAAAGTAGCATTTTGACTGTATCTAGCATATAACTTTTGATATTCCAAAAAAACTACTGAAGCTACAGTTTTCAGATTTTTTTTGGGTTATCTAAGATAAATTATCTAAATAATCACGTATTTTGAATAAGTTTGAATCAGTGGATACAAAATTTAAAAATCTTAAATTTTATTAAAAAATATAAAAAAAGTAAGTACAAAGTTTGATGGAAAATTAAAAATAGTAATTTTTGGCTTACATAACTAAAAATACGTGATTTTTAACTAGATTTAATGCTGAACAAAATGATACCTTTGAACATTGTGTAGGTCCAATACTTTTCTTGAAATAACGGGTTTAAAAAAACCTTTAAAAAATCGGTAAAATCGAATTTTAGGCCATATAATTTTTTTTAATAAATGACATTGCGAATAGTGGTTTTAGGTCCATCTGAAGTATAATACATGGTTATATACTTAAAATTACCTTTAATAATGATTTTAGGATTTTTACTAGAGACCCCCCTTAACATGGGGAATGAGTATGTAGGTTTGTTGCAACAGGTACGTTAAAACTGGGTGGTTTTAATTAAATATTTAGTAGATCTGAGCTGGGAGAAGCTAGATACCATGTTTTATTGAGATATGTTGAAAAATAAGCGAGATATCGAATTTTTCTTATTTTCCCTAAGGATAATATAAGACAACGTACTGTGTTTGCCACTATCGATATCTCGGTAACAAATGGTCATAGAGCAACAATTCAAAATACAAAATTATTCGTTTTTTAACCTGAATTCAATGGTGTAAACAATAATATATTATTTTAACTTTTTCTATGTAAAAAACCCAAAAAAAACTCATTTTTGGAGGGGTTTACCCCCTTTTACCCCCTTTTCCAATAGTCCGATCAGGCTGGTTTTCGAACTCGTCCGAATAATTACTACTTTAAATGTCTGTGCCAAATTTTTTCAGATTGGACCATTTTTACGCGAGTTGTCGTGCTTAAAGGCGCGCGCACGCACGCACGTTTGTAAATGTTACTTTCTGAGGACCCGGAGTAGCTTCTGTGCGTTCTGAGGACAACATGAAGTATTGATTTTTTTGTAATAATCTTTATTAAAATTTGCTTTAAATATTGCGTTATTACACTAAATTAAAAATCTTGTTTTTGTTTGTTGATTTTTGTTGTTTTTAGCGAATTACCCCTATAGGGAAGAAGCTATTACCGTAGGTCTCATGGTAAGACTTAAGCTCGGGACCACTATAACTTTTCGTTTTGGGGCCCCCAGAAGCAAAAAACACTATTCGTTTGAATCTATATATATATATTAGAAAAATTCTCTTCATAATTCAGTGTTAAACAGTTTTATTAATTTTCGTCCATCTAGTGAACTTCTTCAGATAAATACTAAATAAACATTAAGAACACAGATGATTTTTTAAATAAGCTTAACTCAACCTTTGGATCCAAATAGTATAATTGTTGCTGTAGATGTATCTTCACTATACACTAATATTACCCACAGTGGTGGAATAGAAGCTGTTAAAGAATTTTTAAACACAAGACCAACTGATTCTAAACCTTCAACGCCTTTTTTGCTAACATTAGTAGAATTCATCTTGACAATGAATGCTTTTATATTTCAAGACAAAATATATTTGCAGAAGAATGGGACAGCCATGGGTACTCGAATGGCTCCTAGTTACGCAAACGTATTCATGGGACTAATCGAAAAAAACTTCCTCGACACACAAAAGAATTCACCTCTTTTATGGTGCAGATTTATTGACGATATCTTTTTCATATGGCAACATGGAGAGACCGAACTAAAAAAATTTCTCGAATCTTTAAACAACTATTCATCATTACGGTATACTTGGAATTACTCCACGAAAACTGTAACATTCCTTGATGTAGATGTATTTTTAGACAATGGCTATGTAAAAACCGAACTGCACTTAAAGGAAACGAATACAATGCATTATCTGAACTACAAGAGTTGTCACCCCACATACATCAAGAAATCAATTCCAAAAAGTTTATCTTTTAGAGCAAAAAAACTATACAGTGAGAAATCAGAGTTTGAAAAATACATCAAAAAATTAACCTCTTCACTTGTAAAATCAGGTTATCTTTCAAAAGTGATTGATAAACAAATAAGGCTGCCAAAGAACCAACAGTCAACAAAAATTGGAATAAATGAACCAAAGTTCATAACACAGTTCTATCCTGGCCTGCACAAAATAAACAATATAATGAAAACATCATTTAATATACTACGGTCAGCACCAGAAACAAGAAATCTGTTTTCAAGACCCCCAAGACAAAAAAGGGCCAAGGGCCAAGGATTCTGTTTAAAAGGCCTCCAAACTTAAAAAACATGTTGGTGCAAACAAACATAGCTAAAAAAACCAACAACAAAACACAAAATATTTGCAGACCATGCAAAAAACCACGTTGTGGGACTTGTAAAATTATCTCCGAAACAAATGAATTCAGTAGCAGTTGCACAAAGAAAAAGTTTAAAATAAAAGGAGAAACGGACTGCAACTCCAAAAATGTAATCTACCAACTGGACTGCAAATATTGCAACAAACAATACATAGGGAAAACCTCTAACCACTTACGAGTGCGAATGACTGGACACAGGGCAGATATTACACATGAAGATAAAGACAAACCAGGAGCAAAACATGCCATGTTTCACAAGGCACAAAAACTTGAAGATTGTTACAAATTTAAGGCCATAAGAAAAATAAAAGAAGATGACAATAAAAATGTAACAAACATTGATTTAAGACAGTCGGAATAATCCCACCAACTAGTTTTACAAACAAGAAACCCAAGTGGCTTAAATTTACGATAATGTAGTATGTATTTACGATAAAATAGTATTTATATTAATAGTATTTACGATAAAATAGTGGCTTAAATTTAGGATAAAAACTGGCGCATGTAGATCTACCCATAGCGATAATGCATAAACGACGAGGTTATATTCGTGAAAGATTAATATCCTTCGGCATTTTTTATTTTTCTCCTAGCCTGTGGTTGTAACAAAAGCAGGATTTTTGTGGGGTCAACGACCGCAGAAAAATCGTGGTCGTTAAAACGAACACGTATTTATTATAAAACTACTTATTTCCTACAATACTAAGTATTTTTACAAGTATAATATCAAACTATAACCCTTTCTATTCATTAATAACATGTTTACATTGTGCTACAGCTTAAATTAAGGAATCAGGAATTATTTAAAATGTTGTGTGTCATTCAACGTGACCGGTCGGTCGGCAGACTCGAATGTTTGCTTAGGTAGTTTATGGATTTGCACACAGGTGGCAGCACTTGTCAAATATTATTCCTATAGGTGTCATTTTAAACTACCAATACTATTCAATTCATAAAAGTTATTTAAAGACCTATCTGGTAAAAAAATATCAAACTAATGTTCACTTTAACGACCACCATGACTGAAAGGGTTGGTTTTATGACAGCATACAGGGGTTTCTTGAATACCTTAGCGTGATTTTGCATTTATTTCTTTAAATTATACCAAATTTTCGAATTTAATTGTGAGAGAACGATTGTTTAGGTAAATTGACTATAATCTTCCTGGTCTGGTGCGATACTGGCGTTTTTAAGTCCGGGAACAGTGGAAGAGATCCACTTCCTGGACTGGTCCACCGTTAATAATCCAAGTAAATCGTTAGATGGTTTTGCTTATGAAAATACAAGAAAAAATATTGCTTTCAAACACCTGGTAACCTTTTTGTCAGTAAAATAGTATCAATGTCAATCAACAAAACAAAATTTCGTAGGCCTACAATCGCTTTGATAATGAATAAAGCTTTAAAATCTTAAATTGACCGCATTTTGGATTTTATTATCTACATGATTTAGCTCTTTGAATGTAAATATTTTAAATTATTTTTAGTACGATTCTAGAGTGTTTCAAGGCCTAAAGCCTCCGATGAAACTGTGATGAATGAATGGAAGTGTGAGTGAGTTGATGGTATTTCGGTTGTATATAATTTTACAATAATAATTACAAATATACAATACAGGGTGTTTTTTTTTTAACGTAACCCAAAACTTTATTTTATCATTGAAGGATTATTCCCTCAAGATCCCCGGTTTTTACCCCATTATATAATATTCTTCTGGGATACATAAAAAGAAAGGCCTACGAAAACAATTCACAGGACAGTCAGCACCTCAAAACAAACATATAAAATGTAATACAAGAGATTAAAAGAAGTACTTTGCAAAACATGTTCATGAATTTCATGGAGAGAACACAAATCTGTGGCGGATTGCTTGAACCTTTGACTATAAAAAGTCAATGCTTGAACACATAAAGTATATGTGATCAAACTTAAATAATAAGTTGTATAAAATGCAAAGATAACCAAAAAAATACTAATTTCATCTTTATATGTGCATTATTCAATCTTAAAAATGGGTTGCGTTTAAAAAAACACCCTGTATACATGTGTGGATTTATATATGTGTGTAATACACACTTATATAATAGCCTACATATATATGTAATGTTACCTTCATTTAATGAGTTTTTAGGAATTTTGAAGCATTTGAAACCTATGAAGCGTTTTTGAGTCTATATTTCGAAAACTAAATGCCAACGACTTGCTAAAAAAGAGCCACAATCTTATGAACAATTATCAAGTTTTCTATCTAATAACATTTTCCTTCTTGAGAATCTAAATAAAACCGTTGCTTTTACTTGCTGTTACTCCCATTAAGTTCTCGGGATAATATTTTACAGTTGGTATTGCAGTGATACTGCAAACAAAAAAGGTCTAAGTCCACAACTGTACTGTCATTTTTTGAAGACAAGATACATTTTTTATTTTTTTAAGCGGATTTCTTGTTTAAAGACGAACTTAAAGAAGAAGACTTGTTGTTTAAAGAAGTCTGAGAGACCGACTGCCCTGGTAATCCCCTGGGACCAAGGAAGTTGGAATGTCATGAAATGGCAATGTTGTATGTTTGTTTGTACAATTTTGCCATTTTAAAACCTCCTAAAGTACCAAAAAGCAATATTCTGATAAGGGACGACAGGACCAGAGACATCTAAAAAAATTAAAATATTCAAATGTATCTCTTTTGGGAAAGAGAAAACTGCTTCCAGCGCAGCCCTGGATTTTTGAACGTGAACTACAATTTATCTCTTACTTCTCTCGGAGCGATGCCCTAACGGTGACTTACAGGGAACTTTGTAGGGGATTTAGCGGCCGTCGATGCTCTGAGCATCGAGGACCATTGTAGGTCCGCCTAAAGCACCTCGCGCAGGACCTCACGCTCCCGCTCTCCGTCTCTCGTCAGAGGCGTTCGAGCGTTTAAATGCAGCAGGCATATGTAAATATTTTTAACTGACACATATGTAAATAAGAATGTAGTATTGAACAGAGGAGTATTGAAAAGTTTATTAATTTTGGTGTATTGGTTACTTAATCGGTCTTCAGCTGTATATTTTTGAAATTAAGAGAATGTACGAGTCGGTAAGGCAGTACGCCCAACAGGTACGAGGCGGCGACCCCAGGTAGCGCTAGCGATTCACTCGGAATAAAAATTAAATCAAAACCATTTTATTATACTCAAAATGTATAAATGTTACTTACATTTAACATATATTTGTAACAGTAAATTTTGTTTAATCATAGTGCCTTATTAACTAAAATCCCATTGTGCCTTATTAAGTAATTAGATTAAAAAAAAAAACTATTTTATGTTCTCGCATGCTAGTAAACGACATTTCATGGTAACTCCAAATAGATTGCATGGAATAGCGTCAATTTCAAATGTTCAAATTTACGCTTAAAGTTTTATTTGAGGGTCCTTTGGGACCACATTAGCGAGTTAAAGCAACAGTGCTCCCGTACGTACGAGTACGTTGTTTGACGTACTCTTTCGATGATTCTGGAAAGGTACGGTTGAAATTGCTCCGGTGCGATAGTGAGATGATGTTTCGAAGCCAATGTCGTACTTGATCATCTTGTTTAAGGAGAATCTTTAATTTTTTTAGCATTCAATTTTTTTTCCTACAGTATTACAGGGGAGTCTTGGATTCCTTTACACGATTTTTCCATTTATTTGGTAAAATTATGCCAAAGTATGTACGAAATTTATTGGATAATAAAATAATTTCAGTGAATCATATATTTAATTTCGAAAGGCGATTCTTTGCGTCAAAATTGTGGGCGTCTGACAAGTCGTAGAAAGATAGGAGAGGGCTCAAATTAAAGGTCTCTGTTCCGTGATGGCGGGAAAAATAATAAAATTACTTGAAATTCACCAGAAAACGAGAAGTAACGTAAAAAATCTGTCATTTAAAAACACTGGGATCTAAAATTGTTTGCTTTGTTTACATAAAACATGTGATGCTGATACTTAATTCAAAACCATGTGGTAGGCTAGATATCAATATAAGGTAGAGTCAGTTTGTTATGAAGGTATTTTGTAGTATAATAAATCAGGATTGTTGAATTTTCCCTCATTAGGGGCTTTTAGCCCCTTCGAGCCACTAGTTTGAAATAACTTTCCTTGTTTGGTACGGTAATAGGCGTTTTTGAATCTGGTAACACTGTAATCGGGGCTCCCTACTTCGCTTATACTGAGCGACCGAAGCACAGAGGAATCGGATGCTATAATGTTGTGCTATTATCAGGAATCAGATACTCGCCTAGCGGCTCGCGCGGGATCTATCAAGCTCGCACGGTAAAACTTACCGGCCGTGTAACGTAATACTTTTCATCATACTACTCAGAAAAAAACATACTTTCAATAATAACGTATTCCTTGCATAAACCAATACGTATCTCAATCCTTCAAACCTAACCTATAACAAACAAAACAAACATTTGCTACTGCAGCCAGTGGTTACTTACTGGGCTATACTTCATTCAATGAGTGTAAAGCAAAAGCCCCACCTCCTGCACCAGCTGTAACGTTGGCAGGCTGTGTTACATTATTAGATAAGGAGTCACCTAAGTTGGCCAAAACGAAAGTAAACAACTATTATCTTCTTACGAACTTAAGCATAAAATCCAGCTGTGCTGAAAACATAGCTAACGGACATCTGTTTTAGTATAGCACTTGCAGTAAAGGTAAAGTTCTTTGTCTCCAGATGCAATATTGCAAATGGAAGTCCTCTCGCTCAACTTAAAATATTACTGATGGGCTTTTTAAAATTAAGTATGTATTAACACGGATAGGGTGTGTCATGGATGCGGCACGGTTAATAGTCTTAGATTTTATTATTGAATAATGTGTATAAAAAAATAGGTGAGTTTATGAATAGCCATTACTGCTTGCTGCAAATCAGCATCTGACAAGAATGATTGTTCCAAAACTTATCAAAATTGGCTAAAGAAAAAATAAACAAGCAGCTAAACAAATGAAATAAATGTCAATCAACAAATAGAATCAATTTAAACTTTCCTGCGATGTAAAAAGGTTGAATAAAAGTAGAACATTCTTAAAATAGGTGATATTATAAACTTTCTATAATATTACCACGAATGACAACAAAACAATATTGAAAACAAACGCAACGAGGCGCTTTGACAGTTCGGAGAAAATGTAAACAAACGCCATGTGTAACCCAACAATGTTTTCAATGTGACTTGTATAAAAATTTTTGATGAGATGATTAGTACATGCTTTGGCCAACTAAGGTGAATCCTACTCTACCTGTTGTTATTGCTACAGAACTCCAAAGAGCTTAAGTATAAACTGGAGCTGAAACTGGATGACTGTTAACAAAGCCAATTATTATATTTATCTTTGTTTGCAGTGGACTTAAAATGCACGTGAGCCTTACAAAAAGTCAATAAATAGTTCCTAATACAAAATAAATAAAAACGTCTTTATTTTAAAGCGTTTTTCATGTTGACATGTTTTACAAAAAACCTCAAGTCAAAACTATAAACTAAGTACAATAAAACAAACATGATATTTTTATTTATAACTAAACAAGGACTTTGTTGGATATTCGTCCACTAAATAAGTCATTTTGTAACTTTTTCTTAAAAGTACTCAGACTTCCCAGCTCATGACTCATCCCAAACGAGTTCAGGAACTTTGGAGCAAAATATGAGTACTCACCCCTGGCGGACTCACAGCGCACACGAGGCATCTCCAGCATGTCGTCCTGCCTAGTGCAGCGGGAACGCACCCCTGGTGGACTCACAGCGCACACGAGGCATCTCCAGCATGTCGTCCTGCCTAGTGCAGCGGGAACGCACCTCAGAGCGGGTTTTCAGCCTCTCAGATACTCTGGCTTCCCCTCCACCAGAAATTTACGGACAAGGCAAGCAGTGCGGAGAGAGCACAAGTCAGCCATAGGTAATAAGCCTAGGGATTTCCACTCGAGTGATACATGATCATACTTCTTCAACTCGCAAATGTACCTGACACACACATTTTGGACTCTCTGCAATCTGTTCATGTCACCCAGTGATATGAGATTTCCATATACCGGAAAATAATATTCAAAATACAGAGAGTACCAAAGCCTGTGCAGGCGAAACCTTGTAGGAGGGGTAAACTAGTGTCGCTGCCTGTATAAAATTTTCAGTCAGGCTACAGCTCTCTGACAAGCCATGCTCACATCACCAGAGAAAGAAAGCTTGGAATCAAATCGAAGTCCAAGAGGTTTGGGAGAGCTACACTCATCCAACAGAACTCCATCAATCAGGGCCGTAACTTGGGGGCCCCAGGGCAAGATTAGATGGTGGGGCCCCATATCTTACTCAAGCGTGTGCGTGCGTGTAAAAAATCATAAAACAAAATTTAATTACCTTCACCAATATTATAGGCCACAAGTATTTGTTGTTTTTTTTAATAATAACCCTAATTTACAAATAATCGTTAAAAACTAAATAGTGTAGGGAGTTAACTGACAGTAATATAAAAGAATTCAAAAAGTTTACAATATTTTCATTGTTTCTATTAGTTTAGAACACACAGTTACTAAAATATAATTTTATTGAAACATTTGTTTTCTTCTCTGTGCCTTGTGCAAGCAGCCATCAATAACTGAAAAAAATTTTTGAGCTCCGTTCAAGAGAGATTACAGCTAAGCTACTTAAACTGTCTTGTGCCATTGTACTTCTTAAATATATTTTTATTAATTTAAGCTTACAAAATATCACCCTGCCCTTACCCTTGTTACTGGGAGTGTATGATACACGCTGTGCACACATCAAGATAACTCGAGGACAACGGACTATGATCAACAGTTAAAAGCTCTGCCAATTCTATTACTGTTTTGTTTTTCTAAACTTCTTTTCAAATGACTGTTAAACGCAGTAGCTGTTTTGTTAATATCGTTTTCCGAAGCAAAAAATGCGATCACTTTCCAGCCACAAAATGACCGGAAAGTGATCGCGACGAATCAATCGAGGAAATCTCAGACCACGGAAATGTATTCGACACATTTTCCGGCCACAAATTAAATAAATCATTCCGGTTTAGTAAATACCCAAATTTTTTGATTACCTATTGGATACCACCTGACCAAGCCTCCTAATCCCTTATACAACAGTTTCTGTAGCTTTTGGTTCTAAAACATTTATTACATTTACAATCAATGGTAATATGGCAAAAAAAAACAGTTGTAGGTAAAAATTCCAGTCTCTAAATTGTTTAAAAATCTATTAATCTTTTTACTGGTTTTAAGGGGATCCGCCACCTTTAAATTATATTTTTTTATTTTGTAAGTTAGAAAGTTTTTATGCAGGTTTTATATTTAGGACCTTTATTTAATGAGCTTTTGAGGTTTTAAATTAAATTTTCACCTTTCGGTTTTTTTATATAATTTTTTTAACGTTTGTTTTATTTTAGCGTTTTTAGGTACATTGCTAAACTTTGAATAACTCTTTTGTTTTTTGATCAATTGTAATGATTATTGAATTATTTTGATCCTTATAATACCTAGAGACTTTTTGGTCATTATAATTAAAATACCATTTCAGAAAAAAAAGTTATAAGCAATTACATTTTTAAATAAAATTTTTTATTTTACAAAAATTCAAAAAAATTATAATTATTTTATTTTATTAGCTATACAATTTCCTATGACCAAATATCTCAGTAATATAACAAGGAACAAGTGGTAAAAAGTTTAATGGCATATCTATAATACTTTAAAAGTTATTCAAACATATATGTTAATATGTTTTGGTAGGTACTCACTCCTTTTCTATAGCGAGGAAAACTTTTATTTTTTAATATTATTTAATGAAAAAATGGTCAGTTTGTCTTTAAATTTCACCCACATACTCAGAAAAATATGCAGAACAAAAAAATTACATTTTTTAAAAATGTAAAAAAATAAAAAATTACCATTTAAAGGTGGCGGATCCCCTTAACCTAAGAAAAATCCATTTTTTTCGGAAATAATATGGTCGCGACGAGGTCGGCGTCGAGTCCGGTTTGATGTTCCGATGGCCAGGGGCGGTGCCCCGGTAGTCGTAGACCTACGGCCCTGCCATCATTGTATACACCGGACAATGGCTGTGATATCAGCACTTTGCTGGCCGAGAATTTCAGCAAAGAACATTTATTCTTGTCCAGCTGGATGCCATGACTTTATGGACCAAGCGTTGATGGCCTCAAAGATCTGAATTGAGATTACTGGCTGTCATGAATTTTACTCTAAAGTCTTTTCCTTGTTTACTGAAATGTTTTACACTTGTAAATCATTATTTAACTGTAATCATCTGGGTTTGTTTGTATACAAATATGCTGGGATTTACTTTCAAACTATAACATGTCATAGTGGTTTTTTATGTTTAATAAAACCTGTTTCTAGGTGTTATTATTGCATTTTTAGTTTTACTACAATTTATTAAACATAATTATCTAGAACCACAGAAATGGATAGTCTTCTTAAGCCAAACAGATTTGATGCTGATCCAAACACAACCACAGGCCAGGCTGAGTGGACGCATTGGTATCGAACATTTATGAATTTACTTGCTTCATTGGAAAACTCTCCGAATGACGAAAAGAAACTCAGTTTATTGGTAAATTTTATTAGTCCAAATGTTTATAGCTACATATCTGAGTGCACTACATTCAAAGAAGCCATTGAAACTTTGACTACTGTTTTTGTAAAACCAAAGAATGAGATCTACGCACGTCATCGACTTGCTACTCGATTGCAGGGAGCAGAAGAGACATTAGATGAGTTTTTCCAAGCATTGAAGATTTTTAGCAAAGATTGTAACTTTAAATCAGTGAATGCAGAACAAAATCGTGACGAATATGTAAGAGATGCTTTTATTACTGGCTTAAGATCAAGTTATATACGTCAAAGATTGTTGGAAAGGTCAACTCTCACACTTCAAGAAGCTTTCGATCAGGCCAGAAGTCTTGAACTGGCTCAGATTCAAGCGGATTCATATTTGAAAAGTTCACTCAATGCTACTACTAGACAAAATTCAAAACTTATTTATGAAACTGGACATGCATCTGACCATAATATACAAACAAAACATTCTGAGGAATTTACGGACAATAACTCACATTTATCTGCTGTCAATTTGAAGTGTTATTTTTGTGGAGGAAATATACACAAACGCGAATTCTGTCCTGCTAAAAATTCTAAATGCTACAACTGTGATAAAGTTGGTCATTTCGATCGTGTTTGCAAGTCAAAAAGGAAAAGTATAGAAAATATATCTTCGAAGGGTAAGTCTGCAAGTATTCATAATTCACAAAATGGTAATGTTGCTAGTATCTGTGCTTCACCCAACAGTAATGTTTCTAGCATTTGTGCATCGTCTCCACCTGTCTTGTCTAAGGCTACGCTATCAATTAAAATAAATTCACATTCAGCGGACGCCCTGATCGACACGGGGAGCTCAGAGAGTTTTGTAAGTAAACAGTTTGTACAGACACACAAACTACGAAGTCGACCTGGGAGATTAAATGTATCAATGGCATCTACATCTCTTAGTTCCGAAATAAAAGAGGTTTGTAACGTAAAACTAGAATTACTTAACCATGTGTATGAAGATACAAAACTGTATGTTATGAACAACTTATGTGCAGATGTCATAATAGGTCATGACATCTTAAGGAACCATTCAAGTCTTGAGATGTCTTTTGGAGGAGATAATGACCCACTGAAGATTTGTAGCTTAACAGAGGTAAGCATACCGCCAGTAAATTTGTTCTCGAACCTTACTTCAGACTGTAGGCCCATAGCAATTAAGTCAAGGCATTTCTCTCCAGAGGACAACGAATTTATCAAATCTGAAGTGGATCGAATGTTAAAAGATGGAATTATTGAGGAGAGTCAGTCACCGTGGCGGGCGCAGGTTCTTGTTGTCAAGGGTGAGTCTAGAAAGAAAAGGCTAGTCATAGATTATTCACAGACTATTAATCGATTTACAGAGTTAGACGCCTATCCTTTACCAAAAATAGAAGAAATTGTCAATGAAGTTGCCAGGTACAAGTTTTACAGCACTATTGATTTGAGTTCAGCGTACCATCAGATACCAATCGTTGAGGAAGAGAAACTGTACACTGCGTTTGAGACTGATGGACGTCTACTTCATTTTCGACGAATCCCGTTTGGAGTGACGAATGGAGTCCCTGCCTTTCAAAGGGTTATAAATGGGATCATAGAACGAGAAAAGTTACGTAAAACTAAAGCATACTTAGATGACATAACAGTAGGGGGAGATACAGAAGAGGAACACGACCGGAATCTAGAGGCCTTCTTAGCTGTAGCTAAAAGGTACAACCTGACGATCAATATGAATAAAAGTAAGTTCAAGCAAACTACCATAAAGTTACTTGGCTATCAAATCTCTCATCGATGCATCAAACCGGATCCAGAACGACTTAGACCACTGATGGACCTTCCAGTACCGAAAGACATTGCTGCTCTTCGCAGAGCTATGGGAATGTTTGCTCATTATGCTAACTTAATACCAAAGTTTTCTGAGAAGATTCAAACATTCAGTAATAATCAGAAATTACCACTTAATTCAAAATCTATTGAAGCCTTTCGAAACCTGAAGTCTGACATATCTCTAGCAGTCAAGTCACCGATTGAAGATGATCAACAATTTACCGTAGAGACAGACGCTTCGGACCACGCGCTTAGCGCTACTCTCTCTCAAGGAGGAAGACCGGTTGCTTTTTTTTCTAAAAGTCTGACACCAACTGAACGTAAACATCCAATAGTGGAAAAGGAAGCACAGGCCATAGTCGAGTCACTGAAGCATTGGAGACATTATCTAGTTGGAAGGCCATTTACTCTGATCACTGACCAAAAGTCTGTATCGTACATGTTTGACAATAAGGCTTCAGGTAAAATAAAGAATGAAAAAATCCAAAGATGGCGCATGGAACTATCGTGTTTTAAATATGATATAGCTTACAGACCTGGAACAGAGAACTCCACAGCTGACACTCTTTCTCGTGTTTGTTCTGTCACTGGACATCTCAGTTTAAAGGACATCCATGAATCGCTTTGTCACCCAGGAGTCATGAGGCTTTACCACTGGGTAAGAACAAAAAATTTACCTTTCTCGCTAGACGAAATAAAAAAAATGACCGCATCCTGTTCAGTTTGTGCCGAGTTGAAACCAAGATTTTGCAAGTATCAGGGGCATTTGATTAAGGCAACAACTCCATTTGAACGATTAAACATTGATTTCAAGGGGCCCTTACCTTCTGCTGGAAGAAACAAGTATATTCTGACTGTTGTGGATGAATTTTCCCGGTTTCCTTTTGCATTTCCTTGTGCAGATATGACCTCATCGACAGTAATCAAAAACCTGCAAAAACTTTTCCATCTGTTTGGAATGCCTTCATACATCCATTCTGATAGAGGCACATCATTCCTCTCTCGAGACATAAAGGAATATCTCAACTCATGTGGAATCGCTTCTAGTTGTACAACGCCCTATAACCCAAAGGGAAATGGACAGGTCGAGAGATACAACGGGATAATATGGAAAACAGTGACTCTTCCACTGAAAACCCGTGGCTTACACATTAGTCATTGGGAAGATGTGTTGGATGAGGCTCTTCACGCTATTCGCAGTCTACTTTGCACTGCAACAAATACAACACCACACGAAAGAATGTTCAACCACTTGAGGAAGTCTTTCTATGGACATTCATTACCTGTATGGCTTTCTTCGCCAGGGCCTGTACTTCTGAAGAAGTTTAATCGTGGCAGCAAGTTCTCTCCTGCTGTGGAGGTCGTAGATCTGATAGATGCTGGACCTCATTATGCTAGAATCCGTCTGAGTGATGGGAGGGAATCATCGGTTTCTCTAAGACATCTAGCCCCTTATGGAGAAGACGAAGCAGACCACTTGAATGATACACTTCCAGAACATCAAGGTGAAATTAACAAGGAAGTTGAAATCAGCCCTGAAGTTCACCTAGTTCTGAGGACTACAGTTTAACCAAAAACGAATCTACAATGAATGAAGAGAATTTAGGTGGAACCGAAGAATCACGTTCTGGGGATATAAACGATACCTCCTCAGAATTTTCACGACAGATTCAAGATCGGCCCCGTCGTATACGTCGTCGGCCAGGATATCTGAAGGACTATGTTTCTTTCAAATGAAGAGGGGAAGAATGTCATGAATTTTACTCTAAAGTCTTTTCCTTGTTTACTGAAATGTTTTACACTTGTAAATCATTATTTAACTGTAATCATCTGGGTTTGTTTGTATACAAATATGCTGGGATTTACTTTCAAACTATAACATGTCATAGTGGTTTTTAGCGAATTTCCGCTATAGGGAAGAAGCTATTACGGTAGGTCTCATGGTAAGACCTAAGCCCAAGACCGTGATAACTTTTCGTTTTGGGGCCCTCAGAGGCAAAAAACACCATTCGTTCAAATTTCTAGATATATATATATATATATAGATCTATATATATATATATATATATATATATATGTGTCTGTAAGCACGATAGCGCTCGCAAAAATGGTCCGATCGGAATGAAATTTGGCACAGGTGTGTGAAGTAGTAATTATTCGGATGAGTTCGAAAACCAGCCCGATCGGACCACTGGAAGGGGGGGTAAAGGGGGATAAACCCTCCCAAAAATGGGTTTTTTTGGTTTTTCACATAGAAAAATAAAGTTAATTGGATTTTGGTTTGCACCATTGAATTCAGCTCGAAAAAAACAAACAATTTAGTATCTTGAATCATTGCTCTATGTCTATTGGTTACCGAGATATTGAAAGTGGTAAACACAGTACGTTGTCCCAATGTTAACCTTATGGGGAATAAGTAAAATTCTATACCTCGCTTATTTCTCAACATATCTTAATAAAACTTGGTTTGTGGCTTCATCTACATGAAATGTAACGTTTAGTAGTCTAAAATCCCCGATATTTCCATTTTCGTGGCAGCAATCCTGGTGTTATTATTGCATTTTTAGTTTTACTACACTGGCCTGATTGAGAGCCCGACTGGCCTGATTTTTGCCATACTGAATAGCAAGCTGTGCATCATCAGAAAAATAAATGTATTGCTTTGTTTATTGTTCATATCATACGGTTTTTATTTTTCATTTAAAATCGGAATGGCTGTCTGTGAACCATCCCTGCGAACATATGGACTGTCTCCTCCCTGTTTGGTTCTTTTCTAAAAAAATGTTATTTAAGAGGAGGTCGGAGAGACAGGTGCTGCTAATATAATGCTGCGGCGAAGCTTGAAACTTTTGCTCCGCCGTAGACAATGCACGAAATAGTGCGTAATAATATTGTTGAAACTTTTCAAAAACATTAAATTAATGAAAATGTCGTAAACACACTTATTTCAACTAATATCTTTAGTCAAATCATTCTGAAACAGCAAGCAACGGACACTCATACGTGTCATCATACGTGTCACCAAGGAGAAAGTATTCCTCCGCGCCGGCTAATTCATCATAAGTCAGCTGATCACAAACAATTCCTTTAAATTTACCTTGAATTTTCACTTAACATGCCTTTTGGTATGCAAAAATTTGCCGTTATTATTAATTAGATAGTTTCAAAATTCGAATATTTGAAATCTTATTTAAATTATCTACCAGACGTAGGAAGCTAATTTTCGATAAGTTTGATAAATGACGTAAAAAACCCAATCAAAAGTTATTTTTTCAATTTCACAAAAATGGCTAGTTTAAGTGAAAATGTAGCTCTTATCACTTTATCACTTTAATAAGACAGGTACCTCATGGAGGACGTTACCCTGAATACTTATACTTACGTCCGGTAGAGTATAAAAAGAGCTTTAATTTGAAATATAAACTTTAGTTTTCCGACCAAAAATAAACGAGACATCCTGCATACCAATTAACATTGGTTATTATGGATGTATAAATCCAATATGGCGGCCAACTCCAACCTCCTCTTAAGGGGAGGGGCTTTACTTTACACACTTAATAATAAATAAACTATAGTAACGAAATATACCATCACACCCAGTAAAACAATAATACCCCCGTTGCAGCAGACCTGCATACTAGCATACTCAGCGAATTTCAAATGCAAAACAACATATTTCAATCCAAAATAGCGAGATTTTACATGTTTTTGAAAGCTCCATAAGAATAACATGGGGAATGAGTATGCAGGTTTGCTGCTACGGGTATATTAAAACTGGGTGGTTTTAATTAAATATTTAGTAGATCTGACCTAGAAGAAGCCATTTACCAAGTTTTATCAAGATATGTTGAGAAATAAGGGAGATATAGAATTCTTCTTATTCCCCATAAGATTAACATTGGGACAACGTACTGTGTTTACCACTTTCAATATCTCGGTAACCAATGGACATAGAGCAGTGATTCAAGATACTAAATTGTTTATTTTTTTGAGCTGAATTCAATGGTGCCAACAAAAATTTGATTATTTTAATTTTTCTACGTAAAAAACTCAAAAAACCCATTTTTGGGGGGGTTTACTCCCCTTTACCCCCCCTTCCGGTAGTCCGATCGGGCTGGTTTCGAACTCGTCCGAATAATTACTACTTTACATGGCTGTGCCAAATTTCATTCAGATTGGACCATTTTTACGGCCGCTGTCGTGCTTAAAGACACACACACATATATATACATATATATGTATGAAAATGAACGAATAGGTTTTTTTGCTTCTGGGGGCCCCAAAACGAAAAGTTATCAAGGTCTCGGCCTTAGGTCTTACCATGAGTACTACGGTAACAGCTTCTTCCCTACAGGGGAAATTCGCTAAAACAATTACATCACCATAGTTAACAGCTGCTACCAGCCAGATGTTACATTGTTACCGCTGGATAGATTAGGAGTCACCTAAGTTGGTCAAAACGAAAGTAAACAAATTATCATCTTCTTACGACCTTAATCATAAAATCCAGCTGTGCTGAAAACATAGCTAAAGTTCATCTGTTTTAGTATAGCACTTGCAGAAAAGGGAAAGTTCTGATGCAATAATGCAACTGAAAGTCCTCTTGCGCAACTTAAAATAATACTTATGGGTTTTTTTCAAATTAATATATGTAACACGGAGAGGGTGTGTCATGGATGCGGCATGATTGATAGTCTTAGATTTCCTTATTAAATAAATGTATGATGAATGAAAGGCGAGTTTGCTGCAAGTATAAGCATCTGACAAAAAAGATCGTTCATTTTGTATTAAAATGTTATCAAAATTGGTCCAGGAAATAATAACCAAGCAGCTAAACAAACTGAAATAAATGTCAACCAAGGAACAGAATCAAACTAAACTTTCCCGCCTTGTAAAGAGGTTGAATGAAAATAGAAAATGCTAAAATAGCTGATGTTATATACATTCTATAACCTATAAGATTACTACGCATGACAACAAAACAATATTGAAAACAAATGCAACGTGGCAATTTGACAGTTCGGAGAAAATGTAAACAAACACAATGTGTAACCAGCAATGTTATCAATGTGACTTGTATAAAAACATTTTATGAGATGATTAGTGCTTTGACCAACTTAGGTGAATCGACATTGTTGTTATTGTGTAACAACCAACATTAGACTCCGACCAGAGTTGTAATCACCGAGCAAAGCTCAGTCCTCCGGGCGGTGTTGCGTCATCAAGTGTAACATAGCCTTGGGAGGAGAAAGGCTTGCATGTCTGTGACGACGACGCACGTGACCAGCGACTGTCGAGAAAGCAACTTTCTCCTCTCAATTTCTTCTGGAGGATTGAGAGAAACGCTAACACTTTTTTACAACATTTTTATTTCATTATTTATACTAAGCTCGTACAAAAAACAGTCCTTTATAAAATGGATGGATGATGAATGAATGGGATAGGGGTGATCGCGTTGATTAAGCGTTGATTGTTGGCGCCGAAAGGAGAGAGTAATTAATTGTTTGGATTGTTGATAAATGGGAGTGAATCACTGACTGAGTTACAAACAAAACCAACAAAGCGTACGGTAAACATAAATAGGAAATTTATGTAAACAAATTTACTTTAAATTTAACTCTCAATTCCTTCCGAGAATGATTATGAAAGTTGTAATGTTTGTGATAAGTGCAATGATAACGAGTGGATTAAGTGATATGATGATGATGTGAACATGAATGACAAATATATACATTTAAAGCTCATTTACCGGGTGATTAGACTTATCAATTTAGTAATTATAAAACAATATAATGAGGAAACGAATTTTAGTAAAATGTTACAACCTATTGAAGAAGTATTTTCTCAATGTTCCGTAAAGAAATCGAATAATGATGTAGAGTTTAAGAATTTAATTTGCAATGATATTGTCGGTATGAGTAGAAATACTGTTTAGAATTAAGTAAAAGTAAGTTCCTTTGAGATTTGCTTTTCCAGGTTACGTTTAGGAACCAACTGATATCAAATACTCACATATTTCAAAAGAAAATATTTCTTACAATAACATAGTTATGATAGTTTTTTAAGAAATGGTGGGTGAATGAACGATTGATTGAGGGTGAACGTTTAAGAACGAGTGTTTTAAGGGTAATGTTTTTGAGAAGGTTACTTCAAGATGAATGTTTTGGATAGGGGAATTAATGTAACGACTCGGATGGATGCGTTATGGACGGATGGTTTGTGGTGATGTTCATGGATGAACTACTGAAACAAATGTTTCAGCGATGATACATTGATATTTTTTTATATGTTTCAGTGATGTTTTAAAAATATTTAAGAGATATTTCAGAGATGTTTTAGCAATGTTTCAGATATGATTCTGCGATGTTTTAGTGATGTTTTAGATATGTCTCAGAAATGTTTCATAAATATTTTAGAGATATTTCAGAGATGTTTTGGCAATGTTTCAAATATGTTTTCACGATGTTTCAGTGATGTTAGCAATGTTTCAGAGATGTTTTGCGATGTTTCAGTGATGTTTCAGATATGTTTCCGCAATGTTCCAGATATGTTTCAGAGACGTTTCAGCGACTCTTGCCCACTTGGTCGACCTGGGCCTGCAGGTTGTTGACCACCTCGGGCGGCACGTGCTCGCCCAGGATCTCGAACAGGTTGATCCTCTCGTTGCCGGGGATGGACTCGATGGCGGCCAGCTCGATGCCTTCTTGCACCTGCGGCAGAAATCACTGTTTCTAGGAATGGTACAATGTTATATGTGCAGTGTACACTACACGGTGTACAAAAAATAAGCGTAAAGCAATAAAATAATTTATATTATTTTCAATCGTAAAAGTCTTGAGAATTCAATAGTTAAAAAATTCGAGTTTCCATGGATATTAGAACTCAAAGCCAAAACATGGGAAGGTATTTTTCATCAATCTGTATACAAAAATAGCCCGTTACCGTCCAGGTGAGATCTACGAAAATCCTTGATTTCCTTACATCAAAACAAATCAAGATCAGCTGCCTTTTCCGGGTCTAAACATTACTTTCCCGTCCCTAAACATTGTTTTTGCGTGCCCAAACAATATTTTTCTGTGCCCAAACAAACTAAGTTTTTATTTGGACAGCTGTACCAGGATCTTAAACTAAAGTATATTGAACAGCCGTATTGTGTTTGCTTATCGAAAACTAATGTCGGATGATTTTTTGTTCTTCGTTTAGTTACTTAGCCGTAACTAATCTAACTAACGCTGATATTAAGATAATAATGATCAGACAACTAACTAATAATAAATTTTCCAAATAAAAATATGCAAATTTCAGACAGTTTATTCTAAAGAACCATGTTTTTATTCAAGAATGTTCAAATTTATCTCTTATTATTTGTCCTATCTTCATAGTCTTAACATCAGCGTTAATTGGATTAAATTTTGCAATTGTTTGTCTCTTGCATAATTTATCTAAAATTTGCGGTTTTTAAGATATTTAGCTTTGTAAACAAAAACAGTCACGATTTTGAAATTAAGCAAAGTAGAAATTTGATACTTATTACAAAAATAGTTCTTAATAGTGGTTATCCAGATACCAAGTTTTAAGTTTGTACATTAAGATGTTCGTGAGATATGATTAAATATGTAAAAATCAAAAACAGACACACAGACGGAAAACGAAACACTTTAGGACCTATGATTTCATAACTTTTTGTCCTATTTTTACCTCTTCTATCATATATTAAAATATTTTACCATAATTTCCGGTCACCCTGTATAATATTTATATCGATGGGCACGCCTCCCTTGTGATATAGGGGATACAATGCAGCTTACGAAAGAAAGGGATATTCAGGGACGGGAAAAGTTTGATGTGTTCAGTCAGCCTCGCCGATATGTTTTTTCGATAAATCGCAACTAAATCTTCAATATTTCGGTGTATCGATTGTATTCAGCCACATAACACCCACCTTCTGGATCTGCGCGCCCTGAGGGATGAGGTGGGTGTTCTGCGCCTGCCGGATCGCCTCGTTGGTGAAATACGCGCCCTCCTTCTGTGGCCGCGCCGTCGCCATGGCCAGCACACAGGCGCACACCACTGCTGCACACCACACCTTCATCCTGCAACACGGCACAATTAGCGTGGCTGAACAGACACAATTATCGTATTCTGCTTAAATTATCATTTTTACCTTAAAAAATTTTTTTCCATGTAATATAAATAGTTATTCGTGTGTTGAGTGAGTAAAGTACATCATTGTCTCACGAGTGAAAATGCTGGCGCCCGAGCTTGCGAGAGCGACAATAATTTTCACAGAGGAGACAATGTGGTTCACTCTCGAAATAAACACACAATTTTTCCCTCACCTGCAATAGTAAATATCTTGACCTTAAACATTTATTTATTAACTTAGTAAGTAATAAAAATATCTGTTTTGTTTCGTTCTGCTAATAACGCCTGCATCCCGGTAGCTGCAACAATGTACACCCCAGCGATCAGCTGATTGTCGCAACGTTCATGCATGCTTTCTTTAAGTCTTAAACGTTCCAACAGCTGATTGTTGTTTAATACAATCTTATTTGATTATTCTTGTCACTAAATCAGCTGTCAGCACCTGCATTCGTTGAGCTGCAACATTTGCTCGTGTGCGTGAAAATTTGAAGGCGCTCTCATTTTTGAATAATTGATTTAAATGTCATTCTTATCACTTTACTCCCGCTGGGATAAAAAGTATTTTTTACTCACACATTACAAGGAATAAAAAACACCTAAATATAGCAGGAAAAAGTATTAAAACGAACTTGGTAAAAGTAATGACGACGCATCAAATATGGGATAGTTTGCCAACTCCTGATCCTTTCAATGATTGGTGCCACCACGTTCAAAACAGTCATTTAAGTACAATAATTTTCGTACGGGTGGGAATATTGTGTGAAACCGAGTTGGAGTAACTATACATAGACTTATGGTCTCCAAGGTTACATATCGCTATATTTTGCCCCACAGTGCCAATAATAATAACTTTAGTTTGTATATGAATTTTCAATTGATCGGTAATAATCGTTTCAATTCCAAACCAAAGTTGTGGTTATTATCAAGGCGTTTCACTGCTAACTATTTTTTCATCAAGGGAGTTTAGTATTATTTCTTTATCAAAGGGGATGATTTTTTATATTTTCATTAATGAGTGCATCAGATTATAACAATATATCTTGTAATTTTTTACATTATTTGATGTTACAGTAGGCTACCAAATTAATTTTCGACACATTAATTTAACACTCATTAATTAATTTTCACATTAATTTTAATTTTTTCGGCTGTTTCCGTGGGACTCTACACGCAACAACCGACACCATGGGGGATTTACGATAAGTAGGTTAGTAATAATGGATAGTCAAGTTAACTCTTTGATTGAACACAAATACAATACGGTTATCGATCTCTAGGAAGTAAAGTTTGTGTATGCATTGATCTAGAGTGTACTACGTAAATTTATTATACAATTATATAATTGCTTCGATGCCCAAGTTTAATATCATAAAGGTACACTCGAATAATAAAACTTAAATAATAGTACATTTCGCAACAAGGACCGAAAATGAGGTTTTGCAGGCTCGAGATCATGTTTCAAATTCGAGACGAAGTCGAGAATTTGAAACGATCGAGAAAAAAAACGATCTGAAATTTTCCTTTTCAGTGTAAATGTTTAGATCGTATTTGATTATAAGGCCATTTTGACAAATTATATGTTCACCCCAGCTCTGCTCAATAATTTTAAAGTCATTTTGGCGAAAAAAAACTGTATGAATTGATGTGAAAAAATGTCTAGGTAAAAGGAGAAAAATAATTTCTGTCTGTTATTTGAAAGTGAACATATTTCTAATATTTTATATTGAAAAATTAACATAAATTAAACAATTCCAAGTCATTCACTTGTGTTTATGTTGTAAGCATATTACAATAGTATATTTCACAACAAGGGCCGAAAATGAGGTTTTGCAGGCTCGAGATCGTGTTTCAAATTCTCGACTTCGTCTCGAATTTTAAACGATCGAGAGCTGCAAAACCTTTTCGGTCGAGGTGCGAACACTATTTTTCACCACACTACACAGTTAAAAAAATATTAAAAACATGATAATTAAAAATAATTATTAAATAATTAAAAACATGATTATTATTTGACTCAAAAACAAAACTTTAAGGTTATGAGCGTTGATACTTCTTTATCATGATTCAAACAAACACAGCTATGAAAATCATATGATCGCAACTATCCTGTCTTTGGAACCTATTGAATGCCGTATAATTATGTGATGTTCTGATGTTGTTTCAAGCAAATAAACGATCAGCTGACTCAGCTGACTTTCGGCCCTAGGGCCCCCAACGTTTTCGGTCCTGTGGCTTCAAACAGTGTGTTTCGGTCCGCGTTTGACGTTTGTAAAACAGTGATTTCGTCGTAGTGTGGTGAAAATGTATTATTTGTATATGCTATCGAGTTATATGGGCTGGAAAAAGTTGGAGTTTTATACAAACAACAACTTAACAAATGTCTTGAAAAATAAATATTGAAATTTTGCACCGGGGTGTGTCGATGACTGTTTTTCCTCACAGTTGTCGCTAATTAAAAACTATTTAAACATTAATTTTCAATCTGAAATTAAATATTCGAACGAATTCCACCCGTAGAAAATGTTTACCCTTTTTTACAGTCACTTAAATTTGAGATACTAACTGGCTATCGATCATTAACATTAGCTAAATAAATTTAAAGTTTTCCATCAAACTAAAAATTTTACTACAAAAATCCCTATATTTTAGTGGTGGAAATCCATAATTTTATTGTTTCCAGAATTGCAGTTTTTCATAAAAACTTAAATTGCCCTACCACTTACATAAGCTCTCATTTCCTTCCAATTATTGTGTTCAGTTACACTAGATTTTTTATCTTTCCTTCCGCCAGGAAGGCAACATTTTTTCCTAACGTGCAAGAAGAAATCGGAAAACAGCTGTCTATTGTACCGACAACAATGGTGCGGTCTTTGGCTCCGCTGCTGCATTGTGGTACACAGTAACAATGCAACTTTCTCTTATTGTTCTGTTAGTATGAAGTAACTGTGCACGCTTCGATTATCTGTAAAATACCTGATTCCATTTTAGCATTATTTTACATCCTCACATAGTAATAAACGTATTGTTGCTACTTTATTTGGGAACTACTATAATACTGTAACTGTGAATCTACACACTATACACCCTCGTTGAATTTGAAAACTTGTCATCAAGATTCGAATCGAATGTGTACATTAGTTCTCCTTTGTAAATGATTTTGCCATCTGAATAGTTTAGATCGTTAGTAACCTGATTATGTGGAGTACGTGTGCGCTATTTTATTCTTCCTGAAGATTAAAATTCAACATATGAAAACCCCATTTTCAGAACTTAAACTATCAAAAAACCTGAATAAAAACGTCCATATTAAATTTGTACCCAGTACTTCTTACTCCAACAACATAATCTAATCTCGCATGACTAACTTAAAAAATTAATCATTCCTTAATTGATTATATTACCATCTACTTTTAGAGCCCGTTTTTAGATGATGTCTTTAGCGACTTTGTTTAGGTGCATGAAAAATCTATTTTCTAAGGTATAGTAACATGGTAATATTTAAACGCGACAACTCTAACCATTTGTTAGATTCTCAGACGCAAAAAAAACTCTCACTCGATTTAGAAATTATAAGAATAATCAAATCTTCGAAAGAACTTGGTAAGTTTCTTAGTTAAATTCTCGAAATTAAAAAAAGACACTTTCTTAAAACGGCGTTCCTACTCACGCGACACTTGCACCAGAATTTATCGTATTTTTATACATGTCATATTCGCCGCTTCCATGGTAACGCCATCCTTTAATAAAAAACTTAAAAAAATCACGTCCTAATAAAACCAGTAAATAATAATTCCGTCGAAAATGAATAATAAAATCACCGAAAATGAATAAAATCCTGAGGTCCCTAGCAACAAAATTCGTTCAAACCGAGCGAAGCAAATTGGTCCCGCAGCAGCGCCGGGGGGAGGTGATCAAAATGGCGAAACGATTCGAAACCGACTACTCCTGCGGGATAAAACCTCTTCCTCCCAGGTAAGGATGACCGAATATACAGGGTGTTTTTTTTAAACGCAACCCATTTTTAAGATTGAATAATGCACATATGAATGTGTAATTAGTATTGTTTTATTGATCTTTGCATTTTATACAACCTATTACTTAAGTTTGATCACATTTAGTTTACATTATGTGCTCAAACAGTGCGCCATTGGCATTTGTATAAAGTTATGCTCGGTCAATCAAATTCCCGAACACGTTTTGCAAGGTACCTGTTTAAGTTTCTTGCATTGAATTTGTTATATTTGTTTTGAGGTGCTAAATAGCTTTTGAATTGTTTTCGTAGAATAATTACTAATTTACATGTCTGTGGCAAATTTCATTCCCATCGGACCATTTTTACGCGAGTTATCGTGCTTAAAGACACACACATTAAAAACGCAACCCAAAACTTGATTTTACCGGTGGAGGATTATTTCCCTCCAAGATCGCTGGTTTTGACCCCACTATATTATTATGTTCTTTGGGGATACCTACAATGTAAGGCCTCAAAAACAAGTCAAAACATATTCAGTACCTCAAACCAAACAAAACAAATGTAATACAAGAAATTTTAAGACGTACCTAGCAACACGTGTTCGGGAATTTGATGGAGAGAACATAACTTCATACAAATGCCACTGGCGGAATAATAACATAACTTCATATTAGCCACTTTATGGCTTTTGAGCACATAAAGTGAACTAAATGTGATCAAACTTAAATAATAGATTGTATAAAACGTAAATTACCATAAATCAAAACTTATTTCATATTTATATGTGAATTATTCAATCTTTAAACATGGGTTGCGTTAAAAAAAAAAACAAAAAAACACCCTGTATTAGTACAGTAGAACCTCACTTATTCGAAATCCAGGGGATAGCCATTGTTCGAATTATAGGAAGTTTGAAATATCAAGGGTTTGAATTATAGAGGTTGTTGTGAATGAAATTCGAATTATGGAGGCACAACTTTATTTATCGTAACTGCTAGTTTTCTCCGATAAAATTAGCGAACTGAATACGCATTTGTTCATGTTTCGGCTTGTTTTTTACGCTCAATTCGAATTTCAGAGGATAACGGTGGTCTAAGTTTGAATTGTGGAGGTTGACTTCGAATTTTAGAAACTATATTTCGAGTTGCAGCAACAAAATTGAAATTCCAGAGGCTCGAATTATAGAGGCTACATTGTGCCAAAAATGTTTCGAATCATCGGTGTATTTTTTACGAACACTGTATTAGAGGTTTTTTAAGAGAAAAGACAAAACGTACAATAGAGGTTTTCGAACTACCGAGGTTCGAATTAGTGAGGTTCTACTGTATTAGGTTTTCCGTATTAGATATGTAAAAGTAACTGATTTCCAAAGTAAATATGTGATTCTGACTAATACTAATACATCTTTGAATACCTACACTTTAATTCGACTTTGTTTCTTTCATCGCTTGCGTTAACAAAATAAATGTGGTAAATTTTCTTGTATTTAAAACTAATCTGAGAGTTGCCTCATGAAGTA
Source organism: Flexamia atlantica (assembly GCA_035578135.1). NCBI lineage: Eukaryota > Metazoa > Arthropoda > Insecta > Hemiptera > Cicadellidae > Flexamia > Flexamia atlantica. The sequence continues at coordinate 9,912,972 of JAQJVK010000014.1, forward strand.
CAATTTCTAGCTAATTCAAGGAGGTTGCCGGGCATGAGATATCACATTCTGTATATTATGTATTACGAATATATAATATATAATAAAAATATTATCATATGTTACAAAACAAAAATAATTGTTATGAGTAACGTTAAAATAGCTCTATTTAATATCATTGTGGCTGTTTTAAAAACAGTAGTAGGCCTACAGTTTTGCATACAAATGGGCCAGCTGTGCCTGTTTTTGCGTGAGCCATAGGATTTGAAATGGATGTAGTTCGACTAGATAGTGCTGATGTAAATGATTTATTTCAGCTATTTATCTCAGTTTTCAAAACTTAATATGCAAGAAATTAAGAGTTCTTAATCTTATGATTGGTCTTTGAACACCTTATTGTCAAAATATTCCCTCCTGATAACGTAATTAATAGTTGACTGTAGTATACTCTATAGGAGAATGATGTAACTAACTCCTCTTTCAAATCCTGGCTCACATAAAAGTTGGTACACTTTTTATAATGACAATGGGAAGTCTCCTCATGATACAATTTATTGTTTTAATATAATAAATGTAACAGCAATAAATAAACAAATAATTTTGCAAAATGTATTAAATCCTGGCGATTTTCAATTTTAATATTTTTTCAACAGACATAAGTATATTTTTAACAAGTTGTTATCAGTTTAAGGCTTAATTTTTAGCCAAAGCTTCTCAAAACAGTAAACTGAAAACCTATTATGGACCCTTATACAGTAGAACCTTGATAAGAAGACTCTTAAGGGGATAATGAAAACAGTGTTATTATTAAGGGACTCTTATTATTCGTTCGTTTTTAATGACATTTAGTGCAATTACAATATCAAGGAGACTTGAAGAGTGCACTTCTTATCTACGTTTTTGAACTGTCGAAGGTCTTGTTTCCGAGGTTCTACTGTACAGATATTGGGTTTTTTAGCGAATTTCCCCTATAGGGAAGAAGCTGTTACCGTAGGTCTCATGGTAAGACATAAGCCCGAGACCATCGTAACTTTTCTTTTTGAGGTCCCCAGATGCCAAAAACACCATTCGTTCATTTTCATAAATATATGTCTTTAAGCAAGATAACTCGCGTAGAAATGGTCTAATCGTAATGAAATTTGGCATGGACATGTAAAGTAGTAATTATTCGGACGAGTTCGTAAACCAGCCCGATCAGACCCCCGGAAGGGGGGGTAAAGGGGGGTAAATCCCCCCAAAAATGGGGTTTTTGAATTTTTTACATAGAAAAATAAAAATAATCCAATTTTTATCAGCACCATTGAATTCAGCTCAAAAAAAACAAGCAATTTAGTAATTTGAATCACTGTTCTATGTCCATTAGTTACCGAGATATTGAAAATGGTAAACACAGTACGTTGCCCCAATGTTAACCTTATCGGAAATAAGTAAAATTCTATATCCCGGTTATTTCTCAACATATCTCGATAAAACTTGGTAAATGGCTTCTTCTAGTTCAGATCTACTAAATATTGAGATAAAACCACCCAGTTTTAATATACCCGTAGCAGCAAACCTGCATACTCATTCCCCATGGAGCTTAAATAAAAAACATGTCGAACATGTTGGATTGAAAAATGTTGTTTTGCACTTGAAATTCGCTGAGTATGCAGGTCTGCTGCAACGGGGGTGTTTAACTAATATTTCTTTTTAACATACGGAAGTAACTGATATCACAAAATATCTAATATGACACATCTCTCCCCCCAGGCCCCCCCTGCCACCCCCACCCCCTCCCCCCACCTTCCCCGCGGAGCTGGTGCGCCCGCCGTGTCTGAGGGACCAGCTCAAGGCGACGTTCACCCCCGGATGTTCTGAGCTCGCCGGCTTCTACTGCCCGGCGGAGAAGCAAAGCTACAAGTACCCCAGTTTCTCGGAGAACATCGACTTCGTGCCTTCCGGAGCCACCGAGTGCTGGTGGGCCAGCCCCAGGGCCTGCGACTTCGTGGTCGACGACTTTGAGGCCTTCATACCGATGCGACCTTGAGCAGGTCGAGGGAGTTAAGAGGAGGAGATAAGAGATAAGGAGGATAAGAGGGGGTGCACGAAGACTGGCATGGCACCGAGGGTATGGCTCAAGGAGCAAATTGTGTCACGTCGTGTTCTTAAGTCGTAAATGAAGAACCAGACACCGGTAGCTAAGTTTTTGTTTTTGTTGAATAAATGGTAATATTTGTTATGTTGTCTTACCTTTTTGTCGTGACTTTCGACTGAGTGTCAAACCTAAGTTTTGTTAATCTAACTGAAAAATGTGAAATGTGAAAATGTGAAAAAATCAGCAAAATCAGTATAAAAAATTTAAGAAAAGTCCTTGGTGCCCCCGAAACTTTCAAGATTTAAACTGTCTTGGTGTGCGGTATCCAACTTTTCGAAATTCCTGGTATTTCCACGCAAATGTTACAAAAAGGGTGGATAATTTGTACATTGCGGTTATCAGGACCGTATGATGAGGGCTTGTAATAATAAGGACTTTTTGTAATCTGCGGTAAAACAACACAATAAACGTAAAACGATCAAATAAGCTTCAATAACGTTCAATGATACATTTAGCACAATGTTAAAAATGCCGTTTAACGATTATCGTACTCTTTTACCGTGAAAGGCAAAAACTCCCTATTATGTTCATTAGTAATTAAGTAAATGTATCTTGACAATACTGTAGTGATAAAACAAATTTAAAGTCGGTCAACATTTTTGTCTTCCATCCATAAAGTCAAGGCGACGTTGTTCGCCCCCGGGAGTTCTGAGCTCGCCGGCTTCTACTGCCCGGCAGAGAAGCAAAGCTACAAGTACCCCAGTTTCTCCGAGAACATCGACTTCGTGCCTTCCGGAGCCACCGAGTGCTGGTGGGCCAGTCCCAGGTCCTGCGACTTCGTGGTCGACGACTTTGAGGCCTTCATACCGATGCGACCTTGAGCAGGTCGAGGGAGATAAGAGGGGAAGGAGATAAGAGATAAGGAGGATAAGAGGGGGTGCAGGAAGACTGGCATGACACCGAGGGTATGGCTCAAGGAGCAAATTGTGTCACGTCGTGTTCTTAAGTCTTAAATGAAGAACCAGACACCGGTCGCTAAGTTTTTGTTTTTGTTGAATAAATGGTAATATTTGTTATGTTGTCTTGCCTTTTTTCGACTGAGTATGGAATCTAAGTTTTGTTAATCTAACTGAAAAATGTGAAATGTGAAAATGTGAAAAAAATCAGCAAAATCAGTATGAAAAATTTAAGAAAAGTCCTTGGTGCCCCCGAAACTTTCAAGATTTAAACTGTCTTGGTGTGCGGTATTCAACTTTTCGAAATTCCATGTATTTCCACGCAAATATTACAAAAAGGGGTGGATAATTTGTATACTGCTGTTTTCAGGACCGTTTAATGAAGGCTTGAAATAATAGGGACTTTTTGTAATCTACGGTAAAACAACACAATAAACGTAAAACGATCAAATGAGCTTCAATAACGTTCAATGATACATTTAGCACAATGTTAAAAATGCCGTTCAACGATCATCGTACTCTTTTACCGTGAAAGGCAAAAACTCCCTATTATGTTCATTAGTAATTACGTAAATATATCTTGACAATACTGTAGTAATAAAACAAATTTAAACTCGGTCAAAATTTTTGTCTTCCATCCATAAAGTCAAGGCGAGGTTCGCCCCCGGGAGTTCTGAGCTCGCCGGCTTCTACTGCCCGCCGGAGAAGCAAAGCTACAAGTACCCCAGTTTCTCCGAGAACATCGACTTCGTGCCTTCGAGCCACGGAGCCACGGAGTGCTGGTGGGCCAGTCCCAGGTCCTGCGACTTCGTGGTCGACGACTTTGAGGCCTTCATACCGATGCGACCTTGAGCAGGTCGAGGGAGATAAGAGGGGAAGGAGATAAGAGATAAGGAGGATAAGAGGGGGTGCAGGAAGACTGGCATGGCACCGAGGGTATGGCTCAAGGAGCAAATTGTGTCACGTCGTGTTCTTAAGTCTTAAATGAAGAACCAGACACCGGTCGCTAAGTTTTTGTTTTTGTTGAATAAATGGTAATATTTGTTATGTTGTCTTGCCTTTTTTCGACTGAGTATGGAATCTAAGTTTTGTTAATCTAACTGAAAAATGTGAAATGTGAAAATGTGAAAAAAATCAGCAAAATCAGTATGAAAAATTTAAGAAAAGTCCTTGGTGCCCCCGAAACTTTCAAGATTTAAACTGTCTTGGTGTGCGGTATTCAACTTTTCGAAATTCCATGTATTTCCACGCAAATATTACAAAAAGGGGTGGATAATTTGTATACTGCTGTTTTCAGGACCGTTTAATGAAGGCTTGAAATAATAGGGACTTTTTGTAATCTACGGTAAAACAACACAATAAACGTAAAACGATCAAATGAGCTTCAATAACGTTCAATGATACATTTAGCACAATGTTAAAAATGCCGTTCAACGATCATCGTACTCTTTTACCGTGAAAGGCAAAAACTCCCTATTATGTTCATTAGTAATTACGTAAATATATCTTGACAATACTGTAGTAATAAAACAAATTTAAACTCGGTCAAAATTTTTGTCTTCCATCCATAAAGTCAAGGCGAGGTTCGCCCCCGGGAGTTCTGAGCTCGCCGGCTTCTACTGCCCGCCGGAGAAGCAAAGCTACAAGTACCCCAGTTTCTCCGAGAACATCGACTTCGTGCCTTCCGGAGCCACCGAGTGCTGGTGGGCCAGTCCCAGGTCCTGCGACTTCGTGGTCGACGACTTTGAGGCCTTCATACCGATGCGACCTTGAGCAGGTCGAGGGAGATAAGAGGGGAAGGAGATAAGAGATAAGGAGGATAAGAGGGGGTGCAGGAAGACTGGCATGACACCGAGGGTATGGCTCAAGGAGCAAATTGTGTCACGTCGTGTTCTTAAGTCGTAAATGAAGAACCAGACACCGGTCGCTAAGTTTTTGTTTTTGTTGAATAAATGGTAATATTTGTTATGTTGTCTTACCTTTTTGTCGTGACTTTCGACTGAGTGTCAAACCTAAGTTTTGTTAATCTAACTAAAAAATGTGAAATGTGAAAAAGTGAAAAAATCAGCAAAATCAGTATGAAAAATTTAAGAAAAGTCATTGGTGCCCCCGAAACTTTCAGGATTTAAACTGTCTTGGTGTGCGGTATTCAACTTTTCGAAATTCCTGGTATTTCCACGCAAATATTACAAAAAGGGGTGGATAATTTGTATATTGCTGTTTTCAGGACCGTTTAATGAAGGCGTGAAATAATAGGGACTTTTTGTAATCTACTGTAAAACAACACAATAAACGTTAATCGGTTAAATAAGCTGATTTTAAACATTTAGCACAATGTTAAAATACCGTTTAACGATTATCGTACTCTTTTACCGTGAAAGGCAAAAACTCCCTATAATGTTCATTAGTAATTACGTAAATATATCTTGAAAATACTGTATATATAGTGATAAAACAAATTTAAAGAAGAACCAAACGCCGGTCGCTAAGTTTTTGTTTTTGTTGAATGTTAATATTTGTTATGTTATGTTGTCTTACTTTTGTGTCATAACTTTCGACTGAGTATGGAATCTAAATTTTGTTAAACTTTAGCCGAAAAATGGGATGAAAAAAATGAGATTTAGGCCTACAATAATAAAATGGGATGAAAAAGTTAAGAAAAGTCCTGGGTAACATATTATAAACTTTCCTTACAGGAAATTCAATTTGCCAAATTAATAGGGAATACTTAGAGTTGACAGTTTTCTAAATATTTAGGAAATACCTAAGAATGGTACCTTCGGACCCCCTCCTTCCTCCCGCTCAAGGCTTCGGATGGGGACTTTATATGTTACCTCCTAACTACTCCAGACAAAGCAGCAAAGTCAAAGATTGTCTTCCAAAAATTACCCTCTATACCTTTTTGTTCCCTGGAGTAATACTTGAACTAAAGGTTTCGGTAAGAAATCGGAGGGAAAATTTTCTTGTAAGAGTTTGCTATAGCTTTATGAAACAAACATAGAAAATGGCTGATTTAATATGTGACCCGCCAAGGGAAAAGGGACCTTAACTTCCATTTTTTCGAAAATGAGTTATTAGTATATCCTTAATCTACATTAAACACCAAACAAACTGGTGAAAGGATTTTCAAGATATATTAAAATTCCTAAGTTATAAATTTTTGAATACGAATATTAAAAACATCAATTTTAGGAAATCGAGGTCTAAAGTTTTGCAAGTTTCTAACTACAAGTTTGATGTTAATACAATATTGGTTATGTTTTATATATCATTTTGTCAGAAATTCAAAGCTGAATATGAATCCACCATTGAATTTGTGTCAATTGTTTGTAATTTTTGACAAATGTTGCTGAAATAGTTGAGATTAATAAAAAACACATCGTTTAAAAGACAAAATGTCTTGTTACATGATAAAAACTAAAGTTAGTTTTAATTGTATAACCAAATAAGAATTTATTATAAAAAATCTTAACAAAATATGACATTATATTAAGTATCTGAGTTTTTGCTTTTTTATTTGTTGACCTTCTACATTTTGTTTGTTTTGAAACTTCACTTGGACCAGGAGCTATGTCGTCGACTATTTCTTTTGGAAAATCGTGTACATTTTCATGATCTGATTCCTGGATCAAGGCTTATCAAGTCCTGCACTTATTCCTCGCAGAACTCTCGGATTTTCTTAGCTTTTAAGTGTTAAAATAGCATCGGGAAAATCAATGTCCTCTTTCTCCAGATTGCAAGTGTTTTGAAACAAAATTAATCTAACCATTTTAAAAGTTAAATTCAGGTGTAAGATGGACCAAATATTGCTTGAAAACATATAAACAGTAAAAAACAATAAAAATCAGAAAATGTGTTTTTTTGACCCTATTCTCTAAAACTTGCTGTCCTGAAATGTTTTTGTGAAAATAAGGTTCCTTTTAAATAAAAAAATTAATGTCCCTATAGTAATTAAATAAAAGGCGGGTCACAAGAAATAAAATTTTCAAGGAACAGCTGATTTTAATAAAAGGTCCTCAGCAGCGCGAGTCTGCTAGTTTACAGTCAAATGTTTATTAATTTGTTATCAAATAATATTTTATTGATATTTTATCAAATAAATAATTAATTAAATGTTTTTTTTTAAATAAACATTTAATAAATTCATTAAAATAACATTTTTTTTTAAATTTTAAAATCTTTTTTCAACTGATTTTCAACATAAAAATAAAAATTTGCGGGTCAAATCCTTTTATAAAAATAATAAGGACTAGGCGTCACGAAATTACGACCTTAAAAAACTTCACGCAGTTGTCCACTTACCTATATGATTACATTGGAAAAAGCCAGCTGTTTTGAAATTTCGAACGTCGCAACTTTGTGACATCTTGACGCCTTGACACGAGTTTTATCGGCTAGTGTTTGTAAAAACAATCCCCCACATAAAACTTAATGAAAGTTTTGAAAAAAATAATAAAATAAAAGCCACGCATGAAGAGAAAAAAATCCTGAACTCTCACCTGTATGTATTCGGAGGCTGAAACGAGCGACACAAGTCTTCACTGCCTCACTGGCGAACGGGGCCGGCCGGGCTGGGGGCTTTATAAACTCAGGTGACCCCTCGAGGGGACCAGGGGGGGAGGGGACCAGGGGGGAGGGGGAGGACTTTCACTGCTCCGGATGATCCTGAGGATGATCGCCCGTTACGTCACCGACCTGCAGTGACTACACATGATCGAGAGTTGCAAAGTCGATTGTTTTTCAAAAAACTGAGGCGGGTCAAAGCAAAACTGGCTAAAAGCAAAAACAAAAAATGTACAGGAAGCACAGAGAAAGTTTATCTTCATGCACATATACTTGCTATTGGGTTGAATTAGTTTTTACAAGTACATTAAGTACTTAAAAGTCTTTGGAAACAAATATTTTTGAGATTTCATTTTTATCGTGCCAGAAAAAATACATTAAATATTGCACTAAGCCATAGTTTTGCTGTGACAGACTAAAATAGCCAGTTTGGCAGCAACAGTCGGAATGAAAAAGGCGAGTTTTGCTACAACCGCTATACTTTAAGGGGATCCGCCACCGATAATTCGGTATTTATTTATTTTTTGTCAAATTTTGGTTTTTATTTTTTTTTTTGATAGAACATGTATTTCTGAACTTGTATACAAAATTTTGGGTTAATTTGAGCAGTTTTTCATATTTAAAAAATTATTATTCGAGAATTGGTATTTCGAAGGTAGGTAAGTTTACTTAGTGCATCTGTGTCAGCTCAACTTTGTAAGCCGATTCCTGAAAATTGTGTTTTCCCCCGTTTTTTAGCACAAATTGTTGAATAACTTTTTTACTACAAGAGACAATTTACTGACATTTTTACCAGTGTATCTTCATACTGTATTGATGATTTGTTGGTATAGAGAGCTTTGTACAGTAATTTTTTCATAGGTAAAAAAATGTTTATTTGAAAATAATAAAATGAAAAATATTGTTTTTTACGTAAACGTGTATAAATAATTTCCTATTTGTGTTACACTAGCTAAAATACCGGGGAATATTCCTATGATTACAATATACAAATTTAAAAAAGATTATTAAAATTCATCCAAAAATAAAAAAGTTATTCAAAAATTTTTAAAATTAAAAAAAGGTAAAAAAACTAAAAAAAATTAAATAAAACGTAATCAAAGGAAAAAATGGAGTTGTTATATATATATTTATTCTTTTTAGGTTAATTTGAACCAGTTTTGGTAGTCAAACTTTTATTTATCCAAAAAAATCTAAAAATCTCCCGTATTGGTGGCGGATCCCCTTAATTGTTTTTGGACAGCAAATAGCCAGTTTGACATAAAGTGAGCACACAGTCTGGGGGGTGTCTCTAAACGGGGTTGTAGTATTACTAGCTACAATTTACTAAATACTAGTTACAATCCAGCTCAGTTGTATCTTTACGGTTTTGAAACGGAATCCTCGTATTACAAAATACATAGTCAATATTAATAATTTACCAACATCGTTTAGAAACAGTTCCTTGGTGTAGCCTATCGATTCCCAAAGAGTAATAAAAAACGTCAAAATTTGTTCCATCCCTCGGGATTAAATTTCTTCTTTCGCCCTTTTTCACGTGGCTAAGGTTTAATTATTGTAGCCATAATTATTTTAATAACAAACTTTCAAATGCACTGATAGTAGCTGCAACCTTTAAGAACTTCAGTAAGTCGAGATTTAAACTGAAAGTCACGTGATCATAAGCTGCGACACCCCGACACCATTGGTCGGCTGCAAAATTACCAGTTTTGCAACAGTCGCGATGAAAAAGGCGAGTTTTGCTACCACCGCTAAACTTTAACATAGTTTTTAAATAGGAAATAACAAGTTTTGACATAAAATGTGCACACAGTATAGTGTGTTGACTTCCATAAAGAAAAAACAGAATCTCAATTTCGAAAAAATGTCACTGAGTCAGTTTTGCTATGACTATGACCCGCCTCAGTAGCTATAACCGACCGTTACGTCACCGACCAGTGAGTACAAACCATCGGTAGTCGCATTGTCGATTGTTTTCGATAGTGTTTCAAAATCTATTGGTAGTTGGGCTGAGAACATTTAATCTGCAGAACAATATTTTTAAAAAAATATCTGTAAAGTTAGTTTTCTAGTCAGGGTGGTAGCCGGGAAAAATTAACACAATCAATTTCTATATCACTTTATTATAAGTAAATTAGTTTTATAGACAGGGTGGCCGCGAAAAAGTAACAAAAATAAATTTCTGGACCACTTTATTTAAATAACATCAACGCACAATCTTCGACCCTCTATATAGAACAGAGCCCTATGGATATACCGCGTGAAAACTGCTGTCTTATTTAAGATCCAAAGAATCACTGTGTACAAAATTTCAGCTCTCTATTTAAATGGAAAGTTGGAGAATTAGTGATAAGTCTGCCAAGGCTTTGCCTTTCATAAATGTAAGAAAAATATAAAGAGGACTGTATATCTAGTTTAATTCTCGACATATCTTAACAAAACGTGATATCTGGCTTCGTCCATTTGAAGTTTGCTGGATTATGGCAAAAATATCTCAATTTTATATACTTTGCAGCACATACAATATTCTTTTCGCATGTTATTCTCATGGACCTCATCTGGATATTGCTACTGATTTTGGGTTTAAATTCAATTTTACTTTATTGGAGGCCCCGTTTTGTTAGTGCATAAACATTTTCCTATTGGGTACAATAAACTCAATGTATTGTCATGAATTATTCGTGAAAATACATTGTTTGGGACTCAAGTAAAAATAGGCTGAGATTCTCTGTTCTAAACAATTGATTTAATGATATTAAATTCGCAAAGTATGTAGGTCTGCTGCAACGGGGGTATTTAAAAAATGACAGCGTTGGATAACGATGATACAGTTAAATTAGGCCCTCCCATCACACTCTTAACAGGTGGAATTCCATCTCGTAACACAACTGTAAATGGAAATGTTGTTTGAGAGTCGAATGAGTGAATTACAATGTAGCCTACTTTTTCTCTCGAAATGCACACAGAATTTTTCCTTCACCTGTAATAATAAATAAAAAATACCTAATCATTAAACATCCATTCTTTAGGCCTACCATTTTTAACAAACCATTCATTTTGTTTGTTCTGCTATTAGCGCCTGCAATTCGGGCTGCTGCAACCATTCATGCGCCAGCGTCCAGCTGATTGTTTCATTGTTGCAGCATTATTATAGGGCGATTCAAATGACTTGGCCTAGGCCGTCGCTAAACCCAATGCTACAATCAACATTAATTGCTCTTATGGGCGGACTGGTCCTTGTATAGTCTAATTCAAATAACGTGGCCCACTTCTTCCATTTTAGCCTAATGCTAAAATAAACATTAGGCCTTTGGACGGACTGGGCCTTGCTGTTTGAATCGACCTATAATTTGACTCAACAAACAGATTATTTAATAATCAGGAGATGGTTGTTGTCATTTTTATTTTATTGTGATCAATCCTGCACCTTTAATCAGCTGTTAGAGACTGAAATCCAGTGAGCTTCAATATATTTGCATGCCTGCGTGAAAATTTTGGTGCGTTCGATTTTTGAATAATTTATTTCAATGTTATACTTTGTAAGTTTACTTTATCTCTAGTCGGGAGACAAAGTAATCACTTTACTCCCGTTGGGAGACAAATTATTATTTTACTCACTCATTACAAGGAGGAAAAAGCCACATAACGCCATAGCGGAAGGAGGAAAATATTATATGTCGTGTCAAATTATGTAACCAAGCCATCCGTAAGTCCTATGCTACAATAATCCTTAGTCTTATGGACGGAGACTAGACCACGACATTCGACCTGCCTGTTCAGCTGGTGGTGTCTGGTTGTGGTTGCGTCGCCAGAGCTGCACGGGAGAAGGGGCCGAACGGTTTACGACTTCGACATAGTTAAGGTCGGAGAAATTGCGTAACGGAGAAGGAACTGGAAAAGCTAATATTATACTATTAACACAGTTTTATGGAAAAAAGGTTCATATCCTTTCTAAGTAGTTCCAAAAAGGTAACTTTCAGAACAATTTTAAAACTAATTTTCTACTCAGTGTTTAAACTCTGCGCTGATAGTAAAAAGATGGTTTATCCAGAGCCGCAGTCACGAGCATAAACCGGATGTGTTGGCGTTGTGATTCCCACGACATCCGGTTTGTCGGAAGAACGAGCTTGACCTTCTGGGAGCTTATGCAAAAGACGCCGCAGCACGAATCGTGCATTTGATACAATGCAAATGGACAAGGAATTAAGACAAGGAACGAGTAATTCTTGCTTCTCCAACGACATAGAGCAGTGTTTCCCAAACTTTTGGTGCTCGCGTACCACATACCACAATCTCAATATTTTGGCGTACCATCGCTAGGACCCCCCTCCTCCTTACCCCTGAGGAATCCCCTCCAACAATGAATGCTTTTAGTTACCCATTGGCGGTTTTGTTTACGCCAGCTAAATTTATTTTATTTTCCTTTTCAATGTACATTTCTAGATCGTACTTTGATTATAAGGATATTTTGACAAATTATATGTTCTCCTCCAATAGTCAATAACCTTTAGTCATTTTGGCGAAAACCCCGTATGAATTTGAACTTGAATTTCGTTCATATGAAAAAATGTCTAGGTACACGGGGATAAATTTTCTGTCTGTTATTTGAAACTGCACGTATTTCTTATATTTTACATTGAAAAATTAACATAAATAAATAATTTAAAGTCATTCAAAGTATACTGTATTTTCAAATGATCTTATCTTGAAGCAAATTACAAAACTTTATACAACAAATCGACTTAACTAGACTGTGCGTTCAAAATAGAAAATACATTTGGTTAGTAAATCGTTCAACTAACAAATATAGCAATACCACCGAATTGACACTGTAGTATTTTTTAATGGAAAGAACATTTTTAATGCCAAAATGTTTTGTAAAAATAATTACTCTTAAAATGAAAGAGTGACAATATTTCCTAAAGTATGGTACGAAATTGACATATTATGACCTAAATAGATACTGAAAATGTCAATAAAGTTAAGGTATTAAGTGCGACTTTAAAGTTCGAAAGCGTTCGTTCGTAAATCTAGTATTTTATTCTGTACTACTTCTTCAATCTCTTGCGTACCACCTGAAAGGCCTTCACGTACCACCGGTTTAGAAACACTGACATAGAGTACAATATTCGTAAGGAACTTCGTGAGAAATATGAAGCTTTGATGTTTATAAACAAAAGTCGAATGAACTGCATTTTTAGGGAGGGGGAATAATAACAGATGATCAAGAGGACAATCTAAACTGTTTGCGGAAATAAAAAGATAGCAATGATGCCAACTCTCGCTCACTCGACCTGCCAGGGCTGCCAACTCTTTCTTCCGGTCGCAATAAATACAATTTGGCTCATGAAGCCCACTTTCGAAACATTTCTCTTCCATTTAACACTATGAAGGATGTTATATTCGTGTTCCACTAGGCTACATAAATCAAAAAAACTTCAACTAGTTGATAGACGTAATTGTTAAGGAAACTCATATTAGTTCGCGTACCTCAAAACAAGTTTTCAATAATGACCGAGTTTTCTTTTTTTTGGTATTATATTACTACGTTTTAGGTCTAATTAAATTTATTAGTTATAGAGTAATAATAATTTTTAATATTTTATTAAATGTTATTTTTGCTTTGACTATTGTTTGGATATGTACACTATATTTAACTTCCTCCTATATATGACAAATAGAGTTAGTGCATTAAGATTTAGACGTTTACAAAATTGTTTTACTTAAGGTTTATGTATTATTTTATTCAGGCCTACTTACTGAACGGAAATAATTATGTTTTATACTCTTAGGCTCAGTAATGATAATAAAATATAAGGAGAAATATATATTTTATAATTAAAATAAGGGAAAAGGTGTAAATTACCTGGAATACAGCCAAGTGATCCGTCTATTGGTGAGAACTACCAATGGTTTCGTACCTTCATGGGTACATTTTCAAGTTCTAAACACAAGCTAAAACATTCTTCTTCAATGATGGTGTGGTTGAAGAAACGTCAGACATAAAACTTACACGAAAACATTGAGACAAACAAACGGATACACGAAGATTTAATTAATAAAAACGAAAAACTGGCCAGTACGAACCGCACATGTGTTGCCGGCGAAAGATGAATCATGACTCCAGTGAATATACAGTGATTCAGAGGCTATACCATCATAAAATAATGGCGTACATAGACAAAAAAATTTAAAAATAACATTCCTTACAAATATTTTTATTTTTTATAGACTTCCGCTTCTTTTACTCGATCCGACCTCCAGCAATTTGCACACATCCAACAAATATATACAGGAGAAATTACAAGAATAATACTAGACAAAAGAAGCTGTTATTATTACTTTATTTGTTTGCACTTTTACTTCTTGTTAATTTTCCTATAGATTGGATTACTGTTTTTTTCTACTTTTTGACGTCATATACTAAACACAACCCAACTGAACACAAAATAAAACGATATAAACGCAACTAAACACATCATTCGACGACAAACCAGCCGTATGCGTTTTGTGCAAAACGCACTCATAGAAATTTGTTGATCTTTACTCAAATTCATATATTTTAACGCTTTATGTATTCAATTTTCACTCATCTATATATATTCGATGGTACAAGCCCCTTTACAATAATGACAAAAGTATTATACAGTAACAAAATTTACTGATATTTTATTTTTGTAATAATATATTTTATGTTAAGGTAGGTAATTTTAAATTTGGCCTCAGGCCTGACATTTTTTTAATGCAAATTTTAACAATCAGATAATGGACTGTAAAAAATTGTTGAGAACTTAAATGTTAATTAAATTGTTTTCTAACTTCTGACTGCTACAGATAAGTTTCAAATTACAATTTGGATAGAAGGCCTGAAAAATATTTTTGGATGTTTAAAAATATCGGTCGTTTAACCAAGCTTTGATGGAGTAAGGTTTCAAAGTCAAAGTTCGATAACACTAGAGCAACGGTAAAGTGTTTCATTTTGATTATTGCCATTGTAACATCCTCTAATTACTGTTACTGTTGCATAAGTAGCACAGGAAGTGATCTAAACAATGAAGTGAAACGTGAACTGCAAACTACACTGGATCGAGCACCGCACGACGTCCATTTTTATTATAGTAATTCGATAGATGTTCGCATGGTAATCATTCATACTTTTTCTATTGTAATCATTTGATAAGTGTTATTGTAATCATTCGATAGGTGTTCATATTGTAATCATTCGATAGGTGTTCGATTTGTAATCATTCGATAGGTGTTCGTATTGTAATCATTCGATAGGTGTTCGTATTGTAATCATTCGATAGGTGTTCATATTGTAATCATTCGATAGGCGTTCGTATTGCAATCATTCAATAGGTGTTCGTATTGTAATCATTCGATAGGTGTTCGTATTGTAATAATTCATAGTTTTTCTATTGTAATCATTCGATAGGTGTTCGTATTGCAATTATTCATAGTTGTTCTATTGTAATCACTCGATAGGTGATCGTAATGTAATCGTTCATACTTGTTCTATTGCAATCATTCGATAGGTGTTCGTATTGTAACCACTCATAGTTGTTTTATTGTAATCATTCGACAGGTGTTCGTATTGTAATCATTCATAGTTTTTCTATTGTAATCAGTCGATAGGTTTTAAGGTTTTATAGTTTTGAAGATTCGCTCACCGTTTCTTAAAACCACTTGCACTGACATTGGCAACTCTCTTTTCACAGGGTCAATAAAACAGAAACTCTTAAGCTGATTACACAGTACCACAGAGAAGAATCAAACACAGATATCTTCTAATGTTGCGCTCAGGTGGTGTCGAGCGCTGGTCAGCAGGTGTCGAGGACTTAGTTCACCATTGACGCCGCGAGAGAGCAGCACAGTCGCTGTCGTCTCCTAATTAACTTAACTGTAGCTAGTAACTAGATGTAACTAGTAACTAGAAACTTAACTGTAACTGTAACTGGAATTAACTGTACCTAGTACTTCGGCGCAACAGAAGGCCCATATAAAAGTGACCTCTGTTTGATCCTTCTCTGTGGCAGTACCCATCTTACATCTGACGGCTAAAGAAACCGCAATATTGTTGTTCGGCCTCTAGCGGCTGTTACTCTTTTACGGTTTAAACTAGTTTGAAATTTCCTCTTTTCACTATTAATTTTCAATTGTTACTCTGATGACAGAAACAAATCAATTAATTTGCGACCATCTTTTCGAATAACCATAAATTATAAGCCTCCACCGATACGGTCTTAAGAAATTAATAATGGAATATTAAAAATGTATATTCAACGGAGGACATATGAGTTGTAATCAAACCCTAAAACGAAAGCAACACCTTTTTACACGTTCAATGGAGAATATTTAAGTCGCAATCGAAATCTAAAGCGACACTGACACCAGACAGACTTGGCCTGCAATCAACTCTGTCATTCAGCCAAACAAAACAGCGTCTCATTGACGTATTTAACTGACTGCTCATCAGCTCACAGCTGACACCCCCCCCCACCGAACGTGGAACCCACACTCGCCTACGACTCCCCACCCGACCGTAGCCGTAGTTGGAACCGACAGCACACACGTGGGCTTGCATTACCGGTGTAATTCAGCCAGCCAGACAGACAGACAGACATAGAGGTCGCCTCGTTGTAATATTTAACTAGCCGTTTGTCTGTTTGGAGGTTACGCCGCTACTTTGACTCTACCTCGCGACGTTTCTTACGTGCGTTCGGTCGCTTCTTCATGTGTCTTGTGTGATGTGATGCCCTACTCTCAGGACGTTTTGGGATCGTTGATCTCCGCCCACCTCACTGTAATATTTAACTAGCCGTTTGTGTGTTTGGAGGTTACACCGCTACTCTACCTCTACCTCGCGACGCGTGACGTTTCGTACGTGCGTTCGGTCGCTTCTTCAGGTGTCTTGTGTGATGTGATGCCCTACTCTCAGGACGTTGTGGGATCGTTGACCTCCGCCTACCTCTTTGTAATATTTAACTAGCCGTTTGTGTGTTTGGAGGTTACGCCGCTAATCTACCTCTACCTCGCGACGCGCGACGTTTCGTACGTGCGTTCGGTCGCTTCTTCAGGTGTCTCGTGTGATGTGATGTTCCACTCTCAGGACGTTTTGGGATCGTTGACCTCCGCCTACCTCTTTGTAGCATTCAACTAGCCGTTTGTCTGTTTGGAGGTTACGCCGCTACTTTGACTCCACCTCGCGACGCGCGACGTTTCGTACACGCATTCTATAAGCTGTGTCGCTTCTTCAGGTGTCTTGTGCGATGTCTCACTCCCAAGACGTGCTGAAATCGTTTGTCTGTTCGGAGGTTACTCCGCCACTACCTACCTAGCTACTTCCTCGCGACGTTTCGTACGTGTGCTGCGTCGCTTCTTCAGGTGCCTGGTGCGATGTCTCACTCCCAGGACGTGCTGGGGTCGCTGGCCGCGGCCAAGCTGAGGGCCAAGAGGAGACTGCTGGCCAAGACCGCCTCCTTGCCCGCCGTCCTCCCCCCGCCCCCCTCTGTCTCCAGGCCGCCAGCGAGATGCGGGGTGAGTGGAGAGAAATTATTTTTGATTTGTGGTATAGATATTTTAGGAATTAAATTATTTAAATTTACACTTAGAAACAACATCACTTCCGCTAGGAGCATTTGAAAGAAAACCGAGTGCATGGCTTTAAGTAAACCCGTTTTATAAAATCAGCGAGTTTTTCTAAAAGAGAGTATTGCATTATGATAGGCTTTTAATTTCGTTGGCTAGTTAATTGTTTTATTTTAATCAGATATTTATTTTTTTTATTACATTTTTACAATTTTAGCCAATGCAATGTTAGATGTTAATTGTTTTCTATATATTTTGTTTGCCTGTTGCTAATTTAAATGTAGGCCCAATAAATGTCAAATTTTATCTTTGTTACTTATTTTTAATTTAATTCAAAGTTTGTGTCTGTGATATACTGTAGGCTACAGAAAAACCAGGTTTATAAGAACATTGAAGTTAAACCTCACACTCTAGTTTAATGCATTACTTAGCTACTTGCTGTAGCCTTGCATTTAATTTATGTCATAATTTTTATTAACGATGTCGGAAGTGATTAAGTGATCACAATAACTGTATTGTTGAAAGAGGGAATAAATGACTATTCATTGAATATTCATTGTCTAGTTCTTTAAAAGATTATTTAATAAAATTTGTTTAATACATGGTTGGACTTACACGCGTGAGTACTTGCTTGCATGTTGCACAATTATCTCAAAAACACCTTCGAGGATTTCCTTTAAAGTCCTGAAATAAGTAATTTATGAGTAAAAACGTGTTCTATGCAGACTACTTGGCCGGAGAAAATAAATGACAGTATTAAATGAATTTTAAAGTTATACAATTTTAACATTGGCCTTATGAGCTATTTTGATAGCAGAGAAATAAACAAGAAAAGTGTAAACAAATAAATTAATCATAAAAGCTGTTCCCAAACTACTTAAAGCCATCTAAGAAAAATACACTGTGTAGGGTAAAAATTGCATAAAGTAATAGAAAGGTTTTTTTATTCATATATTTTATGACACCGAAATATTTGATAGTAATTGGATGAACTGGTTAACATGAAGAAATACCGAGCAAGGCTCGGTCCACCAGGTACTCTGGTTCATTTTCGTATTTATAATAACAAACAATCAGGAAAAAAACATATGTTCGAATGGAACCAGTGGCCTTGAAGCTTCTATTGCTCCTGACTTTAATGTAAACGGTAACACTTAAGAGGAGGTTGGATAGACGGGTGCTGCTAATAGAATGATGCGGCGAAGCTTGAAACTATACGTATTGCTCCGCCGTATATAATGCACGAAATAGTGCCGTTTGCCGTGTGTTGAATGGCTAATTTTCATCACAAGCCAGGTGATCGGTAGCAATTCCTTCAAATCAGCGAGAACAGAAGCTCAAATTTACCTTGAATTTTCGCTTGACATGCTTTTTGGTATGCGAGGATTTGTCGCTGTTATTAATTAGATAATTTCGAAAGCCGAATATTAGAAATCTTAATTAAATTATCTACCGGACGTAGGAAGCCGATTTTCGATAAATTTGATAAATGACGTAAAAAAAGGCAATCAAAAGTTATTTTTTCAATTTTACAAAAAATGGCTAGTTTATGTGAAAATGTAATTCCTATATCCGGTAGAGTTTAAAAAGAGCTTTAATTTGGCATATAAACTTTATAGTTTTCCGACCAACAATAGACGAGAAATCCCGCATACCAATTAACATTGGTTCTTATGGAGTATAAATCCAATATGGCCGCCAAATCCAACCTCCTCTTAAGTTGACGTATTTCATCACTGAGTAAGGCCAGTTTACGATTGGTTGCTAGCGCCAACGATCAGCTGTTGTTTGAAAGCCGCTACCGCCGTATATATATTGTTGTCAACACAAAATCAGCACGGTCAGCATGTTATTCTTTGCTCGCTACGCAAATTCTCCGCTGTCATAGACGATATTAATATAGTCAGTGTCAAATATCTTGGCCCAGTCAGCCTAATCACTTAATCACTTTAATAAGACAGGTACCTCATGGAGGACGTTACCCTGAATATGAGTGAAGGATGAGTGTGATGATCGTGATGATAGTGGCGCGATCTTGTAGCCTTGTTACTGACTACGTTTGGCATGTTCCTTAGACAGGATTGTTAATTAATAGCCCAACAACCAGTGGCAGCTGGCTCCAGAAACAACCCTTCAAAAAGCTACTAACTTTTCTCGGGATCGATCCGGCTACCTACAAGTTTGTAGGTGGGCACTATAACCACTACACCAACCAGCCTATGAGAATGAAGTTAATTTTAACTTAGTGCATACGGATGACCAATGCCAAGTCAACCGGCTCAGACTATACATTAAAGGGCTCGGACACACATGAAAGGGCCAGAGCTAATACCAGCCGCCGCTCAACAGCTGATCGTTGATGACAGCAACTCGCGCAGTGTGTAAAAACGGTCCTTTAGGCGAAAACTGCACGTACAGAGAGTACAACATAACATTACAACAAGCGGTTCTTCACTCATAGATACACCTCGCTCACTTTCGCTTCACCAATAAATTGCGAGATCACTCATAAATTACAATTTTCTTCCTCTCAAGTTGCGATATCGCAGATTATATATAACACTCGTTTTGAAGTTATTATAGTAAATTTAAATATCTGTATTAGCCTATAATATACTTTGAAGTTTTCTTCAAACTTTTAATGAATATAAGTGAATCGTCGTAATAGAAATGGACGATTGAACTGTTATGGATATGTCCATAAGCTTTTAGTACATTTAAATATATATGCAAATTCAGAACAAAACAAATAAACTTCCTCACTTCAACCATGAATAATCTAATCGCCTCAATCATTTTGCGATGATCCTTTGAAACATTATTGTTCGATCGTATATCCATTTTTTTGGCTGATCGGCCCGGCTACAAATCCAATAATAATCATTCTTATAGAGTGAAAGCTTGTTGCAACAGGTTTGAAAAATTGAGTGGAATTAATTCAATATTCAGTAGATCTGATAGAAGAAGCCAAATACCGAGTTTATTAAGATGTGTTAAGAAATAAGGAAGAAATAGCAATTTTTTACATCCCTTAAAGCCTTAAAAGGATATAACGTAGGAGATGGGTACGTAGGTTTGCTGCCAAAGAATGTGGGCTAATGCTCCCGTTGAAGCAGACCTAGGCATTTTCAGCGCATTTCAAATGCGTAAAAACTATCTCAAACATAGCAAGATAACACAAGTTTTTGTAATCTCGGGATATGATAAGAAATAATGAAGATTTCTTCCGCTTAGGTGTTACCATGAGACATACGTGATAGCTCATTCCCTACAGGGGAAATTCGCCAAAACGGCATCAGGAAACTGACTCATACTTTCTCCTGAAATCCATTTACCAAGGAAACCTAAAATAAAATCAAACAAAAATCAGACATCTCTGCCATCAGTTTACGTACACTAATAATAAATATAAATAATAGATTATTTATTTTTTCAAGCGACGTGAAACATTCACGTAAATTCATTAATTCGTGTATATTTATATCCATAAATTGGCTATTTTGTTGCTATAACTTTTTGAGAGGGCCTACAATAGTTTCATTTTTATTTTTTTCTTTGCGAAAAATACATTAAAATCACAATTACAGCTTATATGACTCCTTTTTTGCTTAAAAAAACCAAAATTTGGGTCATTTTCCACAAAGATGGATTACGGATGCTCCGTTTTTTGACAAACAAACTTGTCCAAGATCATAGAAACAAAAGTCTCGAAGTGATAACGACTGCTATATTGCCAACATTAAGATTTTAACGGATGGGGTTTTTGGAATCTGGAGGCCCCGGGACGAAAGTTTATCATGGTCCCATACCTAAGAGCCACCGTGCGGGTGATGCCAGCAGCTCACCTTTCCGTAAGAAAATCAAAGTTAGATTCCAAGAACAAGCGATCGGCTTTACTGTCTGCGAGAGTAAAGAACTCCCCTGAGTCCCGGCCTATCCGAACAATTGCAGGCGCTTGTTACTCGGCGCCTGCATTTTTTCGTTTTTACGTTATCGAAACACCGCGCGGCAACATGCGGACATTGCTGCATATCGCTCTGGCTCGGGGGACTTCCTAGTTTTTTCGGTATTTTATGGAGTAAAAAACTATTATTGAGGTGAAACCTGAATAAAAATGAAGAAAAATAACTAAACGACCGAGAAAAATCGATCATAATAGTATAATTCTAGTTTTTCATCCATTTTGAAGGTCCAAAAAAAGTTTTTGGTCGCCCCATGTTAAGCATAGGGAAAAGGACAGGCTCAGACTTTCATCGTAATAAATACTTTATCCGTCGGTAAAAATGAATAAAAATTCATGAACATATTTAACATAAACATTTGAATGATATAGCCTAAAAAAATCTTAGATAAATAATCGCTAAACAGAATTTATACGTATTTTAAAATGATTTCTAGGGGCAAAATTATGCTCTGCTGCTAGCGTCCCCTGTGAGAAAATAATCGCAACACAGTACATAGTAGAGAAATTCAGCCTTGCTGCTGGCGACCTCTTTTGGAATTTGGCGCAAGCGAGCCTAGCGCTGACTATGCGTGTTCGCGAGCACTTCACCAAATTTCTTCAATTAAACTGCTGGAAATAACTTTTATTTTAGATACTTTTGTTTTATATCTTTACGATAGTTTTTGTTAAACATTTTCAAGACTTTACAAAATTATTTTCATAATTATTATGATTTTTTAATTGAAGGGATTCGGCGTAGCGCTCTCAAATACGTGTGGTTAGCACCAGCGACGCTTGCGCCGAATTCCACAGTGGGCGCTAGCAGCGAGGCTTCATTTTCCACTAAAATTCATTTTAAAGTACGTATAAATTCTGTTTAGCGATTATTTATCTAAGATTTTTTTAGGTTATATTGTTCAAATGTTTATCTTAAATATGTTCATGAATTTTTATTCATTTCTACCGACGGATAAAGTATTTATTACGATAAAAGTCTGAGCCTGTCCTTTTTCCCTATGCTTAACATGGGGCGACCAAAAACTTATTTTGGACCTTCAAAATGGATGAAAAACTAGAATTATACTATTATGATGGATTTTTCTCGGTCGTTTAGTTATTTTTCTTTATTTTTATTCAGGTTTCACTTCAATAATAGTTTTTTTACTCTATAAAGTACCAAAAAAACTAGGCTAACTCGGAAAATGGCCTGTACGTATATCTTTGTGAGGCCATTATTATGGTAATAGTTGACCTATTGGAATAAAATTTCTGTGCGTATAAGTTTTTAACCTAGAGAATATTCTAAATTTAGCCATAGCCTTGTTGAGCCCCTCAAAACGCATTTTATAGAGGCATTAGACTTTCCCATGGAATTAAATGGAAAATATCGTTTTTTAAATATACAATGAAAACTAATAACTTCAGAAACAAATGTTAAATGCAAAAAGGTTTTATTTTAAAATTATCGTTCAAACAAAAAAAGGTTTATCAAGATCGGAATATTATTACCGGAGTTGTAGAGCAATTTATGAATGTAATGGCGGCCATCTTTAATGGCTGATATGGGGGTGTTCTACACGAATCCAAGGTTGGATCTTCGGACAGAAATACTTCTACAGGTATCTTCTATACACATACCAAGTGGCTAAGCTGTATCAAAAAGTGCAAGGTTTTTACGATAACTACACGTACTATTTTGCATTGTAATTGAACAAAGACATCCATATAGGAGTCTCGTATTTTCTGCTGTCTGTTACTTTAGTTAGTTGTCATATTTATGCAGCGAGCGGGCGAATGGTCTTTGTTTATGTGTATAAGCATAGGCTTTACATATTTTATGGTAATTTGGGTTTATGATAACTTTTTCATTTCTTTTAATACAATAAGCTCGGGCAACTTCAATTTAACTTCAATTTATGTAGTCTACCCGCCAGTATGAAAAAGAGGAAAAGAAATTTTCTTTGAAGAATAAATAATGCTAAGTTAAACCATAGATGGATATTATTATTACAGATAAACGTGAACCTCCGCAAGATTTGAACACAGTCATTCATTTACATATTTGCGAAAATCATATGAGTCTTTAATTTATTGTTTTAACTATGAACTGCATATTCAATATCTTGTTTCCTTTGTGATTAATCAAAATAACATATCATAGTAACAAACTGTCACAAAAAATGTTATATAAGTACCTATAGGGTCTATCTCGCTCCGTTTTCCGTCTGCGAGTCAGTTTGTGTGTTTTCAATTAAAACTCTATAACTTATTTGGAACGGCTTAAGATAAATCATTGAAACTTCGTATGTAAACTATAGTTAGTATGCCAAAAAATTTTCACAGATTTTCAATTTGTTATCTTTTGGAATTTCAAAATGGCGGCCTTATAAAAATTTAATTCATTAATATATTAAAAAAGTTGACAGGTTAACACTGATCTTTTTACGACACATTTTATTTGCCATTTCATTACAAATGTAACGACACTTTATTTATTAAAATCGGATAATTAATAAGCGAGATACAGCGATTTAAGTAAAGCATGTCCTGGCATGTCCATGACATGCTTTACAGTCATGTTCATCGCGGCTGTTACCAAAACGAAAAGCTATCATGGTCTCGGGCTTAGGTCTTACCATGAGTACTAGAGTACTACGGTAATAGCTTCTTCCCCTATAGGGGAAATTCGCTAAAACGATGTAACAACGATAAATACATGTTTAGTTGAAAATTCAAGTTACGACATCAAAATAGAGCTGTACAGAAAAACTGGCAAAATAAAATTTAAGTGTGATTGGTCAATTATTTTGCGCTGTGGAAAAATAAGGCGGAGACTCTCGCTGTCTATACTAGGTAACGAGGTAGTTCGGTTACTCGCTTGGATCTCCGACTCAATATTAACGTGCTAGATAAAAATAATATGTTGTAATGTAATATCTTTGAAGGGTTGAACGCCATTATTTTTTCCTCGGCTCGATAATACACCAAACTACAGTAAAGTAGTCGAATGGTTTCGAATAGCCACTAGTGTAGTCGGTTAGTCACAGCATCGAACCATCACACGGGCAGCAGGATTCCCAGATGTACGATAATTTCTCTGGATCGTACGATGCATGATAATACTTAATTCCTATCGTAAGCGAAAATGTACGATAATTTGGAATAGGGGCAACTTCCTAAAATAATACAAGATTTAAAATTAAAACCAGGCTTATTTTGTTAGGCCAGCTATTTTGCATTGTAATTGAACAAAGACATCCATAGGAGTCTCGTGTTTTCTGCTGTCTGTTACTAGTTGTCATGTTTATGCAGAGAGCGGGCGAATGGTCTTTGTTTATGTGTTTAGTAGGCTTTACATATTTCATGGTAATTTGAGTTGATAAGAAGTTTTTCATTTGTTTTTATTCAATAAGCTTAGACAACTTAAAGTTAAATTTAAGTAGTGCTACCCACAAGTATGAATCAGTATGAAAAAGAGAAAAAGACATTTTCTTTGAAGAATAAATAATGCTGAGTTAAACCATAGATGAAGATCATTATTATAGATAAACGTAAACTTTCGTACAAATTGTAACACAGTTATTCAATTACGTATTTATAAAATTCAAATAAGAATTTAATTTTGTGTTTTTATTAAGAATACATCCAATTTCATTTTTTCCTTTGTAAATCATAATTTTATTTTTATTGTTCCGATTTCAACTGATGTAATTTATTTATAAATCTTGGTCACGATTACTGGACAATGTGACCAGTTTTCCAAAGAATTTCATATTGTTTTTGTAAATTTATTTATAAAAGATGGAAATAAATAATTATTTCATGTTTCTTTTAGCGAATTTCCCCTATAGGGAAGTAGCTATTACCGTAGACGGCACGGTGAGACTTAAGCCCGGGACCATGTTATTTTTTCATTTTGAGGTCCCTAGACCCCAAAAACACTGTTCGTTCATTTTCATATATATGTATATATATATATATATATATATATAAATATATATATACCTGTCCGTAGGCGCGATAACTTTTGTAAAAAAGGTCCGATCTTGATGAAATTTGGAACAAACGTGTAAAGCGTCATTCATGACTTCGAGTTCGAAAACCAGCAAGATTGATTTACTCTAAGAAGGTTTTTTTCACAAAATAAAATTTATTTTCAAGATTGAACACCTTTTTACTAATTATTTTTAAACTTAACTGTCAAAATTGGACTCAGCTTAAAAAAACAAACAATTTAGCATTTTGAATTATTATTCTTCGTCAATCCGTTGCTTAGATATTGGATGATATTGGATGTGCTAAACACAGTACGTTGTCCAATATTGTTTTTAATTTTTCCCTCCAAAAAGTATAGACACCCTGATTTGAGATGTTTTTAAAAAATACAATTCTGAACATATGATTAAATTTGCAGGTGTAGAATATTTTATTTGTGTTTTTTTTGTGAGTTCATTGATCAAGATTTTGCAGAAAATATATACTATATCAAAAAATACAAATTATTTTTAAATTTAATAAAGAAAGTAAGAGCATTTGGAGGGGGGGGGATGTCTTGGTCTAAACTGCCTGAAAATGTGGCATAATATATGATATGTTTAAAATTATGAGGATTGATAATATGTTTTATTGAAATTGGCTGGAGATGTAGGCCTGTTGCAACAGGGATGTTTTAATTACTATAAAACTGACCATATGATTGAATTTTTTCATGAGATTAAATTATTTGTTTGTTTTGAGTGTTTTGAGTTCATTGGTTATATGTTAGTTGACATTTATATTCTATAATAAGATTACAGTTATTAAAAATTGAAAGACTAAGAATTATACAAAATACAAAAGTGGATGTATTACTAATGAAAACCAATATGGTCTCTTTGTTAATTTTCCTCATGTTTAAAGCTCATGAATGATTAAATATGTGTTTTTAGTATATTATTTACTTAACGTATTCAAATGATACTTTCCTTTCAAACAAGTTGAATCCTCACATATACAAAATAATTCCTATGGAAATTCGCTGAGTACGCAGGTCTGCTGCGACAGGGGTATTTTTAATTAGCACATACGCATATAAAAACAGAAAACATTCTGATATGTTAGATTGTACCATAAAGACTGTTTACTTCTACATAATTAAATCGAATTGGTACCTTTGTACGATGATTTTGCAGGAAATGCGATCATTTTTGCAGCTGGCGTCCGATGGGATTTTAAAATCTGTGAACCGTTGCGGCTTAACGCGCTCTGTCGGTGTCCGTGTGAACTACCCTCACTGACGCGAGCGACGCGCTACAAGCGGCCAATGGCGGAACTACTTAGTCCTGCATGTTAGATACATTAGATACATTAGGTGAAATGGCGACCTACCCAGGTAGGTATTTTAAGCCAAGTATGAATGACAGATGAGTGAAGGATGATTGTGGCGCGATCTTGTAGTCTTGTTACTGACTAAGGCCGACATATTCCTTAGACAGGATTGATAATTAATAGCCCAACAGCCAATGGCAACTAAGGGACCTACATTTTAACGTGGGATCTGAACCACGATTTCGTCTCGGTTAACAATTTACGAAGTGGTCTAATTATGAGGATGGTCCCATGAACGAGTACTCAATAGTGCGGACGTTAATCCCCACTAGGGAACACCGTGTCCACAAGCCATCGCTCATAACTGTCCACAATTCGTGGCCTCCAAGTAGCTGGATTACAGGACACGCCACGTCCCAGTCATCCCTGTTATCAGCTGTCGCCGCCAGACTGCAGCAGGCGGTGTTGGAGGACTACTGTAACAATATAACAACGATAAAATACATGTTTGGTTGAAAATTCAAGTCGCGACATCAAATAGAGCTGTACAGAAAAATTGGCAACATAAAATTTAAGTTTAAAAAGTGTGATTGGTCAATTATTTTGCGCTGTGGAAAAATAAGGCGGAGACTCTCGCCGTGTAGGTAGCGAGGTAGTTTGGCTACTGCATTGGATCTCCAGTAATCTCGATAATTCACCCAAACAATGATTCACACTATAATAAAAGGTAGTCGAATCGTTTCGATTAGCGACTAGTCTGACGGTTAGTCACAGCATCAAACATCAAGTAGTGCAGTAAACTAGAGACAATCAAAGAAAGATCAAATTTCAAATCGATTAGATTGCGACTTGACGGTTAAAGATGGTTAAATATCGACTAGTCAGAACTATTGTCTTGTAAAACAATCGCCGAGTCGACGTCCCATCGTTACGTCAAAGTATTTACGTCAGGTTTCTTATATATTATATATGTTTGTTGCTTAACATATTTCGTTGTAAAATAAATGCATATAGACCTATAAGACCAAAACCCGAGTTTTTCTTAAATTTACGAAATTACTATGCACGATAAAATGGCAATTTAAAAATGAGCAGCTTCAAGAGCAAATTTAAAGGGATTTCCTCTGGGCGACACTTGTGTCGCCTGGATACCATGTCATTTTATGCCCAGGCAGCTTTAATGATCTATTAGATCATGAATTAGCCTGCCAGTTGGCGGGGAAATGCGACCGCAAGCTTCAAGTTATGACATCAGTGGCGGATCCAGGGGGGGGGCAAAGGGGGCATTTGCAAAGGGGGGAGAATGAGAAAAAAATCAGAAATTTTCGGGAAAGTGAAATTCCCGATTTTCGGGTGCGATATAAATTTTATTAGCTTCAGAAAATGTTAGGGACGGTTTAGCGATCGCAACAAGTGTGTAGCTTCACGAAACTTGCGATCCGCCGCAAAAAACGATCGCGTTTATTTGTCGATCGCGAATAAACGGCAAACGTAGTTATGCAAAACTCGCGATCGGCGACGATAACCATCTAATGTATTTGTAAGTCGCGGGTGAACGGCTAAACAAATTTTGTGGAATTCGTGAACGGCCGCGAAATACGATAGCGCGTATCAGCCGATCGCGGATAAATGGCCGATGTAGCTTTGCGGAACTCGCGATCGGCCGTGAAAAACGATCGCGAGCATTTGCCGATCGCTGATAAAAGGCAAATGTAAAGCTAGTTAAATCGTGGCAACGGACAAGAATGGCCAAAGAGAGGTAGAGGTAAAACGGATTATATTTTTTTTATACATATACATTGTGATATTGAGGTGAATGTTGATAATATAATCGAGCGTTATGCTAAGGGAGGAAAAACTGGAAAAAGAAGGCTCGACTTAGGACTTATTGTTTTTTTTTATTTAAGTTTTCTGGAGAAAGGATTATAAATAATAAATTTAAGGCTTGAACCTCTAAACAAGACTTTTTCCCTAACTACCTAAACAAGTATACTGTAATAAATTAATCCAATAAAAAACTGTTGTTTTAAATTGAAAATTGAGCATGTTTTTGTCTCTAGATTGCCTAAAAACACGAGTTTTCAGTTCAAATTTTCGCCAAATTTTCGGGGGTGGGTCCCCGGACCCCCCAAATGTTACCCTCGTAATCCTGCTTGCCCCCCCCCCGAGCTCATGCTCTGGATCCGCCATTGTATGACATCACCTTTGAAGACGAGTGATTAATAAACGAACCTTTCGCCATATTTAAAAACTTTTGCAGGAAAAAATTGCAGAGAAACTAATAATCGTCTACATTTTTCTCCATGGAAGTAAGTTTCCACCCCAAATATAAAAATATGTTCTAGCTTACCGACTTTTACAAGGTTCAATAGCACATTCATTAAACTAAAAATTTGAGTATGTGTTTAAAAACTATCCAGCATATTCTCAAACTAATATACTATTACACCTTCAAACACTCTAGTAAATAAAGATTACATCTATGTAAGTTTCAAACGAAAAGTTTATTCGTGTAAACATTGAGAAGGGAGGCGTATAACGAGATAGATGCACCAATTCAGAGCATATTTTAAAGAAATTCCACTGGGCGACATAGGCGCACCCAGTATTTTATCTTTGGGGGAGACGAAACTACCGGGGGGTCTTGGGGGATTGAACACTCCCTTGCGAAAAAGGGGGTCCGGGGGCCCTCCCCCGGAAAAAAATTACAAAAATTGAAGTAAAAATCGCAGATTTATACGTATTTTTAAATGAATTTTCTCATTATATTAGCTTGGAAACAGTCCATAGAGTCCCACTAAATTATGTTCAAGAACGTTGTAATAGGCCAAGGATGCCTTGGGCCAAAATCATCGCTCAATTTCAAAAGTGGATTACAAACATTGAACAATTTTATAAACGCAAACATATTAAAGCATTCTAAGTAAATCTCAAACCCAATATAAATTTCTGCTTTTTATTTTATGAGTGTTAAAATTCACATTCTGTCATTATTATTGTTACTGATGATTTTAATGTTTTATGTCTCCTAATTATTTTGAACGTATGTTTCCTCAATTAAATAGTATCATTTCCAAAGAAAATCAAGAATCAAGAATCAAGAATCAAGAATTTATTAGCCTTTGTACAAATTACATGCAATCGGCATCGTCACAACATGAGCATCACAAAGTGCAAATCATTAATAGAGTTCATAGCATGGGCTTGCTGGCAACTTACAGGCTACAGGCAAACAAAACAGACCATGCAGAAAACCATGCACAAATTCTACATGTGTCACTCACAAACTCAAACAAAAAATTCACTTACGGTTGTGCTGGGCAGACTAAAAAATTCCTGAATTGAATAGAGTGGGTTGGCCAATAAGAGGTTCTTTGCAGATGTTTTGAATTTAGAAAACTCTGGGTCCAGGCTGTACAGAACAAGACATTAAAAAGTTTTTGTCTTAAAACAGAGGAACTATCCTGAACCTTCCTAAGTCTAACAAAAGGTACATTTATTTTGTGTCTCTTCCTAGTATAATGGGAATGCACGTCCCCTCTTATACTGTACTTATCTAAGTCTTTATTTGCAGCTAACAGGCAGAGATAAACATACAGACAATTATTGCATTATACAATGATTGCATTCTCAGTTCAGAACTCTGTACACGAACGGGAAAGAAAAACAATTACAATTTCAAGCTGTTGAAGATAAGTATGTAAATTTTAAGTAAATTAGATCCTGGTGATGGGAAATATATTCTGTCCAGTTCGAGTTGGCCGATGGGCTCGGGACGGGCGGATACGGGGCGAACCCCTTAGCCAGGGGCGAACTGGGAGGAAAAAACGGCCCCAGGAAGGAAAGAAGGGGGAACCCTTCCGTGGGGGCTGGGGGGTATGGAACACCCCCCCGGGTGGAGGGGGGTCCGGGAGGAAATTTGCAAAATGTGAAACCCAAAATCGTGTTTTAAGGCTATATGGACACCTAGAAATGCCTAAAAGTAGATAGTCTACAAATGACGGATCACAAAGCCCGGGCTTAGGGTCGTGCGCCGATAGGGGCCGCAATGGTTAGAAATAAGGTATTTTTAGTAAATATATGAGGCCAAAATTAAGCTGCAAAACTTTGAGCCAGAAAAAGGCCTACCTTTTGACGAGGCCGTTGGGGCCTTCAAGGGGGCCGCACTAATCTGGGCTTAGGGCCGCGTAGTTCCGTCACTGGTGCCTGGTGCTGCGGCCGTGCGGCCTCTCTTTCGTAGTAACTTTTATCGAACAATTCATCGGATGGGCCATCAGCCACGTTGTTCCACAAGGGCCGGCCTCAGCTCATCAACAAAAGAGGCTGATTTTTATTTTGGTTTAGGCCCACTTTTTTAAATCCACCGGCCCTTTTCTGACTTATAAGGAGGCCGGCCCTTCTGGCATTTGCCCGAATACGCAAATGGCCAGTCCGACCCTACCTCGTGGAGGACGTTACCCTGAATAGTCAGCCTCAAATCTAGGCCTAATTGAAGGCGGACTGACTGTTCTCGTGAATTGCTTCATATCTTTTCTTCGTGTTGTCACTTTTTCCGCTATACACGTCATATCCTCACACATATTATCGTTTTCTTTTGACGATGATACTTCTGATATCGTATGATTCATCAGATTCTCTTTTGTTTTGTCAGAGCAG
Source organism: Flexamia atlantica (assembly GCA_035578135.1). Taxonomy (NCBI): domain Eukaryota; kingdom Metazoa; phylum Arthropoda; class Insecta; order Hemiptera; family Cicadellidae; genus Flexamia; species Flexamia atlantica. The sequence goes on from JAQJVK010000014.1 coordinate 9,944,038, forward strand.
TCTGATGACGAATAATTCAATGTAATAAAGAACTTAAATAATATTTTAGATCATAATTGAAAACTAAGTTTATTCAAGCTTTTACTAGGATTTTGTTGTCACTTGAGGACTGGCTTTTTTGGGCTCTGGTATACAATAATAATATTTTATAGAAAAATTGCATTTTTTACACATTTGAATTATCAAAATATAAATGTTGAATAGTCATTGAATTGCATTCTCAATCAAAGGATTGACATTTATGGATTATCCGTAAGGACAGTTTTAACAAAAAAGCTGGTTTGGACGCGATCCTTGACCATCGATATAAATATTATGTCCTTGACGCACCCAACCCCCCCTTCTAATTCATCTTTCGCTTTATTTGTTTTTCTTTAGACCAGTTGGTGCAATATCGAAATTGACGAATGGTGTTTTTGGCGTCTAGGGACCTCAAAACGAAATATTACTGTGGTCCCGGGCTTACCATGAGACCTACAGGGTGACCCTTAAGTAAAGTGCCAATGGGTCAATATAAAGAGAAAATTAAGATTATTTAAAAAAAAACCGCTTCGTTAACCAGAGATCCACATATCTTGTATTTTTTTGCAAAATAATCTGTTTGTTGGAGTTTTTTTCATCCGATCTTATAATTCGGTATGTATGTGAAAGTAAAAGAGACCTACTCTACAAAGAAAATTCAAATTGGTCTAATTTTAAATTTCAAAATGGCAACCTTTTTAAAATTTTTTACCAATATGGCGGGAAACTGTCAAAAGTGAAAAAAAAAAACATTACAAAGCATATTTTTTTTAGAATATTTCATCTATCAGCACAAACAAAAATTGAGAATAGGGCAACAAATAACCGAGATACATTGAAACGATTTAATTGAGGCGGGTCATAGCAAAACTGGCTGACATTTTTTTCGAAATTGAGATTTTGTTGTTTTCTTACTCTATGACAGTCTATACACCAGACTGTGTGCTCATTGTGTGTCAAAACTTGTTATTTCCTATTTGAGGCGGGTCAAAGCAAAACTGGCTAAGTGGAAACTGAAAATTCAAAAATTTTCAGGAAGCACAAAAAACAAATTACAAAAATGCACTATACAATTGATTCATTACAGTGCAAAGTAATCATTTTCATATGTTCACTGTTAAACCTCACTATAACACTGTTCGCTCGCGAAGTTTAGCAACGACTGATACTTGGGCAGAACAACCATAAAACCCACACCCTGCAAACACACCCAGTAAACACAGCCTGTGAATCAGCGGACTTACCTAGGGAAGTCCAAGAGTCTCCAAGGGTCAATGTCTTTAGAAATATCCTGCGAGCCCCTCCACCCACCCCTCGCCGGCCTCGTAGCCCCCAACCGCCATCTTAAAACGTTTCATCTGTACCGACAATGCTTTAGGCTTTAGTTGATGAAAAAGCGGCCCTTTCATTTTGCCTGGTTGGCAAAATTACGGAAGGGGAAGTGGTTAGTAATTTGGTAATGAAAACCCGTTCTTTGAGCGTCAATTTTAAAATGCAATTTACTCTACTGTATTCCTGATTCCTGTATTTATTTGGACTCGCTTCTTAATAAAAATTAACTAAAATTAGTGATCCTTTGACCGGATTCACTTCATATATGAATCTTGGTCGATCGCCGGAAAATGTGCCATATTCTGTACTACAGTGCAAGGCCACACTACAAATACAGGTCATGCTGCAGGATTTATGACGTCAAAAAAGTATGCGGTCTGAAAGTCGGCTCAGGACTCACAGCTGTGCTGCTCATCAGCTTTTGAATCAAAACAAGAAAACGTAAATAAACAATATTTATTTGTGACCCGCTAAGAGAAAAGAGATCTTCCCAGACAAAATTTTACAGGACAGCAAGTTTTAGAGGATAGGGTCAAAAAACACATTTTCTGATTTTTATTGTTTCTTACTGTTTATTTGTTTCCAAGCAATATTCGGTCCATCTTACACCTGAATTTAACTTTTAAAATGGCTAAATTATTTTTTTCAAAACCCTTGCAATCTGGAGAAAGGGGACCTTGACATCCCCGATGCTATTTTAACGCTTCGAAGTTAAGAAAATCTGAGAGTTCTGTGAGTGTGAGGAATAAATGCAGGGCTTGCTAAGCCTTGATCCAGGAATCAGATCATGAACTTGTACAGGATCTTCCAAAAGAAGTAGTCGACGACGTAGCTCCTGGTCCAGTTGAAGTTTCAAAACAAACAAAAATATAATAGAGGGTCAACAAATAAAAAGGTTAAAACTCAGACACCTAATAATGTCATATTTTAACAAGGTTTTTATAAATTCTTATTTGAGTATAACATTAAAATTAACTTAAGTTTTTATCATGTAACAAAGACATTTTGTCTTTAAAACGTTGTGTTTTTTACACTACTCCCATCTATTTCAGCAACATTTGTCAAAAAATACAAACAATTGACACAAATCCAATGGTGGATTCATATCCAGCTTTAAATTTCTGACAAAATGATATATAAAACATAACCAATAATGTAAGTAGTAACACAAAAATTTAAGTTAGAAATTTGCAAAACTTTAGACCTAGATTTCCTAAAATTGATGTTTTTAATACTTCGAATTCAAAAATTTACAACTCAAGCATTTTTTAAGATATCTTGAAAATTCTTTCACCAGTTTTTTGGCGTTTAATGTAGTGATGTAGATTAAGGATATACTAATAACTCGATTTCGAAAAAAATGGAAGTTAAGGTCCCTCTTCCCTTGGCGGGTCACATTTGACGTTTAGTGATGAAATGTAAACATAAAAAACATAATCAAACAAGGGGTATTTGACGTTTATCAATAAAATGTAAACATAGGATGTTAGTTCCCTGTCTACTTGTGTGACGTGGCGCATGGCGCAGCGCTGGGATCGCTGCAGCATGGCCTATATTTTCAGTGGGGCATTGTACAGTGCAATAACATAGATAAAATATACCCAGCAGGTAATAATTACACTACAAAGGACTTCATATTAAGCAAAAAGAAAAATTATACACTTGCTCAAGAACTGCACTAGACCTCTATGTCGTTGCACTGCACCCAAGGAGGTTATATTACTATACTGGAGGTAGCACTGTCTTCACAAACAGCATTGGAAAGCGTGCCGCAGTTGGTACTAACTGATGTACCGTTCTTTGAATCGATTCAACTGATTCAAAAACTGATGTAATCATTTCGGAGAGTTGAATCATGTTGATCTGATTCTCATTATGATTGAACGGTTTCTTTGCCTTGGAACAGGTAAGGCCAAATACGATATTATATAAGTAATAGAATAGAAAATGTTATTTTTTAAAACCTATGAATAAAGAATAATTAATTTAAAGTTCAATATATAAGTGTTAGTATCCGGCCAGTAAATGACAACTTCACGCCTTATGTACAATTAATTTTGCCATCAGCCATGTTATTATACAAACATTACTGTCGCTCAGCAATATTGTACCACTAAAAGAAAATTGTCCTAATATTTATGTTGCTTACCTGCCAAGTTTCTACCATAATTCTCGTATTTGCATAGTGACTGATTATATCAATTACTTTTAGCCCAGGTATCTGTTTTGCTATTTTTACTTTATTTTGCCATTAAAGATATACCCAAAAATAAATTAGATGAAGTTATTTTCAAACAAAAATCACCTAATAAGTACTCGTTAGCAGTTTATTATGAGTGTTTAGTTCGTTGTTTAAAATATTATTGATTTCCGGTTCCGGAATGAACCAAGCTCAAAATTGAGTCGTGACTCGACTGAATCACTCGATTGATTCGTTCATTTTGGGAAGTCGGTGAAATTGAGGTATTTTGCAAAGGTTGGTACTGACTGATGTACCATTTTTGTGATATTTTGTTCTACACAGCCGACACGCTGTTTTACTATGGAGTGCTGCCTCCAGTATAGTAATATAACCTCTTTGACTGCACCTAAGTGGCTCCAGTTTATTATCGCCGAATCACGGCGGATTAGAGCGTGCTCGGTTCGCTATGGCTCGCTCTACCCCTTTATCTGGCTCTACGTCGTCAAGGCCTCTTGTTATACGTTAAAAAGCTCGCCGAACGTTTGAGTAAGTCGGATGCGCTCTAATTCGGCGATAGTGTACTGAAGACATGAAAATCATGTGAATGTGAGACGTGACGTGACTAATCTGTCAATTTGTTGATTGTCAGTTTAGAGCATTCAATGTTTACTTTTGGATAATTTATAAATTGTGGAATATTCTACCTAATTTGTTGTCTCCATTAGTTGTATGAATTGACTCATTTCTATGAATTTGGGAGTATTTAACAGAGTGAATTGGAAGGTAAAGTAGGCCTAGGCCTACAGTAATTATTATTTTAGTTACTGGGCAAAACTTCTGCCGTTAGCTGTTCACGGGTCAGTGCTCACACATAATTTGGGTATAAATTTAATCTGCGTTAATTAGTAAGATTTCTGTTTATTTTTATTTTTATTAATGACTGGCAATGGAAATGTCTGAATTGCTTAGTGATCACTGGCTTCTCCCTACTAGCCTACTTGTTTAAAACATGTTGCGCTCTTGAACATTTGTGTCAAATTTGTTTTATGTATAACAAACGAAGTAGGTGTATGTGTTCCTGATTACCATTACTGTGGCATTAACACTCCACCTTTCCTTACACTGATACTGATTCTGTATCTGATCTCCAGAGCCTGTACTATATAGGCCTAGCCCATCGATGTAAATAAGTAGGTACACTGGATTGGTAACTCAGACCCCGAAACGCGAGCTGCCGGCAGTGGTTGCGTTTAAGATTTTGCAGGGGGGATGGGGGAACGTATATTTTGCTGGCCAACTTGTAGGGTACTGACCGTCTAGTTAAATATTAATTTTAATCACTTATTTAATCGTTATAGCAATACAAAAACTATCATAGCAAGCTTTACCCGTAAAACTGCTTCCTAATCCGTGCAGTTTCAATACAGTTAACAATACAATTTCGCGCTTATTCCCTCAACGCCCCTTCAATTCCGCCCGGCTGCAACCCCAACGCACAGCTGAGTTTGCTCGGAAATCACTACACAAGCCTTACGGGGAGCGCGCTATCCAGTTGTATTTATTTATTACATCGATGGCCTAACCTACCAAGGATATTTTTACAGGTTGACTGGCTGGCTCAGGTTTAGTAACTGAACTTAACATGGATAAAACAAATTTTTGTGGAACTGTAGCTTTCTTCATGGAGATCCATTTAAGTTTAATAAAGAAGATTTTATTGTAAACCTGACGAGCAGTTGCAATCCATTGATCTATTCATTGTGTTTGGTTGCTTCATTCTAGGCCCATATTTTATGAATCAAGAATATGTAGATTACTTTCTTACTTAGCACTAAGCTTACCTTAATTTGTCAGCAAGTTATTAACTTTGTTTGGAGCCTATCTTCCCTAAATGAGAAACAATTGTCTCTAAGGAATCGGAGCAGGGCGGGATGTATTCCGAGTGGGCCTCTCTCAGCAGCGTGGTGACCACTGGGGCGGGCGTCGACAGCACTAGCGTGCTACTGAAGTTCCCAGCGTCGGCCGGGCGTGAAGTCGCCGTGTCGGTCGTCCGTCAGCTGGCTTCAAACTTGGGCATCACACAGGCTGCGGAGCCCAGCAGTCTTACCACTGATAAGGAAGTTTTATGGTCTATGGAAGTAAGTTATTTTTAATCCACGTTTCACTCCTCTAAAGGTTTGATTTTAGTAAGGTAAACAACCCAAATACTGGCACCTTCCCCCTCCCCTAACACTGGCAAACATAAATTTAACTCAATATAAGTTAACTAGGACTTTGGTTTCCATACACATCTTTGTGGAAAAGAGTCAGTCTAGCAGCCAGTAAGTGTTGCAAAATTAAGTTGTGTACCAAAGGCTATTGAGTTAAATTTATGGCTGCTGGTGTTTTGGGGGGGGGGGGGGGGGGGGCTGCCGGCAGTTATGTTGTTTACCTTACTTCAAATTTTGTTGTAATTAGAAAAGTGTGAATGTAGGTCCTAGTCACTCATTTTAAAAGTAGCCTATCGTTGAATAATTTGGCGTCCGTTATCCCAAAGCCCTATGCTAAAGTAGTGTTAAGGGGGGACCAGGCCACGTCATTTGACTTGAAATATTTTGTGTCTGAGCTTAGGACAAAGGTTAAGTGGTTAACATTAAATGGGGAATATGTTAACTAGTGAAGAGAATCAGGCTGAGCTCTTTATTAAGGGAATCATACAACGTACAAATTAAAAGTAAGTAAACTTCTAACACTTATAGGGTTTGAAATCCATGGGATAAGTTTTAGTAGCCAATTATTTGTTTAATAGAAGTGCTTTCAAAAAATAAGACCCTCTACTAGAATATTTATGTAGCCTACCTGTTAGACATAAATTCTTTACTCCCTAGATGATTCTCTCATAAAGTAGGCCCTAATTGAATTTTATAAGGTTGTAATTTCCTTTAAAAAAGTTTTAACACCAGGTCTTTAATTTGAACACAGAAGGTCAAATACTGTGTACGCCTAATACTAACCTTTTATACAATTAATTACATGAAACAGAACTAGACTGCTTGATCAGATGTTCCCTATTTCCTCAGGTGATCTGTTACGGACTGAGTCTACCGCTGAGCGAGCATGATACAATCAGAGACTGTGTCAACGTCTACTGCGAGTGGCTCACGGCACTCTACTCAGTGCCTAAACTGAGCGTTCCGAAGCCCGTGTGTGAGGACCCCAACCTCTACGCTCGCAAGATGATAAGCCACTTTCACAACCTCTTTGTACCACGGAAAGGAGAAGGTAGGCCGAATGTTAAAATAGGTTGTTAAAACTCAAGTAAAATTCATTTTCTTGTTTTCTCCTTCTGACTTTACCTTGAAAGTATTTGAAATTCTATTTAACTGTTTAACCTTGCATGTCCAACATAGAATCGAAACAAAGGTACCGGTACTTCATCTTCTTCTGCTTGAAGTGAAACATAATTGGCTTGATTACCATGTTAAATGTGTTAGGTTCTTATTCATTGTTGTTTGCCACCAGAACTGTTAATTGACTATTAAAATATGGTTTAAATACCTTCAATCAACAGTTCTAATCTTGTAGATTCTCGTACATGTTTCGAAACTACCGTTTCATCGTCTGGGATGATCCAAAAATTTTCATGACATTAAATTCTTGAACACTTAAATAATTTAAAAACATTTATAAATTCACATACACATAACAACACTTAATGAAAAACCAACATTGAGTACTTGTGCTGGCCAGCAATAGACACCGACTGAGGAAACAGTCTACCCCACCCCAACTTAACCTTGAACCATCAGCTGATTTGTTGTTTTATCCTGAAAGTAAGAAATGCGGTCAAATAATCTGTTTGAATTGTATTTTAGTTTTTCGTTCAAAATATTGCTGGGATCATTTTTGAAGGCGTTATATATATGAAGTTCTCAAGTGTTGACATGAGGGGTGATTTTTTACATTTATTTAACACCTGCAAATTTGTCTCAAGATTGATAACACTGTGGTTTTTCTCAGCCAGATGTTCGGCAAACATAGATTTTTGTGTCAGCAATTTTGGTTTTGGCATGTGTTCTGAAAATCTTTTCTTGAACGATCTGCCTGACTGTCCGATGTAAAATTTTGAACAATCAGAACATTTTAATTTACACACTCCAGTTTGGTCTGCTTTATTTATTTTTGGCTTGTATGTGTGGGTGTTCAGCTGTTTTTCTAATTTGTTGGATGTTTTGCAGGACATTTTAATATCATGTTTTTTCAATTCTTTATTTAAAGTGTGACAAAGTGACTGGCCAAATTCGACTGAGATAAAATGTTGGGCTGTTTCTTGATTTGGTTTTTGTATGTTAGTTGAACTATTAATTTTCATTCTCTGTTTATTCATTAATTTATCTATTAAATCACTCCTATAGCCATTGGCCACAGCGATGTACTTTATTATTGATATTTCGTTGTTGTAATCTACCTTCTCCATAGGTATCGCTAAAAGGCGATGGACAAAACTGTTGTACGCTGCCATTTTATGGGCCATTGGGTGGTAAGATGAGGCATGTATTGTGTGGTCTGTTGCAGTGGGTTTACGATATATAACTGTTTATTAAGTGTTCAAGAATTTAATGTCATGACAATTTTTGGATCATCCCAGACGATGAAACAGTAGTTTCGAAACATGTAGGAGAATCTACGAGATTAGAACTGTTGACTGAAGGTATTTAAACCATATTGTAATGTTAGGTTCTAGTTCTAACGCTGTTTAAAAATAAATTATTGACTAGACCATAATATTTTATATTGCAGGAGTAATGATCCCAAGCTCTATTAAACTTTTAAATTTATTTAATTTGATTGGTTAAAATATTTTAGAATTTTAATTTTTATATAAACTAAACTTGGAAAGTTATTCAGTGTCCACAGTAAGAGTTTCAAAAAAGTTATTCAGTGTCCACATTAAGAGTTTCAAAAATATGCCAGTATCTCAAATGTACATAACACATTACAATATGTTCTATTGTAAACACATTAACACATTACATGCATTACATATTGTGTTACATATGTGTATATGTTCTATGAAGTCAAGTAGATATATTTTACAAGTTATCTAATTAGTTCTCTTATTAATAGGCATATTTCTAGAGTTATCTATTTTTGGAGTTAATCTTGAAATATTTAGTTTGTTTAAATTACTAAATTTGACCTGTTTGTTTTCAAGACTGGGCTTTCATTTATCAGGACCTTAGTAAGTACAGCACGTCTGGTTCAGACATTGATGTGTTTTGGGCACGAATTTTTAGTCTCCCAGGGGGAGAAATGCACAAGTGGTCACAACATAAGTTGGCTGTTAGCTTTTGATTATTTATTGGGTTTTGTTTTCACCTGGAAAATAAAAAAGGATCTTATTCCCCAAGTAGAAGTCGTTTGTAGTAGTTTTGTAGAATGCTGTGAAATGTACTGATCTCAATGTCGTCAGCTCTAGAATTTGTAATATTATAGAATATTGAATGCGGCATCATGTGTAAATGGCAATGAATCAGTTTTTAATGTCTAAACACATACCTATATGCATTTAGAGCTATATTCAATGTTACCTGGCAAATAAAAGGGGAATTACTATCTTGACTTTTAGCTTAAATTTACTGACAGGGAATAAATAGGGTTCCCACTCAACCATGAAACCTTAAAAACCGTGAATAAGCCGTGAATTTGGCAAACCATGAAAAAACCTGGAAAGAGCCGTGAATTTCGTCATCAGACCTTTAAAATAGCCAATATTTTCATTAAATTATAGAGAAATATTTGTATACATTTATTAGAGACATTAAAAATGATTCACAGTCCCAAGACGAAGACAGCAATTGTGTACACATAGATTGCAATTGCACGTAGCAATTGTGTAGATGTAGATTTTACGAACAGGGCTGGACGGTAGGGCCTGCTAAACTGAGATTGAGATTCCACTGTGGCTGGGGAAGGAGGGGTGGAGACTGGGGAGGTAATGGCGGAACGCGATCGGTTGCCTTGGAGGGGGGAGGGAAGGATGGAAAGGTGAAGAGAGAGAAGACTAGATAGCTGAAGACGCCCGCTCATTGGTTTACGTTTGCGCGGCAAATAAATACGTGAATTTCTTTTTTCCTTAATTAATTTGTTTTCTTATTCTTTACATTCCTTCTATTGTACGATTCATCGGTTTTCATCTACCGATTAATGCATCGATGTCTCCGCTGTTTGTTTCTAATCATTTTCTGTTTTTTGTATCATCGATCAAGATGTTTGTGGCAATAAATAAACTCTTTAAAAATGACGCCAGAACGAACGTCTTTGTTGCGTATTTTGTTTTCTATATGCGAAAATCCAAACGACTTGTCCTACAACAACATTTGACGGCTAATATTTTCTGTCTAATTTTTTAGTTTAAATCGATTGAGACAAAAATGAAATTTTTATCTCTTGCCGTTCAAGAGAAATTCTATGATCAAACTATAGACTGGTGTATATTTTGTCGTTCTCCAAGGTCAACTAAATATAGCAGAAACTCCGAATTCCATCTAATTGGAGATAATATTTTTTCACCTGTCAACCTCCTTTCCTTAACACTCAGGATTATTGTTTGTGTACGTTTTTCGTGGGAAGGACACGCTCTTCCGGTTTAACGTGCCCAAAAATAGATCACAAAAATTATCTTCTCGATAAGACTTCTCGTATCATAAGCTCGGCTAGAAATTCAACCTTATTCAAAGCTGTTTAGTGTTTGTACGACTATTTCATTGTGTCAAAAGGAGCAACGGTCCTTTTAAGTTGTTATACGATGATACGATACTAAGCAGTAAGCGTACGATAATTTTTAATCGGCAAGGGGACGGCTGGTTGTCTGACTGAGACGTATAGTGAAGATCGCTTCGAAGTTTGACATCGCGATCGCGACCATCCTTGTTCGTCTCGTTATAATATTGCGTGGACGCCGTAAGTCAGAAGCTTGGCGCGAATAATTTATTGTTGAACATTTTTAAAGTTTCGGGGTAGTGTGTCGGGTATTGTCAACCCGATTTCTTTCGGGTAGTAGGTACCCGCCCGACCTGACGTGTAATAAAAACCCACCGAATTAAGCCCGAGACGTGTCGAACCCGCCCGACCACTCGGGTTCACGTAATTACCCGAAGATATCCGAATTTTCGGGTACCGCAGCCCTCTACTTATCACTTGCACCCATTGCACTGTTTGAATGACAACAAGGCCCTAACTTCGGCCGCTGGAAAACATGCCTGCAGGCGACCAACGTTGTGCCATTAACTAACAGTTACGGACAGTAGAACAACGATTTATCCGGCCGGAGGTGTATTAACCAGGCGGCGCGCCTAACCGGTGTCCAAAACTGGCAACAAGAATTATTTTTAATCATGTTTTTCAAGTTTTTTTGGCAAAAAAACTATTTTACAAAAAAAATGTAATTGAAGTGTATTTTCTAACTTGCAATTAATTTTTAAACAAACACGACATTATATTAATACGTGTTATATAGATCATATTTTGAGTTTTTGATGATTAGAGAGTTGATAATCACGAACTTCAACTCGGTCAAAACGCAATAAATGAACGATCGAATATTCATCGAAAGATTGGCAACATACGCAAGCGCAGACTATCATATTGTCTTTCATTACACAGGTGTTTGTCGTCTTAAAACGCAGTGCGTGATTGGCTCGTTGCTATGACAACACACGGTTGTCATGGCAACATACAGTGCGACAGTGCACACTGGACTCTGCGCATTGTGTGGGCAGATAGAAAGCAGAAAGACAGGAAGAAAGGAAGGAAGGAAGAGAGGATGGCGTTAAAAATTAAAAAATATTTAAGTTGCGTGCGTTTCCGCAATCGCCGGTACAATGTTTTCTGTTTTCTTAAGTAATCAATAATGTTAAAATCACTTTATATTTTGTGAAATAGTTGTAATTTATTTAATTGCATTGTATTTAAAATTATTTTTCCGTCAAGTATAGTTTGTTTTACCTAAAATATTACACAGTTTAATTCTATTGGTACAGAAATTATTACTTCTCCGTTGTGCTGGCGCCGCCGCCGCCGGCGCTATGCGTCTGCCGAGTTTTCCCTCGCAAACCCCCCCCCCCCCCACCCTGTTATTCTCTGTGAAACTGTGCGGGCGGCAAAATGTTTTCCTATATTTAGACCGTAAATTTCATAATTTTCGGACCTTAAAAACTGTGAAAGAGCCGTGAATTTTAAAATTCAGTTTGAGTGGGAACCCTGATAAAATAGAAGTTTGATCATATGAGATCTTTTCATTACATAAACAAGTATATGGATAAATTCGTTGGGTTCTTCCTGTGTTCGTTTGGTTCAAAATTCAATCCTTTGAATTCCAAACTGATTTTAGTCATGTCTATCTGTAAATAGGCTATGTAGTTTTTATTGTATCTTGTTTAAAACCTACTTTTTGTACTAAATTTGATTCTAATATTTTATGAATTTGTAAAAATCATCTTCATTACCTATACATATTAATTTTCATCTCTTATTAAATAAATGCAGGCTCATTAACAATACCAGTAAGACATTAGTGCTTGTAGGTGTAATTAGTGTGGGCGAGTTTGATTGTAGTAAATATAGAAAACGTATAACGTACAGAATTAGAAAGCCTATTTGTTGTAAAAATGCTTTTTGAAAGCTTTGATTAATTTTTATATTAGAGGGTTTCTTATAAAAATTACTCTAGTTATCTCCAGGACATAAGAAAGTGGACATCGTAATTAAACTTAAGCCTTCCTATTTTGATTTTAGGTTTAAGAAACAATAGTGCTGTATGTGTGGGGTTGCTTTTATGTTGAGTATATTTGCTTTCTTATTTGATTTTATTAGTAGACCCGTTTTCTATACATTTTCTCCTTTAATCATTAACTATAAATATTTTCTAAACAGGAACAAAAGGTTCAAACCACTTAGTCTATCTTGTTTTGAACATAACAAGTAGCAAATTTGAGACAGCAATAACCAGTGTTCAGGAACTGTTTTCATCATGGCATTTGGGAGGCTTTCTTTGGAAAAATCCTCAGAATTTACGTCTTTTAGGCCTGTAGTCTATCTAGTTACATCAACGATCATACTTTTGAGAGAAAGGTTTTTCCTCAGAATAGTAAAAATAAGCCGTCCATCACACTGTAAAAATTTAATTTCTCATTATTGCGCACAATTCTTCAGAAGGTCCCGCTAAAAATTCGTGTTTTCATGTTTAACTTTGTGATGAGGGACATGCCTGTGGCTGGAAAACGATTAGTATGAGTTCCACTTCTCTCCTGCTTGATACTCCCAGCAACTCTGCTATTGATTACAACTTCAGAAAATCAAGCGACTATTAAAAGTTATTTATCTGCCCCACATTTCACCTGAATTTCTTCCACATTGGTGTTCTAAGCAAGCTGTTTTTTTTGTACTGGGGGGGGGGGGGTAGCCAAGTTATCCGGACTACTAAGTTTTTGAGTACCGGGTTTCTGGGACTTTTGGGAATGTTATCTTTGATTCGGTAACACATCAAACAAAAATTAACCGTTGGCTGGATCAGCCATAGTGAAAAAAGATGAGTTGAATTACCAGCAGTTCTTTGGCACTGGTACTGGTACCGAAGTTTGTACATTCAAAGTCTATACGGTCCTTATGAGTCTTTTGGTAATCAGAATGAGTAACTACCAGTCACGTTACAGACAATTGCACTGTGAAACCCTGCAGCAATGGGTGCTGTTTGCAAATGCCGCCACATACCATTATTGGAGCTCAATGATATTTCTGAAATCATATTTGACTCCAAAGTTATTATAAAAGTTTTGTCTCTTACTTTTTGACTGTAGTTTTCAAAATCAATTGGAATGGGAATAAATTAAGGTTCTTATATTTTCTTTCATATCTTACATTAACTTTAAATCTGTACTTGTTAATAATTATAAAAGGACGAAGAAGGTTAAATGATTAAAATAAATAGTTATTTATAGGCATTTTATGACCTTTGAAACTAATGGTGCTGAATTTGTACCAAACAGTAATGCACAAGAGATTGCCTGTGCAATTGAAGGTACATTACTACTTAAGACTTTGTTATAAACAGTACGTACCAACAGCGAGAATCAAGAACCGATTTTCAGGTATTGGTATTGATATCAGTATTGAGAATTGATAAATTTGGTACTGATACATCACTAATTAGAATACAATCCCTGAAATATATTACATCAAGGTTAGGCTATGCTAGGTTAGGTTATATTAAGCTATGTCAGGTTAGGTAGGTACCTACTCACCCTTATTTGGAAGGAAGTCAAAGAAGTTTTGATGTAAGTATAATATTTAGGTAATAAAAAATTATATTAGAACATATGTCAAGGAATAACAATCATTCCAACAATAATGCCAAACCGTTTAGGTGTGTTTTGTTTGAAATTCATTGTTAACGATTGTAGGGCTTGTAGTGAGTTATTTATTTTTTACTTTTTTATATTTTTATTGATCTTGGTTATTTTTTGTTATATTTTTACAATTTTGGTTTTTTTTCAACCTCAAGAACTGCTATAAGCCCTGATAACACTATTCATCTGTCAGATGATCTCATAGCAGCATCTGTCAGACGATCTCGTAGCAGCATAGCGGCAGACGAATCTCGTCAGCCTACGTTTCATGAAAACCAAGTCTTGCTGTCAAATATAGGCAGATTTGTAATTAGTCTTTTGGGATTTTCTTTTTTACATGGTTAAGAATGTAACATCCCCAATGCCGATTTTCAAATTTTTAGCAAAATTTTTGGTTTACTCAAGGTTATTTTTTGGTAATTTCTGTCTTATGTTAGTTATTTTTTATTTTTTTAAACATCAAGAACTGCTACAAGCCCTGTGATTGTTAGTTTATGATATTAATTGGATTTCCAGGAGCATTCCCATCACTGATTAGTGAAAACAAGTTTCATGATATTGTAAGATCTGCAACGTGATTATTATTTAAGAATAACCATACCTTAATCGTAAATACTAAATAGTATGGAAGATTGACGTTGTGTGTGTGGCGCAGCAGCGGACGTGATCAACCGGCAGGCGGTGCTGTGCCACCGGGTGCTGCGGACGCTGCAGCAGGTCGCCCACCACTCGACCGCCCTGGAGCCGCAGACCTGGGACACACTGCTGCTGTTCCTGCTGGCCATCAACGACACCCTGCTGGCCCCGCCCACCGTCAAAGGTACGGGGGGAGAGTCCAAGGTTGATACGGTTAGTCAAAGGTACATGGGAGACAATGGTACGGTGGAGTCATTTGTGAAGTGGAGTCAAAGGTAAGGTGGTATCGAAGCTAAGGTGGAGTCAAAGGTACAGTGAAGTCAAAGGTACAGTGTAGTCTAAGGTGCAGTGGAGTCAAAGGTTAGTATCAAAGCTTAGGTGGAGTCAAAGGGACAGTGGAGCCAAAGCTATAGTGGGGTTGAAGGTACGGTTGAGTCACAGGTAAAGTGGAATCAAAGTAAGGTGGGAAAGGTATGGTGGAATTAAGGTACAGTTGATTCATAGGTAGGATGGAGTCAGATACAGTGGAGATAAAGGCGCGGAATTCAAAGGTATGGTGGACTCAAATGCGTTCTGGAGTCAAAGGTACGGTTGAGACAAAGGCACAGTGGAGTCAGAGGTTCGGTGGAGTCAAAGGCACAGTGGAGTCAAAAGTACAGTGGAATCAAATGGGTGCTTTAGTCAAAGGTGTGGTTGTCAAAGTTACAACGGAGCCAAAGTTATGGTGGAGTCTAGAGAAAACGAATGGTAATTAAAAAATCAAAGGTATAGTTGAGTAGAGTTATTTACTGTGCATTTTGAATAAAGCAAAGCATGCAGTAAGCTGTTAAGTTACCCTCTGTTTAGACAGAATTCGACTGTTGAGTTGAAAATAGGGCCAGTTGTGGGATTCAATACAAAATCCATATCGAAATACCTTATTAGTGGTTTATGTTGAATTTCAAGACAATAATTTTTCCCTTAAACAGTTTTAAATGATATTTCTTTTAACTGTTTATTTAGTCTCTTATTTAAAAACCCCTAAATAGAGGGAAAATGGTTAGGTAACAAACCTAACTTGATCTGCTCAAATTTTTGGTACGAAAAACACAAATAGATGGAAAACATACCTGTGAAAACCTACCAAACTTAACTTGTACTACAGAAAATTTAGTTCCTTTTGACCCGCGGAATAAGATAAGAATGGATCAGTCAAACCCGGACACTCATTACATCTGTCAAAACATATGTCGGACCAATAGTCAATAAATAACCTTCCCCCACCACCGCTCCGATCTGCCCCGCAGATGACGTGGGAGACCAGCTGTGCGAGCGGGTGCTGAGCGTGCTGCTGGAGGTGTGGCTGGTGGCGTGCACGCACCACTTCCCCTCGCCGCCGCTGTGGCGCACCCTGCGCGAGCTCACCATGCACTGGCGGCACCGCGTGGCGCTTGTCGAGCAGTGGAACCGGGTCAATCTGGCGCTCACGCAAAGGTTGTTGGAGTCCATGTACGGGCCGAGCTTCCCGGAGCTCAAGATATGTGAGTACGATTGTTGGGTTGGGTTAGGTTGGCAAGTCTAGGTTAGGTTATGCTAGGTTGGCCAGTCTAGGTTAGGTTATGCTAGGTTAAAACTAACCTAGGCTAGGTTAAAACTAACCTAGGCTAGGTTAAAACTAACCTAGGCTAGGTTAAAACTAACCTAGGCTAGGTTAAAACTAACCTAGGCTAGGTTAAAACTAACCTAGGCTAGGTTAAAACTAACCCAAGCCTAACCTAAACAGGTTAGGCTTGGGTAGGTTAAGAACCTTAATTAAATTAGGCTTGGCAAGGTTAGGCTTGGTTAGGATAGGCTAGGCGATGCTATGACAGGTTATGTTGTCAAATCAAAACAAATCAAATAAGCTTTATTCCTTAATCTTAACAGAGTTGTATACAAATAGTAATAAAACAGGATTAAAATAATTCCCAAAAATACTCTTCGTCTGTGAATGGGAATGAGTCACTATCATATTGTTTTAAATACATAATAAGGTTACGAAGAAAAGTAAACATCAGAAATAAAGTAACATTATGAAAAAGGAAACATCAGGAACTCCTGGACATATTGTACAAAATTAACCCTCGAGCGGGCGCATGGGGAGTTTTCCTTCGCACGTGGTTTTTTTATTAAAATAAACATGTACAATGGGTGTCGGCAGTCATCTCCGGCTTTGTACTTCACACGCCTCATTCCAGGAAGCCCTTAAAGCTATTTTTACCTTCCTACACCCCCTTGGCACCTTGTTATTTGCAATTTAGTGATGCCGCGTCATTGTGCGGAGTGCCCTCTCCCGTAAATTAGACATTGATTCCTATCTATATACTAGAAAATTACTTAGTATGTTCAAATGCATTAGTACACCAATTAAGTTGAACAATTATTTGTATCAACGATGAAATATGATTCCTAATATTTTTTCCATTTAAGTACGATATATAAAGTGATACTTATTCTATTCTAGAAAATTACATACGATGTTCAGTTGAATTATTACACCTATTAAGTTGAACAATTGATTTTATAACGATAAATGAAGTTTATCAACATTTAAATACAATATTTCGGTATAAAACAAGTAAAAAGGGTTAAATTTATACAATTTAATGTTACAGAGTAAAACTCCGCATGCGCTCGCTGCCGTTTTACCGGTGAAGCGCCTGCTCAAGGGTTAAGAACTGAAAATTACACTGCGAACAACACATTATAGTTGGTTTAACTAATTTATGAGTAACTAAAAAAATTCTATATATTCATCTTCATCTTTTTTATGAATGAAAGTCTTAGATTTAGGATTGTGTTGGAAAGTGTTTCAGTGATCAAGAATTACATTACATCAAGGTTAGGTTAGGCTAGGTTAGGTTTTGTTAAGCTGTGTCAGGTTAGGTAGGTACTCACCTTTTTTTAGGAAGGATGTCAAAGATTTAGGATTGATGTTTGGATGATGATTAAGTCAAACAATTATTGTAGTCATTGTAGTCAATGCTAAACTAATTAGATATTTTTTGTTTTTAATTCATCGTTAATGATTGTTGTTTTATGATATTAATTGAATTTTTGGTGAGCATATTCTATCACTGTTTAGTAAAAACAAGTTTCATAGCATTGTAAAATCTGAGATCGGATTACGATTTAAGTAGAATCATACATAAGACAAAAACTAAACCATAAATACTAAATAGCAGGGGAAATTTTAAATAACAATAATATTTTTAGATCTACAGGAACGGTTAGGCCAAATACAACATTAGCATTATCAATAGAAAGGTATTTTTTATTTGTAATGAAGTTTGTAGGAATGTGTACATTTTGCTAATATTAAATGTTTTAAATAGTTTATATATAGTGGATAAGAAGGTCATGCCTTGGCAAATCAATTTCTTTAATTTATAAATATACTATTATGGAAACCATGTGTTTTAAATGGGAAAATAAACTTCTTATTTCTTATTTCAGTGTTTTTGAAAGGAATTTTTGGCAATAATTTGTATTTTATCAGTTAAAAAGAGAAGGAAGAAAAACATAAGTTTTGCAGTATAGGTAGGCAGCAAGATTATGATTTATTCCTCAACCTCAATTTCTCTTTTTCAAAGGCATCTTGTAAATCATATCTGAGCACTGAAGAGTTATAATAGAATCAATAAAGCTGCTTCATCGTTGCTCCCACATGTCCACTCTCTCGTCTGTCGCCAGTGGAGGAGGACGCGGCCCTGATACCGCCGGGGATGACGGACTCGTGCGTCGCACAGTGTTGGTTCCGCTTCCTCCACTGTCTCGGCAACCCCGTGGACCTGTCTCGACCCCAGGTCGTCTCCCAGACTCACAAGTTCCTACAGTTCGCTCTCACCAGCGACTCGGGTATGTGTTGTTGGATTTTGATTGTTGTTTATTCTCATTAGTATCTAGTGGACTGAGCCTTGCTCAGTGTTATTTCATGTTTACCAGTTCATCCAATTGCTATAAAATATTTCAATGTCATAAAATTGATAAGTAGAAACCCTTTATATTGCTCCATGAACTTTCCATTCCACTTGCTGTATTTTCCCTTGATGGCTATAGATTCCAAACAGCTGTTATGATCACTTCAGTTGTTTACACTTTCCTTGTTTATTTCGTTGCTATCACGGCAACTCATAAGGTCAGTGATAAAATTCTACAACATTAAAATTTGTTTTATTACGTCATTGGATTTTCTCTGGCCAAGTCATCTGCATGAAACACATTTTTCAGTCATAAATTACTTATTTCCAGACTTTGAAGGAAATCCTTGGAGCCGTTTTTGAGATAATTGTGCAATCAACAACAAACCAACCAATTAAGCACGCAAGTTAAGATTGTTCATACAAGAGTACAAGATTTTACCTTATTGGTAGCCAGAAGGTGTCTAGTAGATAATGTAGTGAGACATATTTTGTATCATTCACAATACATTTTCAGTTGTGGTAAACACAGGTTAATACAGCTCACATAAGTGTGTTTGTCAGAATTTAAATAAAACACCGAACATAAAACATAGTTCACAAAATACAAAACACTGAAGTCATTTACATTTAACATGATATATTGACGAACCGAACGACAAGTGCACTATCGGGAATGACATATGGTATCGTACAGAGATGTAGTCCTGCTCTTAATCTTGTAGCAATTTTGTAATTATAAAAAAAATATAAAATTTCATAATGTCAAAAAAATAATATTTTAATAAATGTAGGGTCAGAATTTGTAGACAGGTCT
The DNA here is from genome assembly GCA_035578135.1 of Flexamia atlantica. NCBI lineage: Eukaryota > Metazoa > Arthropoda > Insecta > Hemiptera > Cicadellidae > Flexamia > Flexamia atlantica. The sequence continues at coordinate 9,963,349 of JAQJVK010000014.1, forward strand.
TAGTTTGTTTGAGCAGGATGTACAGCTAAATAGTTCAAGATGCAAGTCGTAGGTCATAGGTCACTCAATGTGGGGGGAAGTCTATGGTTAAGTATAAAAGCTGAGGTTGAATTTGGAGCAGTATCTTTTCTTGTCCTGCCGGGAACATAGTGCACCCCTGGAATGAATGAATGAATGAATTGTTTTTATTTCCTTGAATATACAGAAGACATAGAAAATATATACAGTATTATATTGGAAATATTTCCCACAAAGGTAAAACTGTGCGTGGGAAATGAGTTCATTATCAGTTGAGTCTTCCACAAGCACTTCATCACTTTCATAAAAGAACTAAAACTATGTAAATTTTAAAAAAATAATTGACTTAAAAATAGATTAATTAAACTAAAAATATCAAGATGCATGCAAGCATAAAGCATTCACGCCGAAAGCCAAAGGAAAAAAAAACACCTGCAAAAATATGTAGGATGATGAGTCAACAGAGACCTGGACCAACTCTCACACACACACACACACACACACACACACACACACACACACACACACACACACACACACACACACACACACACGCACGCACGCACGCACGCGCACGCACATACAAATCACAGACGCGCGCTCGCTCACAAAAAACCCTTATCTCTATCCAAGGAAACTATGCGTAAATTGATATGAGGAAACGATTTATTTGTTCACGGCCGACTCTAACAATCCACTTATTTACCAGACGCTTATATTTAAGATAACTGCACGGCTCAGGATATTTTAATTCATCTGGAAGTTTTGAAAAAATAATGCTGGCAATATAATGACAAGAGGTACTGGTATAATGAGAATACTGGGGTGCAAGACTCTCCCGGTACTGTATAAGGAAGATCATGAGGTCATGTGAGTTTTTATGTTTGAAATATAATGAATTTCTTGTAATTTTGAGTTTACAACTTTATTTCTCAAGCACCTAAATTGAAGTAGACAGTCTAATAATTAATAAAAATAAGAGAGGAAAAAACTAAAATATTTGGAAAGGAAAACAATTTCTACAGATTGTCTACAATCTGAATGATGCGAAACGCGTCTCGCTACATTATCTACTAGCAGGCCCGTGCTGGCCCGGGGGCACAAGGGGACGTGTCCCCCTGCGCCTTAAAGGTATAAGCGGCGCCCTCTTGAAACCAACAATAATTTAATTTTTTAATATTTTTTTGATAAAAACTCAGAAAATTCAGATTTTTTATTTATAATGCCAATGCCTGCATATTCAAGTATCATTTAGTAATTTTGCCAAAAGAAACTATGTTTCCATACCCTTGCTACTAAACAAACTATTTGCTGTGTTAAAGTTGGGGCACTTGTCTGCATCACACACCACCAGTGTTGAAAAAACCGGGTATTTATTTGGCTGTTAGGGGATTTTTCAGAGGATTTTTCGATAAGAATTGCATTTTATTTTTGTAAGTTTTGTCAACTTATGAAAATTAGTGGTGGGTCTTTAAACAATCACTAGCATATGTCGTCTGCTATCAATATTTATATCCATGATTTGATTAAGTCCTCCTATGGTAATTTCTTGTGATTTTTATATGGATTTCTTTTTGTTTAGGCAGTTTTATATGGCCTAATGAAGGTTAGTGAAAATTTTACCCTAATTGAAATTGGATATTTGTAGTTTAACATCGAAATATAACTTTAAAACAATATCGTAGATCTATGTTGAATAGTTTAATTTACTACCTTAATTTTGTTTTTTTTACGTCGGATTGATTAATAGCAGGTAAAAAATGAAAAACTTAGCAAAAATGAATATCCTACTTATTTTGTTATTCAAGGGAATTTTACTAAAAACCCTAGGAAATACGAATTTTCCTGAATGCGACCAGGGGTCAGCTTTGCTTTATTCAAATTCATGGAGTTACACAGTTTGTTTTTATGACCCTTAATTGCCTAAAAACGTGAGTTTTTGGGCCTTTTTTTTAAATTTCCCAGGGAGAGAACCCCCAGACCCCCCAGTGGTTGGTGCCCTCCAAGAAAAATACACTAGGCAGGCCTCTGACTGGCGCCCTCATCATACTTGTCCCCCGCCCTTTCGACGTGCCCAGCAGGGCCTGTCTAGACACCTTCTGACTACCAATAAGGTTAAATGATAAGAATTTTATTTGGTGTCCTGGCTATTGAACAACTGTTGTTTATTGTTTATCGTTGGTTGTTGGTTGTTTTAGCGAATTTCTCTTATAGGGAAGAAGCTGTTACCATAGGTCTCATGGTAAGACCTAAGCCTGATCACAAATTTTCATTTCGAGGCCCCTGGATGCCAAAACACCATTCATTCATGTGCCTTTAAGCACGATAACTCACTTAAAAAAAATGGTCTGATATAACTTAAATTTTGCGCAGACATGTAAAGTAGTAATTATTTCGACAAGTTTGAAAACCAGCCTTAAAAAAACCATAAGAAAAGGGGGTAATAAGCCCCCTTATTACCCCCTTTTCTTACCTTTTTGTAAACCCCCTCCAAAAATGGATTTTTGGGATTTTTACATAGAAAAATAAAAATTAAAAAAATTTGCTTGGAGGACCATTGAATATAACTTAAAAAATAAATAATTTAATGTTTTGAATTGTGGCTCCATGTCCATTGGTTACCAAGATATCGATAATGAGAAACACAGTACTTTGTCCCAGTGTTAACCTTAAGGGAAATCAAATGCAACAGGGGCATTTGTTCATTGTTTGTGGTTATTTTTAATTTTGACTAAAGGCATATGCGGAGTTGTCCTGACAAAAAATACTTTACTTCAGTCATTGTGTATAATTTTTCCTCTAACTTTAAGGGATTTGTAAGCTAGAAATCTTGTCAAAAATGGAGGATCAGGAATACTGATTGGAATCTAATTAAATAAACCTTTGACCTAATGTATATAGGTGGATGTTAAGTATCTTTTGAATAAGGGTATGCTTTACTTTTTAATTATGCACAATTTAAATAAGCTGTGTATACAGGATCTGGATTTTTTGGTAGTAAATCAAGGGGATTAAGAACGTAGTTTCAGTGGACCTAAAATCAACTTTATACTCGTTGGTTGATTGGTCTATGAGTGTGTTTTATCAATTGCACTTGCTGTAGAAGTTACGATAACTCTGTATTACATTAAGTCTTTCCCTAATTGTTATACATTTTCTCTTTTCAGTGGTGGACCCCTGTCAACACCCATGCCTGAACATTCTTCCTCTCAACTTCTTGAAGGCCATGAAGGGAATAGCAAGTCTTGTGGATGCCTTCTTAGGTATTTAACGATCTTTTTGACTGATTCGGTTTGAGACTTTTGGCAACATTTACTGTACTATTTTAGACATTTTTGTCTAAAATTGGGATTCTGTCATTTTTGTCTGGGATTCAGGGAAATTCTGTTGCTGAAAGTTTCATAATTTAACTAGTTTTTTTAAAAATATGTAAATTTAGATGTAAATGAACTGTTGAATCAGGTATTCGATAGAATTAGACACTTTCAAGTTTCAATACAACAACACCTCATTAAGTTTTTCTTTTTTAAATTTAATTTTTCATTATAGTTTATTTTGTAAAGAAGATATTGTTTAGAACTGTTAAGTTTTCATCAAGAATGTTATTGAATTATTATACTTTTTTATGAAGTTTGCAGATTTTTATATTTTTTTATACTCTCTGTTTTATAGAAAAAAATCAGAATTTAACAATTTAAACAAGTACAATTTAAAAATTTCAATTGTTGATGTATTGTCAATCGAAAAATAAATAACCAATAATTGTTGTAACTCAAAGAAAAGGCTAACTTATTGGTATCGATTTATGAGGTTGCAAAACCATGCCTACAGACAAAAAAAGCGCTCAGTATAATCTTGAGATTGAATAGAGTGTACAGTTTTCCATTGCCATTTTTTGTATTTTTATTTTTTCTGACTAGCACTATGATTTCAATATTGCACAGCTTTGGGTTTAGAGGATGGGTTTTAGATAATTGCTTGAAGATTTATCTTCATAAAATATAGCTGTACATATTGTAGTTACAATTTACATTCAAAAGTTTCATGTCAAGTTTTCATTTACAACTCGGTCTCGTATATTCTAGGATGTGTTTCATAACATAAACCTATTACACTTAAGTTTTATCTCAAACATTGAATATATTTTTTGGAAATTACAAACTGGGATAGAGGTGTGTATTGATTTGATGGAGTGTAATTTAGGGAACCTTGAATTCCCCGTAGCACATGACTTTAAAACTGAGCGCTATTGGCCTTCTTGGATTTTTATTCAAAAACTCATGGAACCTTGCATACAAATTTGGATTTTTAAGGAAATTGGGTCTATACACGATCTTGTGAGTCTTGGCAAGGTTTCTTGGTTCTTTGCAAAGCGTCTTGAATTTTTCAAAGTACCCTTGGATTTTCAAGATCTCATATTTTTTTCTCTTTTATCTCATTAAGATCTCATTGGCCTTTTAATGGCTTTTGGGGGGTTCAAAAGAATTTATTTAGCTTCCTGAATGTTTTTAGTCTTATTTAACATCATGTAATTTACATATCTGTTAAAAACTAATTTCAAAGCTCATTTTCATACAGGTACCTAAAAACTTTTATTTTTAGATTCTCAAGTGTTTGTAAACTTCCTATTATAAACGCTTCCTCAAGATCATCATCAAGATCATCTCTCCAATTTGCCGCCCAGGGTGAATTTTAATATTTGAAGTGGTCCCCCATAAAACGTTCTAAGCGACAAATTAAAAAAATCGGAGATATTCAGTGATAAACGTTCTCTAGGACACGAGCTACACCGTGGTATAATTTGTTTTGAAGATATTTGAGTTGGCAGCCCTGATTTCGTCTGTCAGAGTTGACGTGCTTTGCAGGACTGCACGTACTTTTTGGGGAGTAACGTTCTATTCACTGAAAGATTGACTCCCTGCCGGTTGTTGCGTTGTCGATCAGCGACCAAAATCGCGTAAATAAAAATAAAACACATGAAATAAATATTGGAAAGTGGAAGGATAGAATGGAATATAGAAAGCTGGATTACCCTATATTTCAAAAACTAAGAAGCCAAGGCCTGGAAAATTGCCCCCAAAAGAAGTGAGTAGAATAACGTTTTTAAGCCCCACATTTGGATAACTTTTAGCAAAATTACGAATCACGTTATTTAACAACATTTTGTTTTTGTACTTTTATGTCAATAAAATTGTTTTATATTCAGTTTTATTTTTGTTCATGTTGGTACTCCTACACTCCCTGATGTTTTCTTCCAAAGCAGAAGAGCAGTCTGTCAGAGAATGTTTCAAACGTCAGTCATTTAGAATGTTATAACCTCCCAAAAAACACATAAAATGTTTTAAAATGCTTAATGGCAAGTAAAAATTTAACGTAGGGCTACATTATTATGTGTGTAAGGATACCCTATCATGTGTTTAATAGGCTATCTAAAAATGATACATGATTATAAGTTCTAACCTTGAAAAAATGCAAATTTTAGAATTCAACTTTCAACGCTTGATTACTCGAAACTGCGTTTTTATCACTTAGAACGTTTCATGGGGGGACCCCTTCATTTAACCCCGATTGGTGTACATTGGTGTTGTGTGCTCAGGTGCCCAGTCTCAGAATCTCGTATGGGACATGGGTGAGCTGACGGAACGGGACAGGAAGGACCCCCACCCCCCCTCTCACTCCCCCACCCCCCCGCCGGTCCGGCGGCTCGCTAAGAGCTTTAGTGTCACCCCCTCCGCTGTCACCAAGGGTACGCCATCTCTCTCTATCTTTCTGTCTCTCACTGTTTTGTTGGTCCATTTTATGGTAGAAAAACCTATTAGAAAGTACTGTTTTAGTGTCTGTGTCTGGATAAATTGGTGGTTATCACGATTTTGTTAAAACTTAAGGTTGAAATTAAGCAATAAAAGCTTAACATCCCTCAAAAGTTTGAGTATGTCCAAAGGTATTAATTTGGAAATTTTCACAGTAGAACCTGATTAATTTTAATTTCTAAAGGCTGATTCAAAACGTGTTTTGATTCTAATGTTTCTGTCGGTCACCAACATTTTATTTGAGTGCTTAAAATCGTGGCTAATTGAAATAAAACTTGGATAGTTCAAATTGATATGTAAAAGTTATAAAATGTTAGCGGTTTCTTGGATAGATATTTCTGAGAAAAGATGTAAAATTTGCAGTATACAGAATTTTCATACAGCTCTACCAAGGCCACACTACACTACAGGCCGGAGTCCTTTTGTGGTGACGTCACATTATCAGACGGAATCGCAGACGACTTTGTAATGTACTCTTATGGCGATTCACTGTCGCGCTCTTAAAACTATCGTGCCCTAAGTAATTCGTTTAAGTTTTCGTTTAGAAACCATTATTTTTTCGAATCTGCGTTAATCAATGAATAACCAAATGCGGTCGAAATTAATTTTAAAGATAAACAAGACTTTATTTCATAAACTTAAAAACCGGTAAACATTACAGGCAAGTAATTTGTTTACTTTTCATCAGATGATTTATTGTAAATTTGACAGTTTTGTTTCTAATTGTTTTCATTTCTATGTTCTAATGTCATAATTATTTGGTAAATGTTTACGATTTTCATATGATTTTAGTTGTTATTTCCAACACAGCGCTAGGAAATCGGTTCGGCCGGTGTTGTGACGTGGCATCAGGGAGGAGGGGGGGAGACTCCGGCCTGTAGTGTAGTGTGGCCTTGGCTCTACCAACTGATTCTGCTCACACTCAAGATTATCCCACAAATAGTATCTGTAAAGTGATTCATGGCTGATTGCCTTTTATTTGCTAGTATCTTTAAGGTAATTTCACTTTTTTTCCACCCCCAGTTCCACTATCGACATTAATGACTAGCTTATAACTCAAAAAACATAATCGAACAAAGTCTGTCTCCTCTGGGTATTCCAGGCTGGCTTTGCTTCTGTCCCGTTTTATCTGCAGTTTAAGTCTTTTTTTCTCAGTAACGATTAAACTACCAAATCGTTTGTGAAATAAATTATTATAGTTTACGTACCTTTGTGTGATGATTATTTCTTTATTTTTCAAATTACCTACCACAATGAGTGTAAAATAGTCAATATTCAAAAAATTATCAAAGTTGTTAATGAAGATCTTTGATTGAAAGTTCAAGGTTCATTTTAGTAGTTTCTGAGAGACTTATGTAATTTAAATTTTTTAATGATTTGATTGTCCATCAGCTCCTTGATGTTTGAATTATCCAAGTTTTACTGTATCCTGAAATAGTAGAAAATCACTAATTTTGTGATTATTTTTTGTAATATTAGGAAGTTGTTTATTATGATGATTATTTATTCCTACCATAGAATTGACCAACTTTGGTTAAGGTTTTCAATGTTTCATTCTTTGGCTTCATTCTCGGCATCAATTTTAACTGTCAAAACAATCATAATTCTGAACATTAATTGAGAAAAATCTCTGAAAACTATAAATATAGTTGAAAGTTTTAGCTAAAGTTTAGCTGGTCTTTAAAGCTTCTGATTCTCTGCTTATTTAAACTGAAAAAGTGAATTTTTATTCAGATGCTGATTGAAAGGCAGCAAATGAATGTTTGCAATAAAGGAACATTTCTCGGTAGAATTTGCTTACTTCACAAATAATTGTCTGTGTGTTTGTATTTACTGGCAATAAGTAATAAAACAAATTAAAAAAAAAACAGTGAAAACACTTTTTAAAAGTATTTTACTTAATCATTATTTCATTTTCATTTTCATACTAATTGTTCATTTATTTATGGACAAAAGCATTTCATGATTACTTAATTATTTAAAATGCTGAGAAAGAAGTTGATTTATAAGGTGTTCTAGCACTCTAATTCATTTGCTTTTGCACTAGCACTTTGGAAAATTAATTGTTATTACAAATTCAAGCAACAATATTGAAGAATATAGTATAGGTAAATTGTGCAAGTTTTTTATGTAGTTTTTGTAAATACCTAGTATTTCTGTGGTAGCAATGTGTAAAAATAGTAGTTTGTGATCCATCCTAACTCTTGTGATCCTAAGTATAGTTGTATATTTTAGAACCAGACCTTTTTAGTGGTATTTTTTTATTATCAGCTTTTTTGTGAGCACTTTTTTAATGTAATTATTTGGGAGATGGGTAAGTCATTTTTATGGCATTTCTGGTTGCAGGGTTTTGAGAAAAATATAATCAAAGATAATTAATAAGGTACAAAAGGTAGGATTCTCCCAAATTTGTGTTTGTTTTAAGAGAATGTATACTTTGTTTTATGTAGTTTTATTTGTTTTTTTTCTGTAATTTACTTGTTACTTTATAAGGTGGGTTGAAACTGGTCCATTCAGCCGAGTTGATTCGTCACCACACGGTGGATGATTTTGGTAAACAATTTATTTTGAAATGAGCTTCCTAATTGAATGTGACTCTAAAAGCAACTCGCCTGTAGCTTGATTGAATAACTGTTGAGTAATGATTTTTAAAACGCCACCCTGTAACTTGTGCTTTGTTTTCTATGTAATCTTATAAATTGTTCTGAACACTGAAGAGTAATGTACAGCACTGTAAAGTTTTAGCTTACTAAGTAAAATGAAAACAACAATAATGTTAGGAGTTAGAAGCATAGCATAGCATGTAGAGGTTAATGTCCAATAATTCAGTGATAAAATACAGCAGTGTTTAACATGCAATGATTAATTTAGTAATATGCTTTTTCTTGATGAAGTTTTGTACAGATATATGAGGTACTAATCAAGTTTAGGGGCTATCGTTTAACCATAACGTTAGATAAAATCTGCAATTACTCTTAAGGGAGTAATTTTCTGGAAGAGGATTGTCGAAAGTTAATTGAAGATGAATTCACATCCAGCATTCCTATCCACACTACACTTAACTCAACCAAACAGCTGAATATGTGTTGGTAATAATAATACAGCACCACCCCCTACTAAGCTTTTTATTAATATTAAAAACCTGTATGTGTTAAACATAATCTTACAATAATTAAAACATTGAAACTCATTGAAAATATCTTATACTGGTTTGTTAAACAAACTGATTGCTTCCGTCATGACTTCTGTACTCAGTAATGGTCTTCACTTCACACAAAAATATCCTATCAGGTTTTGGAAAATCAAAATTCAAAAATAATGTAGCAGTCTCACAGAATAGCACTTATAATAGACGTATAAAACAATTTTTCTAAAGCCAGGCCCGAGAATTTGTAGATAACTAAAATTGTCATAATTATTATAGGAAATTTTACATGGAAGATTATTTTGGTTACCTACATCTTTTAGGCAATTAGGAAGGCAATAGTGTTCCAAAACTGTTAAAATGACATATTTTATCTGTATTGTCAACTCTTGCTAACACAAAACTCCACGGGACTGTGATTTATCTTCGAGTTCTTACAGAGGTCCATTGAGAAAAATTTGAGATCCTTAAACTTCCTTAATCCTTAAACTTGTGGAGATCTTTTAACTTACTTTGGAACTGCAAGTTGAATTTAACTCATCAATTGAAGAGGCAATTTTATGCGTTTTTTTACATATGGAAGTAAAATATAACCTTATAATTTTGATTTAAGTTTTTTTTTTAACTAGACAAGTTTTCCAAATTTATTGGTGTTGAGGTCGGAGTTAGTAAGAGTCGACTTTATTAACTTTAATAACATTTTGTATTTTTATTGCTCTTTTGCTTATTATTTAGCCTTGAAAGCCGGTTGAGCTTAAAATTGAAGAGTTATGTTGTGTAGTTGTGATGTGTATGCCAGGTTTGCCCACGAGTCATGGACTATGTTCTGGTTGTGACAAGCGGATGGGAGAGTGGTTGTTGGCAATGTACTAGTTGTGATTCTTTCTTTAACTGATGTTTTTTGGTGGGGTTTTTTGTTATATTTACTAACTATTGGGCTTCTACCCACCTCCAAGTTTATGGCGATAAATCCGTCCGTTCAGCGATAATTTTTTGAAAAAGTCCTCTTGTCAAACACTTAAAAAACACTAAACATAACACACAACACACGACACGTAACATTAAATGCCAAAATATACCCCTGAGGTTTCGGGAAACCATAAAACGTTTCCCGTTTTTTAAGAGAGACCCTGAGAAGTTAGAAACCTTACCAAGGACCAACCAAACCTCTCATCTTACCAAACTTCTCAAGGACTCTCTTTGATAATAGGAAACATTTTTATGGTTTCCCGAAACGGTGAGTGTATATTTTGGCGTTTTATCTTTTATGTCATGTGTTGTGTGTTATGTTTAGTGTTTTTTAAGTGTTTGAAAAGAGGATTTTCTCAAAAAATGATCGCTGAACGGACAGACTTATCGCCATAAACCTGGAGGAGTGTGGAAGCCAATAGTTAGTAAATATACTATACTTGAATTAATACAACTATGAAGCGCAAGAGGGAGGGAAATTTATATACTTATCATTCGCCAGCAACACAACAGGCCAACGCCTTGAAGGCAGACGAAAACACACGAGGGGTTCCGAAATACCTGAAAATTCCAAAGTGTAAGAGTTACTATCTAGCGGACAATCATTAAACTTTTAGGGCAAGATATAAACAACAAACCAAACGATTCATCCAATAGGGAACGACGTTGTGACAAAAAAACCAAAATGCTCCAGCCAAGCATAATAAATGATATACTAAGCAGGATCTTGCAAATAATACTCGTTGGTTTTCGATTGTTTTCTGAGCGACATGTCTGGCGCTGGCAAACTATACGTGAAATTTCTAGGGGTGGGCGAGTAGTGGATTTTGAATTCGAGTTGAGTCGGGTCGAGTATTAAGCCAACTACTCGATTATTGAGTCGAGTCGAGTAGTTGTTTGTGAAAAGTAATGTAAAGTTCATTTTTTTAAAAGTTATTAGGTCTTCAAATTACAATTAATTAAAACTAATTGTTTTTTGTAAACCAATTAACTCCACAATTTTCTTCTCATTTTTATAAATCAAATGAAGCAGAAATGAAGGCTGTGTATTATTCATAAGATAAACTATGAATACAAATTTGAAGTTGTAAAATGCAAGGTCAGAACTAAATATAGCTGTAAGTTTTCAATTTCTAAATTCTGAGAGATGGTATTTCTAGATAACTGTTGAAATCCATTCTTCTATGAGTTAATGAAATACTGATGAGGTTATTGTCACAAAAAACTCATGGGCGGCGCAAAAAACGATAGTGCGTATCTGTCGTTCGCGGATTAACGGCAAATGTAGCTTTTCAAAACTCGCGATCTGGCGTGAAATACGATCCTGCGTATTTGCCCATTGCTTGCTATAATCGCGGTCCGCCGCGAGAATGACCGTGTGTAGGAATCTGTGAATAAACGAAATGCAACTTAGCGAAACTAGCGATCGGCCATAAAAAACGGTCGCGCGTATTTGCCGGCCACAAATTAATAGAAAATGCTGCTTATTTGTGAAATTAGCGAGCGGCCGCGATAAAGAATCTGTCGATTGAGGATAGACGGCAGATGTAGCTTTGCGTAACTCGCAATCAGCTGTAAAATTCGATCGCACACACGTAAATCGCATGTAATTTCGATCGCACATAAATGGCGGGAGTAACTAACTACCCGACTCGTTTTTACGGGTAGTAGGAGCTACCTGACTCGTGCTCGAGTAGTTGTAAAATGTCACGTAATTACCCGACCTTCGGGTACTCGCCCACCCCTAGAAATTTCCCTCCCTCTTGCGCCTCATAGTTGTATTAATTCTACTATAGTTGTGCCGTGTGCCAGGTTTGCCCATGAGTCATGGACTATGTACTGGTAGTGATGTGTGTATGCCAGAGTGGTTGTGGGCCATGTATTGGTAGTGATGTGTGTATGCCGTGGGCAATGTACCAGTTGTGCCGTGTGCAGGGCTTCCCAAGTCGTCTCTGATCGGTCTGACGTCGAGTCGAGTGCAGGCGTCGGTCCCCACGCCCCAGAGCTCCGGACCTTCCTCCACCTCCAGCGCCACCTGTGAGTGTTTCCAACCTCAATCTCACCTTAGTTGTACTGTCGGGTGTCTTTAGTACTGTTTTTAATGTTGGATTCAGGAGAGTCCCGTTATTTTAGCGCCACTGGTGAGAATTTCCAGTGTGAATCCTTGTACTGTACCGGCTCACTCCTTGGGTTTGCTTGTTAACTTCCACGCACAGGCCTGAGGCCTATGTGGGGGGCAAATGCAAGGTAAAAAGAGGCCGCCACCCTCTTAAAAAAAATCCCACTCTAGTTTTACAATTGGTTTTTAGTCTTTAGTAGAATAAAATAGAATCGAAAAGAAAACATCTTTGTTTTGTCATTTTATTACACTAAATTTCAAAAGTTTTTATAGAAATGCATACAATTTACAACTATAGATAAAGAGATATATACAATATAAATAAAACTCAGTAGAAGCAAAAACATTATAGGATTTTTTAAATTACCTTAAATTACCACTAAATTAAACACTAAATAGGCAGCATCTTGTGAGGATAAATGGATAGGGATCCCCTAAGAAAGCCTATATTTGGATCGCCACCACTTCAATTAAACCTGACTAAATCAAGCAGCAAGACGATTGATAACAATTATTTTTTAACAATGTTTATCTCATCAAAGATATAACAATTTACTGTGCTAATTCTTAAAATTAAATATATAATCAATAAAAATAAAATATTTTAAGAAACAAAAAGTAACATTTTATTACGTTAGTATGCTGGCTGTAGTTTGAGAAATAATAATGAAAAAAAAAACACAGTATAGAGTAGTACAAAAGTGGTAAGAAATTCAAATAAAAGAAAGTAGTGGAACTAATGTCTTAACTTATAATACTTAGAAAGCCATCGATATTTTCCTGCAAGAAGAGTTATTTTTTATCTGAGAAAAACATTGTATAAAGTTGTAAAATTGCCAATTTTTGAATTCATAATGTGAAATATTCGGGGTGCAACACTGTTATAAAACATCTGATATGGTGGTAAATATGATATATGAACTGTAAACAGTTGATGTATCCTTAAATTTTATGTCTGTTCTTGTGCGAGAGAAAATGCTGCGCTTCTAATGAAAAACTTTTTTTGGACTTTATGAATGTATAAATGCCGCAACGGAAGAATTCTAAGATCAAGAAAAATAGGCTAAGTGTGCTCCAACCTTTCCTTAGAGAGGTAGAGTCCCACTAATCCAAATTAACTGGAGTCTTTGGGGAGTCACGTTAGTTCCCGGGGAGCTTAGAGATCTGTTAGGTTTATAATGGGGAAATGGCTATCAAGGAATTGCTGAATCAAATTTGTAGAATCACTGTCATGAGCAATCCTGTTGTTTTTAATTTAGTGTACAGCTGTTTCGCCCCCTTGTCCAAGGGGCATCATCAGCACAGTCGAGGTTAAATCATTAAAATCCTAGAACTAGAAATTCTTGTCTGTATAACATTGAAGTAAAAACCACAAATTCTTTCATTGTCACGAATTATTTAAAAACACATTTAAAAACATTTAAACTGACTATAACTTGAGCCACATCTAACCTCAAATTCCTTGTGACCACTTTGAAAAGAATGTGCTGATGATGCCTCTAGGACAAGGCGAAACAGCTGAACACTTAATTAAAAAAAAAACAGGATTGCTTATGACAGTGAGCCTACAAATTTGTTTGGTTTAGCGGTTAATCCAGAATAAGCGTATGATAAAAGAAATCAGTGGGTATTGAGGGTGCTGGTGAACAATCCTTATTTAACGCCAAAATAAAAGATATCAATCACCATTTCCAACCAATATATGGCTTAACAATCACCGTTTCTGAGCAAAATTTAGGTTTGTGATCGCTAGCTATAACTGATCTTTAGCTTAGAGATCACAATGTTCAACCTATTTCTGGCTTAGCAATCACTGCTTCCAACCGATTTCAAGCTTAGCAGTCACCACTTCGGAATGAACTCTAGCTCAGCGATCGCTGTTTTCAAATGAGTGAAAGTATAATAGGGAACGGTTGGCGTTTTCAGTAAAATACCAAAGTGAAATTTACATGAAATGCCAAAATAAAAAAAAATTGGCCAATAGGAAGCACACATATAGTTATTTCTGGGTGGGATGGTGAAATCAATTGTTACAGCGGCGATTACAAAGCGTGATTGCCAAAAACACCCAATATATGTTGTGGGATACTCACTTTTGCTGTTTAAAGCTATAAGTGAGCTATATTTAACTGATTGCCAAATAATCAAATTTTTCTTTGTGATCGTCACCAACAAAATTATTTTTATCTAATGTGTTAAGAATACGCAGGTTTTTGGATTGAAAAGTTCGGAATAGTGTGCCTCTTTTAAAGTTGCTATAATACAGAAGCGTCAGAAATTGCAAATGGCTCATTTAGAATTATTTTGTCTCAGTGACCAGTATTATCGAACAAGAGAAAATGAATATTATATTTAGAACAAATTATGTTGACAATTTAATAATGGGATAAAAGGCATATTTCCCCACATTTGTTATGTTTCAAATCTATTTTTTATCATAGTGTTTATTGATCAAGTAGGACAGTTTTTTTTTCAATAGTGAGATGAAGTGAGCCTTGAAGGCCACTTTAGTAATTGCTTGGAAACCTCTAAAATAATTACACTACTGTCGTAACTGCATTGAAGGTGGAATTGTCACAGTCTTCTACCTTGGTTTGAAGCTAGTCGTTACTGAGCTCAGTTTCTTAGAGACTCATGATAAATTACCGTTACCATTGTACTTAGTTATCTTTCATAATAAATAAAGGTTATTATGTATAATTTTATCATTGAAAGTAATTTAAACATTCAAGCATATATTACATAATAATTTCCAAAATAGAGAACTTTTAGAATAAAATTAGTCCGTAATTGTCTGGCAGTATTGATGTCAACCCTTTTACTACCTTAATAGGAAACTTTCATTCACATTGCCAGCCAAAAATAAGGTCTACTTCCTATTTTGTTACAGAAAAAATTAAGGTTTTAATTTATGACTATAAAATGTATTTTATTTTTACTACAAACAATAGATGTGATTAAAAATATTATTATAGTACTTTTATTCATTACTAGCCAGTTCAATTTATTTCCGTCGCAGACCCCAAAATTAATTTCAATTTTCAAGTCAAGGAAATGACCTATTCTGCCATCCAAGTGAAACAATGGATACCTAGACAGCATTGAAGAGTGCGGACCGAAATATATTTGATCAATCAGGTGATAAGCGGTAGCCAGTCATGTGGAAAGTAGTCCAGATCAGCTGTTTAAGGCTAAGTGAGTCGTCAGGTACCTTTTGTAGTGTCCGTCTGTCTGTGTTACTTTCTCAACCTTAGCTCTTGGTTCAGTTGTTGTCAGTTGGCTCCTGTACTTGATTGCTGTCCCAACTGTAAACTGTAAGTTTGTCTCTGTTATTCTTCTTATTGCGATTCATACTATTTGCTACGACATGAAATTTTTTTTCAATAATTTACCAAATTTGTTTTTGGTTTCCTATGAAAAATTATTAAAACTTGTTATTAGCCTTAAAATTAATTCTAAATATTTTGAGTTTTTGGTCTAAAAAATATTTTTTTAAATAATATTTTTAAACTTATTTAGCCTACATAACGAGTTGGTTTATGTGACAATTGTTTATTTACATTTTCTAAAAATTGATATTGATTTAATATACAAGAGGGACATGTTCAAAGTATTCATGAGCCTAACTTAAGAAACAACTATATTTAAAGTATACATTAATAGATTTTTAATATATTAATAATTAAAAATACCCCCGTTGCAGCAGACCTGCATACTCAGCGAATTTCAAATGCAAAACAACATATTTCAATCCAACATGCTGAGACTCAACATGTTTTTGTAAGCTCCCTAAGAATAACATGAGGAATGAGTATGCAGGTTTGCTGCTACGGGTATATTAAAACTGGGTGGTTTTAATTCAATATTTAGTTGATCTGAACTAGAAGAAGCCATTTACCAAGTTTTATCAAGATATGTTGAGAAATAAGCGAGATATAGAATTTTCTTTATTTCCCATAAGGTTAACATTGGGACAACGTACTGTGTTTACCACTTTCGATATCTCGGTAACCAATGGACATAGAGTGATTCAAAATACTAAATTGTTTGTTTTTTTTAGCTGAATTCAATAAAGCTAGCAAAAATTGGATAATTTTTAATTTTCTATGCAAAAAACTCAAAAAACCCATTTTTGGGGGGGTTTACCCCCCTTTACCCCCCTTCCGGTGGTCCGATCGGGCTGGTTCATAAACTCGTCAGTGATTACCACTTTACATGTCTGTACCAAATTTCATTAAGATCGGACCATATTTACGGCCGCTATCGTGTTAACAGACATATATATATATATAAATTCAAACGAATAGTGTTTTTTACGTCTGGGGGCCCCAAAATGAAGAGTTAACATGGTCTCGGGCTTAGGTCTTACCATGAGACCTACGGTAATAGCTTATTCCTTTAAGGAAATTCGCTAATAATAAAATATTTGATAATAATATTAATACTTAGCTTTTGTTGCTGTAGCTAACTTTACATTCATGGCTATTTTGTATTTAAAATATGCCTTAATTTATAAAACTGTCAAAATTAAATAATATAGGCCATAACTAAACAAATCATCATAACTAAAAAAATTTGTTTTAATTTATTTACATTGCATAGATGTTCTACGATAAAAAAGTTTTTATTATAATTTTTTTTTTATTACCAACATATTGAAAAAACAAAAATGATATTATTTCTGTTTGAATCTCCTGTTTTTAAAAAATGTACTCCTTAGGCACGTTAGTGGTCAATATGTCCTATTGTATATGAGTTTTTTTTTCATAAAGTTAGACATTGTTCTAATATTACCCTGTATGTTACTAGGTTTTTGGTTTGGATACTGGGAATTAAGAAATATTTTATTTAACTATCAACTATAAACTAAAAAAACACAGAGCAAGTAAAGATATTCTCCATGTAGATGTTGAATCTTCAAAATTTCCCCATAAATAATACTTTTGATAAAATGACCTAATTTTGATTAAACAGGAGATAAAAAATGTGATACAACCATCCCACTTGGGACTACTGCTATTGGAATTGATAACCATTATCTACCAGCTATAGAAACACATGGCTGATAAGATACTGCGGTCCTGCTACTATACTTTTATGGAGTTTGGTATGGGAGTTCCTCTCCAAACATGATGTTGTGTGGAAAACCCCATAAGTGTAGGCTATGTGTTATTTGTGGTCAGCCGTTATGGCTGTGCGATCATTCACCTCTCGGTGAGTGCGGCTTTTAATTTTTTGTTGTCATTACAAAATGTTCATTGCTGATTTTTACTGATTTTTATCAGTCAGGAGTTAAAAGTTACTGAAAATTTTTCCACAGAATAAATTAATAATCTATATAGAAGAGGTGGTTTCTTAGCGTTTGTTTGGTTTGCAGTGTAAACGCAAAAACTTCCAAACCTACTGGACAGAAATTTTACAAAAAGGTAGATCTTGAACCAATTCAAGACATAATGTTGACGTCTTTAAAAATCCTCTTGAGCTCCACTCCATAGGCTTTTTAAGTATATATTTTATATAATTTTTTTTGATTTGGTAGTTTTATTTTGTTTTTAAGGGAACTGTTATTAATTTTTCAACTATTATCTAACTGTGCAAAGAATGGTTGCTACATCTAGCATTGAAATAAAACCTAAGCATTGTTTCAAGTATTTGATTTATTCCGAAATCAATAAATTACTGTTTGTCAAAATTTATGTAAAATATCATGTCACTGTACAAATTTAATTTTCATGTTTCTTTTTGTTTTCCTGAGTTTTTTTTTAGTCCTGAGTCTTTGCAACATAAAATGAAATTGGTTTCCTCAAGAGTAGTTCTTTTTCTTTAGTAGTTATTGCTTGTCATTTTCTTCAATTTAGATGAGTTTTTGTGAAATGTTTGTGCCTTTTTTTTTTAAAAAAAATACAATTTTTACAATGTCTGAAGAGAATAATTCTGGGAAAAGTGTAAAATTTGACAACTGATTAAACCCTGCATTATGGTAACCATACGTAACCTTGAGATGAAGACAGGTATCAGTGAGGCCTTGAGCAATCAAACGACAGTTGTTTAACATATGTCTTGATGGGAGAGTGAATGCTTTAATCCACCTCATGATCATGCATTCAGGCTGTTTAACATGTGATTTTCTCGAGTCAGGTAGTCATTAAATTTTCCATGTCACTTTTAAGAAGTAACCTACTGCACATATTCATATTGTGTAGTAAAGCTTTCTTGTGTACTGTATTTAACAGTTAGTTTCACTGGGTGTAGTGGAATATATACTACAAGAGGAACATATTTAAATTATTCATGAGCCTAACTTAAGAAACAACTATATTTAAAGTATAAGTTAATGGATAGTAATAATACATAAGGCATCTTTTGTAAGTTAGATATAATATTACATTTAAGTTACTAAGACAAATCAGAACACACCATAATGAGCATTATTTTACAGTTCGTGCATTATAGCTCCGGCTATGTCTTAGTCAGCTGGTTGAGAAGCGTGGGGAGGGAGGGGGTTCTTTTGAAAACACTTTTCGAAAGCCCTGCTGCTTGTCAAACGTGTTTACCAATATCAAATGTTGAAAATGATACGGTTAGTAGCGTTGAAGCCACAGCAGGAGATATAATGTGCTAACTGCACAAGTATACAACATTAAACAATAAACGTTGAATGACAAATTCAAACTGAAAAAGCATTTAATTGCTTCTATTATCTTTTAAATCCCCCCTAAAGAAAATCAGTCATGATATAACAAGTATATCAGTAAGGCCTAAAAAACTTTCAAGTCTCACAAAGGCTGTTTGATGAAGTGGAATAGTTAAAATGTTAGCTTCTTAAAATTCTGTCGACACATACATAAGCATTCAGTCATTCAAACATTTCATTTTCTTAAAGTTATTCAAATCCACTCTCTGTCCCAGGCACAAAAGTGCTCAGAATGTAACTTTAGTTATGTTTTTGGTACGTTGTCTTTGTCGTGTTGGCAGTATGACATCTCGTTATGTTGTGTAGGCAGCAATGCTGTTTCCAGGCTCAGAGGTTTGTTGTTTTTGTTATGTTGGCAGTATGACATGTTATCACATTGTGTTGGCAGCAATGCCGTCTCTGGGCTCAGAGGTTTGTTGTTTTTATCGTGTTGGCAGTGTGACATGTTACCGCGTTGTGTTGGCAGCAATGCTGTCTCTGGGCTCGAAGGTTTGTTGTTTTTGTCGTGTTGGCAGTGTGACATGTTACCGCGTTGTGTTGGCAGCAATGCTGTCTCTGGGCTCGAAGGTTTGTTGTTTTTGTCGTGTTGGCAGTATGACATGTTACCGCGTTGTGTTGGCAGCAATGCTGTCGCTGGGCTCGGAGGTTCGCAGTACCCTCGCTCCGTCTCGGCCCAAGTGCAACAGCATCCTGCACCTGTTCGGGGAGTGGCTGTTTGAGGCGGCACAGATCGGCACTGAACTCACCAAGAACGGATTCAGTGAGTATAATAATGTTAAATACACTTGCCTTTTAATTTTAGTAGCAATATTTATTTATGTATGGAATCAACTCTATAACACAATGCCACAACAACATTGTGTCACATTATTAATCCTCATTAAAATTAAAAATTTGCAGCATGGCCTCATCTCTTGTCGAATTTGTGAATTACATGTAAAATTATTTAATTAGTGCTTGTAAAGGTAGTGAGCAACATTTTGATATTTGAATTTGAAGTTCCGGCAGAGTAGGGGATAAAGAAAACTGAGCCATGTGATTACGCTACTAGTCTGAAGCTAAAAAATACTAAACCAAAACAAAATACAATAGGGATGAACCACTATATTGAGTATGGTTGTAAAAATGTTCACTGAATTCATTAATATATTTTCTCAACATTAAATCGGTTCAGTGACCTGGGGTGGTTGAGAGCACTATTCAGGTGAATAGCAATTAATTGACTAATCCTCTTCGAGGTCAGATTATCTCCTCGTGCTTGCACAACACTACCAATAGCTAATGCAGAACACAGCCAATAGCCTTATTATCTCATTGGTACTGTTTTGGATTATTGAACTGGGGACCCAGCTGGCCCTGATTCAATTTCCTTCCCATTTCTGAGTGAATTTTATGATACTGAAGAGAAGCTAACTTGTTGATACTTCTGTCTACAAAATAAAGTGCAAAAAGGAATGATATTAATTGAGGCCTTCCTCAAAAAAAAAAAAAAAAATAGTTATTTGTGTGTCAAGTTAGTAAAGTGCAACATTGTCTCACGAGGGAGGCAATTGCTTTACTCTTGAATTACAGACAACATTTTCCCTTACCTACAGTTATACATATCCCGACCTTAAACATTTATTTTATTAACTTAGTAAGTAATAAAAATATCAAGTTTATTTTGTTTTGCTAAAAGCTCCTGCATCCGGGTAGCTCTGCAACCATGCATGCACCAGCGATCAACTGATTGTTACAACGTTCTTATATGCTTAATTCTTAGATATCCTCACAGCTGATTGTTGTTAACGTTAATCTTATTTGATTATTCCTGCCATTGAATCAGCTGTTAGCGCCTGCATTTGTTGAGGTGCAACATATTTTGCATGTATGCGTGGAAATTTGAACGCACTCTTATTTTTGAAGTATTGATTTCAATGTTATTCTTATGGGTTTACTTTGTCTCCCGGTGGGAGACCAAGTAATCACTTTACTCCCGCTGGGAGACAGATTATTATTTTACTCACCCATTACAAGGAGTAAAATGTGTCTAAACATAGCAGGTGGGGAAAAAAGTGATTTAAGGTTTACAATATTGGTTCTTACGCATTATACCGACCACACCCGTATTTCATTGGAAAAATAGTGAATGAATAAAATTAACACAACTGAACGAAAACAGAACTTGTTAATGATGAAAATTATAAACTTACTACATACTGGGATTGTTGGCTGGTTTACTGTCACTTCCAAACCTGAACGATGTTGCCAAGTATTGTGTAGAACGGACCGCTGCCTTCAGCCGCCACTACTGACTGGGCTGGTTATGTTAGGTTAGGTTAGGTTAAGTTGGGATAGGTTAGGATATTCAGAGAATAAGATAGTGGAGTACGACGCAATACACGCTTGTACTGACAGGCATTCTCCATTATCGTCTGGTGAGGGGATAGGTTAGGATATTCAGAGAATAAGATAGTGGAGTACGACGCAATACCCGCTCGTACTGTCAGGCATTCTCCATTATCGTCTGGTGAGGGGATAGGTTAGGATATTCAGAGAATAAGATAGTAGAGTACGACGCAATACCCGCTCGTACTGTCAGGCATTCTCCATTATCGTCTGGTGAGGGGAGGGGAATAGCGATAAGACTCGGCAGAGGAGAATTGTATTGTTGCGAGCAAAGCCGTAGCCAGGAAATTTTTTCGGGGGGGGTTTGGACAGGGCCGGCGGGTGAATTTTCGGCTCGGCAAAAGTGGTGACTTTTTTTTTTTTACTCCCGTATGTGCTTTCCGGCGCCTTTATCGTTATTTTTACCGCTTTTAAACTGTGTCCGGGCCCCTCTACCTTTGCCTGGGGGGTTTTTGGGGGGGATTTACACTATTTCGGGGGTGTTTTCACCCCCTTTTCCTACGTTTTCAATGCTATTTCTACTATTTCGGGGGGGGGGTTCTGACCCCCTAACCCCCCCCCCCATTGGCTCCGGCCTTGGTTGCGAGTACACAGTTAATGTATTCATACAACAACCAACTGCAGTTAATAGACAATCAGATATTAAAACTACCCATTGCCTCACGGTATATTATAAATTCGGGTGTGGTCAATGTAATACGTAAGTACTGCAATATTTGTATTGATGTTGTGTTCCAGAGGAGGGCGGCAGCAAGCGGCCCAGCTCCGTGATGCTGGACCACAGCAGTCTGGGCAGCGGCAGGAAGGGCTCCCTGTCCCTGTCCCAGCCCGGCTCCCTGTCCGAGGACTCCCTGGACGCCCCCAGCTGCCTCAGCATCGACAGGTCTCCATTTCAATTTACAAGTTTCAAATTATATACATAGATTAAACATTTATGTAAAGAGAAAAACTTTACATGGTCACCAAGAGGCCATGTCAGCCAAGTCTGAAACTTGGGGCCCAGGCTCTGAAGAGGCCCAGAATGAGCAGTTTTTTTTTTAGATTGAGGAGATATTGGTATCGATGTCTTGGAAATAGTATTAAGCCAGTATGTTAAAAAATAAAATTTCTAGCTTTATCGCATAGATTACTTTGATAATACAGTATTTAGTTGAAGCAAAAATGATTGTATTGTCTATTTGTGATATTGTATTTGCGACTGACTGCACACTACAGCTGTGGCGGCCAGCGAGTAGAGAGCGTGAGTTACTCATACCTCCCTCTCTTCCACGAGGGGGGGGGGGATTTCTGAAAGCAGTAATTTGTAATCAGACTATTTTCTATATATGATCGACCATTCAGCCTCAATTGGTTTGGATTTTTTAAGTTCCTATATGTATGACGTTTCACCATTAGACTGCCTAAAAATGTGAGTTCAGAGATGTAATTTTCGAACATTTTCTTCAATTCCATACACCCCAGACCCCCAGAGGGCCCGTGCATTGTGCAGACTTGGAGCTCGGCTTGGCTCTCTGTGGTCCTGCCTGCGTTTTTCTTTTGGCTTGGTCAGTTGTGAAGAATAACTGCCATAGATTGTCTGAAAATAATCAGCTGTTAGATTTTGAGGAAATACTTTAATTATCATTTATTCTTAAGCAGAATTTAAGTGTTAGGAATTATGAAGGAACAGACAATATTCGGAAGACCACAAAACTGTTTGAAAGAAAAGATGCTCATTAAAAAAATATAAATTGTTTTTTCAAAGTATTGATAAGTACAGTACACCTGAGACAATCCGTATTAATTTGGCGGAACATCAATCCGGATAATCCAAGGTTATTAAAATATAGTCTAAATAGCGATCATCAACCTAGCCACTGCAAATTCAATATTGTCACAATGTAACAAGACTGTACACCTTGCTAGATTTACACCCACTCACTTGGAAACTTTGTGTCATTCCACACAAAGCTTTTACAACTATAAACACGAAAAAGTGACAGTAGGCCTAATAAACTAAACTGCCTAATTTCTATAGGTTACACTTGTGTTGTTTGAGCGCTCACAGTGGCAAAAGAAAACATTTTTTGTACAAAATGCTGTATAAGTAATTTATTTCAATTTTTGTGATACTTACAGTTATGTATTGCAGTTGTATTTTACTTTATAAGTCACTCTTCACACATAAAACTCACTAATATTAGGTTTTTACAGCGATCTCAATATTTCACGGATAGGTTGATTTGAATGATCTGGGATCAGGATAATGTGAGGTGTACTGTACTGTATATTTTTCTATAATTACGATGTTGACTTTTGTTAATAATTTTATCAAACTAATGGTATAATTTTACTTTCCGTCGTCCAGCTCGGTGTAGGTCGGAGTAGCGACCTAGGTTTCGGTGCGGGTTTGCACCATCTTCAGGCTTTTACGAGAAGTTCAGTCCATTGGACGTCGTTATTATTAAAACTTGCACATAAAGTTTAACGAAAAACATTTAAACACAACACATACAAAAACCGATCGGACATATAGACGTATAAAATTTAACGGACACACGACGCAACTTGTTTACCGGCCGCGGCGGAGGACATCCAACTCACAACTCTGAGTGAGTGTATTCTGAGCGTAGCTGAGGAATGAGTTGTGAGTTGGATGTCCTCCGCCGCGGCCGGTAAACAAGTTGCGTCGTGTGTCCGTTAAATTTTATACGTCTATATGTCCGATCGGTTTTTGTATGTGTTGTGTTTAAATGTTTTTCGTTAAACTTTATGTGCAAGTTTTAATAATAACGACGTCCAATGGACTGAACTTCTCGTAAAAGCCTGAAGATGGTGCAAACCCGCACCGAAACCTAGGTCGCTACTCCGACCTACACCGAGCTGGACGACGGAAGGTAAAATTATACCATTAGTTTGTCAAAATCCAGTTCAGGGGCAAATCAGTCATACAAAAATTGCTAAGATAATAATTTTATGTTTATCAAATTTGTTGCAAGAAATTATTTTGATGGACTGTTCTTCAATTGTAGATATCAAGCAGGCAGGGCTGAAGCGATCGGAGCTCTGTGTAGAATCTTCTGTGCCAAGAAGACGGGAGAGGACATCCTCCCAGTCTATTATGCCAGGTTCTACCTGACTCTGCAGCAGTGTTTCCGCCAAATCGAGGTAACATTTTTGTGGTTCATATTAGAGATATGTCAGGACCACATTTTCAAAGTAAACACCAGTTCTGGTTCTTTACGAGGATTGGTTCTTTGTTCTCAGCAGCAATGGTACCACTTTCTAATTTTGTCGATGTTATTTCAAAACTTTAACATTTCTGTTGTATGTTTAGACAGGGTGATTATTTTTTGGCGAATTAACGTAATAATCTGTCCTTAAGAATGTGGGAATATTTACCGAGGCCTTAGCTGAGGAATACCGCTGGTCCTGTTTGTCAATGTCGCTGGTCCGATCCCAGTGGCGGGCAACCCCTGATCCATCATGAGTGGTCACCTCTGGCCGGCCTTTATAACTGTTGCTCCGAAGGTACTTCACAATCTTTAGATCGCTTAACAGACTTATTGGCCCATGGCATAGGGCAGTTGAGGTTTTTTCTGAAAAAATAAATGTAACCCGCCAAGGGAAAAGGGACCTCATCTTCCTAGACAAGATTTTACAGGACAGCAAATTTTAGAGATAGGGGTAAAAAAAAACTTTCACATTTTTATAATTTCTTACCGTAAGTTTCTGAACAATATTTGGCCCACCTTACACTTGAATTTAATTGGCAAAGTGGTTAAATTATATTTTTTCTAAACCCTTGCACTCTGGAGGAAGGGAACCTTAACTTCTCCAATGCAATTTTTTTTAAGGTTTGGAGTTAAAAAAATCAGAACTGTGTGAGGAATAAATCCAGGACTTGATAAGCCCTCATCCAGTAACCGGAACCTGAAAATATAGAGGATCTCCCAAAAGAAGTAGTAGCACAGAAGGTCATCTGCGCAACGAGGCTTGGAGATCTCGTGTTGCAATGGCGTTATTGTTCTGCATGAGATCGTAGGGTTTCATAAGGCACAGTAGAATATTGTACAAATTATTTAATCCAAGCAGTAATGCCATGAATATGTTAAGGTACATAACTTTTTTATCAATTAAACCTTTGTGATTGTAAGGCCAGTAGAAGTGGCCACAACACAGTTGGCACCCAGTTGGAATTATTTTCTCTTTGGCTTGGTTCCGATAGTCGGAAGGCCAGCTCTACTGGCCAAGCCCCACTCCACATCAGCTCGGTATTCACATGGCGGCTCACTCCGGTCAGATCAGAATTGTTTTCACGCCTTGCACTTCAGAATTGTTTGCATTGAAAACCTATATTGTTCTTGTAGGGGATTTTTACGATTTAATGTCGCAAACTGGCTGATCATTCAGTTAAATAACTCCTCACTACGTTGCAGCACTCTACAGGCATCATGCAAAATTTAGAAAAAATCAAAATCATGTTATCGGCACTTATTGGCCAGTCCTATTGGACACATGAGCGTTCGATGGATTTCATGTCAGTCAGCACTGCTGTCCGATCGCATATGACAACTACTGTGGAAAAAATCCTACTTCCGCACGGTAATGGTATTGGCAAGTAGAGCTGACCGTGCAATCGCCATGGAATAGCGGCAAATGTGTAATCCTATTGCAAATGTTAATCAGCTTGCTCATCCGCAGGTTTCGCGAGAGTGTGACGAGTGTCTGGCGTGTGTCCTGGTCAACTCGACAGATCTACTGCGTCTAGACCTCGACGGCGTGCAGATGTTGGTCCCCAGCATCATCGACGCACTTGAGATCGTTTTGCCCGACAGGGACCTCAAACTCAAGTGAGATTTGCATCGACATTTTAGTCAGTAGTCTGGTTTGATTGCTGATATAACTTAACTACTAAAACGCTGCTGGAGGCCTAATAATAATTGTAAATAGCCACGATTAAGAATGATTAAAATATTGTATGTAAGCGAATACTGGCAGAAATAAACTGACCGTCTGTACCTGTCACTAGTTGACTGCTTCTGTCCTCTTCTCTATGGGTGTGGTGTAGTCTTTTCTTCATCTGATACAAAGTCCAGAAGTCTAGGACACTGGACACATGTCCAGTGTCCAATAAACAATATACATAGACTCCTCCTCTTTAATGTATTTTGATTTGGATTTTTGCGGACATTTGCCACACTGATTAGTAAAAAACAATCAGTTGTTTTTTACTAATCAGTGATGGCAAATGTCTGCAAAAATCCAAATCAAAATATAAAATCACCATCACCAACAATGAATTTCAAACAAAAAACTTTAATGTAATTGGTAATGGTTTTGATTTTTAATGCAAATAAAATTGTGGGTCCTGTCTTCTGTTCAAGATTGCCACCCTTATTCAGCTTGCTGCAGTGATGTTAGGTTAGGTCATCATAAATATGCTAGGAGGGCTTTCCTTGTTTCGTTACGAATCAAGAGATACCAGATGCGCCATACTTTCGTCTTCCAAATACCCTCCAAGTCGGCCAAGATCATGTCGTCGACTGGAGCGCGTGCATCAACTGTCAACAGGATTTGGGGGGGTGAAAGTATGAATAATTTGGTATCATTCAATTTGTAATAAAATGAGGTAAGTATTTCAAACATATTTATGATAACCCTAACCTAACATAACCGCCACAGCATCAGTGCCGGCCTTAGGCAACGCGAGGCCCTGGGCGAGATATCCCCACGAGGCCCTCTCTTTTCAGTGACTACCCCCCCCCCCCCCAACCCCCGATCACACCCATGATCACACTCCCCAAATTTCACACCCTTTTCCCCTCCCCTTCTCCTCCTCCAACAATGCTGCCCACTTCGTCGGGTCAAAAGAAGTGACCCATCATGCGACCAGTGCTCCCTCTGAATTGTAAACATTGCAGCAGGAAAATACTGAACCAAAATTAAAACATATTTTCATTATTACCCAAGTCGTACATGTTAGATCACCTAATAAGACTATGGTATTGTAAATTAATCACGTTGATGCCACCTAAAATTATGTTTTATATCTTAAACTCTTATAAAAAAAAAACTTGCCTCAAAAACTACTCAAAGGCGCCGCGCTGAGAATCGAGACACTGAACATGATTTCCTTTTTTTTTCGTTTTTCATAACCAATTCAAATGTTCTAAATTTATCACGCTCTTTTGAAATGATTAACCTTATTTAGAATGTGATTATAACATAAACGATTACACGAATAAACAAACCACTCAAACCACAAAGATTAAAAGTTCAGATGATGTTTTACTTAAATAACAGTTTAATAAAATTTAACTATAAAATTCATCACTTTCACTGATTAAAAACTATTGGTAATCGCGATCACAACTATCAGTACCTCAGTGATATGGGTACGCCACTTGTCCGCTCCGGCAGATTGAGATTACTGATCTTATCAAGGGAAATACTGTGTTGATAACTGAGGTAAAAACACAACAATGGTGTGTTTACAATGATTACGTTGATGATGACAGCCCTCGCCATTGACAGGGTCGTAGACAATGCTCCTGCCTCTCGCCCATCATTCACTAGCGCGTGCACCAGTTTACAAATTCTTTGCCATAACTTAACGTCTTAAAAAAGTCCTCTAAGCGCGAGGCCCTCGGAAGCGCGAGGCCCTAGCGGCCGCCCCTGTTGCCCCCCCCTAAGGCTGGCACTGCACAGCATGCTGTATAAGGGTGGTCTCTGTATAATACCAAAGTACCCATTTTCTTATTTTAGTGATGAGCAATGGGATTTTCTTTTGGCCTAGTTTCTTGACTTTTTATTTTTGATTTTTAGGTCACCGTCCATTTCCAAAGTGGAACTTCGAAGAGCTGCAATCCAGCTGTTACTCTCAATGTTGGCACTTCCTCTTCATTTTCAGGTAAACATAAAAAATGGTAATTTTACAGTTAAAATCAGCAAATATAGTGGAAGATGTTTAAATATAACTTTCGCGTAGTTTTAAAATTAAAAAAAATTTTTACCCTGCCAGGTATTTTTAAATAAAATATCACAGTCAAACACCCGGCGCCCGGGCCCGGTATCGGTTTTGTCGGTCTAGTGGCTGGTCAGTTGGTCTCGCCAGTTGCGCGGGTGCTGTTAGTGAGGGCTTGGCCTAGTTGTTCACAGGTTTGCTGCTAGAGTCGACTGTAGGTTTTATGCACCAATCGTTCTCCTGGCCAAGGGTGGTGCCATAGCTCTGTCGGTTAATGCGCTTTACTGACAAGTATAGCGTTGAAGCCGTTCAGAGGTGTGTGGGTTCGATTCCCGACCATGCGCAATTTCTATTAAGCTTGCAAATGTGTGGTAAAGTTGGTGGGAGGGCCCACCTAAAATAAACCGTGACCGGCTTGGGTGGAAGTTGGCGGTATTTGTACGTTTAATAGGGATTGCAGTGGACTTTTTTTGCTTCTTTTTACCCTTGAATAGAGGAGGACACATTTTTTTATTTTTATCAACTAATTCAGCATATTGTCAATACATATGGACAATAAAAAAAGACATAACCAAAATATTAGTCCAAATTTGACAAAAAAAAAATATGACAATTCAAAGGTGAAAAATAAAAAAATTGGTATGTCACAAGGTTAGGAGATGAGTGTAGGATGATTGTGACCCACTCTTGTTCCTGACTGCAGCCTGTTCCTTGTACAGGACTGTTAAGCAGTTAATAACTCAATAGCCAACTGTAAGTTATTATATACTGTATTATGTACTGTACTGTAGAACTGTAAAAATATTTTTGAACTTTACAGAACCTAACAATCAAGGAGCTGACGCCCAGCCAGGCGCAGGACAGGGCGCCGCTGACCTTCGCCCAGCTGAAGCCCCGACTGATGAACCTCCTCATCAACGCCCTGCAGGTTGAGGCCGACCCCCAGAACACCCAGATGCTTCTCGGTGAGTCGTTTTGGCGAGCAAAGGAAAATTGATTTCCGAATTGTTTTTCATAACTTTGCTGTTGTCGTAAAAGGGTGGTAGGAAAAAGAAGAAAAAATTTGACAGAAGATTTGCCTATTCAGAGTTATTATTGGAGATTAAACATATTATTCTTTCTTAAGTTTTTCTTCATGTTTTGGGGGCCCAGGCCATAGAAGTGAATTTTGATTTAGCTTCAAAACTCACTGAAATTCAGTATATTCAGAAATTCAGTGGCATTTTACTAGACATTTCAGTTAGAATTGTTTGTGACAGACTATACGTAAAGACAATTAAGAACTCCCCCACACCTGAGGTTTGGTTTGAAATCAGAATTATTGCACAGTGGTAGTTGGTAAGTGGTTGTTATGTTGTGGTTAAAACTGGACAGAATTTCCAACAAAGCCTCACAGAAAAAATTATACAGATTAAAGTGAAGAAGAAGCTATTTCTCTAATTAATTGAAACAAATAGTATGAAAGGTGGATTTTTAGTTACTAGTTTTTAGTTGTGTGATATTTGAAACTCTGTACATTGTTGATGAAAAAAGCTCTTGGCCGAGATTTATTTCTTTAGAAAGCAGGTATTCACAGCAAACTCAGCTGAAAATCTGTTTGAAGTAGCACCTGGCAGAGTTGTAACAAAACCTTAATGAGTTAAGTGTTTGATAAATAGAAAAACATTGAAATTGAATAATAAAAGTTTTTATTGATTCTCAGGAGGGCTTATGCTTAGTGTTCAAGACTCGGCTTTGTTCGAAGAGTTGGACCAAGTCACTCAACCTGACGTGTTGTCTAGTGATTCCACTTCCAACCTCTTGTCTTCAGGTACACCGTAATACAATTTTAATGTGATCCATACTTGTTGTGTTGTTATTGTGTCGAGTTTTGCACTTAAGCACAAGGAGAAACCCACTTTTGTTCAAGCTTTAAAATTTGTCCTGGAGTCTAAAGATTTTTAATTCGTTTTTCTACATTTTCTTACTTATTATGAATTGCTTTACTTCTTTTTGGTTGCTTTTCAAATTTTAATTTTTCAATCAGTTTGTTTTTTATCTTGCAGATTTGACACCATTTAAGTATATAGTTGACTTTGTAGCCTTAACAAAAATTTAAAAATATCGTAATGGTATGGTTCTTTGTATTTTATTTTAAAATACAATTGAATTTTTAGAAATTTGCTAAACTTTTTGTAGTTTGTTTTCTAGCATTTTAATCCTTTTTAACCTAATCATGCAAGTAAAATTTATTGTTAATATCTTGAAGTTGTTTAAAAATAACTTTGCTAGCTGAAATAATAATTTGTGTGACTATAATTTAAAATTAATATTTGTAGCTGCAAACACTAATTAAAAATAACACTAAAATTGCCAAGTATTTTTTGAATACAATTAAGTAATTCTGTTGTATTTCAACTGTAGAATGATTTTTTAAATTTCTATTTTAGGCCTATGTATGCTTCAAATCCTGATTTATATGTTTTGTTTGTTTACTTAGTTGATTTGAGTTATGTCCTGCCCAAACATTGCCTATTAATTAACGTTGGAAATAATTAATTGTGTGATAATTAAAATGATGTTAAACAAAATTGAAAATTATGTTGTTGAAAACTCTTAAAATTTTGAACTTTTTTACACTGTATTTCAGCCCTATCGTTATTCTTGATTTGTAATTTTCTAAAAGTGAACGAGTTTTAAACAATACCAACTTAATTCAATTACAGTGCTGCGCTCGGCTGAAAATAAGGCATTCAGAGTGAATCAGAGGGGATAATTTGAATTGAAAACATAATTTAACTCAAAAAAGGGTCAATACTTTGGGCGAGGCCCAGGGCCCGGCAACTGTAAAACTGACACTGTTTGTTAGTCGAATCGAGGTGTAACTCAGAAACGTTTGCTATTTGTTTATTAAAATAATTTTTTTCTAAAAATTTAAGTTAATTCAGCAATTTTACTTTTTGACTTCTCTAATATAAGTAAGAGAGTTAAGTTATATTTTAACTTTCCAATAAGTCTGAATACTAGGAAAGTAATTCATCTTTCTTAAAGTCTTCTATAAAAGGTGACTCACCGAAAACTTAAGTTTTTTACTAATTCAACTCCATATACCTAGTCCATTCTACTCCTTTTTTTCTGCCTAGTCTCATTTACTCAGTTTGGGCAGGACCGTTTTGTTTTTTGCTTTTTCCGCTCCCTGATATGTTGGGTTTCTACCAGACACGATGAGTTCTATGAGTGAGTCAGCGGCCGGCGATGAGTGGGACTCGACTAATATTTCAGTCGGAGACGCAGAATTGTTTGGCATCACCTCTATCCATCCGCTAAACAAAAGTAAACGCTATTTGCTTAATTCCGGTGGTGGGCTTTGCCTGTTTGGGTGAAGGGCTTGCATGTTTTGCTTTTAACCAACACCTCATAAATTAAGTGTGGTGTATGATTTTTTTTATAAGAAATGGTATTTTGTGTTAGACTTCACACGGGAAAAGTTTTTTACGACAAAACGAGAAAGGGATGTGTTGGTATGATTATTTTTAAGTTGAATTTTTTTTCAGTCATTGTCATTGGAAAGTTATAACAGATTTTTTTTAAATATTCATTATTGTCCAAAATGCATGTTTTTAAATTACATTTTTATGCATGCTTTAAAATCAAATGCATGACTAGTTTTAATTTTATTTTTGTGTTAATATTGTAAAGAAACATATAATGTTAAAAACATGAACCATCATGGGGAGAATATTTAAAGCAGTAAAGGGTTGTATGTTGCATTATTTAAAATAAAAAGTGAATTATTGTGATAATATTTGTCAGTCTTCATTTTAAAGTTAAAAAAGTTTAAAAAAACTTACATAACTGTATTTGGTTAAAAAAAATACAGTTTGGAAATTATAGCTCAAAATATCTGCACTCCTGGTGTAGAGCCCGTACTTATCAGCTATATATTTATTAAAACCCTTAAGAAACCATTACTAACCAATTCAAACTTTTTGAGAAGTTAGTTTTGAGAACTGTTTTTAAATACTTTGTGAATGTGTCAGGTGTAACAGAACAAAATGAAATATTCAAATACTAAAATGAGGTGAAATGAAATATTCAGCTCAAATCATAGAAAATGTCCCAATGATTTGATTGCTTTCCAAAGCTGATAAGTTTGAATGCTCAGAGGTGAAGTAAATCCGTCAGGTGTAAAGGCAAAATTAAATATTCAACAAGCTCATATCATATAAAAATGTTCCAGCGATTCTGTGCGCATTAGAATCGCCCAGATGCGATAACTCAGAGGCAAAGTAGCCAAAGGGATACAAATTTTTTTAATGCCTTGTACATATATGATTCTACCAATTTAATTAATTGTTACTGTGATTGTCCTTTGGATGCAAATTATTGATCATTTTCTAGTGTTCAAAAGAGTACTAACAAAAATAGCTCATTAAAAAATTCCTTTAATCATAGTACTAAGCAAACTTAATCCACCAAATTTAGGACAACATTTAGTAAAAATTTAGTCATTTAATAAATGTACTAAATTCAAGGACTAAATTCACACTCATTAGTCCTAACATGTGAGACACCTACTGACACTCAGTTGCTGTCTAGACTCGGCGCACGCTCTGTTCGTGAGGGCAACGTACCTGGTGTGTCACCGCCTCATCTCCTCGTGGAAGACAGACCTCAACGTCTCGCTGGCGGCTCTGGAGTTACTGGCCGGCCTGGCGCGTACCAACATACGGGAGACTGGTGAGTCGTCGTCTAGACTCGGCGCACACTGATTGGTTGAGATTGGCGAGTCATTTTTGTTATCTAGATTCGGCACTCGCCAATTGGTTGAGATTGGAGTCATTTTTGTTGTCTAGACTCCGTGCTTGCCAATTGGTTGAGATTGAAGAGTCATTGTTGTTGTCTAGATTCGGCACTCGCCGATTGGTTTAGATCGGAGTCATTTTTGTTGTCTAGATTCGGCACTCACTGATTGGTTGAGATTGGAGTCATTTTTTGTTGTCTAGACTCCGTGCTTGCCAATTGGTTGAGATTGAAGAGTCATTTTTGTTCTCTAGACTCAGCACATGCTGATTGGTTGAGATTGGATAATAACTACACCTGGAGTTGTGACAGAACTGTGTGGATCGTACTGCTTGTTATTACAAATATGTATAGCTTAACAAGTTTTCATTGATATATTCAATAAGTGCAGTAAGTGAATTTTTTTATGTGCAAGGTAATTGTTACATAGTTATTAAATTTGTCAACTAAGAAGTTTTTTCCTAATAGTGATTATCAAAGCTTTATACAAATATTTGATTTTTGAATGGTCACAAAAAAATTAAAAAATTCTGAAACTAATGTAAATTTTTTTTGTTAGCCCTAGGAAACCAACTAGCTTGTAAAAATATATGGTTAATATTCTTGAAGAGATCATTAAGTAAAACGATCAATGAGAGATTGTTGCCAAAAAAGTAATTCATTTGTGTTTTTTTTGCAGCAAGGAAGTTAACAGGTAATAATAATGAGAACTAGTTTATGCCAGTTTATTGCACTGGCCTCTTTCTTAATTTTTTTTCTTTATAAAATCTTTACTTTTTGTTAGAATCTAAAGTTAATTTTATTGTTCATGAGACCTAATTGTACAGTATCTCATTTACTTAGGCTTGTTTTTAAATTTCATATTTCCGTCTAATTTTTTCGACAAAATTTTTATAGTTAAGTAAAACTAGTACCCTACTCAGTAACTTGACACAAGCAGCTTTGATTATCCAAAAATGAATTTACAACCTTTTTTTCCTCTTAACAAACATTTATCTACTCAAAATGTTTGTCAAATTTAATATTCAGTTAAACATAAAATGTTTTTAAGTACGTATTAGTTAAACCTCTTGTATCTATCTTCACAATGGATATCTGACTCCCTGCTGCTCAGACCAACACCATTTTGTGTCTAAGTGAAAAATTAAAATGTATTATTTTTCTTTAAAATAATTATTTTGCCTGCAGATGTAACATTACAGACAGTCCAGTTCCAATGCAGTTGACTTAATCATGGAAGGGTTTGATAATCATTCTTCTAATCCCACTATATAGCTCACATCCTTCTTATGTGACAATTATATGAAGGGATATTTAATATATTGTATATTGCAAGCTGTTACAATTTTGCCATAAACATCTAAATTTATTGTATAATTTATGGAATAATTAAGCAGGAGAGGTAGGGAAGTCACACTTATAATTTGCCAGCAACAGACATGTCCCTCATGAAAATAAAAAAACCACCAAGTATAGTTCGCATTTGCAATATTCTAAGATCATTGGTTGGAGCATTTTTGGTCTCTTGTCACGATCTCATGTTTTATTGGATAAAGACTTTGTGTTGTTATTTTCATCTTGTTCTAAAATTTTTTTGATTGCCCCTAAACTAGAATTTCAGAGATTTCAGGATTACTCGTGTGTCTGCCTTCATGGGGATAGACAAAACAGGCTATACAAAAACAAAATTATGTGAAGAATGTTGTGGAGTTGTCCATGCGCCGATCATACAAACTTCAACACTGTTGGAATCCGTCGACAGAGTCACTGTGTCACTTGAACGTTGACCTAGGTGTCGGCGGTTTGCCATCTTCACTACTATTTTAAATTGTTGAAATCCTCGCTTATATAGGGAAGGTATTGTTTCCCAGCGTAACCTGGAATTGTTACCTTCCCTATATAAGCGAGGATTCCAACGATTTACAATAGTAGTGCTGAAGATGGCAAACTGCCGAAACCTAGGTCCATGTTGAAGTGAGACAGTGACGCTGTCGACGAATTCCAACAGCTTTGAAGAATGTTATGTGATGGATAAGTAAATAAACCACCCTCTCCCTTCTGCTTCATAGTTTAATAAGTTTAGCACAGAATTGAGTACATAATGAATAACGCTCTGCTACCATTTAGGATTTAATTCTGAAATGACGATGCTCTGCTACCACTTAGAACTGAGTAAAGAAACAAAACCCTACGACTATTTGTTTACTTCAGACGCGCTGGAGTGCAAGCGGGCTGTCAAGTAGCTGACCGACTACATCGTATGTCAGTGCTGTAAATAAAATACATTCACTCTCCCACATCATGGGTTAATTAATTTTAGTATCAAAT
Source organism: Flexamia atlantica (assembly GCA_035578135.1). NCBI lineage: Eukaryota > Metazoa > Arthropoda > Insecta > Hemiptera > Cicadellidae > Flexamia > Flexamia atlantica. Next base: position 9,998,548 of record JAQJVK010000014.1, read on the forward strand.
TTAATACAAAATGAACTTCGTTCTGCTACAGCTTGTGTATTCCAGACACGCTGGAGTGCAAGCAGGCAGTCAAGTGGCTTTGGGACTACATCATGTACCAGTGCTGGCTGCATTTCATAGTTTAATTAATTCTACGCTTAGTTTAATTAATTAATGAACTACGCTCTGCTACCACTTTTGTCTTCCAGATGCCCTGGAGTGCAAGCGAGCGGTCAAATGGCTGTGCGACTACATCGTGTACCAGTGCTGGCGGCCGCCACCGGCCCACAGCAAGGACCTGCACTCGACCATCGTGGCGGCTTTCCAGACGGCTGAGGTGTGGCTGGTCACCCACCCGGGGCTGCTCGGCGACAAGGAGACTCTACACACCGTGCTGGAGGTCGTGGAGCTGGGCATCTCGGGCACCAAGTCCCAGGTGATAACTCTCGGTGACTTGCAGGCACAGTCTTGGTCAGGGGGGATTTGAATGATTAGGCACAGAGAAGAATCTTACAGAGGTCGCTTTTAAATGGGTCCTCTGTTGCGCTCAAGTGCTTGCTAGTTACAGTTAAATCCAGCTACAGTTAAGTTATTACTTACTAGTTACATCCAGTTACTAGCTTCAGTTAAGTTAAATTAGGAGAGCGCAGCGACAGTGCTGCTCTCTCGCGGCGCTATTGGTGAACTGTTTTTTTATAAGTCCTCGACACCAACGCTCGACACCAGCTGAGCGCAACATTAGAAGATACCTCTGTTTTATTCTCCTCTGTGGATTAGGTTTGTCTCGTTGATGGAGCCCCGCTGATTGTTTGTTGGAGTTATTTATCAAAGCAGCTTGGAACAGTTTTTAACAGTTACAATATTTTCTAAATATTTTATCTTCTGTGGATAAGATGTTTTCTTAATATTAGGGAGGAGAAGAATACGTATCACTCTTTTACTAAAAAAATCCATATTTCTGGGGAAAGAGAGAGTATCTAGGCATGCCTTTCATTTAAGTATTTTTTAAATTTTCTTTGCAGAAAACCATTTACATAATTTTAAACCATTAATTTAATTGTTTTACAAAATAAAAAAATGTTTTTGCTCAGCAATATTAATTAATTAATCTTATTTACAAAAATGCTTTTCTTGGCTAAGACAAATTTTTGATATATTTTACATTTTCCACTTCAAAAGTAAAGTTTTATTGTTTGAGGTCTTATATATTTTAGACACCAATGTTTTCTATATTTTAATTCAATCCAACATTTTTGTCTCTTTTCTCCAGGGAAAGCCAGGAGAACCTTTGAAGATGAAGGACGAAAAGGAGCTGAAGCCGGTCTCTATGAGGGTTAGAGACGCTGCGGAATCTTTACTGACAGTCGTTTTGGAACAGGTAATAAATTTTGTTCCACCTTGTCAAGTCTGTTGCTAATATATGTTGATTTTGCTTTCTGCCATTGGATTTGTTAAGCAGCCTGTTGCTTTTGCTATGAAATCCTCTTAAGGCTCTTCGGTTTAGGCTAAGTACTGCCGCTATCACAAACCTCTCTCTCCCCCCCCCCAGGTGGGCTACTTCCCTGCGGCCTGCGGGGCAGAGTCCCTGTCCTGTCTGCTGGACGAGGTGCTGCTGGTGAAGCACTGTAACTCGTGGCGGGGCGAGGCGCTGACCCAGGCCGCGGCTGTGGCCAAGTTCCGCTACTTCGTCGTGGAGAACTCCACCGTGCTGGCGTTGCTGGAGGAGCCGCTGGGCAATGATCAAGGTGAACTGGGAGATTTTTGTTGTTAACTATAGTTGAGGTTTGTGTCCCATTTTGTATGAAAATTAAAATGAAAACATATTAGAATTTTTGACATTTCTATGAATTACTCAACAATTTTATCAGGGATTCCTTGAGAAATTCCTGCTTAGTGGAATTTCTAGGAAGAACACCAATGTTCTTTTTACCGAGGCGGTAGCTCAGAGGTAAAGCGCTAGCTTCACGTTTCAAACGTTGCTGGTTCGAGCCCAGCGGCAGGCGACTCCTGTTCCATCATGAGCGGTCACCTCTGGCTGGCCTATGTGACTATTGCCTTGCCGCTACAGTACCTCGCTGTCTTTAGATCGCTGCACAGGCTTATTGGCCCATGACGACAGGAACTTTGGTTCTATTAAAAAAAAAGGTCGGAAGATTATAGAAATTTCCTTCCTTGATCTTAAGATTGGGGATTTCTTTCCCCAATCTAGGAGGTACTTTCTAGGAGTTTTATAGTTTAAATAACTCTTTTCTAAGTTTATACGTTGTTTGAGGTAATAACTCTTTTCTAAGTTTATACGTTGTTTGAGGTTTTTTAAGGTGCTACCTAAGCATTTAGCAGCTAATACACCCACGACTTTATTCGGGGAATTTAAGTTGATTATGAGTTAATGGTTTAACAATTGAATAGTTTGTCGTTTTAACATTTTTGATGAGTAAGCCTGCCCTAACACTGTTTAACAGCAGATGGGTTTTTTAGCCAGGATCATTAATTAGATTCAGAGTATTGGAAACTGGATATATTTTAATAACCAGGATAAAAAATGGCAAACTTCTTTAACATTTTGACATCTATAACTTTAAGTTCATTTTTCACCCTTCACTATGTGCTTTAAAAGGAACACTACACTTAAAATTATCATAATGTGCTACACACTCCAGCCTCAACCTCCGCACAATTTCTGAAGATTCCAAACGTCCACAGACCCGCAGCCGACAGTGACAGTGTTGATCCGCGGGGGGTTCGGCCGGCACGCGTGGACGCTGCAGCTGCGCCACCTGCCCCGCCACCGCAGCGGCACCAAGTACCAGCACACGCCCAACCCCGGCCGGCCCGTGCCGCTGGAGGAGCCGCCGCCCCGCCAGCCGCCCCGGCACAAGTACTTCCCCGACAGCGTGGACCGGATACCGCAGTGCCGGGCGTGAGTGTTGTAGCATAGCCGCCTTTAAAGAAGGCCGCGGCGTTCGAACTGGCAACGCTGCAATCAAAAGGCATAGTGGAGTCACTCCGCCTCGAGCGCCTGGCGCTGCGAGGGCCACCGCAATACCTTTTCCATCAGACTGCGACAGTGGTCGTTCATTAATTAACTCTTGAGCTGAATACTTTTTTATGCTAGAAAGTATATATATAGTGGCTATTGGGAATATTTAATAAAAAACCTAATTTTACACAAAAGATTAAAATATATTTGTTAAATGAATTACAAATCAAAACACTTAACGTTTATTAAAACGGACTAAAGTTAAGCGATAAAATGAATACTAATATAGCCTAAGAGAGTATTTTCAATTTTCTGTAATTTTTATGCACGACTACATTTTCTGACTTTCAATGAGTTCGGGTACACAGTTTTAAACGTCAAATTAGGTGATGACTTTACTAACATATTAGTCTCTTTTCTGTAAAGATCTCTGATACTCATGAATGAAGCTTTGGTTACATCCTCAAATTCAAAACTTAGCTCATTAGCATGTGAATTATTTAAATCTCCACTTAAAAATGTATCTACGTTTTCCCATACAGGTATGAAAAATGACTTAGAAAAATTGGTCAAATTCAGCCAGTTATTTCTAATATTCTTAAAAATATGCACAGTGTCATACATTACGAAAGTTTTGTTTTTACTGTCGTTAGCATAAAAGTAGTAATTGCTCTTAGATGTTTTGGTTACTTCGTTAAAAACTACACGATTGATGCTGTTGTTATCACAAATTACACTTAAAATAGTAAGACCACAATCTGTAAATGAAAATGATCAATCCTTTGGAAATGAAAATATGGAAATACAACACTCATTTTTTATCGCAGACTTATAATTTGACTTGCAACCAGGCACTACACAATAACTAGGCACATGGCTAAGAATTTGGAAGTGTTTATTCTTAAAAACTGGTTAAAATAGCGATCCAACGAGCGAGCGACGCGCATCCGCCATGATATCATATGGGCCGGCTGACGCTACACGACTCCTCTCGCGGCGTTGCCAATTCTACCACGCCGCGGCCTTCTTTAAAGGCGGCTATGGTTGTAGGCAGTTCTTTTGTGGATTTTAAGTTACTGTCTGGTTAACTTTAATGAAAATCTTTCTAAATTGACTAAAATTGTTGCATGCGGTGCCAATTTCATGTGATTTTGGAATTAAATCTACCAACCATCATCATTAAGTAAATTTTCTCAATAAAAAAAAACTTTAAAAAGATAAGTAGAGTTATTTTTTTACCGAGAACAGAAATCAAGTAATTTTCAATTTTGTGGACCTCTAATTGGTGATAACCTTGAAATTGTTAAGTTACAAACGTTGTTAAAAGACAATTTTCTTGACTAGCTGATGACAAGATTTAAAAAAAGAGAATTTCTCACTGTAAAGTTTAACTATGTAATAATAAATATCTAAAGATAATGAAGGTCAAAGCATTGTCGATTAATTGACTGGTGAAAGTTATTTCTTGCTATTAATTTTTTTTCATGGTAGTTGTGCATCTTGCTATTAATTTTTTTTCATGGTAGTTGTGCAAAGATTTGTTGATCTTTGAATTTATTGATCAGTGAAAACATAGTTCCTAGGTAATTTTGAATTGTGTTTGTTGGGGAATAAAGTAATTATTTCATATGCAGACCTGTTGCGGTTTTTTTATTTTTTTGTTATTTTTTTCTCTTGGTTGTTTTTTGTTATCTTTTTGGAATTTGGTATTTTTATTTTTTGGAATTTTGGTTATGTTTTTATTTTTTCCAACCTCAAGAACTGCTACAAGCCCTGTTCACACTATTTGTCTGTCAGACGATCTCGTAGCAGCATCGCGGCAGGCGAATCTCGTCAGCCTATGTTGTGTGAAAACCAAGTCTCGCCGTCAAATCTAGGCAGATTTGTGATTAGTCTGTTGAAATTTTCTTTTTGACCAAGGTTAAGAATGTAATATCCCCAATATAATGCCGGTTTTCTAATTTTTAGCAACATTTTTGGTTTATTCAAGGTTATTTTTTGGTTATTTTTTTCTTAATTTAGTTATTTTTTTATTTTTTCAACCTCAAAAACTGATTACAAGCCCTGCATGTGCTTTACAAAACATTTAATCACTACCCTTTCTTGCAACTCCTACAGAGACAAGTCCATCCCAGACCTGGGAGCCATGCTGTTGGAGGATCCCAGCGGGGAGTTGAGTGAGCTCTCCCGCTTGCTCGAGACCCAGATAGAGCTGGAGAGAGGGGAGAGCAGAGCCCCCTCCCCCCCTGGGCCTCCCCTCGGAGAGTGCGCCCCTCCCCCGCCCTGCCACGACTTCCAGACCGCCCGACTCTTCCTGTCCCACTTCGGACTGCTGTCCAGGCTGGATAATAACCAGGTGGGTTCTTTTTTTAATTTTAAATTGTTACAGTGGAGCTAGCTAGTGGAGCCTTAATATCTCAAGTTATTTTCAATCCTCTTGGGAAAATCTGTATAAGTAAAACAAATAACTTTGCCTAGCTCGAAATAATGTCTTGGTTAATTTACTTCCGTGTTTGAAAGAAACACAAAAATTATCTCTGAAACTTTTAAGTTTAATGGATCGGTTGAATTGCATTTTTTATTGGTTAATTTACCTTGAAAATTAACCGTGGTAAATTAATGTAACAATTAATTCATTAATTTCATTGTAAATTAATTTTTCGGTTACTAATGGGTTTCACATTTCTGTATGTGTAAGAGACACAAAAATAACCTCTGAAACTCTTTAATTTTAATGGACCAGTTGAAAACATTTTTACTTTTCTGCTTCTTCTCTGTTAAGTCAAAACCCCCAGTTTAAAAGCTGAATGTGCTGAACAATATGTGGTCTAGTGTCACTTTGGTTGGCTTGAATCACCTCTGTAAGTCAAATTTTGTAGAAATTGACTTAATTGACTTCTAAAGCTCGAACCATGTCTAAATCGAAGAAACATTTTAGTCCACATAGGTTTCAAACTAGCAAAAGTTTACTGGAATTATATAAAAAAATTCTCAAGTAACTAGAATTAATACAATTATGAAGTGCGAGAGGGAGGGAAATTTATGTACTTATCATTTGCCAGCGACAGGCCAACTCTTCAAAGGCAGATGAAAACACACTAGGAATTCCGAAATAGAAAAAAATCCTCAAGACTAAATGTCACTGTCCAACAGACAATCAAGAAACTTTTTGGGCAAGATATAAACAACAACAAACCAAATGATTCATCTAATAGGAAATGATGTCTTCTCAAAAACCAAAATGATCCAGCCGATGATATACTTAGCGGGATCTTACGAATTATTCTCGTTGGTTTTTGTTTGTTTACTGAGAGACGTGTCTGGCGCTGACGAACGATAAGTGAAATTTCCTTCCCTCTCGCGCTTCATAGTTGTATTAACCCAGCAGAACTGACTTTGATTTCAAAAAACACGGAGACTGACTCACGGTGTTTTGGACTAGGTTTTTTATAAAAGTCAATAGCATATATTGAAAAATTATGTGTTTATTTTTACAAGAACTCCACTAAAGTCTTTTACTTCATAAGTTTTTTGACTACTTTATGAAGAATATATGTGTATACAAATTATTTATGAAACATAAAAAATAAATTTTGAATTGCAGTGGGTACTACAAAAATGATTGTTATTGCATTAAAAACTTCCGTATATTGTACAATGATGTGTTTATATTGACAATAACTCCACAAAATTATTGTAAATTAGTGATTTGAATATTTTATATAAGAAATATGCCCATACAAAATATTTATTTGTAACATTAAGCCATATGTGACTTACGGTCAGAAACACCAGACCTCTAAAGAAACGTTCATTGAACCGGCAGTAAGGGTTAAAGATTGACGGGAAGTGAGTCACGATGTTCCTGGAAAGACGTACATGAAGTATAGAGACGGCCAGCTCTGGCAACACCCAAAAAATATTTATTTAATAAAAAAAAACAACTAACCTGGTATGTCAGTCCTCGCGGGTTAATTCTACTATAGTTTACTGATTTTCATTTGCATCGACCTCATTTACTCTGGCATTGTCCACAGGAGCCGGGACTGCCGCCGCTGGTGGCGCTGGACACGAGTCACCCGAGCTTCTGCCAGGACCTGGCGGCCGTGGACAACATCGGCAGCCGCACCGCCAACACCTGCCACGTCTTCTACGTCCGCGCCGGCCAGAAACTGCCCGACCAGATACTGGCCAATGTGGTAAGTGTGGTGACGCAGTTGGTAGCGCACTCGGCCTCGGAACTGTGGCTGCCAAGCGTCGCAGGTTCAAGACTCAGGCTTGTTGCATACTTTTAGCAGTACTGTTCATCCTTGTACTGTACCGGCTCACTCCTTGCCTTTGCTTGATAACGTCCACGCTCAGATCAATAGTCTATGTGGGCGGGGCAAAGGCAAGGTGAAAAAGAGAATGCCACCCTCTTTAAAGAATAAAATATTTAAAAAAAATTAAAAAAGAAGTAGGTTTTTGGCCTCCGCAACAATCCATCTCCATTGATATATATCCTGAGTCTGCTCCTCTGTTGCTCCTATCTGTCGAAGGTTTTTCAGTATTTCGTCATAAGCAGTTTCGGTCTTCCTAAAGGTCTAGTGCTTGCTGGCCTCCCCTCTAAACAATCTTGATGAGGGTTTGTCCTGGTCTTCTTGCCACATGTCCTGCCCCCCCCCTCCCCCCCAACTGCTCTTTGGTGTTTGATAACTGCGTTTGTATCTGATTGTTTATAGAGGTTTCTGAGTTCTTGGTTTATTCTGATTCTCTAATTATCATTCTCATTTACTGAACCATATATCCTTCTTTGAACTGAATTCTTAAAAAATATAAATTATTTTCTGATTTTTTGCTTACGGCTAGGTTTTCTGTCCCGTATAATAATGTAGGTTGGATAATAGTATAATATAATCTCAGTTTTGAAGTTTTGGAAATTTGTTTGAAACTTAGTAACTTTACTAGGGACCAGAAACGTTTCTTTGCTGCTATCAGCCTGCTCTCTACATTTAGTTCCTTTATGTTTTTATGAGTAAATTTAACTTCCAATATTTAAATTTGTTTTCTTCAAAGATATTAGTAGATATAAAATATATCAAGATATTAGAATTGGTAACCATGGACAACATCCGCAGCCAACACCAGTTGACTGTAATATTGGTGTGGCCAACGCCTGCCATGATTTCTACGTCCATGCGGGCCTGAAACTGCCGGACCAGATACTGGCCAATGTGGTAAGCCTGGAAGTATGCTGGACCGACAATTCAGATTTCCACAGATTATTGAAACGACACTGTGCTACCAAAAACAAAACATAATCTACATAATGTCAGTTCCAAAAGGAATGTAAACATTATGAGTCTTTTTTTTGTGTTTGAATAAATATACTAAGCTTCATTTTCAATGTGGTAAGCCTGGTAATACTTTCGGCAGTTCATATCCTGGTAGGATATAAAATAGTTTGTGATGTTAGAATTTTTTTGCAGTTTGCTGTAATTGTTATCTATCTAGCCTTGGTGACTTATTATGAACGCTTTGTTTTTAAAATTAATATATCCAAGAATTTTAGAAACCATCACACACACTTTGGTTTTTATGAATTTGGGTGCTTTGTTGTTTCAGATTAAAGTTAGGTTTTTGTTTTAGAATACGTTGTAACTAGTTTATTTTACCTACAAATTCCATGCTTCTTCCTCTCTAGACTTGAAACCTCCCATTTCACTCTTAGTTAGAATTTACTAAGCTTTAAGCATGGAAACTGTATTAAATCTCCCAGAATGAAAAATTCTATAATACCGTATCCTAAATGTGCATTCTAGTTTTGATGAAGAGATGTAATTTTTGTCTATTATTTTATCAACTCTAAATCTGATTTATTCATTGAAAATTTAGATGATAAACCACATTAAGCATTACAATATACACCTTAAAATGTTATAATGTCATATTAAATTTAATTGCTTTTGTACAGTTGTCGGAATCGTCAGTTTCACCGCATTTCTTGGAAATGCTGCTGGCTCTGGGCTGGGTGGTGAAGGTGTCTCAGCACCCAGGGTGGACGGGCCACATCGCCACCAGCTATAAGCTGGCCCATCACACATCGTCAGGTAGGATGGTCAACTCTTTATGTACCTCACTAATAAAAGCTCATCTTGCTCTACCATTTCATGGTGGGTCTGATGAAAATATTTCAGGGAGTAAAATGTTTGTGATTAGTAAGTTTATTTGGCCATTTTTTAAGTTAAATTTTGAGGACTGTTATTCTTTGAAAGGAATAAAGCCCCAGCATATCTCGCAAAGCATGTCTCCCTAGGTCTATTGTGCTGCCTGGAAGGAAGGGATTTGCTGGATGGAAAATTTATGACATGGTCTGTCAACCTTACCCCTGAGGAAAAAACATGTCCAACCCCTCTTCTGGTGTCTTCCGGGGAAGATTCAATTCCTCCGAGATACCCCTAGACAAGGACCGGCACTGGGAGTAGCCTTGTCATAAAGATTCTACACTACCCAGGTCGGTTCATACTCCACACCACTAAACCTTAAAGGTTGGTCAGGCAAGGGTCCCACATCCCTGTCCTAAATAGAATTCGTGGATGGTTTACAAATCCCACCAGTTTTTCCAACACAAAGTCAGTTGCAAAAGACATTATGGCTAATGCTGTATATTTCGTTAATGATTATCCATTCATAATAATTACTGTACCCATTGCCAACCTCTGTGTAAGTATCCAATCATAAAGCTGTCCATGGCTGACTCTGCAGTTATATTTTGCAGTTAAACTTTAGTCTAAAACTGATTTTGTAATGCTTGCAGCAGAAGCCCCAGCGCCAGAGCCTGTCACGGGCCATGGCGGCAGTCTGTTCAACGGAGACTCACATGTGCTGTACTGGGCCGACGTCAGTTCTGAGATAGCCTTCGTGGTTCCGACTCACTCACGCAAGGGCAAACACTTCGAGCAGCACCATCACGACCCAGGTAGGTGTCTATATTTGTGTCACTGTGTTGTCAAACTTGTAATGAGGATTTGTTGTAAATATTGGATTATTCTTGCATTTTATATCCCAACTCAATTTCATTAATGTTTGCTGAGACTGGAGGGTAAATAGAGGATTTCCATTTAAAAAAATTAACTAACCCTACGAAGCTTTATATCATATTATGTAGGTGAGATTTGTAATAAATAATGTGTAATAGTTTTGTGGATCTTATAAAAATAAATAGTAAATAATTCTCATTTACTACTGAGGATTCCCTTTTAACTTAAGCTCTTAAGTAGGCCATAATGCCAGTAAATATGTAATTCCAAAAAAATTAAAATCTGTACAGTTTTAATATGGGGCCACACGATGAAAGGAAAATTTGGCCATGTTTGTTGCTAAATTGGCATCCAAATTACAACAAAAATGTAAACAAACAAAACTTACACGAGAGCTATCCAAATATCAAAAAAGCAAAAAGAATAAATTTTAGACATAGAATAAATCTAGTTACAAATAATTTACTACTGAGAAAGGCCCCCAGGTACTCAGTCATCAGGTACTCATTCATAACAACGCTCTGCTACCAGTTTTGACTCAACCTCTGTAATTTGTCAATCAAATGAACTCTTGTGTTTGCCCGCAGTGTGGTACGAGCGCAGTATGAGCGCGCCGTGCGAGTCGCAGGACAAGCCACGAGCCATGAGTCTGGACATGGACACAGGGAGCCATAAGAGCCACCAGAGCCACGTGAGGAGACACCCGCCCACCTGCGTCATGTTGGTGTGGCTCGAGAGCTATGAGGACCACCTACACTTCCCCTCCGGTGTGTACTCGGATTCTTTGTTTGAAATTCAATGTTGGTGGTGGTGATTTTATATTTTGATTTTAATTTTTGCGGACATTTGCCATTACTGATTAGTGAAAACAAGTTTCATGACGTTTCAGCTATGGAATCTGATCTTGTCTGTAGGTGGATAAAGAACCTAGAACATAACAAGATTAGTAACACACATCCAGGATTACCTGGATAAAAAACTTAGCGAAAATAGAGAACTGTAAAAACAGTCACAAAAACATTTTGTTGAAAAGAAAACAAACACAAAATATAACACAGAAGTGCAATTATCAAGAATCCCCAAACAGGAGATAGCACGTCCACACCCAAACAGAACAGAGCTAAGATGGTGGGAAGATGTACTCGGATGTTCGTTTCACCCGGTGAAACCGTAATGAAGTTGATCTTTTGATACTTGATACTTGGAAGTCTCCCACTAGTAGCACTGTTGTGTCGTGGTCGTCAATATTCGTTGGCCGGTCAGGTTTTAAAATAATTTTCGATGAAGTAGTATGGCCTTTGAGCGCAACTTCATGGGGACTGGATGGTTTTGTATCAAGTGCCTGTTGACTGATGTTTTTGTGATGCAAAGTGCCTCTGTTCAGGTGAAAAAAGTATATTTAGTAATGCTATTTGGTTGATAAGGCTCTGGATGAATTTCTAGATTCAGCATATTGTTTATGTGAGTAGCATTGACTGATAAGTCGATATATCCTGTGTTATTTATGTTCTAGCAAATTTGTTTTATTTGAACCAGAAATCTAGCCGATTGCACTTAGAAATTGCTGCACATTCTTATGTCCTTTAAAATAACCTTGGTATTTTTTGTATGGATATTGGAAGATTGACACTGATAGTGTTAAAATTTTAGTTGGATAAAAGTTTAGAAACATACTTTGTGGTCTTTATTTTTTCATTGATCCATCAAATTTCACTATTTCATTCCTTCTTCAGACCACTCATTGAGAATGGATAGGGAAAAATAGTTTCCTACTTTTATATTATGAACATAAATGTCCTGATTTTTCCTTGTTGCTTTCTTACTGACCTTTTTTCCTTATTGGCAGTCTAGTGGCTTCCTTACCGACTTTGTTATCGTGTTGTAGGTGAGTTGATTGCGTACACGGCGACAGGATTGGAGACGCAGTCGGGGCCCAAGTCCCAGGACTGTTTCATCATCTTTCTGCACGCCCTCAACAGCGGCCTGCTCAGAGTCAAGCTGCAGGGACCGACCGGCAGGTGAGTGCGGGACTGGCAACACAGGCTGGCAAAGTCAGCGTGGATCACAAATGGTAGCAGAGCGTTGTTATGAATAATATGAACTTTGGTTATGAATAATAACTTTATTTACTTAGAATTTTTTCCCTGCTTATATGTTAAATTGGAGTATTTACATTGGACCCACTCTGGCTTATATGTATATGCCCCTTATAAAATCAAAGCTGTGGTGTAATTATAACATTTGCTGGAGTTTAATATCTAATCAAATTCAGAGTCAAAGGGGGTCAAACTTGGAACAGAAACCTTTAGAATAAAGCTCAAAAATTGATCAAATTGGTGATAAGAAAGACATGCAGAAGGGTGAATAAACAACCCTTAAGTAAGTGTGGAGTATTGTAACTAGTGTTTAGGCAAGGGGTGACTACCGTTATGAGTGAGCTACCACTTCTACATTTCCCCACAACACATGACATTGAGGTCTGCTGGTGAAAAGCTCTGGACTGAAAGAATTTCTTTTATACCAGATGCAATTTGGATTTTGATTCATAAAAATCCAATTTGGATTTTGAAATAAAATTTGGACTTTGATTTGCAATATCCATTGAGTATCCATGGGTATACATGGAGGTATGGAACGTAAAACTAATAAGTGCCAAAATTATTAGTGTAATTGTTGGATTAAAGAATTAAAATAAACTGGTAAGAAGCCTGCATTGAATAAAAAAGGAAAGACATTCTAACAAACTGGCTATGATTTTTTTGCCAGTAGTACAGTTAACATTATGACATACTTAAATTTTGACCAGCCATAGGTGGAAACGCTAGAATGAAAATAATACTCAATTCTCTCCAATCAACTACCGCCATTACTTGCTAACACTAAGACTAATTTTCTATTTTCAAATTCCATCTACGAATGTGGCCGTAGGATGAACATGGCCACTCCGCTGGTGGACGGGATGGTGATCAGCAGGAGGGTGGTCGGTCCGCTGGTCCGACAGACGGCGCTGAACATCTGCCGGAGACGCAGGCTGGACAATGACTGGTGAGTGTGGAGCAAGCTGCTTGATTGGTGTGAATATGTGGGTGTAGGTGAATCATATATTTAATTTCATATATTTTTAATCATATATTTTGAGGCGATTCTTTGCGTCAAAATTGTGGGCATCTGGCAAGTCGTAGAAAGATGGGAGAGGGCTCAAGTTAAAGGTCACTATACCTTGATGGCGGGAAAAATAATGAAATTGCTTGAAATTCACCAGAAAACAAGAAATAACATAAAAAATCTGCCATTTAAAAAGCATTGGGATCTAAAGACGTCTGCTTTGTTTACATAAAACATGTGATGCTGATATTTGATTGAAAACCATATGGTAGGCTAGATATCAATATAAGGTGGATTCAGTTAGCTATGAAGGTATTTTGTACTATAATAAATAAGGATTGTTTGAATTGTCCCTCATTAGGGGCTTTTAGCCCCTTCAAGCCACTAGTGTGTTGTTATTTTTAAAGAATGAATCTTCTAAGTCATCAAAGATGTGAAAGCATAAAAGCAGCACACATGAAAGCAAGCAAAACATTTTCTTCATGCTGTCAGTTGAAATTAATTGAAACCTTTGATTTTAAATTGCATGAAAAGTTGTGTTAGAGGAACTCAGATTTTGAAGACTTCAATATCAAATTAAATGACAACTGCATTGGTAAACTTTATTAATATTTAAGTCCTTAAAAGAACAGCTTTACCTTTAACTACTTTTATTCTTTGATGGGAACTCTCAAGATTTTTGCAAAAAATTTAAATAGTTACGATAAATGTTTTTTTCAATGGAATGCTTGTTTCAATATAGCTTATTGATCACATTCAATTTCAAAGTTACCAAAGATGCTTCTAAATTAAATTAATAATTCATGCTGAAATCTATAAATTTGAGATATTATGAAGGAAAAGATACATACCAATGGTTCTGTGGCGTGTCCAGCTCCAGCTACTTGGAGATTACAAATTATGGATTGTAATAAGCGATGTCTTGTGGATGCAGTATTTCCTAATGGGGATCATCATCCCTGTTGGTGAATACTGCGTTCATCCAAAAGGTCATCTCTATAACTAGACGAGTTCATAATTTTGGCGAAATCGTAGTTCGGATCCCACGTTTAACTGCAGGTCCTTTGGTTGCCTTTGGCTTTTGGGCTATTAATTAACAGTCCTATCTTAGGAATATCTTGTCTCTAGTCAATAACAAGACTTCATAATATCCAACACTCCAATATTCACCTTAAAATACTCATTCCGGAAGTAAGTGTCCATTATCATTGGAAGTCTCCTCCTGATTTTAAATCAGGAGGAGACTTTCCATTGTCATTATAATAACTGTACCAACTTTTATGTGAGCCAGGATTTGAAAGAGGAGTTAATTACAGTATTCTCCATTAGAGAATACTACAGTCAACTGTTAATTACGCTATCAGGAGGAAATATTTTGACAATAAGGTGTTCAGAGAGCGATCATAGGATTAAGAACTCTTATTTTCTAGCAAATTAAGTTTTAAAGACTGAAATAAATAGCTGAAATAAATCATTTACATCAGCACACTCTGTCGGTGATTTAATCGAACTACATCCACTTCAAATCTTGGCTCACACAAAAACAGGCACAGCTGACCCATAAGGATGGTTAGTCTCCTCCTGATTTAAAGTCAATGCCATTATATGGTAAAAAGCAAAAATTTTCTAAAACTGTAACAAGTTATTTCTGTCTGCAGTTATCAGCCGCCGCACGTGCGAAGACGGATGAAGGTGCAGGAGTTGGTGTCCAAGTATCGCTGCGAGATGAGCCAGTCCGAGCTGCTCACGTACCTGCTGACCGGGGCGCCCTGACCGAGCGGCCCGCGGCGCCGCAAGCCCCGCGACTCCTGGCGGTGAGGGGGCGGAGCCTCGATTTGATGAGGGGCTGAAGGCAAAGTCTCAGTCGAGAGGGCGAAGCCTTGGTCAGTTTGATGGAAGGAAGCTCTAGACTAGCCCTTGCATTGGAACAAAGCCATATCCCTCACGATGAATTAAAGCTCTAGCCTTTGTAATCGATCAAAGCTATAGCCAGTTCCGTGGAATGAAGCCATAGCCTTCTCGTTGTAGCAAAGTTCTAGCCCCCTTGCAATGGAACGAAGCCATAGCCCTCGCATTGGAATGAAGCTCCAGCCCTTGCAATGGAATGAAGCCATAGCCCCCTGTCAATGAAGAAAAGCTTTAGCCCTTTCAATGGATCAAAGCAGCCTTCGCGTTGGGACAACGCTCTAACCCTCACATTGGAACTTAACTTTAGCCATAGCAATGGAATGAAGCCATTGCCCTCAAGATGGAAAGAAGCCTAAAAAAAAAAGGCAGCAATCGGTTTTGGCAGAACTGTTGTGGCGGTGAAGGGACTCTACTCTCTTCTGTCCCAGAAGAGTCAAGTTGACACCTGAGGTCAGAAGTGAAGCGTTTAAGACTCTGCTCCTTCGTGTGTGAAATCAATAGTTGTGGTTACAATTCATATGCAGCATGAAGGATCGTTATTGCATCTATGTACCTGATTTTGTTGATAGAAATTGCAGTATTATTTAGAATTTAAAAAGTCTTTCACTAACCAAGCATAGGCCTACAGGAACCACTCTCAATGTAAAAAAGAAGACTTAGTTTAAAAAACTAAGATTTTTCAATTTTTTATATATTTTGGTCAATTTATTTTCCTAATGAGGAATAGCAGAGATAGGGGAGGAATAAAGGTAAGATCAAAAAAAGCATCTACATTCCATACCACACTTCCCTGAATTATAAATTATTTAAACAATTACAATAGCTTGTTTTAAAACAATAGCTTCTTAACAGGCTAAAAGTCACATTCTATGAATAATAGCTTGGAATAAAGAAAATCAAACCGATATAATTTAAGTCAGTAGTATCTTGTGATTAATTTTTTCTTGTATTTTGGTTTAAGCAATGTTTTAGACGTGTGTAAATATTTCTTATTTTTGAAGTCATAGGATTTTACTTTTGTAAATATGTACATTACAACAAATTAGTGTAAAGGAATTATCGTATTGTTTTAGTTGCACAAAAAAGTATATATTTCTTACATTTAAGTTTATTAGAACGTATTTCCTAATAACTTTATTGTCAGTGAAAATTAATAAATTATACGTATATTTTCCAATACTATTAGTATTTTATTTATCTAATCCTAGTTTTTGAAAACCAGCCAGTAAAACTTTTAAGTAAAGATTAAAAATACATACATTAAGAAATTAAACCTCATAATATCACTAAGTAAAAACATGGTGAGTCGATACAATACGCAGATGAAACATTGTTGCTAAATTTATACAAGTTGTATCGAGCGGGAGGATCTGAATATTACAGACTTGTGCTCCAGGGGACGTGTTTCTTTTATTTACGCAGAAAAACTCCTCCCTGGTCTTAAAATGCCAGTAAAAACTCAATACCCCCCTTGCAGCAAACCTGGGGGGGGGGGGTATTGAGTTAATTTTTTCACATGGTATCTGCATATAAGGAATTCAATTTATGTAAGGAAATTTGTATTTTTGAACATTTAATATGATTAAGACTCTCCTAAAAAAATATTTCATCATTCATAAGCTTTCGTCGAGTAATATTTTTTGTATTGCTTAATAATAGTTCAAAGTCTAATAATTTTTTTATAATTTGTTTTTTTTATTGTCCCACTAATATTATATAATTGTGAACGTTTGTGAGTTTGTCCATTTTTTTTCTTTGAAATTCCATCACACATAAAGTACTGAAGTAACTTAGGTTCTTAGTGGACCAAGCCTTACTCGGTACTATCAATGACTTTAAATATGAATTATATAGTTATTTAGAATTATTTATAGTCAAAGGCAAAGTTATTATTTCATGTTTGTCACTTCATCCAAATACAATAAAATATTTCAGTGTCATAAAATTGATAAATAAAAAATGTTTTCATTACTCCATGCTACATTTATCTAACATGCTCTGTGTCCCCTTACTGGATGTAGGTAGCAAACAGCTATTATGTTTATTACTGTGTCTTTATTTGTTTACAGTTTCCTTGTTTATTTCGTAGCTATCATGCCAACTCATAAGGCTAATATTAAAATTTTTAATTTTAAAATTAATTTTATTTCATTATTAGATTTTTTTGTTGGTCAAGTAATCTGTGTAGAACACGTTTTTGAGTCATAAATTACTTATTTCCAGACTTTGAAGGAAATCTTTGGAGCTGTTTTTGAGATAATTTTGCAAGCGAGCATGCACACACACAAGATAACAGAGCTCGTACACAAGAGCTCGTATTAGAGTATAGGATATTGGGTAATTAGATAACTAATACACTTTAGAAGGATCTAGGCATATTTTAATTCCTGAAAATGTTTTAAATTATGTCCCCTAAGTTTCTAAAGTTTAGAACTTATCCACATCACACAAAGTGCTGAGTTTAATTTTTGCATTCTCTAAAGATTCAGTGAATCCTCTGAAAGGGATCTTTGAACCAATCATATTATCAGCTGTCTTGTTATTTTCTTAGTAGTATCAAATATCAAGATTCTACTTTACCTAATTATCATTTCAGGGCAACCATAAATAATTGACAGGGTACATGGGTTGAATTCCATTATCTGCCCACACCTGAAAAACTTGTTTCCACAGGCTTTATAAATGGTATGCTTACATTTTTTGGTTATTGGATAGTTTGTTGAGCATATCGGAATCATTTTTGGATAATTCGGTTGGTATTGTTGCCGCTCTTATACCCTACATGTCGGATATGCAGATAAAAATAACGCCAACAACGCACCGTTGTGCTGGCCACAGGTGGGGTTGGGTTAGGTTACTTTAGGTTAATTTATTCTATAAAATAAAATGCGGTATTCAAATTATACTAAATTTAATTTTAACTTAAACTAACCTTACCTAACCTCTTGTCTTGCCGCTATGACAAGAAGCTGCAACATGATATAACGGCTCATATCATTCGGGTATGAAATCAGGCCGTATGGATAAAATTTGTGTCTATAATTTGTCTTTTACATCTTTTATTACCTCTACACATCCTATTTATTTGTTATATTAATCCGTATTGGAAACATATAGTTGTGGGCGAGTAATGGAATATGACCGATACATGTAATTCCTGAAAGCAGCTAAACGTGCACTTTCTTATCAGATCTGATTGCCTATTGCTAACTGATCATAGTATTGTGGGATATGATGGATCCATGACGTTGTAAGAGTTTCGGCATCCAAATTACTGCACCCGGGGCTGTTTAGCCCCGAGACTTGTAAATTATTCAGGACCCTTCGCGGTGAGGAAACCCTTCACTATTCAACATCTAAACCGTCGTTTCACTTTTTATTTACATAAGAAGAAGGAAACAGGGGACATGTCATTTGTCCCAAAACCATAACCAGAAACAACACCATTCCATAACCGGAAAAAATTGAAATTTCATATGTCCCAAATTTTTAGCGGTCCAGAATTGTTTAAATATCAGCAGCTTCATTTGTCCAACTTTATTTTGTCTTAAGTTCTGAATTGATTGTAATTTTCATCCCACCCAAACTCATATTTCCTAAATTATTTTAATAAGAAGATTTGCCATAAGTCCAAATTTCATCTGTCCCAAACTCTTAAAATAAAAAACAATTGTTTAATTTTCATCTACCCAAGCTTTTCTCTCTCCTAAATAAGTTATAATAAAGTATTAAATTACAAGAATTGCATTTGTCACAATCTCAGATGCCCCAAACCTAATTTACGTAATAAAAACTTGCATTATTATATATCCCAATTTCAAACGTCAAAAAGTACAGTTCGTGCCAGGAGTGAGTAGATGTAGCGTGTATAGTGTATGCCGCAATTGTTTTGTAATTTACCTTTAAAAATTGGTGTAGTCGAAGGACCTTTATATTATTAGATAAAATAAATCATTCTTGAAGTTGAAATATAATAATATATTGACAATAAAAAAAAACATGATATGCATAGTTGATCAAAAATAATAATTTTTAAAGAAAATTAAGTTGTGTCCATTTTCCAGGATTTATATTTGCTGTAAAAAACATAAACAAAAACAAAGTCATATTTATTTTGAATTAAAAATTTGGGTTATTTTAAATTATTTTGAATTAAAAAAGATTCTTGGGACTCATTTCAAATGGTAGATTATAAACACATATATATCAAAATTAATGTTTTTAATTAATTCTTCTTGTTATTCTCTTCTTTTGATATTATTATTATTATTATTTATCAACCACGCAATATTTTGGAGGCACTAAGGTATTCCAAATATTACATTGGGTGATGATTTTAAAGTCCTTCCCTTAGGACTGGTATGCAGTATTTTCAAAGAGTTTAAATTATAAACTTAAAGAGTTCAAGAATGATTTAAACCTCTCAACCTCTCAAATAGCTTCTGGTGTTGAAAAATACGCTACATTTCGCTAGGTAAGAAAACTTCTTCTATTTTAGAGTGGCCCTATTTAAAATTAAATTTATTCTACTTATTACCAATTTTACCAACATGTTTCTGAATTTGCATTTTTAACACACATGTGTGATATGTATCTGCACATCCAAAAACACAGAACTCTCATTTACACACAATTTTTAATATGAAAACTGTTGTCTGATATCATTTTGTGCTCTAAATGTTAGACATTTAAGCATGCTAAATCGACCGGCATACAGTTTAGCCAAAAAAGAGCAACGAAACAGTTGGTAAATACAAGAAAACCTGTTCCATTAGGTGCTCAATCTAGCGAACAAATATGAAACTACTACACAATAGGGAAATATTCTGTATTCACAATAGGGGGAAGATTTCTGGGGGTACATGATGGAGATGGTCCGTTCTTGCATGCCAATGGGTTTTAAACTTTGACTTAGACGTATTTTATGATTAATTTTTTACAATTTCAGACCTATTTTTTATTCAAAATTTAATCGAACCGTTATTTATTGCCTTGAAAATTAAATTTTAAATACATTGGGTGATTTAAGTGGAAACTGACCTTTATTTTTGTGTTTGAGTCATCATATCACTCTCAAAAAATTGTATGTGAATGTAAAAATTTAATTTTACAGGGTTTATTATACTAAACAAATGTTAGCTTACAATTTTAGGCTTGGCTCACTGAACAAACATAACTTACCAGCATGAAGCAAAACAAGCAAACTTCCTAAACAAACGTGTTATTCAGCCTGGACTGAATATTGCTGAATGTGTAGGTTCACCAGTGTAATAGTTTATGTAGATACCCAGCCGTTTATAACCACCACCTATGTACAGCAGTATTTTTTTGCAAATTCAAGCTGTAGAGGAGATGCTAATTACCATAAGACAAGCCCAGGACCATGTTAATTTTTCATTTTGAGGTACTACAGCCCAAAAACCTATTCAATGTTGATGTAAAATGGAGCAAACAGCGACAACCATAACGTCGAGTTTGGAAACCAGTGAGATTAGTATAACTGAAATAAAGGTTTTTGGACTAAATTGCATTTATTTCCAACTTTAATTTTTATCAATTTTAATTTTATATCAAATTGATGTTCATAATTTAATAAACAAATTTCCTCAAACCATTACTCTTTATCAATCTGTACTGAAATATTGGGTGTGCAAAACAGTACAATGTCCAATATTAGTTTTAAAATTTCATTTACCTCCAACATTCCAAAATCCATATACAATGTCCATATACGATCCAATCCAATGTACAATGTCCAATATTAACAAATTATCTTTCAAGTAGATGAAAGTTTGTGATGTCTGTTAAACTAGGCACGACTGATGTACATGTTTGAGAAATGTCATGAGCAGTATTCCGATGCAAACACAAAGTGCTTCTCTCACGCCGTAGAAGTAGGATTATGCTAAGAATTACAACATTGTGCATACCCAGGGTCACAAACAGAATGTTTAATAACAGTTATCTCGTCTGGGAGCCATAGTTATACAAACCATTGTTGTTTAGATGAATTTGGTTTTTATTGTGTAGTCTTTCAAATTGTAATTTCAAAGAATAAACACTGAAAAAACAATGAGATATAATACAGTCGCAAAATACTTGACCATTCTTTATTATAATATTCACCAAATCTCAAATCCTTTGAGAATTGTGGATAAACTTCAGTATGATATTATATACTCATAATCGTCTTAAATTATCCTTTACTGGTACTCTAATTTAATGTAGTTGATGACTCTAGTTTCCTGTGAAAATCGATTTAGTATTTAGTTATTTATGTTTTATGAAATGAGGTAAGCTGTTGTGATGAAATTAAATTATAATACCTTTTGATTTTAAATAAAATTTTAAAAAGTAGCAGAAAACTGCAAACATCTGGTAAAAAAATACATAGTAAATTACTTTTAATATAATTAATAAGAAACTAACTGAAAATAATTTTGATTGTGAATGCCTTTTAGGTATTCCTGCAGTAAATCAATTTGTTTATAATACTATTTATTTATTTCATAATTATTTAATTTTATCACTTGATTAATAAGACAGTAGTATTTTCTTTCCATTACAGATTTTTTTATGATGGAGGAAGGTTTTACAGCTATTCTGTATTTGCAATTTCTGCTTGGAAGGAGACACAAGAACATTGTACACATAGACCCGAGGGAAATACAACACAAAAACACTCTGAGGTCTCCACTAAGGCTGTGCACATCCATACTTTAAGGATTTATCAAATCTATTGCTTTATATAAACCAGCAATACATTCTATATATTACACCCCTTAAAATGTCCTGTTCAATAAGAAGTCACAAATATTTGTGTTAAGATAAGAAAAATAAAATTATTCTAAAATTCTTTATGTAATAAAGAGGAAAGACTCATATCGGTACCTCAACTCATAATATCATCATAAATAAAGCAGCAGGTATTGTTTTGGGAGAAATTATCTTTCCATTACGTACTTTATTTTATCAGAGGTTCTCTTCAAATTTATTTCAATGCAAACCCTAAATTAAATTTTAATTTAAGTGCTTCTCTCTCCAATGTGACACAATTTAACATACGGTATAATTTTCGATATAGTATAATTTTACATTTCTCCTTCTGTTCTTTGTATCCTTGGCATAAACTCAATGATACCTATACTGATGTCTTTGCAAAGTGTATGCTGTGTTGGGAGGAAATTGATATGTTAAAAAGATAGAAAAAAGAAAGTTTTTGCTAGGAAGAATGTATTTAATTTTCTGATCTAAACATGAATTACATAGCAAAACATGAAAACTTTGACTGCAATGACCTGGCTGCGTGGTTTATATTGTTCATTTAATTTTCTGATGAAAACATGAATTACATAGCAAAACATGAGAGCTTTGATTGTAATGACCTGGCTGCGTGATTTTTATTGTTCGTATGACTACATCAACCAAGCTGCAAGATATAGGTTAATTAGAACAGTGACGTTTTTGTGTATTAATAATTATTATCTAAGCATGGTTTTGACGAGATGCTATTAAAATAAAAACTATATTTACTAGGTTTTTAAACCATATTGACCATATTTTATGCTTGTTATCTTTACAAATATGATAAAAAAGGTAGAAATTTGGTAAAATTATTTTTTTTTGGTTTGTTAGGTGATTAAATAATTATTGTGAAAAATCATTGAAAAAGTAGTTTATGCAACGGTTGTATTATGAATATCTTTAAGCCACGAGTGAGATTTCGCTCGTGTTCTAAATATCATGAGTGGCTTAAAAGCATAATACAATCGTTGCATACACTACTTTATCTACGACCAACAATATAAGACAAAATTTCCCCCGAAGTTAAACAAAACTCATGACTTTTACTAAGTCCCACAAATATTTGCAGATTTCAATGTTCAATAAATTACCTACAGATTTCCATAGATTGCCTTTCAATTGTTTCAAACGTAAACTTAATGCTTTCCTCATTAACAATGTTTTTTATGATGTAAAAGATTTTCTAGATTTTAGAGGTAGTTTTAGTTGAGATTGTTATCTTCATGGACGATTGGGTTTGTTTTTTATGTTGACCACTGTAATTTTATTTTAGTTATTGTATTGTATACAATGTTTACAGACGATGTCCATTACACAATGTAACTTGTGTTTAAAGACAAATAAAGATATTCTTATTCTTATTCTTCTTATTCTAATGATGGACTAGGTCAACTCAAATTTGAGGTTAGGCACATAAGCAGACTTAACCATGAATCGTTGTGGAACAATCAGCTGATGGGATAATTCAACTCAAACATGAATCGTAATGCAACAATCAGCTGATGTGCGAATTGTGTAATTGTCATTATGACACTACTTTCGACAAATGCTGCGTTCCCATTGGTCAAAACCTGTATCATAAGGTGACACCAGTTGCATAAACTTAACTTCATGCAACGGTTTTGTATTTGGTTCAATAATGGACCTAATTATGGCATTAATTGTAACATCGTTATTGGTGATTATTGCAATGGTCATAGTCGTAGATAAACGTTTTTTATTCTAAATGAAGTTAAATCACAACTGCCTTAATATGAATATTGCATTGAAATGGGAACATTAGTATTGTATTTTTTTAATGCTTTCATACCAGATATTTGATATTTATAATTTTAGCTGTTTTTGTAAAAATAATATTTTTTTATGGGAGTAGGAGAAACAGGGGGAAGGAGAGAGTGAGGGGAGGAAAGGAGAGAGCAAAGAACATATGGGAAAGGAGTGAAGGAGGAAGTAAGGGAAGGAGAGAAGGAAGGCTAGAAATAAGGAATGGAAAAGGAAGGATGGGGCTAACCGAACTTCTTTTAGCAAAGTTCACATTCAGTCTATATCTGGGTTCAATATTTTTTTATTGGATATAAAATGGATATCTAGTAGTAATGAATCGTTCAACGATATACGATTTTGATTTAATGTTGGTTTATACTATTGATTATAATCTTGGGTTGGTTATAAGATTGAGGATAATGCACATTATTGGATGTACATTAAAGACTAACTTTATTCCTTATAGCCTTACAAAGCATTGAATCAGAGGCTGATCCATTGTCGGCGTGTTTGCTGTATGAATCTCTCAAACCCAATGATGTTGTTCAAACTCCCTTGGAGTATTGTTAAAGGTATTGTGCTTTTTGGAAAAGCAATCTTTCTTGTATAAACACTTTGAAAACATTGAGCAATCTTGAACAATATCTCTCGTAAAGGAGCAAATTTGAATAGCTAATATTGTGTTTTTTTTCAATGAAAACTAAGACAAAAAGGTTGTTTTAAAGCCTGTGTTCAATTTGGTTTCAAATATGTTTTTTAAATCTTGATGCTTATAAGTATTTAGGTTTATTCCTTTGTAATTATATATATATATATATATATTTAAATTTATCCTACAACAGGATGTTTAATAGTATCCTATACTCCTATATGTGCAATGTTTGCTAGCTTCTTCGTTTGTTTGCACAGGTACCTCCAAAAACAACTCCAAGGATTTCCTTCTTCAAAGTCTGGAAATAACTAATTTATGGCTTAAAATTCCATTTCCCAGGAAAAATTTGAACACATAAAGAAATGAAATTGTGAATTTAAAAGTTGTAAAATTTTAACTTGGGTCAATGTGTGTTGTGTTTTTTAAAATCATGATAGCGAAGGATTTGTTTCAAAAATATCATTAGTGTTTAAAAAAAATCCAGAAAACACCAAAACAATTGTAGGTTAAATTAGTAATAAGTAGGATTAATGTAATTTCAAGTAGGGTCGCTTGATAACAGGAGGAGTTTCCTTAACTCCCAAAACATAGTGTAGTCTAAACACTATAATCGCAGACACCAAATAAGCATCCAACTGCGCTGCTGGCGAAATTATTGTTTATTATTTGTTGAGTAGTCAATCAACTTATATGATCATATGGTACAGTAAACACAGTTTTACAGTTAAAGTGCCTTGAAAAACGAAAACAAAGTTTTGACTGGTCAACATCAACATTTAATTTTGTAATTTCAGCTGAGGTTTAGCAGACAATTTGATGAGTTTATAGTTTTTGCTGTCCGCCCTATTTTGTGCACTCTATTCTATAAGCGAACGGAGAAGTCCAAATTATTCAACAATATGTGATGCTAAATTGGCTACTAAATATAACAACAAAAAGTAAACAAACAAAAATAACCCTAGAGCTTGTATTATATGATCTTACAGTGTGTGGAGGAACAATGTGCTAGTCTGAATGTTATCAGTAGTCATGTCAATTATCATTGGGACCTGGCTGTGACATTGAAATGACAACAATGTGTGATGAAGCACTCAGTCTATGTTTCTGACTACTACCAATAAATATTTGCTTATATCTTTTGTGTATAAATTCAACTTTTTCAGTGTGATATTTGGGAAAAAAGTTGTCACAATAATAAACTAAATAATATTTGGGCCTTTCAAATAATAAATTTCACTAAATATAATTAGTTACAGTTTTGACGAAATAGGAATAATATTTTAAACAAAACAAAAATAAGAAATTTGAGATGATTATATTTTATTATCGAGTTTATTTATTTTACCATGGGGGGGGGTTATTTATTTTACTAAATTTTTTTTGGAAACTATTCAAAGTGTTCAAACAAAAACAAAGTTTGCAGGCCTGCAACAGTTTTGCACCAAAAGCTTTCATGACCAAAATGGTAATTTATTTACAAATTTATCTTTGGAATAATTGTCGGTATTCAGATATTAGGTATTGCTACAGCAAAAGAAACAGGACCTAACTGTGAATTACAGCTAAATCTGGCTTGATAAATTAAAAACAAATTTATGTTCAAAGAAAATATAAATACTTTGAGAAAATTTGAGTGAAATTAACAAGCTTAGTTAAATATAAAAACTTTACTCTAAACTTTAAAGATTACTGAATTTATATTCAGAGATCTTTCAAGTTTAAAAGATTATCCACAATAACTGTGATCAAGGGCCGTAGCCAGCTTTGGCGGGCCCCGTTAAATATATTAGGCCGGGCCCCTCATGTCCTGGTACTACAACCTTTCCCGACCGCCTTACCGCTGCGAACCCCTACCTCCGTGATGGTATTCCAGACAAATTTTACTATCTTTTAATGTGGTGGGGAAAGATACCAATATCATACCACTTTTTGGTTTTTGTTTTTTAATTTCATAATGTAGACATTAAATTAGATATGGCCTTGTCGTTTTAAAGCAGGGACCCTTTTGGAACATTAATAAAGCAAAACTTGTAGCAAATATTGATTTTTATAATTACTGTGATTTTTTTTATAAACCCTTGCAAGTGGTACAATTTAGGAAACCAGTTTCCCAAATCGTACCAAGAAGTTCCTAAATCGTACCACATGTAAAAATAAAGCACACACCTTTAAAATGACAGCAAAGAAAACAAAGAGGTAGTGAAAAATATGTTTATTTAGCGGGTATAGGTGGGTATTTAGGTGGGTACTATAAAACGTATAATATAATGTACATAAGTAAATATATTAACTGTAAAATGTATAATATAATGTACATAAGTAAATACATGAGATAAATATAACGTAACAAGTATATCGATATTTCATGAAGTACTCTATACCAAATATTTTCTAAATAAATACAAAGTATAATTAAGTATAATCTATTCCTATGTATATAATATAGGCAATAATAGGTATGAAGTACCGGTAAATATTTTATGAAAATTCTATATATGAAAATTCAATGGTACAATTTGAGAAACTATTGGAGGTACGATATGGGCAACTGGACTGGGCAAGCATTACCTTATTTATAACCTCAAATAAAAGCCACCATGTGATGAACACTATTAAAATAAAGTACTTTAGACGTACTTTTAAAATTTATATCGAAAATTAATCAGAACCTACCTTGTAAATCACTATTAGCTTGCGTATGAAAGCTGAAAACTACATCAGTTTCTGACAAAACACAAAAACTAATTTAAAATTAAGAATACTACAAACAATTCAGTGTAAACCATTGACTTTACACCTCTTACAAGAGATGTAAAAGTCAATGGTGTAAACTATTGCCCGCTATTCGGACACATAGATAATTCCGTATTAAGCCATGAGAGCTCCCCTGCATCACTTATTGTCTGAAATATCGCCGTGGTACGATTTAGGAGGCGGTACGATAATGGCAACTTTCCCCTAAGATGTATCTATATTTTTTTTAAGTAAATGAGAAAACTAGTTTTCATTGGGCTATTTAAGGTTTGTTTTAAATCAAATTCATAAATTCTACAAACACTTTGTTGGTATGTTAATTGTGCAATCTGTATACAACTAAAAATCTATAAAGAACATAACAAAAACCTCGGGTTTTTTATACCTCGAGTAAAAGCCCATACCAATCAATGGACTTCATTTTGGTTCATAAGGAACCCTAAACAAGAACTATGCAATTTAGAAAATCTTTAAAAATTCCTGAGAGATAGTTGGCAAAATTGTTGACAAGCATCCTCAACCAAACTGTGTGAATTCTGAAAAATCATAAGTACAATCATTATTTACTTGAACATATATTTTACTCATTTTACACTCATCCTCATTGAAATGGTTAATTTTATTAAATGGAAACTATTATAAAAGTCTCAATATAAAATTCTAGAAAAAAAAACATTTGACAGCAAAGAAGTTTAGCGATGCATTATTCCGATTATTGGATGTCGTAATGATTTAACATCCATAACTTAATGTTTCTTGAAAAAACTTAGCTTTCACTTTTACAATATGTTTTGAAGCCTACATAATAATTTCGGACAAACAAATGGATGTCTTTTTTAAGACAAATTATTTTTATTTAGGTTTTTAAATGATTTTGAAAAAAATCTCTGCAAAATGTGCTGTTTTTATTTGAATTTTACAGTAGAGTCCCGCGATAATCCAAAATCCAATCCGAAATTCCGCTTAATCCGAAATGCTATTGGGAAGGATAATGTTCCCAAATCCTAAGTAAAAAAAACAGGTTAAACTTTGCTTAAGGCGTAAATTGCCTTAAATTTGATTGCGCGAAATCTGCAGGAAAAATTATGCGAACGACAATCTCACTTATTTAACAACTGTGGATCGATGAAACGTATAGATCACAGGTAACTGTCCGAATAACTTTGCAAAAAAGTTAACAGCCATGAAATTTACCGTTATAGGAACAACTTTGTAAAATAAGCAAATGGCGGTTAAATCGATCGCGCAAATTTACCATTCGCGGGTATTCTGCGTGGCAGCGGCGCGCTAGGTGGTAATTAGGCTTGACGCAATCGCATAGTCTTCATCAAACCCGGAAAAAGGACGGAGGTAACTAACTCTAGAACATTTACCTAAGCCAAGCAAAGAAAACAAACGGGCGTATAATTTAATCACGGGTACAAGGTATGAATAAATTCAACATTATATTTTGTCTTTTACTGTTGTAAAAGGAAATCTTTCGTCATAAATTATTCATAGTTAATTTATCATTATAGCTTTCAGACTTAGCAACTCCGTCCGTCTAGGCCAACTCTTGAAGTAGATGTTTGGCGGGGCCACGGTAAAATTGTCCGGAAAACCGGTCTGAGTATGGCCCAGACTGTGATTATTCACAATTTTGTCTTTTTCTTCTTTTCAGGGGCGATTTGGTGGTAAAAATATTAAAAATGTGAAAAAACCGGTTACAAGTAAAGAGAGACAATGAATGAACTTAATTTTATTACCTGTATTAATTGTATTACAATGAATACAATAAGTTAATGTATGTTTCAGAAGCAATTAATTAGTAAAGAGAGAATATAAACGAGACGTTGATGAACAAATAATGTTTCGATTGTTTATAATCTTCAATAACAAAGCTGCCCTCTCATCCATTTCACACTCATCCTTCACTCATATTTACCTTTAAATACATTTAAATGGTGTTGAATACAAAATTTGCATTTTGTAAAGTGGAATATTTCTCACAATCTGCATTATTAAAAAATATATATAGTCTATAAGTATATTTCAACACTAATGACCTGTGAAAAATGTCCTAAAAGGAACAAGCCTGAACTGAAAGCCTAATAGAAATTACGATCGGGTATTTCTTGACCTTTAATTGCAAGTTGATTTAAAATTAACATTGCTAATAACTCTCTGTTGTTATTTAATGAAAAAATCATCCATTAATATTATATTTCACTACTTCATGAAAAATGGCCCAATTCAGGGCAAGATATTGTTTTACTGATGAGGCGTAAGCCGAGCATGTAAAACCTATCGAGCCCCAAAATGGGACTTAAGTGATGAGTTGTGAACAATACTTCTCATCACGATGCAAATAAGTAACTTAACTTCCAAAAAATCATCTAAAATTTCATAATGTAGTCATTTTCTATAAGCAAAAACAATATGGCTGCACAGTCTATTTCAGTTTAAAGATAGCTGGTTGAACTGTCAAAATGGGAACTTTGTTTGTTTGGATGCTGCAAAATATTGTCTGGGTACGGAAAAGTAATGTTTGGGCATGGAAAAGTAATCTTTAGGTCAGGATAACCATGGCTGCTGATCATGGTTTGTTTTGATCTCAAAGGAATCTATCCTTTGTCTGTGGTTTGTCTGTGGTTGTCTGAGGTTAAAAGGATAGATTCCTTAGTCTGTGGTTTTGATGTAAGGAAATCAAGGATTTTCGTAGATCTCAGCTGTACGGTAATGGGATATTTTTGTATTCATCGTGATGTAAAATGTCTTTCAACTATACAAAATTCAACATTTGTGATCCGCCAAGAAAAAAGGGACCTTAACTTGAATTTTTTAATATTGAATTAGTAAATTAGTATATTCTTAATCTATATTAAAAACCAAACAAACTGGTGATATAATTATTAAGATATCTTAAAAAAGCCTGAGTTATAAAATTTTTAATTTGAAATATCAAAACAATAATTTTAGCGAATCACATTTTAAAGTTTTGCAAATTACTAACTTACTTTTTTTTAACTACTTTTATTGTTGGCTATGTTTCACATCATTTTATCAGAACTGTAAAGCTGCATATGACTCTACCAATGAATTTGTAGTTCACATTTTTTGTTGAGTATTGCTTAAATTGATGGGAGTATTAAAAAAACACAAATTGTAAAAGGAAAAATTTCCTATTACATGATTAAAAATAAAGTTAACATAAAATTGGTACTCAAATAAAAATGTATTACAGTTAATCTTAACAATATATGACATATTAACAGAGCTTTTACGTTTTTATTTTTTACCTTCTGTTACATTTTTTTAGTGGTGAATCTTCACTTGGACCAGAATACATCGTCAACTACTTCTTCTGAAAGACCCTGTACACTTTCAGGTTCTGGTATCTGGATCAGGGCTTATCCTGCATTATATCTGGGGGGGGGGTTCTGCATTTACTCCTCACATAACTCTAGGATTTTCATAACTTAGAAGCGTTGAAATAGCATTGGGGAAGTGAAGGTCCCCTTCCTCCTGACGGCGAGGGTTTAAAAATTAATTAACCATCGGAAACATAAATAAAGAACAATAAAAATCAGAAACATGTTTTTTTTAAACCTCTAAAACTTTCTGTCCAGTAAAATGTTGTCTGGGAAGATAAGATCCCTTTTCCCTTGGTGGGTCACGTTTGTAGACCGCCTATAAATAAGTTCATGCAATTTTTAAATCTTAGGCTGCTTGAAATGCTGGTTAAGGGTTAAAGCTCTGAATGGGCTTCAGCTAAGGAATCAAGGGCCACAAGATCAAAATCAAAGGCCACCACCAGATTGTTGGGGATGATAAGCAAATAAAGGAGAAGAAGGAAAAGAAGCAATAACAATCAGTTAAGAAGTAATAATTTCTTTTAATTTGGAATAGTCAAAGTAAATACAAGTTGCACCAACATATAAATTACAATACTTACAATTATAAAAGTTAAACAGAAATAGGCTAGTACCATTCTTTTTCATAAGCGATATAAAGGTTTTATTGCAATAAGGATACATGGAAAAATCGTTAATATAAATTCGTAATTTAAAACCACAATAGCTCTTATGGTGGTTTCAGTTTTTAGGAAAACATTTTATATGTTTAATTTTTAGTATGTTTTTAGTACTGTTTTATTATCTCTTTGTTTTATTCACAAAACATTCTAGAATGAATACTTCAATGTGCAAAAAATATGTGAAAGATAAAACTATGAAACATAGGTCGATTGTAGATTTCATACCCTTAGAAAAGTGGATTTATAATATGACAAACAGGTGAGAAACGGATGCTAGAAAGATCCTTACAATTTTGGAAGTGAAATGTAAAAGGGCCACTAGGATAGAGATATATACAAACAGTTCCTCAACTTGAAACTTAAAAAGTAGTAAATAACATTCTTTACAATAAATTAAACTTGTCGAACAAAAAACAATTCATCAATTAATCATACGATGTTAAAAAATTCAAAATCACAATCGTACAACATCAACAGAAGAGATTAGTGACTGAGAACAACAGCGAATGATAAAAATATAAACTGATAACAACAAACGACATCAGGAGCAACTGATAAAGATACACAACTGATAAGAGTGGCAACTGATAACAGACACTAATTATAACAGATACTACTGATAAAAAGACAACTGATAACAGATACAACTAAAAGTAAACACTGAGTAGAGGAATCTATGTACAAGGGGTTCTCTCTACGCTCTGTACATTAGAATGGAACGCCTCTGCTAAGCAGCTCTTAACTATGTACACTTCGTTTTAGGCCTTTCAGAAATATATATCGTATTTATATAGAGGAATTATATGAAGTGAAATACATCTTAAATTGATTAAACCCCAATCCTGACTCAAATTTATATCGGCATTGCGATTAGGAAACTTACACTGAATTTAATAAGGGATGAAAGAGATTAGGAAGAACCCTAAACAAGATTTCTGTTATTTAAGATTTGGTTTTGAAACTATCCAAATTTAGTCTATTTATTTGCTTGCTTTCAAAGATATGTTTTAATGATCAAAATAAATTACACATGTAAGTTTATTAATTTCAACTCTTAGTAAATTAATTTGCCTTTTAATTGGGATGTGTTTTTGTAATAAATAGACGATGTACTTTTAATAATTCAGCAGCATTGTATGTTTAATCTAATTTTTTAAAGAAAGATCTCTAAGGTAAATTAAAAATATTAGATTAAAAATAAAGAATGAAACAAAAATTTAATCAATTAGTAGGTTCAAATATTATATTTTCTCTACAAAATGTAAGCCAGATTTAAATCATAACAAAACAGAAATGAATTATTTGAGCCAGTCATAACTTGAGTCAGAAATGGGTAAGTTAAAGAATTTTAATTAACTTCAGAAGAAATACAAAACAATATTATTAAAGATAAAAAATATTTGGAACATGCAATTATCAAGAAAATTCAAGTGTCTTTTTTTCAAAATAAAGTATTTTGATATTTTAGAAAATTGCTTATTTGTTGAGTTTTACAAAAAAAACTCTCTTTAACTCTTAGGTTATTAAATAAATATCGATTGAATAATCAAATTCCAACAATGTTTAGTAATTGGACTTAATATTTGTTTGTTTATATATAATGAATTTGAAACAATATTATTATTATCTGATAAAATTGTTTTGTTTTTATTAAGTAGTTTTGTTTACTTTATTGTCGATTTATAACAAAAATTCATTAACATTGATTTTAGATTTTTAACTATGATTTAAAATACTGACTGAGAAAACTGAACAGTGCTTAAAAAATATTTCTATATTGTTAAAATTACATAGTTATAAATATATTCTTAGTGTTAAAATTTATTTCCTGTTACTAAATAGTCAAAGTGAAGTTGAAACAAAATTAAAATTAACATATTTTAATACAGCATTTTTTTTACTTGTATTGAACTCCTATATAATGCTGAAGTAACGGTACAGAAGTGATATTCACATTATCTTCCACATACTAAATTACAAGGGCCATTTTGAAAGTAGGTATCATTCGTAAGGGAAGGGATAGGTGGAGGGGGTAAGAGATGTGCTAGTGTGGCGTTGGGCAGGTAATCTCAGTAAGTATCTGTCTTTACTTCATGGGCATCGACAAGTTGGCGTACTGTGGTGTGCATTGTTACTCGCTTCCTTTGAGTAAAAACAAACATGCGACTAATCCATAGCAATGTACGGGGAAAAAGCAACAGAGAAGTCTGGAAATATTTGCTTAAAGAGAAAGACACTGTCGATAACGAAGTAAAGAGTGATGGGTAGTCGGGCAGACTATGGTTACAGACGATCATGTTGCCGAAAGTTTGAGATAACAAACAACGCACTGATAGTCTGACAGAGTTTTTGAAATTTAGCAGAAATGCTTCGAATGAATTCTGTTTGCCTCGAACTTCATTGTTGATTTTGGTAACAAAATTATCATTACCATAGACAGCTGACCATTACTCACTTCATCATGGACATTATGTGTTTTTCTTTAAGCACCATTTCTGTATTACACTTTTGCTCGTTATTTGTTTTGCACACACTGAACACAATTAATGATGAACAGGTACTCCCAGATTAAGTTGTTTTGCTCAAAGGATGCAAATGACACACTTCGCAGTCTGCCGCATTACAGTGCTGAGGCAGCCATTTTGTTTTTGAGGTACAGCGCAAAATACAGCCCTACTGACCTCCATAGAGTAAAGACGGATACCTTCCCGACACCGACACTCACAAGCTTCTCTACACCCCAACCCCTCCCTTCACTGCACATAAACAGTTCCTCATTTCTAAACAGCCCTCGAGCAATTAAGAGACCTGTATTAATATAAAATTTAATTAATTTAATTTAATGGACGTTCTTACATTTATGTTTTAAAAAACCGACTGAAAATTTACCACTTGAATAGCAAATTGTACACAGAAAATTATCCAGAAAAACACAGTACACCTAGAAAAACCCTTGGAAATTTTTAAGGTCATTAAATATTAAAGACATAAATAGCAACTAAATTTAAATTACTAGTGGAAAACAGAAAGAAGTTACTATAAACTAAAGACGGGTGTTCATCTTACCTGAGAGAGGCTGAACTGAATTTTTCAACAACAAATAAGCCTCTAGTACACTTAAATTTACGAGCCTTATAAATATATTTAGGTATTTATAAACACAACTTTTTGATAAACCCTATCCAACAAATACATATACAATATAACATAACAGCGTCAAGCAGGATATTTACATTTACAAAATATCAAAAAGCAACATCAATTATAACACTTAATGGAATGTCTAAAACCAATACTTTCAACAAACATGAAACACAATCACATTTTTTAATGTTGAAAAATACTGAGAAGTAAAACATAATATTGAGACATCCTAATTCGATAAGCAGACTTATATACAAGCTGGGGCGAATGAACAATACCTTCAGTAACTTGACGTTTGAGATGAACACATATATAAAATTAGTAATCATATGCAAAAAACTTAAACAACTTGTTTCTCTGACTAATCCTAAGTACAGGGGAACAAGCAATGCTTTATTACTTTGCAATACCCACCTCCTAAATGTACTTTGAAAGATTTTTTTATTTAAAATTTTATAAAGGTATTACAATAAATCTGTTAGTTATAAGTAATATTTCCACTTACGAAATAAATTTTTGAGGCACGTCTACACAGGTAATAGTGTCCTTAGGGCACTCTAACTGTGCTCAGTGGTTACTTTTGGTGTACTCCAACTTTGTGTGGTAGCGAAAACTTGTTTCTACACTCCCTATCAAACTTTAACTTATACTTGTTGACCTAAGTATAGGTATAATAATTCCCAACCTTCTCAGAACTACAAAATAACAATGGTCTTTCTTATTGTATTAAAAGGATGACCCTCACTTTTCCAAACTTGGTCCTCGGTTCCAATATTTAACAAGACTGCTATTCGTTTCCCCAAGATCAGTCCCCATGTTGAAAGAGACACTTCAGTGAGCAATGTTCAATCCACTGTTAGATTTACCTTTATTTTTCCAAGCTTTTTCTGCTAATTTTAACAAATTGCAATAGAAGTGCTGCGAGGAACCAAAAGTGACCACCACACGCAGTTAGGGGGTAGATTTTGACGGTTTTTAACCATCTATTGCAGTTGTGGTGTACCCGTCTTTAAATGTTCATCCTTTTTTTGGATAGGAAAAAATCATAGATCGTGCGAAAATAATCTTCACTGTCACAAATAAACCTTGGAATAAGTAATTCTACATTTTAGGTACATTCATATTTTTAAAGTCACCCGTAGATTAGGATTTTTAAGTGCTTACTCTTAAGAGCAGTATATATAAAACTATGAAACAATTTACTAACAAAATGTTTTACAGAATATCTATATTTTTTTACAAAAAGATTATTAAAAGGGAATGGCCTTACTTTGTTAAGTATTTTGGCCAACTAATGATAAATCCTGGGCTTTCAACTTCAACAAGTAACTGAGTAATTATTGCTTGGTTAAAAAAGATTTAATCGTATTTTAATTTTTAATTTATTTGTAGGTTATCAATAAATGACTGGAGTTATCAACATTTTATCCTAAATTAAAAATGGAAAAGAAGGAAATATTTCATCAGTAGCAAACTGAAGCCTTTGAACTATAACAAACCAGTGCCATATTTTTTAAAACTATTCAAAACTATTATATTTATGCTTTAATGAGAGCTTCCCATCCTAGCCCTTTTCCAAAGTAGAAATTTCAAAACAAGACAAAAATTTCGATCAACTAATAATTAGCTACAAATTTTATCATACAAATGCTAAATAGTGTTCATATGCTAGGGATCTACACCACTAAGTCTTTAATATCTTTAAAGACAAAAACACTACGAGACGAGAACTAGAATATCACAATAGATGGGGAAGGCAGGAGCGAGATAGCATTTAAACTTGGTCTTTAATTTAGTGAAATCCTGACAAAAATGCATACTGATGAATGTATTTACATATAAATATTTACAGGAGTAAAGATGAGTCGAGTGATATGTCGGTCGGAACTAGCACAACCGTAGCATTTGAATTTGGCAGCGAGAAAGTGAAAATAAAACGACTGAGGGATTTTATGTTTTTGCTTATTGAGTTTGGGCTTCAAGAAACAAGAATGCAGTCAGATAAAAAGGAAATTACAAGAAAGGTAATGAGTTAAAACCGGTTGACTTGGGAGAAATTTAATATAATTTTAAAGGACTTTTTATTAATGGAAAGTCGATCAACATACAGGGAATTAATGTTTAACTTACGCAAAAAAAGAAGTAATAGTGATAAAGGACCATCTTTTCAATTAATCTACAGTGTGGTGGAAATTTAGTAGCAGGATATTAGAAAGTATATTTGAAAATATAGGTCTTTAAGTTTGGCACTCTTAAAATTACAATACAATAATATTCTTATCTATCTCAGTATAACTAATCATTCATATATATTCTAAAATACACTACAAAACATCTTACGAAAAATACTTTGATTTTGCAAATACATATTTGTAGGAAATTGAAATTTTCAATAGATATTGTTAGTACAGTGTTCAAATATAAACTTCATAATAATAATTATAAATACAACTTGTAAAGTTATGCCTTGTGAGAAATATAAGACATTGTAAGAATAGCATATCTGAGCTCTAAAATTAAAAAATACTAGAATTTCACTAATTTTTGTTGGTTTTGATAAGGAAATTATTTAAATTTCTAAGTATCAGTATATTTTATCTAAGGTTTATATAAAAATATATGTTTACAGTATAACTTTAGATTGACAAACTTTTTGAGAAAATTGGATTTCTTTGATGTATCTAATCAATTTCTCATTTGCTTTTGGATGAATATTTATTTAATTTGACTTCAATTTTCAAATGTATTACATTTTGTAAAATGCTTCTTTGTCCAAGAAGGCACAATAAATTCAATTATATTTGATTGAAAACACAAATTTAGACCAACATCTTTAAGCCAGGTTTTAAATTTAATCAAATTATCTGACACAATTTCATCAATCCTTTCAAAAGGAAGGTGAACTTTTTTTAGATTCTTGGCAAAAAGTTGAGTTTTTAAACTTTTGGATGAGAAAACCTGTTCCTTTTCCATTTGTAAAATTTCAAAATTATTCTGTCCCTCCCAATGGAAGTTTATGAAAACTAAAAAAAATTGAAAACCCTAATAGTAATGCATTATAAAAATTTCAATGATCAACCTTCAAAAATTTCAGAAAATCCATTTTGCCGAAAGTTTTACAAAAAGGTTTCCCTAATAAACCCTGTTATTGGACTCAAGATACCTCAACCTTTTTGTAACTAAAACATAAATATTTTGAAAACTCTACAACACTTAAAAATAATCCAAATTAATCCATCACTACAGCATCAGGCCTACTCCCCATATTCCTAATGACATTTTATTTTAACAGTGATATAATTACGAATAGAATATATTGTAAACGACTACATATCTAAACGAACACACGTAACTAACATTTCTATCTATGAGGGGTAGGACGACGCAACCAGCACGTTACATCACAAGGGGTGGAGCTCAGACCCCAATGTAAACGTAACACAACTGGCGTAAACTACCAAACACAAAATAAGGTTAAAGCCTCCGTATCGTGGCGGACGAGGAATTCGTTTGATTGTACAACACGAAAGGTTTTGGACGAGGCTAATCTAAATTGAATTCTGATAAAAAATGTTTCAGTGCACAAATGAAATTGTAAAGCCTAACTAACATTTTGAAATAATAAACCTTGTGAATGATACATTTCCATCTCAATATTTTTTAATGTACATTTTTATAAGAGTATTGATTAAACGGTATATTATTTACCAATCTTTAAAATGTCTTCATTATAATTTACAAGAATGGTTATAAAGCTTACAAACTTTTCTTCAAATTTTTTTAGATTGCCTATTATAATATACTTTAACCTGGTTAATTAATTTTATCATATATAAGGTAGAACAATCGAAACTTTCACCACATTAGAGCATTGTTACTCA
Source organism: Flexamia atlantica (assembly GCA_035578135.1). Classification (NCBI taxonomy): domain Eukaryota; kingdom Metazoa; phylum Arthropoda; class Insecta; order Hemiptera; family Cicadellidae; genus Flexamia; species Flexamia atlantica. The sequence goes on from JAQJVK010000014.1 coordinate 10,036,553, forward strand.
TACAAATAAATCTAAATACAAAATAGAGTTTGATCCTCGTTTATCAGGAAATCAAAGAACTCTGTGTTTAGAACACAAGAAAATTGTTATTAAAACATTTTTATTAAATAAAATGTTAAAATTTAACTATTATTAAAATACAATAAATATATTGCTCAGATATCAAATAAAATCGAATACATGCCCTGCACTGAATACTGTGGACTTGATTACATCCCAGTGTTGTTTCTCTTCACCTACATTACCTAGTTTAAAATTGAAATCAACACATAAAACTTTAGGAGTTCCTGTAAACACTAAGTGTAGTGTAGTTGTATCGGCGAGGAGTATTTTTCATATATGTTAAGTTGGAAATACCGAGTAGATGCGAGATTGTCAACGACGTTTACACATGCTGGATAAACTCTGGATTGAGGAAGGAGAATCCCATGAACTCGGTCTGATCCAGATTCATCATGAACAGCTTGTCGGTCGGTGTGAGATCTGTCTTCTCCGAGGTGAACTGCTTATCAAAGTTGCTCACGTCTTTGCGATGTTTCTGCAACAAAAGACAGTCTTGTTAGAATCATCCGTTTCATAGGTGAAAACTAAAGAGCTAGATTAAAAATAATTTACAAAATTGGCATGATTATTCTTCAGATACTTTTTATGAAACGGCCACCTCGGTAGGTATTTTAATCCAAGAATGAGAGATGACTGTAGGGTGACTATAAAATGATCTTGTAGTCTTGTTACCGACTAAGGCCGACATGTTCTTTGGACTGGACTGTTAGTTAAAAGCCCAACTGGCAATGGGAAAGAGACCTACAGTTTAACGTCAGGCCCAAGTTTGAATTTCAGTAATGAATTACAAACTGGTCTAATTGTGGGATGGTCTTATGGATGAACGTAGTATTCACTGGCATGGACTTAACTACCCACCAGGGAATATCTCACCCAAAAGCCATCACTAACAACTATCCTTAATCCATGACCTCCCAGTAGCTGGATTACAGGACATGCCATTGTCCTAGTCTATTAAAGTGATAAACTGGTTTTATATGAATGTGAGCTATTGAAAGATTTTTTTAAGAGTTTGGCGCCCTCTTTTAAACATTGAATTTTACCCATTTACATAAACTATTTACTGATCTGTATATGATATATTCTCAAACAAAGCAAGGAATTCAGTACAAGGATGAACAGTACTGCTAAAAGTTACTGATAGCGATTAGACCAGACTTGAACTCACAAAATCGCTATTGTCAGAAGCCCAGTGCTCAACCGGACTGCCCCACCGACTCACTAAGTTACTGTAACTTACAGTGGTAGAGAAAGTTTTTAAATATAGGAGTAAATTTATTTCTAGTTAATGATTGCAATTCACGTCTTTTTGTATTACAGGGCTTGTAACAGTTCTTGAGGTTGAAAAAAATAAAAAAATAACTAAAATGAGAAAAAAATAACCAAAAAATAACCTTTTATAAACAAAAAATATTGCTAAAAATTAGTAAACCGGCGTTAAATTCGGGATAATACATTCTTAACCTTGGTAAAAAAGAAAATCTCGACAGACTAATCACAAATCTGCCTAGATTTGGCGGCGAGACTTGGTTTTCACACACACGAGACTTGGTTTTCACGCAATGTAGGATGACGAGTTTCGTCGGGCGCGATGCTGCTACGAGACTGTCTGACAGACAAATAGTGTGAACAGGGCTTGTAGCAGTTATTGAGGTTGAAAAAAATAAAAAAATAACCTAAATTCAAAAAAAAAATAACCAAATTCCGAAAAAAATAACAAAAAATAACCAAGAGCAAAAAAATAACAAAAAATAAAAAAAATAACTTGTTACAAGCCCTGTGTATTACTACATTTGTAATGCTTGCGTTAAATCAACGAAATACTTACGATTTTTGGTTTGAACGGTGGTTGCACCTCTCGATTCTCGATGCGTTCCCAGTCGATTCTGCGGAAGAACGCGTGGCCACGAACGTCTTCCTCCCCCCGGGGTCCACAGCCCAGTCGCTTGGTTGGGTTCTTCATCAGAAACTGAAAACAAAAGGTTTTCAGTATGAGCAACCTAACCAGACAACATATCAGTTTGTATCAGGACGATTAACTGTGTGGAGGCCACAAGAGTACAATTATCTTGATGTATAAGTAAAAATGTACTGTATCAACTCTTATCTAGCTATTTTCTAGCATACTATTGCTTTGTTGAAGATTGGAAAATCTGGGTTAAAATCTCCCACAACACTCCATGACCCTTGGAGGAGGTCTCTCTCCACTCTTGTCTGCCCATGACTCGATTGGAGGAGGTCAATTTCTTTTAGGTAGCCAGAAATAAATAGGAGGTTGCCTTACAACACATTTCAGATCTGTACTCTCCTACTTATGGTACGAAATACAGAAATAAGGAAAATGTTTATAGTATATGGGTTAGGTTTGACAAAGCTTAGACTAACAGGGCAAACAATGCACATTATTCATACATATCAGCCAGTCCTTCTTAATCTGCTGTCAAACGGAAACCGTGATTGTTCACTGAAAGCTCCTAGACCGCTTATCCCAGGGACATTATACCTAGAATTGTCACCTAAATTGGCAAGCCCAAGAGCTTTTTTTGGGCGGGCTAGGGTTACCCTTGATTACTTTGGCCTAAGAATACCTTTTGTAGTACCCTTGTTTCAGTTCCCCATTTTGGGCTCTTTGCATAGGCTACTGGACAGTTGACAGCCAATTATTTTATTTCATCAGGCTCCAAAACTGTATTTCAGGCTCCCTTAGGTATTTCAACCTTCTTTTTGACTGTAGCTGGACAATCCGGCAATAAGAGCTCAGCCGATTCCATGCTTGAGGGGTAGACCCTTCTCTGATTGATTTGGCTAAGCCCTATTGTGCTGAGTTGTTTCCTCGATAGGTTGTGACCCATGAGTAGCCCTATCAGCAAGCTTACTTCCAGTTTATGCAGGCTTAAAATGCCTCTCCATTTCTTCCTAAAAGGATTTAGAGCCCTAAAGACTCACCGCTTTGCAGACTTCCTTGGACTTCTTGGAGAGAGACTTGGATCACGATATAGTCCATCATGGCAACAAACAGTTTCTCCTAATCCTCTTGTTTAGCTAAATTTCCAAGCCCCCCAAGTATCTCGTACAGTAGAGGACCTAGAAGTTGCCAATTTACCCAACAAATCAACTCACCCCTTTGCAGACTTCCTTGGACTCCTTGGAGAGAGACTTGGGATAGGAGACGCTGTGATCCGTAATGGCCGCAAACAGTTCCTCCTCATCTTCCCCGTCGAACGGAGGCTGACCCACGAGCATCTCGTATAGCAGCACTCCGTACGCCCACCAGTCCACCGACTTGCCGTATGGTTGGTACAGAATGATCTGCGGAACATTAACTTGGGTTAGTCAAGGTCGAGTTGAGGTTGCTAGAGGTAGCAGAGCATTGTTTCCTCTAAAAAATAAAAAAGGTTATGTTGTGGTTACTAGTGGTAGCAGAGCGTGTTGAGTTTACTAGTGGTAGCAGAGCGTAGTTTCCTCTAAAATATACCAAGGTCATATTGAGGTTTAGATTAAACTTAAGTTTAAGGGTGTTAGGATGAAGTAAGGTTTTTTCGTAGGGAGAATTGCAAAGCCTAGTTGCCTTGTCCCAAAAAAAATCAGTGAGGGTACTTCAGCAGTTTTTTGGTTTTTTGTACAGCTACAGGAAAGAAAAGGAAGCTTCTGTTGTAATATCCCTTAAGTACTAAGCCTTTAGCAGATGTGTTCAAGAGAAGCAAAAGGAAAAAGGAATAGGTAGATGGAATAGGTTGATATAATATGATCTGCCCAAAAATACCCTAGGATAGGTCAGGTAGGGTTTGGCAAAGTTAGGCTAGGGAAATGGGCTGAATTTAGGTATATTTGGTACAGAAAAATCTCACCAATAAAAGTTGATATTTGAGTAAATCAATCATATTTACTTACTCATCCTCAGTAAAAAAAAAAAAAAAAAAAAAAACTAAGCCTGTATTTACTATTATTATACCACTATGCTTAGTTAGTAAAACCTATAAAATTACTTAATGGTTATTTTTTGGTTTTTTTATCTCTTTTCTTAGATATTTTTTCTGAAGACATACACATAAAGTAGTATATAGATACAAGACTTCTCAGATGAAGACAATCCTGCTTATTTTATTAAGATCATACAATATTATAGGAGACCTACCTCAGGAGCTATATAGTCTGGGGTGCCACAAAAAGTTTTGGTCGTTTTGTCACCAGTGATCCCTTCTTTACACATTCCAAAATCAGCGATCTTGATGTGACCATCCTGGTCTAGCAATACGTTATCCAGCTTCAAATCTCTGTACACAATGCCTCGGGAATGTAGGAAGAACAGTCCTATTGCTATTTCTGCCGAGTAAAACCTAAAAATATTATGTCTATTTTAATTTCCAAAAGTAATTTACAATATAAATATTTCCAATAAGTTTGAGTTGCCTCATTTTAAAGTTCACTGTAAATAATGCATTGTTAACTTAACTATTTAATAAAATACAACTATTTTACTTTAATTTTTATCCTAAAACACTATTTACATTCACACATTCCATGTTGAAAGTGTAACTTTTGCCTGCTTTAAACCAATCTAAATTTTTACATATCTCTAAGCTCTACACTGTTCTGAATGGACATAGCACACTTCCATACTTGGTGACCATGCAGTCACCATCACTAGTCAATGATCAACACTGAATAGCTAATGATTGCTAACTACCAATAATTATAATATACACAATGAAAATGACCTCAGCTAACTTTCTTATGTAATTAAGCTCTAATGGGGAAAATGTAACAATTTATGTAGATGCAGTCTTAAATATAATAATTATGAACCTAATCAAAAAACCACAAAACAAATATTTTTCTTACACAGCCACAGGTTCCTTGAATTTTCCGCATTGCTGAATCTGAAACATGAGATCCCCTCCGTTGACGTATTCCATAACGAAGTATAACCTATCCTGAAACACAGCACAGCGAATATAATGCTACAGAAGGGGCAATATGAGTTGTATTTGTTGTGGTAAATTTTGCATCATTATTGTAATTTTTATATAAAATGAAAGTGTATGGTGGTAAAAAATACTGCATGTGTTGTGTGGTAAGTTCAAACAAAATTTTTACTTGATATAATTCAAGAAATCTTTGAAGCTCCAAACAAAAACTGAATGATTGATAGCACTTTACTTTTATACCTATTGTAGTAAAATTAATTTGACTGTGAAGTGGGAAAGAGAGGGTAATCTTAATTGTGTAAAAGTTAAAAAATACTTTCAAACAATAACTTAAGTGACCTGATTTTAATTTAAATCAGAGTTGTTGGGTTTTTTAAAGTAAGAAATTGTAACTTTCACATAAGTTATGTTAGTATTAAGGGCATATCTACAGGAGTCTAGTTGACAGGCAAGATAGCTGGGTGAGTTGCTACTGGCTCATTTGACTTGCCTGGTGTAATCATTTTAATTTGATTGGTTAGAAAGATGCCAAATGATACAAAGAACCTACTCGACCTCTACTCGAGGTCAGGTTTGACTTGATTGCCTAACTTACCCGCTAACTTGAACTGTGTAAATCTGTCTTAAGGAACTGGAAAAATATTACAGTACTGTAATCATATTTAAAACTGTAAATGGGTTTTCGCAAATTTTCAAAGGAAATTAAACTTTTAGAGTAAAAGACTAGTTTTTAATCATATTTTATATACTTTATTTCATGTATTTACTTAGTTATACAGAATTAAATTATTGAAAAATCCATGGAATATTTGCAAGTATGAGCTAAGTTAGAAGAAGTTAATAAACAAATAAATAACTTAATCCATGCACTCGGCTGGTCGGTATTTACCATGGTCTGGAAGCAGGAGTGGAGCTGGACGAGGAAGGGAGGTTTGCTGGAGAGGGCGAGGACTCGCTTCTCCACCATCGTACACTCCACGTCGTCGTCCTGTATGATGATGTCCTTCTTCAGGATCTTGATGGCGTACAACTCGTCCGTGCCTTTCCTCTCCGCCAGCATCACCTGCGGGGAACGTTTAAGCCTTGAAGATGAGTAAATGCAATTGTCGATCCTTGAATATTCACCGACTGACTGGTGGAATGGTTGGACAAAATGGTCTAACCAATAAAAGTAAGTGTTTTAGTAAATCAATTAATATTTACTTATTCATCCTGAATTTAAAAAAAAACATACTCACTAATCAAAAACCACCATGACATCTCAACTTTAGTGGTAGTAGAGCATGTATTATTATTTTACTAAAATATTATTTTAATAAATATAAATATTTATTTATATTTATTTGTTTACTAAAATATTTCTATTTATTTGCAAAATTATTTCACTAAAATAATTTTTTCCTTATTTCATAAATATGAAGGAGCACCTGGACCCAGGTTAAATAGGTAGATCAGGTTAGATTACCTACAATATTATATTATCATATTTCAAAGCTATTATTACTTAATTATTATTATATTTTGTTATTTCAGATCTTGTTGGCTCGGATCTTAACAAAATTTCATTCAAAATTGCAGGTGAACTAACCTGCCTGAGATGCCAGAATATTTTCTTTCTACTGCAGGGCATGTTTTACATAGTAACAATCCATCTTTGGTTGCTGAAAGGTAAGCTGCAGCAAATAGTCACAAGCACAACTATGGCGGAAGATAGGTGGAAGATTCAACATTTAAAATTGTGAGAACATGTCCTTCACCCGTGTTGACAATAAAAGTATTTTGTATCTTTCGTCTATATGTCTTGTGTGTTTTGGTAACTTTATTTTCAATATTGATTGTTTGTGCTACTATGTGAATTATGACAACCACTTATTGTGATGCTACAATAAACTTTCAGCGACTAAAGTGATGCAATGTCAGGAATATTGTATTCACTAACTGAGAAGCTAGAATATTTTCTTTCTTTTCCTTTCTAACCTGCCTGGTTACTGCAACTAAAATATTAAATATATTGTTACAATATTATCAGATGCCAAAGATATTAAGTTAATTAATCATACTTAAAAATTGGTCTGAGTTGCTTCATAATACACCTAGGGATTAAACCAGAGGAGGTGCAAGGGATAAATGGGGAGGAAATTAACATGACTTTGTAATTAATCTAATGTTTGTACAAGTTAGACCAAATTACCTCCTATTGTTACATGAACAAGATAAGACATTGTGTGAAAACATCCAGAACAACAGCAGCCATAAGTAAAATTTATGTATATATACTATTAAAGATTATTAATGCCCAATTAAAAATAAAAAAACTGGCCAGTTTGGAACAGCACATGTTTTGCTGGCAAAAGTTGAATCGTGAAAGTGTGTAAAAGTTTTTTGTTTTTAATAATTTTTTGTGAGTCCGTCTGTTTGTCTCTTGGTTTTTGTGTACTTTTATGTCTGACATTTTCTCAATCATATCAACATTGATAAAGAATCTTTTAGCTTAGACGAACTTGAAAATGTTCCTATGATGGTACGAACCTGTTGGAGTTCACACCAAAAATTGGATCAATTACTTGGTTTTACATCCAGATAATTTATACCTTTATTGGTAACCAGAGTCAGTTTACAGATCCAATTGCTTCAACAGTATATTACGTTCCTAGGCCGGAAATTACTGTTTTGCCGGACGAGCATGATAGTTCCTGCGTGAGCGGAAGTGAGTGCGGGATTTTTATGCAAGTACGGTAAAAATTACCGGCTGTATAACGTACGATACTTTTCATCATACGTCTCAGAAAAACACACTTTCAATCATAATGTATTCCTTGCATAAACCAATACATTTCTCAATCCTTCAAACCTATCCTATAATAAACAAAACAAACATTTGCTACTGCTGCCAGTGCTGCCACTACATTCCTCAAAAAAGTAACCATTAAAAACTCATTAAACGTTGGTTTGTTGCAAATGAGTGACTGTTTACTTCCGTTTTTTTCAGTAATCGGAGTTCGGCAAAAACTTACCAGTCCGGAAAAAGTTTTATTTATACTGGTACAGCAATGGGTAACATTCGGGCCAACAAAAAAGGAATAGAAAACAGATGTTTCTGTGCCAGTATGATGAAAATATTTGTTCTAATTATTGGCGAAAAAACCGAAACACAAACGCACCTTGCCGAAGCTTCCCTTTCCGAGGACCATGAGGAAGTTGAAGTCGGACGCTCGGATGACGTCCTTCTTGCCCATATTATGGGGAACCTCCTTGTCCTGGGCCACAGGCTGCTTCTTGGTGATGGAAGTCTTCTACACAACACAGAACCGACTTAGCGATCTTTGAGGAAGTGGAGGTGCTAATAAGTGGGGCCAATAGTGGCTACGAGTTGACTTGTAGGCTCGGCCGAGTTGCAAGGATCAGATGATTCTTAAATATTGTTATTGTCAACTTGCCCGCTACTCAACTCACCAATTTGTCAAGTTTGGTTTATATTGGTCGAGAACTAACTTGCCTTCCTACTCTCCCTCTTACTCGACAAATGTAAACCAGCCTTTATAGTTAAGAAGGAGGCAAGCAAGTTGCATTTACACGATGCCAGTTGAAGAGACGATTGGTGGGGTAATAGCAACGTGTGATCACTTCTCTAGTGAATGGCTGGATGGAATTTAACGTTTAAGGTGTCAAAGTTTTTTTTTATAAATTTGCCAAAATGGGTCAGAATTTTAAGAAAGGGCAGTGCATAGGTTCGGTATCTTTGCTTAAAACTAAACATTTGGACATGGTTTTAAATAGTTCTAAAGGTTATTCACAGAATGCAGAACTTGGACTGCAAATATTTTGCAGAAAAAAATCTTTTTGGAAAAAAGGGTGTTTGCAAGCGAAGCTGCAAAAGAGTAATTTAGTAAATAAAAAAAAACTTAATTAGACAAATTTTAAATATTTATTTATAAGCAATGAACATAAAGTTTTTAAAAAGTGCCAAAATTTTTTCCCTCTGGGCTGTCTACTGCTATTGCACTCTTCAACTGGTATCGTTAAATCTTGGTTTCCGTGACAGCCAGTTCGGTGGACAGTGACACTTTCAAACAGAAGAGAACAAAAGAACGTTTTCTACAGTCCTACAGTCTGAGCTTAGTGGAAACGGAATTTAAATGCCGCTTTACTACAAACAAGGTAAACAGATCACATGTACCTCAGAGCCAGTTCAGATACCTTCAGATACCTCAAAGCCAACTCACAGCCATTTATTTCCCTCACACTGGCCCTCTCTATAAGCACCTCCAGTCATTACCTTGAGAAATTCCAATGAAAAAATAAAGTAAATCGTAAAAGGCAAGTATGAAAAAGAGAAATAGCTTAATAGTACAAAATCTGATATAAATAAATGTGATTTGATAGAATAAAAGAAGAGTTAGAGATTGAAGACGAATAAGGATAAAAAAGTGAGTAAATAAGCATTTCAAGAAGATTCATTGATCAATGTACATCAGAAGAAAAAACATAACGTTGGTAAAAAGAAATAAGTAACTCAAGCTATAAAATGCATTACTAGAAGAAAACTTCCTTCCAAAATTTTTATGAATCCACATTAGTCTCTTTTCAACATCTAATATTGGAACTACAGATAGATTAAAAAAATATGATTGTAGTTTGTTATTTTTAATTATTGCTAGAATAATAAAATTAACTATACCAATCAATGAAATAAAAAAAAAACTGAAACCTTTTTTCAGGAAAATTTAGTTTTGGAAGAATATGATGACATATAGTGACATAAATGTTACATTACTCTATTACGTGCTTTTCCAAAACTTTAATTTCAGTGAAGAACATTTATCAAGTTTTTATACAGCTGAATGAAGTGCTATTCAGTCATTACAAGTTTCAAGCAATTACTTCAAACATGCTCACTATAATCATTCAAAAGCTTAAAAACTGTGTTGATAATAATTGGATAGAGAAGATTAAGAAAGTGTAGATTGTCTTATTGATTATATTTACAGATGAGTTGCAGGGTTCAAGAGTGATTAATAAATTAAAGAACTATTGGTAAAATATTTACAAGAAAATATTCATTTAACAAGGCCAAGAGAAATCCAAATAGTGAAATTTCTAAAAGGAATTTAACGATAAGACTTGAGGGACAGAAAAGCAAAATTCAAAATAAACTTAGTTTAAACAAAATTTATTGTTTGAATAAGGTTTAGAAAAAAATGGTTCATGTTAAGAGGATGAAAGATTTAGGCTATGTGTAAAATGGTCCTGAAAAATTGAAAAACCAAAGTAATCAACACTTGATTTTTGATTTGACTGCCAAATCTAAGAAAGGGAAATAAATTTTTTGTAAAAGTAGCCGAATAAAATCTTTTGGTATATATCTTATTTACAAACTCATGCATCTAACTCTATACGTTTTCTGTAAACTAAATATGAAATCTTTTTCATGACACGAACATAAATACAATTATCATGCACATGCTTCATGCTTTATGTTTTTCACTAAGGTGAATATTAACAGATGGTTCTTAATATCGCCACCTCAGAGAAGAAACTGAAACATAAAATTTCCAGCTATATTTCCAGTTTGTAAGGGAACCGAAGTTAAAAAGTCTAATCATTATTACTGAAAGGAGAACTAAATTTTTCATCTTGATTTCAACGTTAATAAATTGACTAGATAATAAATTATAAAAATTGCATTTAAATGAAGTTAAAATTTTAAAATGTGTCTAACTTCGCTGTGGAAAGAAAAAAGTAATTGCAAGAAAATCATCACACTCAAGTTGAAATCAATTGAAAGTGACAGAACATGAGTTTTGATATTTTCTTTCCTGGAAGCAACAAAATGAAATCATTGATCACACTGAACAACTTTACAACAAAAGGTTTAAATTACCTGTATCTGTCAAGTGATCCTATTGTAGTTGGCAGACTACAGCTGTTTCGTGTTATAATTAACACATCTTCATGTCGTCAAAACGCCGTTGCATTGATTTACATATCCTTGGATATGGTCGTCATTTTGATAAAAGTTCACATAAACACACGCAAACGTACACGGGATACGGAACACTTAAGTACATTGTTGGCCATGTGCACTTGTGTTTGGCCAGTACGTTTGCGTGTGTTTATGTGAACTTTTATCGAAAAGACGACCATATCCAAGGATATGTAAATCAATGCAACGGCGTTCTGACGACCTGAAGGTGTGTTAATTATAACACGAAACAGCTGTAGTCTGCCAACTACAATAGGATCACTTGACGGATACAGGTAATTTAAACCTTTTGTGGTAAAAATCAGTGATCCAGAGGCTATACCATCAAAATTAAAAACTTTTATCGAAAATAAGTTTTGAACAGGTTTTAATTTTACTTTTTTACAAAAAATACTCTTTATTACGTTCCTAAAGTTGAATTCAGTAAGATTTAAAATTGTGTTAATTGCAATCCAACCATGCTAATTGCACGTGAATGCAATAAGCAATCAAAATCAAATATTCTGTTGCCGAAAAATTAATCTTAAACATTCTATCTTTTTAGAAATCCTAGAAAGTCCTCTGAGATGGCATTGATGAATCTATATGGAGAATTTTCAAACTAGAGTTTTCTGAATGAAATCTCTAAAGAATTCAAAACGCTAACGGACTGAGTGGGAGGGTAGACCCACCGGTTTCGTCTGATTTCTAGATCCCTGCGGCAGCCAAAGACACACAACATTGCAGTCAACTGCTTTACACACTGTGTTATTTAGTGACACATTGAAATAGACATGGAACCAACAATACAGTGAATTTCCGCCGTGAGTCGATCAACATTACCACAAGCATTGCAATCGATGTTAACATCACATGGAATGTTTTCAGTGTGGCTTGTATAAAAAATCATGCATTATGTGATGTTTGTTGAGCAGAAGTTGATGGTGGAAGATAGAAGATAGTTAAAAAAGAGCAGATATTTTTTAATGTGACTGTGTACTGTACAAATGCTAAGGTGGGTAATACAAATTTTTCAAATGATGGTTATTTTTTAATTTGTAATCTGCTGAAATTGAACACCTTTTCAAACTTTCACTTTCACATCAAATTAGATTATAAACATTATTTTGGCTAAAGCTTTCACTAAGTAAATGGCTAAAGCAGATTACAAATATTATTTTCAAGTGTTTTACTGGTACTGCACTGCTGGATAGTTAAAAATCAATAACTGCAAACAATGTTACTACCCAGAGTGCTGGTGGCTATTAATTAATCTGTATAATGATCACTCATAATATTTCTTTTTCTATATATGTGATCAATAACTGCTTTTAATTTGCTGTGAATTGATATTTTTCCGCTAACTGTAGGCTATTGCTTTATTTGAAACAAAAATTAAAGATTGAAAATTATTATTTATAGTGGAGCCTTATAGTGGAATAGTGGTATTTAAAGTGGAATTGGCCGTGTGTTCTTGCCAATTTGAAAACATAGTAAAATTACTAATATGATGCCTTTAGTAATATGATTAACTTTTTGATTACTTTGTAAATGAAATATTTTGAAAATCTGTCAATATCATGAACTAATTTTGCTGGATCATTTTGAGAATTAAGAAAAAAACCGGAGTTAACAATCTGCAATTAATTGATGTTTTACAGACTGTTTCGAATAACTTGGCCCCGTCCACCAATGAGACTACTGTTTATTTTACCATTTGGCTTATGGAGGCCTGGGTCAAGTTATTTGAAACGGACTGTAAATTAATCAATTAATTTTTTAATCTTAAATATAAAAGTTGTAGACATTGCTTCAGTAATAATTCCCTCATCCATTAAAGTTTGTAAGAAATTTCTATAAGCAAGTGTTGATAAAGTACAGTAGTGTTTATACAGAATACAACACCAATAACAGATTGTCAGTTTATGCATGTGTACACCGATTAAAGATACAGAGTGGTTAGAAGTATACATCGTGTACTGAGTGTAATGTGTAGACCATGACTCAATAGTGCTACAGCATTGCTTTTACATGTGAAAAATGTGAATTAACCTCAAAAAATGTTACAAAACTAGTTACAAAAAAATGTTACAAATAAAGTAATTATTTCCAAAACAGCGTGAGTGCCAAAACAAATTAATTAGTTTCAAATACAATAGGTGATTGTTTAAAATAATATTTTGAGAGGCTGCTGAACAGTTGCTTTCTGAATGTAAAAACTAAACAAATATCGTTATTGACCTTTTCTCTTCATTCACTACCACTACTTTTTTAATGCAATTTTGTTTATTCACTACCAGATCATAATTTTCTGTTTAGTGATGACAGGTTGGATCAGAATACACAGGCAGAACACTTAATTGACAGGAAAATATGTTTTCCTACAACCGCGCGTTAAGTGTCAGTTTACGCACCGAAAACCAATAGTAAAACAGCTGTTTACTGAGGAACGAGCGGATTAAATGTTTGAAAGTCTTTGGAGCGAGCGCAAAAGTCTTTTGCGCTCGGCAGCTGATTTTGCGTTGTTACTTGGCGCGCAACAGCGCTCCTTTCCGCTTCCGACCTGGCTCGACTTGTTTACAACCTCAAACTGGCTTATTCAGCTTCAGTGGATGTAATAAGTGATGACGAATTCAGACCTACTCCACTTGATATTAGTGAATTAGAGAAAGATGTTTCATGAAACGTATAACCTCGTAAATCTAGAAACCTTTACGAAAAGAAATATGAAGAAATTATGCAATCATAATGACGCATTCAGCTACAATGGTGTGAGTAATTGTGACTGTATTTATCGTTTGGGAAATTAAAACTGCAGTTGTAGGAAAAATTTAGTATGTATTTTGCGTGCAAAGCGTCTTTCTCACTTTCGCTAAAAATACAGTGCTCCGCTTCGCGTCGCACAGTATTTGTTTAGCTCAAGCGAGAAAGACCTACTTTACGCTCTTAATACATAAATAACTATTATTGGCAAAAATGAAAATAAAATTTCATGCAGTTTATGTGAACAAGTTATTTATATCTCCTCCCACGATTTTACAATTTTTTTGTACAGTTTAACTTGAAGTAGGTATATAATTAAAAAAAAAATTAAGAATGAAAGTTGTAATTAGGTTTGGTTACGTTAAGTTGAGGTTAGGCTAGAGGTCGTCTCGCGTGTGCAGTGATCCTTGTGTTGTTATTGTGATTTTAACCAAACCTAACCAAACCTAATCTAATTACTTCTGTTTATTTATATACAATTTTCACGAACAATTAGAGCACATATATGATTATACTTCAAGTTAAACTGTTAGATATAGCAAATGTTAGATCATGGGGGGAGACATCAAACAATTACCAAATAAGAGATAATTCCAGCGATAATGGATTTTCCAGCTGAAAAGGAATACCACAGTAGACATAAAAATGATCAGGAACAGTTTTTATAGCAATAGGACATTTATCAAGCGGTAGTGAATAAACGAAACAATAAAATTTAGTGGTAGTGAATTAACAAGAAAAGGTCCTGTTATTTTATTATTTTTTGGCAATAACACTCTTTTGGAAATGTCAATTCTTATTGTAACATATTTTAACACAAAATCAGAATGAATTTGTTAAGAGTAAAAGAAACTATCATTTTACCTACCTGAAATAACCAATAATTAATCAACAACAAAGTCCTTATAATATTTAAAAAAACATGGGTCGCTAGTTAAGGAACAAAGGAAAAATATGGTCTAAGCAATTTTTACTTTTCAATCCTTAGAGAGTTTGTCGTTTAACACAACAAAAGCACAACATGTTTGGAATGTTCTATCACATTTGGTCGAGAATGGCTTGGTTAAAATTCAATAGCAGCTGCAATTCCAACATGGAGCAGTTAGCAACTGATCGGTAAAGCATTGTTCGGTCTCTGGTTGAAAACTTTGATCAAAATAGAGTTTACTTTTAACTATTTTAAAATATTGCTGGCTTTATTTACCCCTGGGAGATCGAGGGAGAAATTAAAACCCTGGTGAATGTAATTAAAGTGTTGGTTGGAATTGTTTAATTTAAACTCATGTGTTGTTGAAACTGAAGTTATAGTTTGGTAATGAAATTTGTTGAGACATTAATTAAATATAACTTATTTTTCAGCAGTAGAAAATAAAAATAAATGATAACAAAATCAACTGTGATACAATTTGATTGAGCCATAATGAGCCTTAAGGCCGTTGTTATTTAAGCACGAATAGTAATGGTCAATTTGTTGCCGACCTTTCCTCGTTGTGTTGACACGTTTTCTCGACCTCCCCTTCCATGAAAAATTAATTACTGAATATTGAAACTCATTCAAACCCGTAATTAATTGATCTCAACAAATTGCAAGAAAATTAAACTTCAATCCTGCAATTAAATAGAAGGAACGTAATTGAATTTTGAAAATTTATACTTTAATATCCAACATAATTTTTAAGGTTATCAAGGTATTGTTAATTAATCTCTTTTTGCAGTGTAATTACCAGGCTGCAAGGAATCAATAATGTAAATGACTATTCAGTTGCATGTGTATCAATATACAATCTCTTTTAAAGAAATGATATTTGAAATTGTTATGTTATACAGTGGAACTTGGATAATTCGAACCTCAAGGGACCAGCTAAAAACTTCGAATTATCCATAGATTCGAATTAAAGAAGTTCCAAAAAATGAGGCCAAAACATTAAAGCTTGAATTTAACCTCTTTATCAAATTGACACTCTAAAAGAATAAATTCATCAACAAACGCTAATTATAAGGGTTCAAAACAGTATAATCATAAATCAGAAATAACTACCCTAAAGTATAAACTACATACAACGCGACGTACAATAATACAAAGAAACATTTCTGCTAGAAAAAATACAGTACAATCCGCTACTTCTGAACTTGATACAGGCTACCAACTTAACTTCGTGTAACATTGACAATTGTATGCTCATTGACTTTCCGCTAAAGTGAGTATTTTATAGGTCCGAGATTTTGTCGACATGGTCACTACACTTATTTAATGTTACGTAGAAACTTTTAAACACTTAAAAACAAGACACTGCACAAATAAAAAAAAACACTTTGTTTGAAGGACGATCGAAAACAACGGAATGCTGCACTGGAATTTGGAAGTTAGTTTGGCTGGTGGGGGGAGGGAAGGGGGTCGCAGTGTTGAGTAGCCTTTGTGTCGACATAGAAAACTGCGCATCAGGTCTGGCGCATGGCTCGTCTGCTGGGAGCCGTTCTACACAGAATCAAGCGTGAAAAGACTAGTGGCGCTGCCACGGCGAGCGCAACCCTTTTCCGAACTCAGTCAGCGTTCTGTACTGTTTTAGTTTACATTATTGGTGTCGAGTTACAAGCGATGTTGGGGCAGGGTGGGAAGCCTGGGAGGTGGAAGGGATGAGTCATTTGACCATAACCTGACACGCCATAGGTCTGGCGTTAATTTTTTATTGAACGTCGTAGTAAAACGTGTTTTCCAATGAATTTGTAACTATTTCCAGTCGTGGAATGAAATTGATGTACCTTAATTTGGCACTTAAAAAATTCGAATTACCCAAAATAAAGTTTGAATTATCCACAAATTTTTAGCATTGTTTCGATATAAAATGCCAGGGACCAAGAAAAATATTCGAATTAAAGGAGATTTCGAATTATACAAGTTCGAATTATCCAGGTTCCACTGTAATTGTTATTAAAGTTTTTAACTTTGAACACATTTATAATTTAATGAGGTGACATTTATTGGTATTTGTTATACTTTGTAAATGACATATAACTTTGCAATAGACAATAGACATTTCATAGTATTTTTTTGATCTATTAAATATTTTCCACAGAATTAATAATCAATACTTTGGGCATTGACATTGCAATTTTTCATGCTAAAAACAATTAAATGAAAATATTATTCCTTTACCAATTTCTCATGATGAATATGCTATAAAATGATTTAAATGGTTAAAAAATCAAATAAAAATATTTGAGGAAATATCACTTACAAATTATTTTACTATTTTTCCACATGAATATAATAATATATGTTAAGGCAGCCTGTAATGCTGTAAGAACAGTGGTAGCCTATGCATGTATGATACCCATGAACTTATCACACAGTATAAAAGTGACCCTCTTGGGTTATTTTTTGTTTTTTATGAGAATACTAGGAGCAAATTTTTTTGAAAAAAAGGACACACAAAATTAGCAACTCTTTCATGTTTTTCCCCTGTAAATAACCCCCTGTTATTTGGGTAAATGATATCTAAATTTTCCATAGAAATCCTAAACCTAACAAGTGATCAATATTTTTCGAACTAAATGCCTGAAGGTAGCTAAAAATGGTACTGAAATCAAGGTTGTAGAGCGACAAAGATTAAACGAAACCATTCATTCATTCTGAAATTTGCTCAGGGGCAAAACATCATCTTCAAGAAATTCAAAGGATTACATTTTCTTCTAAAACAAATCATACGGACAAACATCAAATTTATATATCTCAAGGCTATTAACCACTTCATAAATGACAAATTTAAGCAATAAATAAAATTAAAAACAAATTGTTTTGATCGAGAAACTCACCCGCATCTGAGTCTTGAGGCTGTTAATATCCACCCCTTCCTCGGGCACCGGGACATTGTAGAACTCTCCCTCCTCCTCCGTGAGCAGCTTGAACCACCCCTCCACCGGCGACTTGATCAGCTCCGAGATCCCGAAGGATAGCGAGCCCATGAAGTCGTTCCGAGAGGTCCTGTCCCAGTCCCACACCTCTATCAGCAGCCGCCTGTCCTTGTCCTCTGGCTTCAGCTCACTGCGGAAGAAGGATAAGGAAGTCAAGGAATTGATTTAGTGTATGTATGTTGAAACAAAACCTCAACCCTTTGCGATCGTAAGGCCAACAGGAGTGGTCACAACGTAGTCAGTAGCCAGTTGGAATTAATTTCCGTATGGCTTGGTTCCGCCGGTCAGATCGCCAGCTCTACTGGCCAAGCCCCACTCCGTGCCAGCTTGGCATTCATAATGGAGGCTCACTCCTGGCAGCCCAGATCTGTTTTCATTGAAAAACTGCAATGTTATCGTAGGGGATTGTTACGATTAAATGTTGCAAGCCTGCTGATCATGTAGTTAAATAACTCCTCACTATGCTGCAGCACACTACAGGCATCATGCAAAACTTAGAAAAACAAACAAAAACATATTGTTACGGAACGACTGGAAGCCCGCGGCTGCTGAACTCTCTGGAACTTCCCAGAGGTTTAAGAGCGCGGGGTGGAGGAGTGGCGGCGCTTGCCCCGCGGCGGCCTCTTTGACCTGCCGACAAAGGGGGCATTCCCGAAACGTCCAGGGTAGGCCTGAGCCTAGCGCCTTCGACGTGGGAACTTATAAAAGAAGCCCGCACCACCGATGAGTCAGTTTTGGATCCGATGATACTGCGTGCGAGTGACCAGTGACCAGTGACAGTGTTTAGTGACAGTATCGAATAAGATTATTAGAATAACTAGCTGTAAGTAGCAATTTAAGTTCATTGTGTTCGAGATAGGTTAGATAGGCTTAGCTAGGTTTAGATAGGAAATTAACTCCTTGTAACTGCAAGATTAGTTAATAAATAGTAGTTAGTTTATGAAATCGCCAGCGTTGTTATTCTAGAACCCGTAGGCCCGTAACAATATGTTATTGGCACTTATTGGCCAGTTCTGCTAGACACCTAAGCGTTCGTTGGATTTCGTGTTGGCCAGCACTGCTGGCTTTCCAATAATTAATGAAAACTGCTGTGGAAACAAGTCTTCCGCGCGCTAATGGCGGCAGCCAGTAAAGCTGGCCGTGCGATCGCTACGGAATAGCTGTAAATATCCAATCCGATCACAAAGGGTCAATAATACAAATAATCGAGTGAGTCGGTGACACAGTTGGTAGGTAGCACACTGGTCTTTGAAACTGTATAAAGACAAATTGTAGGTTCGAGTCTCCCCATGGTCATTTACTTTTGTGCTGATTACCCATGTACTGTTCTGGCTCACTCCTTGCTTTCCGTGATAACTTCCAGTCACACACCTGAGGCCCATTTGCGGGAAGGGGGAAGGGGGGGAGCAAATGCAAGGGAAAAGAGGCCACTACCCGCATCTGACGTGAGGATCTGATGTGAGGATCTTTTCCGTTATACGTATACCACTGTTTCAGGTTTGTTTTTCAAGCTTTTGGTAACATGTCAACCATCATTAACAACCGGATTCCATCAATTCTACCATCAACCATCTATCATCAAATCATAAATACAGTGTCCCGGTTGCACCGGGCACTTGACAACTCCAACGCCGCCGCCGCAGTGGCCAGACGGAGGCATCAATAGGTACAGGGTACAAGGTAGGTGTTAAGTTTGGTTAGGATAGGTTAGGTTATGTTAGTAAACTAACCTAACCTAACCTAACCTAACGTAACTTAACCTAACCTAACCTAAGAAACTGGAAGTGGGACCGCTAGACGGGCAGACGCTGGCTTCTCGTGTCTAGTCAGAGATAACGGTAGATAAGATAACGAAACCGCAGGTAAAATATTCTTTCCAGGAATTTCCACTTTAAAACGATTAACAACAATTATTTGACCTAGTTTATGGTGCTCTGTCAAATATGAAGCTTGAAAGGTAAATTTGGAATGGTGGTATACGTATAACGGAAAAGATCCCTCTGTTTGAAAACAAAAATTATTACAAACAACAAAAATTAAAATTCACAGGAATACAAGAGGAAGGTATTTTTTTAGGAATCTGTGACTATTAGTTCTCACTTGCATCTGGTAAAAAAATTGGAATACACTGGACTTAAAGAAATTTTTGGGTGCTGAGGTTAGGCTGATCAAAACGATAACATATATTACATCCACTTAACCTTGGAATCAATGAATTAGGAAATAAAAAATGGACTGGTTTGAATGTCAAACCTACACTCAACTGTTTTCAAGCATGTATTCTTCTATTATTGCGAGCAAAAATTATAGTAAATTTTTATGAACACTATTATATTATTTGAAATAATAAATTAAATCATTTGCAATTGATTTCCAAAAATAATTTTTATATTTAATTAAGGTATTTTAAAGTCTACTTACAACACGAGTGTTTCGTTCCAGACGGGGTTCAGACAGGATTTGATGGTTTTCGTTTTCTTCTTGACATTGTCTGAGTCTCCTGGGATAAGCTTGAGCTTGACGTAAGGGTCCGAAGATCCATTCGGGTCCATCGGGATCAGGTTCTTGCCTTGCCGCACTGCAAAACATCCAGGATGAGAATTGTGGGTTCAAAGACTCGCAGCTTGAGCATGACGTAAGGATCTGAGGATCCGTTGGGTCTGTAAGAATCAGGTTCTTGCCTTGCCACACTGCAAAATTTCAAGATGAGAATTGAGCGCACAAAGACTCGTAGCTTGAGTTGATGTAAGGGTTCAAAGATCGGTTGGGGTCCATCAAGATTAGGTTCTAGCTGTGCCACACTGCAAAGCATTCACACTGAGGATTGTGGGTAAAAAGACGGATTATTTGCAGAAAAACTTGATTTGAAAAATTAAGTAATCCACAATGATTATGTCATGAAAAAAGTTAGCTTTTAGGTTTTTTTTAATACGTTGCTACTCTCAAACCAATGTTCATGTTAGACATCCTAATTATTCATCACAACATTCATATCATACAATTAGGTAATTCATGAATATTTAAAATGTAATCTGAAGTGAGTAAGAAAGAAATATGTTCAAAAAACCCAGACAAAATATTGAAATTACTTATATTTATTAAAGGTAAACAGGAAAATCCCTTGGGTGATTTCAATTAGTGAACTTGGCCGACCTGGATCATAATAATGTTGTAACTTTGAATCCAAAATTGCTCATAGTATGACTGAAATAAAAAAAATAGATTTTAAATGTAAAAACAATCACGTTGCTTAGACTATTAAGTTTAAAGCCCCTTAATAGTCCATGTCAAGAGAAATTTAATAAAAAATAAATATAACTGTAAGAGTGTGTACTTAAAATTTTATGTCATGTTAACAGCTTACATTTTATATTTTTATTTCCAACAAATCAAAAACATAAATGGACCAAACTTCATCAATTCCTCTGCAAACAAACTACCAGTGTTTTGTTTGATGTTTCAATATCACACTCATTGAAGCGTTCGTATCACAAACATCTAGCCGAGGTTTCATTACTTTGGGAATGTTTGCTTTTTGTCCATTCGCTTCAGCCGCAGACCAAACTGAACTATGCTGCTGAGACCTCTGTTTACTACAAACAAACTTCAAAAACATCCCAATTAACTAAGAACATATCCTTATTTTTATATATTTTTTTACTTTGAGTATTTGTTCTTTATTTTATTTTGTATGCATCGTTATTTGTTTTAAAAGTGAGTTACTGAAATTGTTTGGAATTTTAAAATAGGAGATGGTTCTGGGAGAGGTAATATCTATTACAAGGGGAAAACTTTTGATACATGAAAATAAATTGAGCGAAAATGTGTCCTAGATAGTGTTCTTTAAGATAATTTTGGAAAATCAAAACCTTATAAGTAAACTAAGGCCTGTTGAGCACTACCAGATCTTACGAGTCATTTAGTTTTTAAATTCAAAGTTTGTAAACTTTGTAAGTTTGTAAGTTTTTCTATCGGTTTTTCTCTTTAGTTTTTCTATCGGAACTACATTTCATTTTAATAACCCAGAATTGTTAATGATCAAAACTATGCTGTATAGATAAAAAAAAAACTAGATAGATGTGAAAACTATAAAATGTCATGCGGAAAGTGAAAAGGGACCTCTATTCAGAATTTACCAGTTTTGAGTTATTAACATCCTGAAATTCAGTATTAAATTTTAATAGTTTGACATATAATTTTAGTGCTAAGATTTTTTTGTCTTTGAGATTTTGGCATTTGAATTTCAACTAATCGAAACAGATATTATAGGAAATCAAGGCCCAAAACTTCAAACGTTCACAGAATAGTTATTGTGAATATTTAAGAAATTAATCAGGAATAAAAATAAAGCTGAAAACTAGATATTAAATCTAAACTAAAAAAAGTGATACACTTACAACTCTATTGTTAAAGTTAATGAGAAATAGAGAGGTTGGAAAAGAGACCTCAAGTCAGAAGGCAGAATACCGATGAATGTAGGAGAAATACACTGTTGAGACAGTGATTATTGGACTTATACAATATTTGTTTCAATAACTAACTTGAAGTAGTTCTCGCATGCACCAATATGTGTCAGGAAAGACTAGTTTTGTGATGCCCCTGACTACTCAGTCATTGCTGGCCTGCACATTAGGAGAAAGGGACCTAAAGTCTCCGGCCATATTATTTTCCATTTAAGCGACTTGAGGTCCATTTTCGTATGCATGACATAGACAGCTAAATCATATATTTTTTAATATTTCTCAGATTGCCATCACTAAAATAACCAAAAATTAAAAAATTCAATAAAATATCATAATATTTTACGTTATTACAAAATTAGCAAGATGTTACATAATCACTACAGTTCAAAAATTAATCGGGATAATGTAAATTAAAGCTTAAACATCTGTCCCGTTATCATGCTTTTGTTTTGGAGAGATGTTCTGAAACATAAAGGGAGAAGTGAGTCAACAATGCGAGGGTCGTTGCAGCATTGTGTCTGTTGTGGAAGGATGTTGCGGTGCGGGTAAAACAACTTTGCTGATGAAATAACAACTGATGGGACCACTATTGCAGCTAACTTTAACATCTGCCTTTCGATATGAGCTCATGTAGCTGTCGAGAACATATAATTGTCAAAACAACGTCAGTCGTGATTTTGTTTTTATTTATGTTGAGGCCTTCCAGAATTGGTTAATAAATTATAATAGTAAAAACAGAAGTGACAGGTGCTGGCCAGCGAACTGTTTTTAATGTTTAAGTGTTTGTACAGTTGTGTTCATGTGATTTTAAACTCAAGACGAAATTCAGAAGAATGATATTTTAATGTTCTTAGTTTTGATAATGACTTCGAAGAAGTCGAACTATAGTCAACAGTAATAAGTTGTACTTTTATGGAATTGTGACGTCACGGTATGTAAACCTGTTTATCATGATTTTGTGTTTAATTTTTTTTTGAGGTACTTATAAAAATTTTATAAAAATTTGATCAAACATTGCATGAGGGTTATAAATGAAGAAATTATGTTTAAATGTGTCTATCATGATGAAAGGTAATGTTACTTTACTACCCGACATGGTAAAATTAAAGTATATTTAAGTGAAACACTACACTATAAAAAAACTTAAGATTGAAATGAAACCACAACAAACAAAACTATTGATATGCGAAATAGTTAGATGGAAGGAGGACAGCCGATCAGGTACACTTCAGATGCCAAAATGGTTTTGAGATGTAACGCCTGCAGCAATGGGTTGATGAGTCTATGGGTAATACCACTTTGCTTGAGGCAACGCATCTCAAAGCTGGCTTCAGATCTCAGAAGTGTCCTTTGATAGATTTTGAGATTGATTTTCATGAACACCCTTCACCAGATCAAAGTTGACAGCATCCATTCATGAATGAACAGACCAAAAATGTAATTATTTATGTAAAAAACAAAACCATCATTTGACAAAAGTGGGCTTGGATATCAATATAACTTACAGACAGAAATAATATTCTTATAATAACAAAGAAATGTTTTACATGCTTTTATTGTTAATCTAGGTATTTGTTTATCTTTCTCTGCATACTTATTGTATTTTTAACAAATTGATTAGTTGTAATTCAACCAAATTGGTAGCCATTATTTTTTAAAGTTAATATAATGTGATGGAAGCCTCAAAACTTGTCCTGCGTACAAGGTGCCTAATTTGTTCATTGCAAAACTGTCATCTATTCATTTTTATATAATCTAAATGCAAAGGGATATTTTTTCAAAATGAGATTATAGAAAATTAATTTAATATGCAAGTTGTTTTTAAGTTGAACAGTATTTGTTTGTTTTGTGTTTATTTTGCATTTTTTCTGTATGTACTGCAGCTTTAAGTTAATTTGATTTGCAATTCGTTGTTAAGTTGTGAAAGTATTTGGTTTTGTTGTGTTTATTTTTTTAATTTTTTCTCTAAGGACTGTAGTTGTAAACAACTGTAAAAACTGTATTGTTTTGTGATGAATAAAGCTTTATTTCATTCACTGATTCATTCATTCAAAAACCATATCCGTATTTAGTAAAAAGACCATGGCACAAGTGAATGTTCGTCACAACGAAGAGTTGAAATTACATACTCTCTTGTTGCCCGATTTGTTGTTTACTTTAAAACAATCAGCTGAGAGGATAGGGTTTTCTTGGTTGGCATCCCTTGGATAGTGTAACTGTCAATTCAAAGGCCACGGCTTTATTACTTGAGATTGCTATGCAAAATAATAAAAAAACTAAAAAATCTGAATTTAAATCTGAATTACAGTTTAATTTTGTAATGGATCATGACTAACATTGCTGATACAAGGCTGTATGGTTTTTATTCAAAATACTCCTCTTAGTAATCATGTTTTAATTTGGGTTGTTTCAGATTTTTTAGTGATAAAGTTTCGACTGAAATTTATGGAAAAAGATATAGAACCCGCAGTTTAAAACTGAGATAGGAACCACTTCAAGATTTCCTCTTTCCACCTCTTGGCCTTGAGCGAACAAACTCCAAGCTAATACTATACTAACCTGATGGTAGTTTTCAAGAACAAATTTTTTTAAATGTGATGCAACATTGGGGTTTTCATTTTTTTTTCATTTTTTTTCATTTTGAAGAGCGGACGGTAGTCCCATGGCGCTTCATCCGCGAGGTTTTAGTATTTTTTAAAAGTTAGTAGACCAAATAAGTTTTTTCCAAAGCTATGTTCCAATTCAAACATCAGATCTTTGTTGCTTAACAGTCTGCTGTACTCCTATTCTCAAACCCTTTGGAAAAAACAAAGACCAATTAATAAAAAACCCAAGTCATTTTAATAATCAATATTACCCCAGTTTTTGCAATCAGTTCCATTAAATAATGACACGTTTCAGGGGAAAAACACTCACAACTACTTGAATGACGAAATTTTAAAAGCCAACACTTTTATTCAATTCTTAAAACGCTTTATACAATTTCCTAAACAAGCAAGTAAGTCAACGGAAGCATGACTCAGGTGAATATTGACTGTAGGTGAGGAGGAGGTTGGTGGTACGGAGCTCCTGAGTGTGAATTAGTGTCTCCCGCCCTGATTGTATTACCCATGTGAAACATTCACCCCGCTCCCTTATGCATGATTATCAACCAAGGTTCAGCTTACAATGCAGCATCTAATATTAATCAGCAAGGATTTTTCTTTCCAAACGAGTCAATAACGGCTGGATGGATTTTAGCATTTGAGGTGTCAAACTAAAGGTATTTTCATGTACATTTGTACATATGTCTCAGATTTTTAAGAAAGAGCACCGATCAAGTACAGGAAGGGGTTGAAGTTTCGTAACAGTGGCGCTAACCTTCAACATTGATCAATATTTTTTTTTGTTTACAATTAAACATATGAACGAGGGTTGAAATAGTAAAGATTGACCACAGATTGCAGCACTTTAGTGTTAGCATATGAAGTGCAATAGAGTAATCTAGTAGCTAGTAACTACTGTAGAAAGTGTTTCCATTTTTAACAAGGTATAAGTAATCTATATAAAATGAATTTTTGGTTAAGCAGGTGGTAAATTAACCTGGCTAGATTGGTCTTATAGGAAAAGTTCAATTTGAAGTAGTTCAACCATTTCCACAGATGCAACGAATTTAATTGAAAACAGGAACTTTTAAAACAAAACAGGAAAATGGAATTAACACAAAAAAGCAATGCTTATGCACATAAGGTCTTTTTTGTGGCCATATACACATGATCTTACCTTTGACACATCATCATGGAAAGTGCCAAAAGATCCACCCAATGTGACAAGGAACAGTTTGTCCGTTTTATATTGAGCTATGGGAACCCTTTTTACCTGAAGCAATCGACCTGGATTGAAAGTCATCAGAACATGTCAGATGCTCTCTGAAGTTGTACTAGCCTGACATGTTAACATTTTCTAAGAGCGGTCCATTTATATTTTATATATTTACTGTAGTTTGTAAACAAACTGAGTTGATGTTCATTAAAATTAATTTTTACATTGTTTATTGTCCCAGATCATTGGGAATAAAAAATGTTTGACAGCTCTGGCAGCGGAGTAAGCCATAGCTCAATGAACTGTACATTAATAGTATATTACGTTACTAGCCTGGTAAGTACTGTTTTACCTTACAAGCATGACAGTTCCCCCACTCGCCTAGCAGCTCACGCGGGATCTTCATGTGAGTACCGTTAAACTTACTGGGCGTGTAATGTACGATACTTTACATCATACTACTAAGAAAAAACATCATAGCATATTTAATCATAACACATTCCTTGCATGAACTATTATGTTTCTTAATTCTTCAAATCTAGCCTATAATAAACAAATAATTGCCACTGCCACCAGAGCTGCTACAAGATTTCTCTGAAGTAACCAATAAACATGCATTAAACGTCGGTTTACTGCAATCAGCTGGTTGTTTTGATTGTTGACGTCCGATATTTTCGTTTCCTAGTGCAAGGTAAATTTACTGTGCACTGCACGGTAAATGTACCATGCAGTGATTGGCAAATAGTAACTTTCCAGCCAAGAGTAAGGCACAGAAAACTGATGTTTCTGTGTAGTATGATGTAAAACACCTAACGATCCACTCAGCATTCCAGTACACGACTATAACATCGGGTGATATTGTGTCCACCTACCCTCGACGGTGAGCTTGCTGCCGACACAGGTGATCTTGAGCTCGATGCGACCGCGCCGCTCCGTGTGGTCGCAGCCGCAGAGGTTGGGCACGCTCTCCTCGCATCGCTTGTGCACGTTCATGTCGCACGCTGCAACCGCCCGCAGGCACCACCGTTAGCAATCAAGACACAATTTGATTGTAAACAAGGGATGAAGAATGAAGTCTTCTATGGGCAGCCACTCAAAGTAACAAAACGTCTTCTCTGAAAGACCCCATGCGCATGCTGAGTTTAATTGTAGATGTTTCGGAGATGTTGCCGTTCTTCATCTTCAGGGCAAAAACGCTCTTCCTACATGACATCGATGATTGTACAAAAATCATTGGTGTTGTCGATTGGTATTGTACAATAATCATTGTAGAATCAGAATTATTGTACAATTAATCATGACAGTACAATAATTCGTGTTGTGCGCAATGAGCATATTTGCCCTGAAGACCGAGAATTGCAACATCTACGAGACGTTGGCAACAAAACTCGGCATCAGCACGCACTCTTTTCCAGAATACTTTGAGTTACAATCTTAAAAAGAAGGTATTTGTTGTAAGTTTTTTTCAAAGTGAAGTGAAATAAGAGGATAGCAAGTTTATTGTATTGCAATTTTTTGTATTAAGAGGGTTCCCTACCTACAGCAGTTTTCGTTTTTCTGCGACAATAGTGGCGACTTTTGGAACTACGGCTCCATAAGAGCCCATGTTAAATTTGTGCACTTTTCGCCACGAAAGCCGGTGCAGGGGTAAACGCGGTGTCATTTAGCATCTCCAATTCTTAAAATAAAAGTTATTCGGAAATAGCATTGTAAAGATAACGAGTTGCAGAGTGTTTATTGCTTCTTCAAAATCGTTTATGCTCACTCATTAAAAAGATACATTGCGTTAAAGTTGGTCAACCTCAACTGAATTTATCTTCAGAATACGTTAATATGAACGATTTTGAATTAGCAATTAACATTCTACAACTCTTTGTCTTTGAAATGCTATTTTAAATAAAATTTTATTTTGAAAACTGTAGGCGCTAAATGACACCGCGCGGAGCGTGTTTTAGGCATATTTTGGGGAGGTAGGGAACCCTCTTAAGAGTCTACAGTAACAAAAGTAATATGGTACTTTTACAGTTCATAAATGACAGAAAATTTCCTTGAAAACATTCATGCTGTTTTGTTGTAATGCAACACAATGCATTGTAACATGCACTTTAGGTTATATGTAAATGTCAAATGAGAATCTTGGAAAAGAAAGACTTTAAATGGTTACTTATTAAAAATATTGTCATAATGAAAGGGTTAAAGGTCAACAGAACAGCTAACAATGAGGTTATGGAAATCTAGGCTGGTGTTTGTATTGCTGTGTATGATGTGCTAGTGTACACCAGACCATATTACTCTAGTTCCCGTTCTTTATTCTTTAGCTTGGTATTTTTGATTTTTCTTTAAATCACTGAGATGACTAATTTATTCTGAGTACAAAAAATGTTTTAAGTGAAAATAGTTATTCAGAAAAAAAGAGCCTTTTGCATTTCTTTGTTGAAAAAGAAAACTAAAACCTTTGTTGGAAAAATAGATTTTTTTAAAAATTTCTTTTGTTATTTAAATTGTTTCTCAGATTTTTTAATGTTCATTAAGACTGCAAACACTGGAGGTCTTTTGCATTGCAGGATGTAGTATTCGGAAATAAAAGTATTAGTAACACACACAAAAAACCAACCCTAGTTAGTACTCTCACCCTTGATATAATGTAAATTCAACAGAATAGAAGTAACATGCTTGCAAGAGACATTGGTTTGAAACATGCTGTTTAGGCAGTGTGCACTCTGCCATCACTATACATCTCCCGTGGCAATGTACAAACTCTGACAACACTTGTAACATGAGGGTGACAGGAGGACAATCATTGCTTGTGCAAGTGAAATAGAGAACAATCACTATTCAACTTGGGCAAATATGTTTGGTATGAAATGAAGTAAATAATTTCAGGGCTATAAAATTTATTTTTAACTATTGAAATTAAATTCCAAACCGCTTTTTTTAAAGTAATACAATAATTTTATATTTTAGTTTTACTATTTTTATTTAAAAAACTGTTCTTAAGCAGGGATTTAACTGGGGGGGGGGGTTCAATCACATATAGGATATACTCGTGTTTCTCAAAGGTTTTACATATCCAAAGTAAGGGTCAAGTAAATACAACAAATACAAAGGCAAAAACAAGGAGAGACTGGATCATGAAGAGAGATGACAGAGGGAGAGAAAAGGGGGGGTAGAAATGAGAGAGAAGAGGGAGGGGCGGGTTTATCGATCTAAATGACGTGCTTCCCTAGTCGAGGCACATGTTGGCTTGTGGCTGCTCTCATATGTTTATAATAATTCAATTCTTTAAAACTGTCAGCAGGAATAAAATTAAAAAACTATTCATTTTCAATGTCTGCAAGCAATTTTTATTTTTAAGAGAGTGGTATAAGAAACTTAAACCTGATTTTTATTTAATTAATGCAAAGGAGTTACATTAAATAAATAAAAATAACTAAAATAATTGATTAATTAAAATTAAAAAATTCAATAACTTACTTGTTTTTTTTTCATAAAAACATTTTTGAATAACTTTTTTAACCAAACACTATCTTGTTATCTGTCAAAAAACACGAAAAGTAAAATTTTGTTTCACATTTTATCAAGTAAACAATTTGAACAACAAGGTTTTCTCATGGTAAATAAAGTTAAAAAAAACAAAGCTACTTGTGTCTTACAAAATTACGGCTTTATCATTACATTATCATTAACAAATGCCATCTGCGCATAAAAACAAGAATGCAATTAAACGTTACTACATAATTCTCAATAAAATGGGTTGGATCAAACATTTATTGAATACATGTAAAAACTTTTGTTATGTTCACGAACTTTTATTAATTTTTATTTCTGTTGCAAACGATGATTAAAACCAAATTTAATAAATCATTCATTTAAATCATCAATAAAAAAATGTAAGTTCATACTTTCTCATAAAATTAAAAAATATTTTTTTATTATTCTTAGCAATGTAGACTTACTTAGCTAAGAAATGCTTTTTTAACATTTTAAGTTCTAATTGTTGCATCCCAAATAAAATAGCGAGAAATATAATCAAGCACGAGTGAGTTTCTCCACTGCTTGGTGTGTTCAATATTGTTGCCAGCACGGCGTCCGCTAGGCAACATTAGTGGTGCTGTCAGATTGCCTACCTGTTGCGCCTGCCGCTGATTTGACCGTGCAGCTACATACATTCATCGCCAAAATCCACTTTCTGTTTCGTTTAGCAAATCTTAAAAAATTAACTTAAACATTAATCATTCGAATTAATATTGATAATTATTAATTAAATTAAATTAATAATTAATTATCTTAATAAACCGTTAGTTTATATAATCAATATTTAAATTAAATTAATTTAATATTAAATTTAAATTAGTTAAAATTAATATTTAAATTAAATAAGTTTAAATATTATATCAAATTTAAAGTATACTATTTTATAGTATTAAATTTATTTAGGGTTTAAAGTAGTAATTATATGTTAGTTTAGGATACAATAGGTGTGTTGGTTTGAAAAAAAACCTATCCTCTGCTATCGTTTAGGACAGGGTTCAAACGAGGAATTGTCAGCTGCCAACTAGGAATTCTCACTTTACAAATTAAAATTAACCTTAACAAAAATTGTCAACACAATAAAGTGAATTTCACTATCCTGAATTAATTCCAATTACTTTGTGGCGTTTGAATTTAGTTCTCCTAGTTGTGTGTTTATTTCAAAAGACGTTTCTTTTAGGACATTTTTAAATGTCTGATATGTTTGTGAAAGTTACATTAACAACTTTACTTACGTAACCAAACATTAGAAATTAATATTCACATAACTTTACCATTAATAAATTAATTCACAGTACATAGTTGTGTTACCAAGAGAAAAGCTTTAAGCCCACATTCAACTAGGAAGCTTTGTGACATGACAATCATAAAAATAAACAATGCACACATATACCAAGCCACAGACACTATTATGCAACTAAATTAACAAAGATAGAATGAAAAATGTGTTGGATAACGCTTTACATTTACGAAGAAAATTAGTCAGTACCAGGTCTTATTTTAACGAAAATATGAGAATCTGAAAAGTAACTCTAATCCAGCGAGGTTTATTTGTGGTTTTAAAACACAAAGATGCAAACTACAAACTCTTAAAAAGTGTTTAAATGTATATTCACGAATGTAATACTAACTTTGAATGTATTTTTCACGTTTGATGCATACAACTTACTATCGAGCTGTAGTTTTAATTGTAAGCAGTAATTTAAAAGTAAAGAACTTGTTAAAAAGCTAGATCACCTCAAGTAGATGAACGTAATGAGTTTTCCCGTAAAGACCTTTATAACTTTGTTCCTCACCTATTATCCAACAGTTTGCCAGATCGGTTTTTATAAGGAATAAAAAAGTTTGTCATGCTTTAGGGTTTTAAAATTCAGAGTTTTGAATTGAGAAACTTTACACCGTACCGACTAAGGCAATCAAATTGAGGTAATTAATAAAATATAATTTTTGATTGAATTTGAAATGTAATTTAATTGATTGTGGGTTTGAAATGCTCGGAATCATTTTCTGTATAACAAAAATCGGAGACTGTTTCGATAGGCCTATTAAAATATTTTTTGGGAGTGCTAAAACGGGGATTCGAATTAAATTTGCTTTTTAAAGAAAGAAATACTTTGAAGTTTTACAATAGTCAAGAAATTACGCCACCAGAACCGGATGAGGTAATTATTGCTTTGCATATAAAAAATTTAAATGTTTACCTTGCCGTAAAGAAAAATAAAAATTGATTAGTATGAATGTTTGCAGGTTTGTTAGTATTACTTCAAAACATTCAACTGCATTTACAGGGTCCTCATGTTTGGAAGTAATTATTCAATTTAGTACAGAACATTTTTATGAATATGATTTTTGAGTCAATACTGCTTTGTTCAAAAAATTGTTTTCTTTGTCTTCCTCATAATACAAAACGGACTGGTTTGCAGGGTCGCATTGAAAGAATACCAAACATTTCGTAATAACAGTAAATTAGGATATCCTGTTTCTACATCAGTTCCTAATGAACAAACTACCTCTATTCTTAACTAATCACAAAAGCTTTTAGGAGGCAGTCGGTAAGGCTACGGATGTAACTACTTTCCGAACAAGCGACGAGTGAGTGTAGTAAAGCCAATGGTAGTATTTAACACAATTTAAAGCAAGCAGGAAAGAAATATAATTTTAAAAACGATTACACTCAACAATCTTTGTGAAATTCAGTTTGTAATAAGTAGTAACATTATTAACTATTGTGGCTGAAACTATCGATGACTGATTGGATTTCAATAGAATCGTGTATAATTAAGCTTATTTAGACTCCTAGGAGAACAGATTATTTAGATTCTACTTAGCTTAACACGTTTTTGCTAAATGGAAATACTGCAATGTTAAATATTAAACACAATCAATTGACTTTCAAATCCGAGGTTATTTTAAAACACCTTGGGTTGGGGGCTAATGATAGGTTAGAGTTAGCTGAAATTAATTAAGTCATGTGCGGTTAGTTCAACGGAATTCCCTTTCATCAGCTTAGCTATGCTGGGATATTAGTTTAGGATGTGTTTTAGTCGCTGGTGGTTTTGCACTAGTTGCAAACAAATACCGAGAACTTGACTTGGTATTCTCTCGAAAATTGATTGAATATTTTGTTGAATAAATAGGAGTTGATTAAAAAAGTGACTGAGTTTTGTTCTGCTTTTTTAAAATAATGTGAGATCTCCTAGTAGATAATTTAGACCCCGCTTTCCACCACGCTAACTACACTCACTCGACCGATACAGGAGCTGGTTATAGATCGATTCGAATAACGTGACCCAGGTCTTCCATAAATCCAATGCTAAAATTAACATTGTTACGGGCGAACTGTGCCACGATATTCGACTCTACCTATACATTACACTGGGATGACGGAGGACAAGGAAGGTCAACATCCGTCGCCGATCCACGCCTCTGAACAATCTGCGATACGTGATACTACGTAACGCTTTGTCGTGTTACATAAACGTTACGTAGCATTTGGTCACGTTAGTTACGTAACACAACGCAAAACTTGGTCATGTTATGTAACGTAACGAATAGTTTTGTCACGATACATACCATAAAACAACGAAACAAAACGTAACGCTTGGACAAGTTTCGTAACACAATATATTGTTTTGAGTGGTTACTTTGTGTAACTAACCGCTTAGACATGTTGCGTGATGTAACACAAAGCTTGTTAACATTAAATAACATAAGGTAAAGTTTTGTCACGTTACAAGATACTACATCCGCGTTTGCCCGTTTTACATAACACTGCGTATTGCTTTACAAAGCTGTTTGTGACACATAACGTTTCGTCATGTTACGTAGAACTACGTAACGTTTTTATACGTTATGTAACACTTCACCAAGCTTTATAACGACCATGCTACAATACGATACGCGGTAGAGGCGCAAACACGTTACATAGCACCACGTAACGTTTTAACACGTTACATAACAATTCATCAAGCTTATTAACGACATGTAACGCCACGTTAGGCTACGTTACAGAGGCGCAGACCGGCGCAGACTACACACACACACACACTGACCGGAACATTTGAGCCCCTGCTGGGTGAGGCCGTGCAACATGGAGCCGCAGTGGTCGCAGAACGTCGGCGTCACGTAAGTGTGGGTCTCCCACTTGTGTTTCTGTTCCATCTGTACCATACAACACCGTCAACACACGTCACATAACGCTACGTAATGTTACGTTACGTACACTTACATATTCACCGGAAAATTTGAGCCCTTGCTGGATAAGTGTGGGCGTCCCTCAACTGTACCAAATATACTAACAACAAAGTGAATCCTCTAAAATGGTGGGTATAGATGGATAACCTTCAAAATTGGGTAAGATACCACTCAGCTCGTCCACGGCGGCGTTTAATTGATCCATCAGTTCCCAAAGCCTAGATAGAGAATTTTTTGGAGAAGGGTTCTTTTGGGGTGAATTACGGAGTCGTGTATAACTGCACGAGTATTCTTACAAATACAATTAATATTATTAAGTTGATTATACATAAGAACTTTAAGGTTAAGGGTTTAACTAGCGTGCCGTGAGCGTTTGAGAGCGTTAAAAGTTTAAAGTCCAGTTTCGGTTTTCTGGTAACGGTTATTTCCATGATACTAGCGCGTGATAAATTTTTCTCTGTTGGAGAGCTAAGACACATCCGCAAAGAAGCGGTTAGGATAGGAATTAATCAGAAATACTTCAAGGGTCCGAAGGTTAAAAGGGAATAAGATAAGGGAGGAGGGAATAAGGTATCAGACTGCCTATGCAAAGGAATAACTCACAGGTCAAAAGTTTGGGAAGGGAGAGGAAAGAGGGAGGGGGTGCTTTAGAAGGTGGGAAGGGGGGTTCAGGTATGAAAAGGGCGTGGGATATTATCCAACCACTTTGAAGGGATAACTTCGTTGAGTTCTATGACGAACGTTGTCAGCTGTAAGAGTGAACTACTGATGCTAACTAAAACCGACAGTAACTAAAACAGGATCATTCAAACACTAGAGTATTTTTGTTGTAAAAAAGTTCACAATCTATACGGAAATTGTCGAAATTTGCCGGAAAATAACTTCAACTTTTATATAGTCCAAACGGTCTGAAAGCATTGTTTGGGACATCGATTTATTTTGGTTTTAGAAAATTTACAGAACAAAAAAATTGTAGATTAAAAGTTTTATTTATATAACTTGTGACGGAAAAATAACTTTTCTCGAAGAAGAAAAACATTCTCGGGAAGCTTTTACCCGGTTGTAGAGATTGAACGAAAGATAAGCCAGTAAAAGAAGAACAGAGTTGGACGTTTAGGCGGTTGATTTATATCATGTATGGCCGAAAATAACACGTGGCCTAAGGATGTGGACAACGAAGGGGTCAGCGTCTAACCTTCTTGCTCGGATATTTTATTAGAAAATATTTCACAATAAATATTAAAACATCGGTTTCAAGGCTAAATAGGGGGAATTTCCATGCTCATTTAACCATATTTTATTTATCTCTTTGAAAATGTGTAAAATAACATTTTATGATTGTATAATTTTACATTAAAACCACCAATATTTTAAATAATTTAAATATATTAAATAATTAAAAAAAATACTAAAAATTATTTAAAATATTGGTGTGTTTTCAATGTAGAATTATATAATATCCAATATTATCAGTTCATCAACAATAATTTTATGATTGGTTCTGGAAACGGCATTTTCTGATGCAAGTACGATTTTACATGGAACGATAGAGTTAAAGATAATGGTTTTGAGTGGAGTGGTGGACCATATTTTCCATAATCTAAAATTAAATATAAAAACATAATATTTAAACTGAAAAAAATATTAAAATATTTAATAAACTATTAAATATAATAAATATACATCTGATATATATATTATTTGTAACATTTGTTACATGTGCACCTTGGCATGTGGTGGCAATGTTTTATACGTTTTGCCAATTATACAATATTTGACGACCTTATTTGTCAAATCATTGAGTTACGTATGATTTTCTGTCGGCCAAATTTAGAAAGGAACGTCAATTTTGAACGAGGAAAAGCCGACCCGACAAAGAATAAATCAGAGATATATCATTCCCTCGATCTAAGGGAAACGATCAAGCTTCTCGTATATATCTAGTGTTGACAAATGGCCAATTACCAAACACAACGATACAAAGTTTAACTCAGCATGTAGTTAGTTATTTCGCTTAAAATATTCCGCCGCGTCCGCCGCGTAGCCTGCAGCTAAGAAGACAGTTCATTATTTAAAGAAACCTCATTCCTCTTTAACAAAGACTATTGTTTCATTTCCTTTTGTCTCATTCCCGGCCTGCGCTAAGAGCAAGGTAATATTCCCTTCAGCCGATGAATTACTGTTAAAGTAATTTCACCCTCGATAAATAATTGACTTGTTATTGCTCGAAAGCTGCGGGGAATTAAATTTGTGTTTTTGAGGGAAAAGGAAAGCTGCTGAGCTTATTGTGGTTTCTGAAAATGTTGCTACAATTGAATTTACTAATGTTTATTTTAAATATTAGACCAAAAGACTTCTTAGTGACATACTATACAGAAAAAAATAAATTTTTGAGGTGTTTTAATAATTTTCCGGATTGGGTTCACCGACTCAGTTCAAAGTGAATATCGTGGTATATTAATGAAAAATATACCATTTGTTTTTAAATGACCTTAGTTTTTTATCCAATTTGGAGAGCACGGCCATAAGACAGAACATATCATGAACAAAATAAATGGAGTGCTATAGAAGATACCTACAATTACTTTGAGTGTTTTAAAACCATTCAAAAATTTTGGAATTAACGAAAACGAAGTAATTAAATTGGATTGTAAAAGCGTGTTTTTTTAATCAGATTAATCAGAAGTAAAAGCCTTCCCTATGAGTGAAAAATTTCACATTTAATTTGAAATTTCCCTTTAACAAAATAGTTAGTGATGTATTTTGATAGTTCATTATTTAAAAGATAAGGGAAAAAAGATATACAGTGTGTAAATTAAGTATGGAAACAAATCTGTATTTTTCAACCGTAGGAGATAGAGATATTTTGTTTGTGGCGTGGCTGTTAACCTAGGTTCCGGAATTTTTTACCTCAAAATTTTTTTTTCATCCCCCTCACAGGGTGGGGGGTAAGGGGTAACTTAATTTTTTCAAATAGCAACCCCTATTGAGTGACCCCTCATTTTAAAGGGCTTGTCAAAATAAATAAAATGGTGCAAACCTGAGGTCGATACCTCAACCCTAACCCAAATGGCAGCCATTTTAAATTTTGAGATGAACACACGAGATTAACTATGGAGACCTAAATTTACCTTTTAAGCGTGTTACATTGGGCAAGTTAAACTCTGGATACCGTTGTTAGATGGAAAAGTGGATGTTTTCGCCTTATTCCTGATTTTCTCCAACCCCAAAAATAGGGTGTTTTGGGGGTAGCCCCAAAATTTCAAAAGCAAACCCCTGTTGAATGACCCCTCATTTTGAAGGGTTTGTTAAGACATAAGCAGTGGTGCAAACTTAAAGTCGATATATCACCCCTGGCCAAAATGACAGTCATTCAAAGATTTGATTGGGTGAAAAAACACCCATTCCACCTTTCAAAATATTTAATGCCTGCCATAGCAGCCATATTGAGTCATCCCTCATTTTATAGCCCTTGTCAAACTTAAAACCATGATTTAAATTAATATCCGTCGATCCTAAAAAGACACCCAAAATTTTGAATAAAAGAAGTAGGTGCTTTTTATCCAATCACATTTTTCAATACCTGCCACATTGGCTAGGGGTGACATATTGACATTAGGTTTGCACCATTGCTTATGTTTTTACAAACCCTTCAAAATGAGGGGTCACTTAGTATGGGTTTGTATTAACATTTAGGGGGTTGCCCCCAAAACACCCTATTTTGGGGGATGAGGCAAATCAGGAATGAGACAAAAATGTCCACTTTTCCATCTAATAATGGTATCCAGAGTTTAACTTGCCCAATGTAACCCGCTTAAAAGGTAAATTTAGGTATCCATAGTTACCTCGTGTGTTCATCTCAAAATTTAAAATGGCTGCCATTTGGGTTAGGGTTGAGGTATTGATCTCGGGTTTGCGCCATTTTATTTATTTTGACAAACCCTTTAAAATGAGGGGTCACTCAATAGGGGTTGCTATTAGAAAAAATTAAGTTACCCTTACCCCTCACCCTGTGAGGGGGATGAAAAAAAATTTTCGATGTCAAAAATTCCGGAACCTGGACTAACAACCAACGCCACAAACAAAATATCTCTATCTCCTTTGGATGATAAAATAAAGATTTGTTTCCATACTTAATTTACACACTGTATAGGCTATATTTAACAAATCAAATGTGACAATACTGAATGAACCACTGTCATACAAATCACGTTATCACACTATATCAAGCTACTGTAAAAAATAACTTCCTAGTGGATGAAAAATAATTTGAAAATTACATTTTCGAAAAGAAGTTTTGATGTTAATATACAAATCAGAGAAATAATACTAAGATTTTTTGGATGGTAAACGGACAGTAACAAGTAGTGGAGGGGGGAAGGGGAGGAGGGAAGGAGGGGAGGCAGGGAAGTACCACTTGGCCTATATATGACGCGCAGTTGTTACAGAGACAATACTTCCACGTCGGTGCTCCATAAACTGTCACTGAAAATATACTTACTCGAAGATGATCGTCAAGTAAACGTTCGTAATTATAAAACAAAAAAAACATCACGAAACAGATATAACCCGAACGGCGTGACGAGTGGTAAAACTAAATGTAAAATCTAAAAATACACTACAGAATAGAAGAAAGTGTTAGAAAACCACCGGTGAGAATATACATTCATCATTCAATAAAAATACATACATAGATAACAAA
Organism: Flexamia atlantica; assembly: GCA_035578135.1. Classification (NCBI taxonomy): domain Eukaryota; kingdom Metazoa; phylum Arthropoda; class Insecta; order Hemiptera; family Cicadellidae; genus Flexamia; species Flexamia atlantica. The sequence goes on from JAQJVK010000014.1 coordinate 10,074,872, forward strand.
CAGAGAAAAAACATTTCACCACAGAAGAAGAGAAGATACACCGAACAGGTAAAGCGAACACTGAGAGTAACACAGACGCAAACTCACCTCAATAAAACAGTACAAAGAGTTAGCAACATGGCCGCAATCCCTGTGGCAGAGTTAGTAAACTAAGTCAACCGCCACCGCAGCTACCAGCTCTCATGCCGCCTCGAGACAAGCGATCGAAAGCATGCTTCCGAAAGAAGAAAGCTGAAAGCAACTGTCAGGCGCTAGACTATCATTAGCACAAAGATAGAGACACAGAGAAGAAGAAAACAGGCTCTAGAGACAGAGACAATCATTCGTCAGTCAGAGACGCATGCAACAGCGCTTCGACCCGGGCAAACACAAGTAGGGGGAAAATGGGGGTTCTGCATCAAGAGTAGTGGGCGATTGGGGGTTCTGTACGAAAAACCTTAAAACGTTATGTTTATGAGTTTTCTGTATCGATTTCACGATGTGCGCTTATAATGAAGCATGTGGGAAAATATTCAAAGAATTAGCTTTCATTTTAGTGGAACGTAAAGCAAAGTTTAAGATAATGGTTAAACTATTGCCTAAGTAGTTTTGTTTGTAAGATTAGAGCTGTACTTTAGGAATATTTAAGAGTTATCACGTGTAATGTTTTACAATTCATGACCTTTGAATTTTAATTTATGACCTTTTAAACATACAGCAAATAGAATAATACAGTCTTTACAACATACAGTAACAAATCTCAAAATAAGAATGGTGAGAGTTAGTGATGAAGGATAAATTATTTTCATAAGTTGCTATTTCCTTTTTCCCATTTTTTTCCTTTTTTGATGGGAAAATGGGTATTAATATTATTTGAAGAATGTTTTTTATATTTAAAAAGGATTACTAAAATAACAATGTATAATAAAACTTTTAGAGTTTTAACTTTTTTCGTCAATTTGAAAACAAAAATGTTAACAGACAATACCTAATAGTTAATATAGAATGTTTTAATGTTATTCGTGTTGTACGGACAGCTTTATAGAATGATAAAGAAGAGAGAATAAGAAAACATTAGGTATTTACAAAAGTAATGAGCATGTGTGCGAATGATCATTAATGTGCAAGTCCCTCTTTGTTGTACAAAATATGGAAAAAATTAAAAATATCTTTCAATTATTTAGTGATGTGCCAAAGTTAAATATGTGTGAAAAACATTAAGTGAAGACACTGACATTTGTTCAAATTGATTTGAGTTGGTTAATTTGAGACACAGAGATAGCGGTGAGTGTTTGGGGAGGGTGGAAGCGCTGCATGCACGGTTGCATATTCTACCTTCACACTTCATCCCTTGATGTAGCACGCCGTACAGCAACGATCCGCAGTGGTCGCAGAACGTAGGGCTGGCGTACGTGTGCACCTTGAACTTGTGTTTGGTTCGCGTGCTCTGTCAGACAACAAGAGACAGTCAGTAAGTGATAAATTTGATGTACTCTAGGGTTCGACTTCAAAATCCAACGGTTAGAATGCAGCTATTGTAGACAGAAGCCACAGTGGTCGCAGAACGTAGGGCTGGCGTACGTGTGCACCTTGAAGATGTGTTTGGTCCGCGTGCTCTGTCATACAACAAGAGACAGTCAGTACATGATACATATTTGATGAACTCCAGGGTTCGACTTTAAAATCCAACGGTTATTGAAGAACAGGTTAGAGTGCAGTTATTGTAGACAGCAGCCACAGTGGTCGCAGAACGTAGGGCTGGCGTACGTGTGCATCTTGAACTTGTGTTTGGATCGCGTGCTCTGTCAGACAACAACTTATGGTAAGTACGTAGATAATGTACACGCCGCAGTGGTGGCAGAACGTAGGGCTGGCGTACGTGTGCACCTTGTACTTGCGTTTGCTCCGTTTGCTCTGTCAGACAACAATCAACGGCCATTAAGTGACAAATACCTGGTGTCCGCAGGGTTCGAGAAAGAACGCATAGGAAGTTCACCTTGTTATGCTGTGACATGTAAGAAAAAATAACTATAGGAATTCTGTTGATGCTGCTGATGAACGCAATGCTGCACTTTTCCAGCAAATCTCCTGAACATTTGTAACTTGCTGCTGTAAAATAACATTTTGTGTTTTTGCAGTAAGGTCAAAGTAATAAGGTGTTTAAATCAGTCCCCGACATTCACAATTACAATTAATATTATTCCATAACAACAAAATACAATTTTACCAAAACACAAACCATTGATGTTGAGAAATACTTTTTTTCATCAGCGGGAAGAAGAGACGGCAAGAAATGGACTCAATAATTCACGGCAAGAAATGTAATAACGCAATTAGTTGAACATAAGTTTTATTACTTAAAATAGAGATGACTGAAGGGGGTTTATTTAAATAAAGAGTAGTGTTGGAAACCATAAGCCAGTTGTCATTAAGTGAATATGGTTGTTTATGTTTATATAAAGATAGTAAATTTAATATAATCTTATTGGGCGTTGTACTTTAAAATAGTTATTTTACTAATCCGACTTGTAGTATTCAGTAATACTAAAAATACAATTCTTAGTATTTTCAGTCACTATAACAAATGAAAACAAGCGTCTCACTGTTCCCTTCTGACTGTTCGTACGAATATAATGTCCTCAAGCAATAAAGTTTATTTATTTATTTATTCTATATTAAATTCTTTATTATTCTATATTGAACATTTCTTTAGTTTTATCAAGAAGCAAATAAATTTAAACATTTGTAGCTGAGAAGGGTTTTTTTAGCACCAATCTACAATTTTAGCGATTCAAAAGTAAACCCTGTGTATCATTTTGAAACTAACTAATATTTCAGTTGGAAATGTTTTGGTCGTGTAGCTAGCTAGTAAGGGCAGAGATCCTGCCTAAGCCAGCAGTGTTCCAATATAAGCTGACTAGGCCTGCCCTGTAATCCTTTTACGTGTCGGATCATTACAACACTGCCTAGAAAATAAATTATTTCAAATCCTAAATTCTATCGGTTTATTAAATGATCTTGAGGTTTTGATTATATAAATGCGCTTCAACGAAAATTGTACTGTATAAGGTAAATAAAATGCAAGTGTTTAAAGGCATTAATGGACATTTCTGATGTAGTGCTGCAGGCTGAATAAAAAGTTTCATGGGGAGTGTTTTTTTACTATTGGCCTATTATTGATAAATAGAATCAACTACTTAAACTGCTGCCTCCATACATTGTTTTGATTGCAGTATTTGACAGCTGGTTTTAATTTATCTTATTTTTGGTTTCATGTTGTCATTAAACTTATATTCGTTTACCAATTAAAGAAATATTATTTTATATTCCAAAGATTTGATAGTATGCCAAGAGAGTTAGGTTTTGCAATAAATACGAGTTTGTTAGACCATTTCGTAGTTCAATGAAAATACAAAGAACATTTAATGAATAATAACAACAAAGAACAATTAAAGAATAATTAAAGATATCCAACGCATTTAGACGTTTATTAAGGTGGGAACGTAGGAAGGTTGATACTAACAAAAGTAAGCAATTGATTTCTCCAATCCTTTTTTTAATTTTAACGGCCTCCTAAGGTGGAATTTAAGAGTGGAATTTAAATAAAATTTGCATACGAACCAAATATATTTCAAAATATAATCCACTTCAATAAACAACTTCCGAACTAAATCAACTTCGAATACATATTTTGTAGAAATGTATACAAATAATAGTTTCTGGAACATGGTTGCTCAGGGAAACAGTGAAATTCTGTTACAAAACGTTACAAGTCGCCTGAAACAGCAAGAGGCTTAAACCCTTGATCTCCTTCTAATCCAGCTTTTGTGGCCGCATTTGAAGCATGGGACTTCTCGTACCAGCTGTAAATATTACTGGAGAACAAATATAGTTTAATTTATGACACCATTATATAGTCTTTATTTAACTTTATAAACATGTGCATATAACTATATAATTTTTAAACCTGCAACCGACATGTAATGAGAAACTAGGGACCTAAAATAGTTCTACAAATCATTTAAAGGTAGAACAATACACATTTGTAATAAATAATATTAGTGTCACAATAAAAAAAACACAATAATAAATATGCTGAAACAAACTCGAGTACAAAGTAAACGACAGCGGTGAAATGGCAAAGGGAATATTTAATAGTGGTTCTTGACATATATTGACAGAAAAAGACTTCTACAAAAGTAGCGGTGGAAAAGGTGGATCTCCTAAGGGAACTGGACGAAGATTTTGAGTGTATTGTCAATACCGGTTCTTGCGTTGCCTTTCATATTTTTGAAGTACATTTCCTCCAGGGAAAAACGTAAAAATGTCAGGTTACTTTGAGAAGAGTTCTTAGCCAGTTTTATCTACTCCTAGGACTAACTAATACACCCTGAAACCGAAAACATATTAGACTAACATAAATTTGGTGTCTAAGAAAACGAATCATATAATTAAGTTTTTTTAAATTGTATTCAAGATTATGAGAATTGAAAATTTAGTGTTGAAATTTTTGACAACACTATTTCTTTAATGTTAATTGTACTATTTTTTAGTAACTAATAGTAACTAATTTTCCTTATTAATCCTGATTTTCTTGAAATGTCACTTCATAAGGAGAGAAGAATTGATAAAGTTCAAATATTTCAAATCTTAAAAGAAAATGATACGAGGATAATGGACATTATAAACAAATTGATAATTCCAGATTAACGAGATTATAAAGTTAATCAAACATTGTACAAGTATAACACTAACACTGAATGATCTGGCTATAATGATGGCTATAATCTGGCGATAATGAATGATTGCTTATAATAATTATATTTTTTACTTACTGCCTCATCTTCCACGTTTATCAACTATGGCATCTTCACATTACACATCATACACACCATGGTTGTACATTATTTGAAAATAACCTCATGTGCTGGATCGTTTAAATTCTAAAATTGACACATGACACATTAAATGTACATAAAAGTCGCATTTTGAGCCCTTGTTACGGCACATAAAGAGAGCTCCCAGTGGCATTCTAGTTTTAAACACATTCCACGTTTTTAATCTACGTACAACAGTTTTACAAGTTTAAGGTAATGTACAAGTAGGCTGTGTACGATGCGTGATGTCAAATAGATACCACAATGGCAAAAAACGTCAAAAAATTTGATTTTTACGCGTTCCCGATTAAAACGTTGAAAATGCCAGTGACGTAGAAACACACAAAAATATAATATTGATTTCCATGGGTCGCTGGTCAATAAGTACACGAATATATTTATACAACTAATGAAGTGAACATTTAACACATATGTATTTATATGTTTTCCGAACCGACGATAGTGGGTAAATTCTGCACAGGATATTGAAGTGGATTGAACACATATCAAAACCCACTTACGTGGGCACAGGACGATCTCAACCGACAAATATTTGTTTACTTCCTGATGGAATTTCCACCTCAACCCGCCTAACTTCCTACCACATCCCTTCTGGGTATAACACATCCGCTTACGGTTGAAGTAATGAGATAGAGCAAAGATAATTTGGTTTATATGTCAACCTCGCTGAAAGTTTAAGAAAAACACCTTCCATTGCCATGGGACGAGTTGATGAGATTTCATATTGTTGCGAGGAACTTCCTACAATTTTGTAAAGTTTTGACAAATTTGAGTTACATTGAAATAACCAACCAACCCATCTTACTTCTCACCATATCCCTTCTGGGTATAACCCATCCGCTGATAGTTGAAGTAATAAGATGGAGCAAAAAGAATTTGGTTTTTATATCGACTTTGCTGAATGTTTTTTATTAAATCCAAGAGATGAGCTGAGATTTCATATTGTTGTTAAGGACATTCTACAATTTTGTGTAGTGTTAAGAAATTCGCGTTACATTAAAATAATTAAATGAGATGTTCAATAGATGTTTCAATAATTAAACGTTTCACAGATTCAGAAAATTATTCTTAAACGACTGAAACGGGTAGGCTCCTATAAATCAATGTGGATATTTTCTATAATAACTAGTAAACCTGTTGCTCGAAATCGAGCAATTGTTATGTATTGATTTCAAAATAAAAATAATTATGGTTCAGTATTCTAGAACTATTTTATTAATTATATGGTTGAACTTCCTGTTATACTGAAATTTTTTACAAAAGCTTTTTAAAACTACATTTTTTGTGAATACTCAGTCATCTTTAAGGAGATGTCCATGTTTCGAGGCCCTAAGTAGCGTATGACCCGTCTTAATCTCAAACCGAACTAAAATGGTTCAATAAATCTACTTATAATCAATGTTAAGTCTGGTTCTTTTTTCTTTTATTAATATTTATATTTATAGAATTTATACATAAGAATTTATTTCTCCTTTTAGTATTTTTCTTTGGAATATAAACATATGTAAATATTAAGATCTTCACACATGTGATTCCAAATAAATGTTTTTAAAACTGAATTCTGACCTTAATTATGTATTAGGATAATAGTTTATTTATTTACATCTTCCATCAACTGAAATGCCTCCATGCAATGGTTTCAATTCCTTAAACAACATAATGGCTTTGCTGAAAAACTTTGTTTGCCCCAGTCAGCTGCTTTATTTGAAATTTCTATTCCCATGTTAAGTCTTATGGACTAATACGAAACTTTAAGGGCGTCTAGGGCTCTTCCCTTTAGTCAAACCTTTTTAAATTTTATTTCCTGCAAAACTTCACGCCAAGCTCTTTCCAATGACACCAAAAACATGAAAATCGGTTCAGTAGTTTAGGAGGAGTCTTTGTAACAAAAAAACTGCTCGTGTATTAAATAAGTATATATATAATATAGAATATAGATAATAAAAATCAATCTAAACAACTTTGACAAAAAAGTTGAACTAATATTCGAATCATTAATTTACCTGGGAATGATGTACTTAACTAATGATTTAAAAAAAATATGCTTCTAATGTGAAAATATGACCTAAGAAGTTCACAATCTCCTTGCTCGTTTCAAAGGACAGGCCCCTTGAAACAAACTTGATGGATCATGGTACGAGCGAAACTGGTAGAGTAAATGTTTTGGCTGTAGTAAATTAAGCTAAAAATTTAGTAAAAGAACAAGATTAACAGGTGGTCACATCCAAATTCAGCAACACTCAAGTTTTATAGGTGTACTCAATATCAATTGTCAATACTTATCAATTGTTATCAATACTTAATACCAATATCCTTAACAATATCATAAATTGTAACTTAAATAAACTTAAATTTTAACTTAGATAAACTTAAATTAAAAATTAAATAAACTTAAACGATAACTTAAATAAATAGTAGTTATACTCACATCGGAGTCGGGCCCTTTATCCGCCCCCGGACACGTGAAGGAGACGAACTCATGGCAGCGTTTGTGGACAACGAAGCTGCACACTGCAACACGACAATGCGTTGTACATCTTTGTAGTACATTGAAACCATTGAAACCATTTGTTACCAAAAAAATTTCATACAGCAGCTCAGCCAAGTGACACAGCACTTGTCGGCAGGGCCAGTAGCCAAAGAAAAACTAACAATAAGAAATTAATCACAAAGGTTGCTCTTATGTGGTGGCAGGTGAATCAATTGTCGAATTTATTATTTCTGCTAAAAACACTAGGGCAGATACGTACACACATACATATATATCTATCCATACTAAAGTACTCAGGAATTACTCTATGGGCTGTCAGGAAAAACAGGTACTCTATGCTTTAAATTGGAATTGAATTGATTGACGTCATTGAATTAATTGCTTTCTGGAATAGACATGAAAGTGAAATGGAAAATTTTCCCCTAAAAATTAAGAATTAGGGAAGAAAGCTGATTTCGAAAGAGGAGTAACTTTATAAGATTTGATATTTAGGATTGAAAAAGTACAAGTAACTATTGACTATTGAGTGGCACAAGAATTTGTGCTAGTTAGATCTGGAGGTTAGTGGGTGCCAGTATAATGCTATTACTGAGTTGTGGGATAGTGAGGACTGTAATGTTAGATATTGTATTAAAAGTGTGACAGTGAAAAGATTTCAGGTGTTCCAGTATCAAGTGGAATTGTGACATGCTAGAAAAGTCGCATTTAGATTTGAAATGAAAAATGTTGGTTAAAAGGGTTCCTGGAGGTATTTAAGGAATAGATAGTGATGTTGGATAGGTCAGAATTAAGGTTATCGCTATGGTGAGGGATAGGAATAGTTCAACAAAGCGTTAATTATTTATTCAAGGTAATTCGGTCGTGGGGATGCCAAGTATTACTGGATATTTTGCTTCGGAGTATTGTTATCAACAGGTTGAACTGAAACTACTTGGAAGCAGTAACTGGCCCAGGAAACCTAAAAGTAGAAGCTAACGGATTTACCCAAAGGAAAGGATCGTCTGCCAGATATACTTCGCCATTGCCATCTTTCATGAACCCTTCCTACATTTTATTTCTAAAGAGAAACATGTTGAGTTGTCCTAACCACATGAGAGTTGGAATCTACATATTTCTTACCTATTCAAAATTCCCTTCCTTGCATCTCCTAGGTACCCCCTACCCCTTAGAATTAAAACTTATCTAGCCATAATTTAGTCGCCGATGCTGGATGAAGATGGGTCCTAGTTTCTGGCCATAGAAGTGTACTGCGTGCGGGCTGGATGGGGACCGGGGCAAGGCAAGATCGAGGAAAGGGGTCATGGAAAACTTTTAAGTTTCACAACGGTCAAAACAGGGACTTTCCGGTTGCGGATTTTGGTCAATATTGGCAAGCGAAGAAATTACTGAACTTATCTATAGATAATTTTTATGGAATCGTGGCGTTGCACGGCACAGATTAAACCATATAATATCTTGAGCACCTATAAGAGCTTTTTTAAGGTGGATATGAGTGAAAATTAGTGTAGGGTAATTGTGGCGCAATTTTTTGGTTTTGTTGCTGACTAATAATTAACTCACTTGTTTATGTTCCTCAGACTAAACTGTCAATTAATAGCCAAACAGCAAATGGCAACTAAGAAACCTACAATTTAACGTGGGATTCTAACCACAAATTCACAAATTAATCACGAAATATTCTAGTCATAATGATGCTTAAGATGGATGAACCTAGTATTCACCAGTTCGGACGTTAATCCCCACTAAAGAAGACGGAATCTGTAAGTCAATGCTTACGGCTATCCGCAATTCTGACCTCCAAGTGGCTGGATCACAGATCACGCCACCGTCCCATTTAAATAGCGATTTACTAATATTTGTATATAATTTATAATTTACACTACTTCTTTTCAAATTTAATTCAAATGACTGTTGACTTTAATTTAACCTTCAACCAGTCAAATCACTAATATATAGAGGTTAAACTATATTCTACTAGCACTGGATATTCATCTTGACGTACCACGCGACCTTATTATCCTGCAAACAGGGGCGGACTGGCCCGCCGGCCCGCCGGCCGACGGGCCGATACGCCTTCTCAATATTACAATCTTTGCGCCCTGGTTAAAAAAAAAATCGTGAAAATTCAAACAATGAGCCTAGACACATTTCTAGAAAGCGAGAGGAAATCTCAAAGTGAGAATTTCAGCAGTGAATAGCAAAACATTAAGTCGGGCGTGAGACCTGAAGTTGACACTGCCGACAAGCGAGAGCGTGAGCAAAGCAACTCTTCTCTCTCGTACGTGCACCCCTAAGCCTACTACCGACCGAGTAGGAGGTACTTTACTCTATGGTCTGAGCGACCTAAAGCAGCTGTCCGCTTCCTGCGTCATTTTACGCCGAACTCGAAAAAACTACACTGCATGGGAAACCATAGTCACGAAAACGTAAAACTAAAAACTAGTGAAGAGTGTGAGCTGTCAATTAATATTTCTAAACTGATTTGAGTCAAACTCTTCAATTTATTTTGATATTCATTACACAGGATACATGGACGTGAGTAGTATTGTAGAATCACTACTTTTACAAAATTAAAAGTTTGTAAATTTAACTTACAAATTTGTAAATTACAAACAAAAAGTTACTTATACATTTCAAAGACATTAAAGCAGTTTATCAAATTATCTGATGAAAGTAAGCTTTGTAAGATGATTTTAGATCTGTCATTTGTGTAATTAGTTCAGTTGTTGTAAAAATATACATTTTTTCATACTTTCATTTCTGTGTCGTCATTCCAAAATCTGACAAAGTTTTAAGCCTAAACAAAACCAATCTTCATAACGTTAAGCCTAAACAAAACTAATCTTGATAAAATTAATCTTAAAAAATTATGAGAACAAAAAAATGATAAAATATGATGAAAAATTATAGTTTATTCTATTTTCTTAGCTGGCAGTTAAATCAGAAAAATAGAACTTATTTCAATAATTATTAGGCTAACAGTTTTGGCTTGATTCAGTGCTAAACCAGTTTAAGTCAATAATGAATTTTTGTTTGTTAACAACATATTGAATGTGTTAATTAAATTATATCATAGAAAATTTTATATAAATTCTGTATTTACAGCGCCATTGTATAGCAGTTGAAGGTTGTAAACATGAAGCACATGATTTTATATTATATGCATGCATAGGAAAATTAGTGAAAGTACATAAATATAATACGAAAGAACCTAAAAAAATCATTTGTATTTTGTTTGGAAATTTACTGTCAGAATAGCATCAAATCATCGTATGTATAGGATGCAATTTTTGCGTATTTTATGGGGGGGAGACCGCCGGGCCCCCTGCAGACCTCAGGGGTATTCCGTCCCTCCAGACCCCCCCCCCCCCCCCTGTGAGCCTCAGGCTAGTCAAGGTTTACGCCCTAATGGAGTACCCAGTCCGCCCCTGCCTGCAAATATCACAATTTGATCAATGGTGATAAGCTTCTTGTTTCTTATGAGGGGTTCGTCTCTTAATACGATACCGACAATAAAACATGGAAGCTTTGATTGGAATGAAGCGGTTTATTTTTATTTTGTGAATTAATTACTCAACATCTTTAAAACCACTTCGAGGTAAAGGCAACGCGTTTTCCGAGGAATGCCAGTGACGAGGTGAAAATATACATACGGGTAAAATAAACCCCTCCTTGTAACATTAGATACTTTATATACAATGTGTAAAAAAGTCCGTCCCCCTCCTTAATTTTTTGTTTGTTACAACAAAAAATTAACCTTTGGGGAATGATACTAACTCAACCCAAATTATTTTTTGGCGTTACCAAAAATTGTGAATGTCCCCCAAAATGGGGGATTTTGGGGGCAACACAAAATTTTCAAATGCAAACACCTTTTGAGTAACCCCTCATTTTAAAGAGCTTTCAAAAAGAGGATGGATGGTGAAAATTGGAGGTCTCTAACGTATTTCTATCCAAATTTACAGTTTGTCAAAGTTTTGAATACAACACATCCTTGAAACCTGGCGTCTAGGGCATTTGGAGTTTGAATTCACCTTTGGTGAAAGTGAAACGAGCCTAGGAAAAATTTTACTAAAAGAAAAAGTAGTCTCTTTTGGTGATATTTAAAATTTTGAATGTCCCCCATTTTTGGGGGATATTCAAAATTTTAAATATCACCAAAAGAGACTACTTTTTCATTTAATAACAATTTTCTAAGGCTCGTTTCATTTTTACGTCACCAAAGGTGAATTACAACTCCAAACGTCCTAGACGCCAGGTTTCAAGGATGTGTTGTATTCAAAACTTTGACAAGCTGTCAATTTGGATAGAAACACGTTAGAGACCTCCAATTTTCACCATTCATCTACTTTTTGAAAGCTCTTTAAAATGAGGGTCACTCAAAAGGGGTTTACATTTCGAGTTGCCCCCAAAATCCCCCATTTTTGGAGAACACTCAAAAATTTTGGTAACGTCAAAAAATAATTAGGGTTGAGTTAGTATCTTTCCCCAAAGGTTAATCGTTTTTCTTAACAAACAAAAAAATTATGGAGGGGGGGATGAACTTTTTTTACAAACTGTATATTGCTTGAAATGACGACCTGCCTAGGTAGGTATTTTAAGCCAAGTATGAATGACAGATGAGTGAAGGATGATTGTGGCGCGATCTCGTAGTCTTGTTACTAAGGCCGACATGTTTCTTAGACAGGACTTTTAATTAATAGCCCATCTGCCAATGGCAATTAAGGGACTTACATTTTGACGTGGGATCCGAACCACATTTTTGCCTGGTTTACATTATACGAACTTGTCTAATAATTATGAATTGTCAAAAGATTGTTAATTGGCAAGGGGTACTATAGTGTTAAAGAGTTTATGTGTGATAAGGTCCTTATTTTATAAATGATTTCAATAAGATGTAAGCACAGTTTTGATTGTACCTTTTGACCTGGCTTATGCATGTATTTGTCAAAATTCTGAATAAAGAGAGTAATTAAGTATTTGAGTATTATGAGGACGGTCCTTTGAACATGGTATTCAATAGTGTGGACGTTAATCCCCACTAGGGAATACCGCGTCCACAAGCCATCGCTCATAACTATCCACAATTATTGAGTTCGTAAATTTAATGAAATCTGAATGACTACAATACTTTGAATAGAAAAGCTTGGTCATCCTTGAGATCTGAATGTTTCCTGACTTTTCATTCCGGTTTTTGCTTCTCTGAATTAAATAAGAATGTATAGATGTTGTTGGATATTTACAACAATATCTATATATTTATCAATTTATGCATGCTCAATTTATAATTTACAACAAACTTCTTTGCTGAAATCAATAGTTGTATAGAAAAAATTCTGTAATACCATAAATTTGTCATTAAAATAACATGTAACATTGTGTGTATTAATTTTAAGCCTGTTGGAATCAAAGGCTTTAATTATTGTATCGGCGTCAATGTAAATTGACGTTAGACTATGAAATAAAGGAAAGTGGTTTTCTTAGGCCATTACCAAATCCAGCCAAATCGGATGTAAGACTTGATTTGGAGGTGTCTCCAGCTTAGTTGTCAGAGCAACGGATTTAAGAACATGTCAGCCACCTTGACTTGGGTTCAAATCCTGGACTTAAGTAAACTATAACCATATTTACTGGCTGATAACTAGTATATAATTTAGTATTTATTTTGCTTAAGAAAATTAATTGTATCATATTACAAAAAAGTTACACATATTATTAAGTAATAAATTATTTTTATAAATTTTCTACTACGAAACGAATCAGCTTTAGCTTTTTTCATAGGTTATGCAAAAGCTTCAACCCAACGAAGGCGTACAGAATATAAGAGAAAGATCCTCCCTTCTTATTTTCATAATTTAAAAAAATGCTAAGACATAATTACAATTTTAAAATCAAACGCATTGCAAATTTGAAATACTCGCGATTCAAATCAGTAAATTTCAAATTTACCTTTTGATTTTTGGAACAGAGATTCTCACTTTAACTTTCGTACCATTTACGAAATATATTCACATGGAAAAAAGTAAACTGACAGAATAGTCGCAGATTCATAATAAAAAAGAGAGGTTAAAAGTTTAGATTTGTCACTAAATTTAATTTATTCGTTTGGATTAAAAAGTAAAAATACCCCCGTTGCCGCAGACCTGCATACTCAGCGAATTTCAAATGCAAAACAACATATTTCAATCCAACATAGCGAGATTTTACATGTTTTGGTAAGCTCCATAAGAATATCATGGGGAATGAGTGTGCAGGTTTGCTGCTACAGGTGTATTAAAACTGGGTGGTTTTAATTCAATATTTAGTAGATCTGAACTAGAAGAAGCTATTTACCAAGTTTTATCAAGATAAGTTGGGAAATAACCGAGATATAGAATTTGACTTATTTTCCACAAGGTTAACATGGGGACAACGTACTGTACTTACCACTTTCAATAACTCGGTAACCAGTGGACATAGAGCAGTAATTTAATATACTAAATTGTTTGTTTTTTTGAGCTGAATTCAATGGTGCCCAAAATAATTCGATCAATTTTATTTTTCTATGCAAAAAAACTAAAAAAAACCATTTTTGGGGAAGTTTTCCCCCTCAACCTCCCCTTCCGGTGGTGTGATCGGGCTGGTTTACGAATTCGTCTGAATAATAACTACTTTACACGTCTGTGCCAAATTTCATTCCAATTGGATAAGTTTTGCGAGTGCTATCGTGCTCACAGACACACACACACACACACACACACACACACACACACACACACACACACACACACACAGATATATATATATATATATATATATATATATATATATATATATATATATATATATATAGATTTGGACGAACGGTGTTTTTGGCTTCTGGTGATCCCAAAACGAAAAGTTACAGTGGTCCCGGGCTTAGGTCTTACCAAGAGACCTACGGTAATAGCTTCTTCCCTAAAGGGGAAATTCGCTAAAACGTAAGTCAAATAAATAAATAAATACAAATACAAATTTAGAATAAAAAGTGGCTTTATCATCCACTACACAGACCAAAACCAATATTCTCGGGTTGACTGCAAATTAATTGAACTGTGAATTACTTTAGCAGCGATATTCCATTACCTGCATAATACCTGATTCAATTATAAAAATATTTCAGTTTAAAACTGCATTTAAAATTTAAAATTGTTTTATTACATCTCGTTTGTTTATAATTCCGACGAACAAAGATTGTTTATAACGTCTTGCCTTACTCAAAATACCTTCTATTAAAGGAGAGGGCATGCTTTTAGTTATTCAGGAACTTTTATGTTTGGAAATATCTGAGCTAGTTTGAGATTACTATATGCCATTTCTTTTATTCAACACGAAAATTGTGGGTAAAATATATTCTTAGGCTTTATTAGGCGTGTATTTAAGTATCAAATAGCATGTAATACACACAACAAAATTATGGATCGAATAAAAAGTGTAGGATACAAAAATCCAACCAATTAACAAATTGACTCTACCACTACTTGTTTTCATAGGTTTGGTAGAGAAAGTAATCAAACAAAATCCTGCTGAAAGTTGGGTATGTATGCATGAAAGTCCCTCGAGGTGCCTTTGTCGTTGTTAAAAGTTTCAGGAAGTGTTTAAAATTGCAAGGCTTTGTTGAAATGGTGGAGCAGCGAGGACGACAGCAGCAAATATTCTGCGTTGTGTCGAAGTTTTAAGGTAGAATAAGTTTTGTTATATGTCAATGTGATATTACTTCTTAAGCTCTGGCAGTAAATAAATAAAAATAGCTTTACTGAACAAAACGGCCGATGGATAAATCAGGTTGTATCTGCACATACCATTTGGTTTGAAGGAATCCTCAATACAGAACATAAACAAAATGGCAAACTGCTGTGTAAACAGCTGTTTTCAATCCATGCGTTTCGGGGCTAAAGTAGTTTTTCCACCCTAGGGAGAGGTAGGGGTTGTAGCTACCCCTACCCATGTTAAACCATGTTAAATTGTGAAATCAATATGTAAGTCATTTCAAATAAGTCATTTAAGTTTTACAAGTAATCTGGTTTAAAATGCTGTATTTTACAAAGTAGTTTTCATAAATTCTGCAGCAGAATAACGAAAAAACTACATGATACATCACACGACCCTTCGTACGAAAAGCGTCCCTTCAGACCATGATGATAAAACTTATATTTAAGTTGAACATATTTTTTAACTAGTACACTTTTCAAAAAATAAAACCAATATTTTTAGTTTTAGATAAATTTAAAGAGCGTAAACTAATTACTTACTGCTGGCAGATAAAACTGAAGACGACATTTTTTTGAAATAATTTGTTATTAATAAGCTGTCCCAATAGAGACTTTACACCAATGTTTTGGGTATGCAGTTAAAAAAACTAACAAACAAACAAAAATGTGTATTTTAACCTTTTTGAAGTATGAAAACAAAAAAATTGCAGTTGTGGTAAACAAACGCTAGAGTGAGTTGGTTGAGTGTATTGATGTTGTTTCACCTCTCCCACATGAAATAGTGTTTGCTAACACCAATACCGGCACCCATTATAAAGAGTACGTGTATTCTATCAGAAAAAAATTACAGAAACAGAGACAGTATTTTGGTCCAACGCGCGACGGTTTAATAGTAAATGGTTAAAAATCAAATAAATTTGCAATCAACCGGAGATTTTCTGCAGTTTGAGAAATGTATTAAAAATATCAATCGCTTAGTTTGGATTAGCCAAACTAAGCGATTGATTGCAAAAAAACTAACTTTAACTCACATAGACTTAATAAATCTTCACAAAAAAATATAAATTAGTGTAATGTGACACTAGGCGGTTTTCTCGCTGCTGTTTTCACCCGCCCTGAGTACCACCCTCAATTTAAATCATGTGATTGTACTTCATGTGCGACAAAAACCGCGCAACAGCTGGGGGAAACCGCCGTGTGACATTAGCCTTATAGTTTCGAAAAAGGAAAACACTCCGATAACTATAAAAACAGGTTACATTAAAAATGTTAATATGAATAAATAGTGTATTCGCCCTTGAAAATGATAAATCCAAAAAAGAGAGAATCGTAGCAATCCGATATCTCTATTACTCTTGACTCTTAACGTGTTGGTCAACTGTTTCAATAAGGTTTCAGATTTTCAAAGTTTTTCGTTATATTTTGATTTTTAATCAAATTTTATGATTTCATTCCGGACAGATTTATTAAAGTACACCTTTTTGAGTCGTATTCAAACTTAAAGTTATAGTGTTTCCGTGAGCCTCTGTTTTAGCTTTTATTAACCAAGGTCGAATTTGACTGAATACAGCTTGTGTATACTACAACTACTTTCTCACAGGAAAAACTATTTATCACGGATCCTGTCGTCGCAATATTTAACTTTAGCGAAGATAATCCTAATCAATTATCACCAAAAACTATAGAACCTCCGAGAAAGCTAATTAACAATGATTGCAAATTGAAAAGCATAAGAATGTGAGGAACAAAAACTGAGATAGTTGACTACTAAACTGAGTTTTGTTGTTGTATTTAACAAATCGTGTAACCTAATTAAATTGATAAATTTACCGAGCACCAGAAGTAAGACACGCGAACACAGGCAATCCTGAGTGTTTGCATACAGCAAGAAATAAACAAACTCTTTACTAGTCGAGGAAACAGTGTTTACCCTTTCCACTCTTACAAACTTAAAACTTGCACTTGTAACACTACATTGATTGTTATCGTGTGATCTGAGGCACCTTTGAAACTTTTAGTTATACAGGGTGTTTTTTTTTAAACGCAATCCATTTTTAAGATTGAATAATACGTATATAAATATGTAATGAGTATTGTTTTATTGATCTTTACATTTTATACAACCTATTATTTATGCTTGGTCACATTTAGTTTACATTATATGCTCAAACAGTCCGTCATTGGCATTTATATAAAGTTATGCTCTCTCCATCAAAGTCCCAAACATGTGTTGAAAGGTACCTCTTTGAATTTCTTGCATTAAATCTGTTATATTTGTTTTGAGGTGCTGAATATCTTGTGAATTGTTTTCGTAAAATAATACTACTTTACATGTCTGTGGCAGCTTTCATTCAGATCGGACCACTTTTACGCGAGTTATCGTGCTGAAAGACGCACACATTACAAACGCAACCCGAAACTTTATTTTATCAGTGAAGGATTATTTCCCCCAAGATCCCCGTATTGACCCCTCTATATTATTTTATTTGGGGATACATAAAAATTAAGGCCTACGAAAACAATTCACAGGATATTCAAAAAAACATAACGAATTTGATGCAGGAAATTCAAAGAGGTACCTTGACACACGTGTTTGGGAATTTGATGGAAAGAACATAACTTTGTACAAATGCCTATGGCGGACTGTTTGAGCACGTAATGTAAACTAAATGTGATCAAACTTAAATAATAGGTTGTATACAATGTAAAAATCAATAAAACAATACTCATTTCACATTTATATGTGCATTATTCAATCTTAAAAACGGGTTGCGTTTTAAAAAAACACCCTGTATGATTAAAATAAGTAAGCAATAAGCCAAAATGTAACAGGTTGGTAACCTTGATTCGTCATCGCTTCTTAGTTTACCTACATTGGCCACTCCGAATTTTGGCAAAAAATAGCCTACAACATTAATTTTTTTTAATATGGAAGACCGTCATACTTTAAACATATCATCTAGTATGACGATCTTCCCAATGAAGTGAAGTTTGATGTATTGGGTTGAAAATGGCTACTCGGAGCCGAAACTCGGTGTAACCACAGGGGGATTACAAAGAATAGTTGATGAATCAAGGTTAGTAACCTGTTTAATTATTCCACACGATTCAGGAGGCAATCATCGTGAATAAATACGCTATAATAGTATATTTCACTACTACTCACGAAAGTAGCGAAATGGTACTTTTGTGACGAGTTGTGAGCAGTACTTTTCATCACGATGCAAATAAGTGACCAAACTTATAAAAAATGATCTAACATTTCATATAAGTATAAACACAATACGGCTGAACTGTCTATTTTAGTTTATAAAGTCAGCTGGTTGAACTGTCAAATTAAGGAATTCGCTTGTTTGGGTACGGCAAAATTTTGTTTGGGTACGGAAATGGTTTGTTTGGGCACGGGAATGAAATGTTTGGGAACCGAAAAAGCAGCTGATCATTACTTGTTTTGACGTAAGGAAATCGAGAGTTTTCGTAGATCTCAGCTGTACGGTAACGGACAATTTTCGTATACAGAGTGATGACATAATAAGTCATCACTCTGAGTGAGTGACACTAAGTGATGACACTTAGTGAGTGATCACTAAGTGTGAGTGACATAATAAGTCTTATTTATTGAGAAACGTTTGAATACAAAATTAACGTACATTATACATCTTAGCTTACTTCTTAGTTCCATTCCCTATTAAAAAAGCTTCATATTATAAATAAAACTATTGTAGTAGCGGCGAGAAATGATTAAAATGACTCAGTATTCATTTTAAAATTTAAAAAAGCTTTAAGAGTCTTAAACAGAACTGGATGGATCGCCTGAGGAAACTCGTTGTAATCAGAATTTGACCATCTTTCGTAAGTAAGTTCCATGTATTTTTGAAAAAAGTGATGTATGGACTGAATATGCTTCGAGAGACTTCCAGTGCAGCTCAGTCCTATAAGCATACGTAAAAAAAAACTTCGAAAACCAACTAAAAACCAAATTTGAGAAGACCTAGAATTTTACGAAACAATCGAAGAACTAACACTTAATTCTACATATAATTGGACGAAATACCCGGACAAACTAGTCTAAACCAGTTGAAACCAGTCCTAAAACGCAATTACACAGTTTAGCTCTGATTTTAACTTACAATACAAACCAAAAGAATCAGCCCAGAATAGAACATTGCATGTGTTAATCGGAGGGGGTTTTTAAGCTGTAAACTAATATCTATGTTTTAATCAAACAAAATACATACAAATTACATTTCATCTGGAATGATAACAATTTACAAAAATATATTTAGAGCTAAAACTAAAAAAATAAAGTGTAAAATTACAAAGTAAAAAAAGTTTAATATCTAAGTTTTATCTTCTTTTATCAGCGAAGTTGAGAAGATGTTAGCTGGAAGAAAACTTTACAAACATATTACCTGTCGTTACCCAGTGCCGTAAAAAGCCGATCCGACAGAAAATGTTTAACTCAGTAAATATCTGGAACCCTTCGAGGCGCGACGGGGCTCAGGCGGTGAAAACAATCTAACTTTTACTGCAAAATCTATTGGAATCTTTAAATAAAAATTAGTAAATAGCATTTATGATAAGAGTTTTGTTTATGTTTATTGTCTAAAAAAGTAACAACTGAGTGTTTTTAATTTACCTTTGCAAACGGATTTGCCGGAGGTTATGAGATTACTATAAAACTGTTCTTGGATAAACAGCTAATTTATTTTTTTCGGATAATTAAGTCGAAAAATGTTGAACTCAAAATTCCATTTACCTCACACGTATGACATTAAAATGGGAAAAATTAATTCAAAACTTTAACCACCCCACCCGTCTAATCTCCTTTACAATTTCTAATAGCAAAAAATGTATTTACGGATACTGAACCCACAAGAGAAATATCTATGAAAAATTTAAGGCACCAGGTCAAGTAATTTAGATTGTGCGATGATACATAAATGAGTGGATTTGACCAACTAAGTTGACTAGTACATGTGCTTAGTAAATTTTCTCCTACCTATACTTATTTGGGAATTTATAAAGGTCAGAACTTAAAGAAGGGCGTCTAGCCTTTAACTTTCGACATGACGTGATCGTGAGATTTCAGTGGCTGAGCTCGCATGCACACTGAGGCTGTTTTAGGGATTAAATTTTGTAGGGATTAACTTTAACTTTAGTATTCGTCCTTAAGGTTTAGCATGGGTATAGAAAGTTCAAAGAATATCTTAAGTAGCTAACCATTTAAAAAGGGGAATAAACGATATTGTAAAGCTGCTGAACAACGCGTGTCAACTAAAGATTACATCACTAAAACTGTTTATAATAATATGAAATTTTATAAACTAAATTTTACTGAGCAAGGTTTGCTTCACCGGGAACTGAAATTCAAGTAATATAAGACGGTGATTTTACACCTCTATGTTCCTATATAGGATACTAGGGCTTCCTACATAGTATAAGGTCGTATGACATTAGTTCAACTTCGTTTCGAGAAACATTCATTGTAACCCTATTTATTTTGCAAATACCCGAATCAAGAAGCAATAATAAAAAAAATACTGAACCTTTTTTTACTACACTTTTAGAACCTATGAAGAATATTTTGGAGTTTTTTTCGAAACATCGAAAGTCATACAGTAAATCAGCCGTATTTGGCTTGTATGAATAAAAAACGTTCATGTTTAATAATTCTAAACCCTGCCTCGCATTTAAAAACTTCTCTTGGAAGTGAAGCAGATAAAAATAGTTATTTAAAGCTCAGCACGTAACGCTTTGCTATGTAGGTTAGGTCAAGAACCAGGGGTGACGCTTCATATGTAACTGTCCCTTCGCAGCTCATTGGTTATAACCTGGCCATCTCAAATATTAAACTTATAACATAATGTTTGAGAAACCGTTTAAATCAACCTTTGTGTATTGCAAATGTTACGTATTTATTTAGAGATATGATTAAGGTAGATAACTTTGAACATCAACTTTAATAAGCGCACGAAACCCCTAGTTAAACTGGAAACTTTGATAAAAGGTGGGTTTATTTGTAACTAAAAAGCCGAAGAAAGAAAGAACATAATCGCGAGTACACTTTTATTTTGCATATAATTTGTGAATCAAACCAAAGCAAACAGTTAAAAATTGTTTTAAATCCACTAAACGAAACATTAGAAATTCCGTCATTTTAAAATAAGAGGTATCGAGGTAAGATGGCTTTACTGTTTGGAAACTAGTAAATACTTCTTGATGTAATCGTTGCAGAAAAAAACTCGAATCCAAATCCAAAGACTTCGGGGGAAGAAAAATCGGATTGTTTTGACATAAACCACAAAAATAAAATAAATCAAAGCCATGGAGCGACTAACCAACTAATTAATTTATGAAAATGTTAAACTTAACAATAGCCAATTTACCAATAAAAAAACTTTAGTATGACATATAGTCCTTTTCCTTATTCGTCAATAAGCAGTTCCACTTTCCACAAATCAATCTCAGGTTCGAATGCAGAAATATCTCATTATTCTTGGGTAACATTTCTGTCAAAAATAATCTTGGCAATCACTTTTTCATTTGATCAGGGAATATTTCATCCGCGGTTTTCCTTCACGATATGAGATCTTACTCAGCTTTTAACAAATATTACATTAAATCATTCATTTCTGTTACAAGTATTTTCATCTACCTCTTAAAACGCATTTCACATTTATCGTATTTTCATATGTAAATTGCATTTATCGTACATGAAAGGAGGTTTCTCGTCCCAAAAACGGTATCGGCTAGGGAATCTTTACGTATCATGGCTGGAAATATTTGTACGTCAAGTTTTGTAAAAATAGTAGAAAAACATAATGAAATAAAAACAAATGTTGGCGGGGGGCTGAGTTTAAAGATACGCTGCGAATTTATAATGACATGCCTAAGTTATCAACGAAAACATTTACTAGACACTTTTACAACACATAACATGTTAGAAATACATCACATAACATGTTAGAAATACATAAATCGTAAAATAAAACTGAGTGTTTCTCGAGCACTAACAACATGCATTGGCGTGCAATTGTGTGTCAGCTGACACTTGAACTTATAGAGTTTGTTCATCGAATCGTTTGTGACGTAGGAAAGATTGATACGAGTTTCAATTTCAGCCGACCAGATGCAACAAGAGAGGCTGCAATTCATATTGGAGGTCGAATTGATGGTCGCTGGTACATATTGGATCGCAAACTGTGCCGCCGCCGCCGCCGGCCTGCTCACAGAGAGGTGTTTCAATAACATTCGAGGTGTTCAATAACATTTGAGGTGTTTGAATAACCTACGAGAGTTTAAATAGCGTATCGAATGTTATTCTTTGCAATGTTTCGTGTATGCTGATTCTAGCCATATACTGAATTTAAGGAGGTTACAAAACTTGTTTATTGTTCACGAACATTATAAATTGAGAAAAAATATCAGACAGTACTGTTTACCGAGTATGAACAGCATATTATGTGCACGCCAAAAAACAAGACTCACTAGCAGTTGCCCGTGGCTTCGCTCACGATAAAAATTACAGCTGATCTTACTTCTGCTCTTTGATCTGTCAAATTGTAGTATTCACAGCTGTTTACATTTCGGTATCTAAATGTTTACATCCTGATTAAATGTTAACTTTGAAGCTAAGGACGTTCACGGGGCGTTGCCCAAGGGGATTTTAAGGAAGTGAATACTTTATACTTTACGTTATACTTTTATACTTTTTCTTGAAATGGTGACCTACCCAGGTAGGTATTTTAAGCCAAGTGATAGATGAGTAAAGAATGATTGTGGCGCGATCTTGTAGTCTAGTTACTGACTAAGGCCGACATGTTCCTAAGACAGGACTGTTAATTAATAGCCCAACAGCCAATGGCAACTAAGGGACCTACATTTTAACGTGAAATCCAAACCACAATTTCCTCGGTTAACAGTTTTACGAACTGGTCTAATTATGAGGACGGTCCTATGAAGTAGTATTCAATAGTGCGGACGTTAATCCCCACTAAGGAACACCGCGACCACAAGCTATCGCTCATAACTATCCACAATTCGTGACCTCCAAGTAGTTAGATTACAGGACACGCCACAGTCCCAGTATGTTTATATGTTTCCTATATGTTTCCCAGGTTCAAGATCTACCTCAGTGTGAAATTTCAACCCAGTCGGTTCAGTATTTTTCGAGTTAACTTGTCCCATATATACATACATAGGTACATAAATACAGAAACCACCTCTTCTTTTTAATAGTATAGATTAACTAAAACGCAACGCATATACACGTCAAAGAGCACTTGATAAACAGTATTCATTAATGAGTATGCATAGCATATAGGCACGTCAAAGAAAATATGAGAAAAATTTATATTTCTATAAAACCACTAAGAATGCATATATGCTGAGGATTACTGAGTACGCTTAGCATAATGCATGTCAAAGAACACATTATAAAACAGTACTCATTACCGAGTATGCATATCATATACACACGTCAAAGAACATCTTAAGAAAAGTACTCATTATCGAATATTAACGTCAAAGAACACATTATCGAATATGCGGCATATAATATGCACGTCAAAGAACAAATCAAATATACATATCAAAGAACACATAACAAACAGGACTACCGAGTATGCAGCATAGATGCAGGACAAAGGACGCATCACAAACAGTACCATCATCGAGTATGCAGGATACGCGCTCGTCAAAGAACACATATATTGGTTCGCTTGGTTATAAACTCAAGTTCCAAAGTAAGTCAACAGAACGAATTTTACTTAAAATTTTAAATAATAAATTTATAATCATTCAATAAAAATTCTACATCAATCTCAACATCAATTTAACTTAATTAACGATTTAAATTCACGTATGTACCTGAAATGTTCATGTTTCTCATAGCTTTGTTTAAAATATTTCCCACAAACTCTGGATGGACGGCTTAGTATTATTTCCCTAAAAACTACGAGAGAGAGTCCAACTGATTTTTAATATTTGCAAGCACATAGGTAAACATTTATTTCATTATTGTTTAAAAGGGATAACCAATATTGCTTGCTCGGCCAAGCCCCTATTCATGTGTGAGGATAAACAAAATGTCGGCATTTTAAGAGCCGCCCACGGCTGAATATATTTGCCACATCCGCGAATATTGGCTTATCGTCAAGCTTTGGCGTCACTTGATTCTGTTTTGCTTGCGCTAACAGCCCTTTCAACCCTCGTAAAAATTCTACCCTAATAGAATTTTTACATTCACGATAATAAGTTTTCGAATTAAAAAGAGTCATTGAATAAATTATAAAATTTTATTTCCAAAATAATACATGACAGCAATGAATAAAAATAATAGAATAGAAATTGGACCCTAAATGGGGTTTCGCCTGTGATTGGGGGACGAGTCCATCAGTCAATTGGTCCGTGATTATAATCAATTTATTTGTATAAAATAAACTATGAAAAAGTGTGAGACTGAAAAAAGGAAAGAAGACAGAAGAATGCATATGTCAAGAGAAAGTTGCTAACATCGATTAAACATCGATGGTTGTTAATTATAATGACTCAGAATTTTATGTTAAGATAGTTTAACTATTGAAACCATACAACAGAAATGTATTAGGTGGAAGCACTAGGATGAAAGAATAAAATCTTGAAAATAAACTAAAGAAATTTTAAAGGGATTCGGAAATAATGTATCTGATAACTATTGATATTTATTGTATTATTTGGCATGCAAGAGATCACACTATGACGGCACAGGCATATCCCGCGGATAGGAGTTTCATCTGTCATATTCATAAGAAGTTATGAGAATCTGCTGACATTGAGGAGCTGCTTATATAAAGGTAATAGTACCGTATTACCTCCCTTATATAACCTTACTGAGGATACTGATATAACAATTTTAATTATAATATTATAGTGGTAAATGGTACAGTAATATAGTTAATTATAAGCCTACAGCTCGAGGTGTGAGTGTGATAGAAGTTAACTTCATGCAATATTTGATGGGTTAGGAAAATAAGAGATGATGTGATGTTTCTTTACTCGAGCGCCTCTCATATATTACGCTCTCCACGTTCCATAGCTTGATTCCCTTAGATTAAATATCTTCCCGCTCATTTCATTTGCATACAAGTGTTCGTACTAATATGGACTTGTAATTTAAAAATTACTTGAACTTGTAATTTTAGGGACCTAGGTACTTATTTTTTTCGTAATAAGTCAAGTGTTCATCTCTGTACATGTTTTTACAATATCTTATTACTTGTTAATATTGCTCCTTGGGCTTTGATTTGTTTAGGGAAAATCTCTTTTACTTATATCCTCCTTATTTACGAGAGAATACGTGTTTTCCTCGGTTAAAGAGTTTCTAGTAAAGTATTTTGAAAGTGTCAAAATATTAATTTTCGGAAGCATACACAAAACCCTGTAATATTGCAACTTTTTAAACTGCTACATCAACTTTACAAAAATACGCCCTTTGTTCTCAAATGGTGTGACATGTTTTAAACAAAATTACTTTTATCGAAACAAAGCAATAAGTCATTAAACCGCACTCATAAATTAAATGCAAGCCGAGAACTGTCAAATACTACAATTATGTTGGCAGTAATGTGATTACAGTGCTGCAGCAATCTATTACTATCAAGTTCTGCTTATTTGGTGCTTCATATAATACGTAATAGTGCAATACATTATTGTTGGGTTTTTGTATTACTGGGTTAATGTCAACAAATATATCACCAGTGACAAAAAAATGAATTGACAGCAGTGTTTTATGTGCGCGTTATATGCATTTTTCTTAGAATATTAAAAACATAAACCGTGTGCATAAACTGTGAGTTATTAACAAAGTCGCAATTTTGATTGGCCAAAGGCATTTTTATTTTTAATCGATAGTTAATTGTATCGAGGTTTCAAGTCGCATATTTTGTTAACTGTTGAGGTATGCGTTGTTAGTTTAATACTTTAAAACATTTGATTGAAATGGCGACCAATCCAGGTTGGTACTTTAAGTAAAGTATGAATGAGAAATGAGAGCTAAAAACCTCAAGAAATAAACGGTTAAATTCAAACTGCATGAGAACACATTTATTCCAAAAAGCTATTCCGCGGCAGTAAAATAGCTGCTTTCTTACGCTCTCTGGAAGGGAGAAACGTTCGTCACTTTAGGTTAGATTTGGGAATAAAATTCCACGTTTCTATCCTCTGAGAAGCTTTCTGACTAAACTAATAGAAAACTAACTATTCTCGTCAACACCTCAAATAAGCATGACAAACTTTGATCTGAATAAGATTATTATTGATTATTCTGGGGTTGGTAGCTTGCATTTTGAACCTTAACCTTTTCTGGACGTATTGGATTTAAAGGACCAATGACTGGAACAGGCTAACTCCATATTCAATCTGCATGATAACACGCTTCCGTTGATTAGAAACACTGTGCAGGGGCTTTTATGTTCGATACTTATCGTATCGTATCGTTTAGTATCGAAATATATCGATAAGTGTGGGACGATACGATATTTTGAAATTGATGCGTATTAATATCGCCGAAGTTAGAGTTTATTGTTTACATCATACTGACTCAGAAACATCTGTTTTCTGTTCCTTTTCGTCAGCTCGAAAGTTACCCATTGCCGTCATAGTCCGGGAAAAACTTAAGCTGATTTGCACCAAACCGACGTTTAATGCTTGTTTATTAGTTACTTTTTAGAGGAATGAAGTGGCAGCACTGGCAGCAGTAGCAAATGTTTGTTCTGTTTGCAATAGGTTAGGTTTGAAGGCTTGAGAAACGTATTAGTTTATGCAAGGACTACGACTACGTTGATTGAATGAAAGTATGTTTTTCTGAATGGTATGATGAAAATTATCGTGCGTTACATGGCCGGAAAGTTTTACCGTACTTTCCAGCCTAGTAATGTAATATACTATGTCGGCACACACAAAACGTTATTTTTCGATACTTCATAAGAATTGTTTGAACAATTGTGCACTGAATATAAGTTATGCTTATTTTTATAGTAATTTAATGTGAAGAGACGATTGACTGTGGGGGGGGGGGGGGGGGGGTTCTTAGACAAATTTTGAACTGCGATAAGCGTGTTATACTTCATTCAGTGAGTGTGTAAAGTAAAGCCCCGCCTCCTACACCAGCTGTAATGTTGGCAGGCTGTGTCACATGAGTACCTGTTGTCATTGCTTCACAACTCCAAAGAGCTTAAGTATAAACTGGAGCTGGAACTAGATGTCTATTAACAAAGCTAATTTGATTATCTTTCTTTGTAGCGAACTTAAAATGCATTTTAACTTTACAGAAATTCAATAAATAGGTCGTAAGACAAGTAATTGCATTAATCCATTCTTTGTTTATTGTTCATATCACATGGTTTATATTTTTCATTTCAAATCACTAAGTGGAATGGCTGTGAACCATCCCTGAGAACATATGGACTGCCTCTTTCCTGATTGGTTCTTTTGTACACAAATGTTATTTAAGGGCAGGGGCTTTACTTTACACACTCACTGAACAAACTATAAATAAAAAGGCGCTTATACGAAAAGGCTTGTTAAAGGTGCTTTTTGTGTTAGTTGGCGTGCTTTATACATTCAATTAAGTGATACTTTGAGCGAAACGTTATTTAACTCGGATACTAATCGAATCACTGTATATAAATAAACATGGCCTTATCCCACACCCCCAGGGGCCTATGAAGTGCATGTATGCGGGGAAATTTAAAACGCGCACTTTATTCTGAGAGACTTATTTTCAAATTAAATCTGGATGGTGTACGGGGTCCATTCTTTTACTTCCACCTTTTTATCGTTTGCGTCCTGGTTTAATTCTCATAATCAATAAGTTTATCGTTAAAAGGGTCTCTTTTCAGTGAAAGGTTCTTTGGATCGTAATAGCAATAGCATTCGAGGTACGTGATTTGAGCTTCAAATAAAAGAATGCTCTGTATATTGTTTCTAGCCCAGTTCTTAACTTTTATCTATTTTAGAGCGCTTTAAGGGAAATTCCTTAATATTCGTTTTAAATATAAATACTGAATTTGTTTTCACGAATGAAAACAAAAATTAAACCGGATAATACATCCGCTGACGGGCTGACGTTAACGATTCAACTGACTCAGAAAGGTCAACAAATTGGTTTGGATGAATCCGACATCCGTTCGTTTGCCAATCATTGGAAAACTTTGAAAACAACACAAATAAATCATTGAACACTACATTTTTCATTAGTTCCAAGGAAAAAAGGGCTATTAGTTCAAAGTTTCATGGAACCTTACCATAAACTATATCCTAAACCTTTTTCGTTTTAACCACGTATGTGAAGCAAGATCAGCTACATCAGATTTGATGTGTTTAGATCAGCTAAAAGGGCTGAAGATACCACGTGAATTATATGGGAACGTAAAAAATTCAAATCATATGTGGCGTCATCTGAACTTAGTTGTATAAGCTTTCCTAACTATTCAAATTAAATTTTTAGGTGTAGGGCTTAAGCAACGCCCGCTCTAGTTCTCCTATACTCCTGTACTGTGGAGTAATAAACTCAATATTTCCTCATTCTCATAAGAAGCAGTTTTTTTATCGTAGCTTATTAATCGCAAATATGAGAACTTGTCATTAGCTGCAATAAATCTTAAATCGAAGAGGTTAATGATATAAAAGATCATCACAACAAGCGACCTTTATCGAACTATGCATGTACGCTTAGACATACCAATACCGATACCAATCACAAAATGTCATCTTCTTATAGCGCTCACTCCTCGGCTCCTACCACGTCACCGCCCCCCCCCCCCCCGTCTGTCTTGGCGCCCACAACGTCTTATAGGTATACAGTAGACATTTCATTCTGACATTCTCCACGAAGGTTATCCATCTGTGAGCATATGCAACTCCCTAAAAAAGGGCTGAACACCTATCTTATATAATGAACGTTTTTCTCCAATTTTCAATAGTTTGAAAAAGTAGTTAACTATAATATAAGGCGTTCAAAATAGTATATTAAGTTACTAGGCCGGAAAGTACTGTTTTGCCGGACGAGCATGATGGGATTCTCATACGAGTACGGTAAAACTTTCCGGCCGTGTAACGTACGATACTTTTCATCATACTGTACTAAAAAAACATACTTTCGATCATGACGTAGTCATGTATGAACCAATACGTTTCTCAATCCTTCAAACCTAACCTATAACAAACAGAACAAACATTTGCTTCTGCTGCCAGTGCTGCCAGAAGCAAATGTTACCACTACATTCTCTAAAAAGTAACCAATAAACAAGCATTAAACGTCGGTTTGCTGCAAATCAGCTGATTGTTTACTTCCGTTTTTCCGGCCTAGTATGGTAAAAGGTTTTTCGGGACTAGGACGACAATGGGTAACTTTCGAGCCAAAAAAGGAACAGAAAACAGATGTTCCTGAGTAAGTATGATCAAAACGTTATTTTTAACACCACATACACCGTGTTCAGCTAATGATTTTCTTGCTTAATCCTACTGTCTTCGGGAATGATTGGGTAGTTTAAAATACAACGTAAAGAACAATAAATGCAATAGTTTACCATTTAACTTATTAATTGCTTTACAATTTTTGCTTTATTCTTATGGGGTGCCACATCAAAAATAATTAACGAAAACGGGAACAAAACATCCGTTCACAATCTACATTCTTATATCAAGGGAAATAATTCCATTTTAGGCTGTGGGATGAAGATCGCATGGGGAATTAAAACAATTTTATCTATTACTCATTAAATATGCTAGGTGGTTTTGGTGATCAAGTATCCTTCTACAGTTCAGAACAGATTTAAATAATTGAGGTGTTATTGGAATTAACTCGGCTTGAAGTTTTACAGAATATAAAATGTATGAATCTTAACCCAGGGGCAGAACCTTAGCCGATCTTATTATTTAGCAAAAGAATAAGAAAACAGCTGATTATAATTAACTTTTTTTTATCAGCAGACGATTAATAAAAAAAATCAATGAAACTTAAAAGCTGCTAAGCAGCTTGTGCCCACTAGCTATTATAAATGACAATGAAATGTTTCATAGAAATTAATTAGAGGAACTGGTAAAATAGAATATTACCGAGCAAGGCTCGGTCTATCAATTACTTAAATAACTGAACGGATTTCCAATTCATAAAAAATAAAAGCATGAAGCGGTAATTTTAGAAGAAGCCCTTTTGAGGGCGATAGCTTACAATGTTTGCTCCCAAGACCTCGAGTGTGTTGTGAGAGGATCGGCGAAATATTGGTATTTCGTGCACAACCCACGTCTACGGTTCTCCACACACGCCTGGATATTGAGGTTTTGTAATTCCTCTGCAAACGGGCTGATTCAGCTTCAGTTGGAATTTTAACATTGCAGAGTTATTTACATAATAAGCGTGTTTGGTCGCTTGCTATTCGAAAAAAGGTGTATCTTATTTTAGGTATTTTAATTATATTTTATACATCGTGATTTAATTGTTTTTTATCAGTGCATGTGAGGGGGTGCTATGGATAAAATCATTATGTTGACTTCGGGTTTCGTGATCCAATAATGCACAGACAACAATTAATTGATTGGTAAAACTTAAAGGGAAAAATTGTTTTTGTGACAATGTACTTAATCAAAAGTTATCCTGGACGTTAAATTGATGTTTTGTAGGCTGCACCACTCCAAATCAAGCGGAGCAGAATTATTTGACTTGTGTTAGATAACCTGTCATACAGGAAGACGCAGTAGAGACGCGTGTTACAGAACTGATAAGAATTACGGCAGTTGCCTCAGGAATCAGATCGAGGCTCTCTAAAGCCGATTGACACCTTGGTTAATCTTTCGTCTTCCAGATAACAGGTGTTGCCGGAAATTCAAAATGTCTTTTTTTTCTACGTGGTTATTTAATACGATCGTGAAGTAGGTCTTACCTATTACCAAAAGAACTTCACATACAACTTAAATGTAAAACAAACAATTTGACATAATTGTGTATTATCAGTTGCAATGAATTAATTAATGGATTTATAACAGCAGAAGTTATTTTGTTGTAAATGAATAAACCTCCCTTGACGTTGATATTTCCCTATAAAAGCTAGCGGACGGTTATTCGCGTAAAAATATTGTTGAGTCAGTAAAGTTTGATGGGCTAAGACAACGTCCTGTAAAAAAAACTATTAAAAATTACATTTTTGCCCTTTTAATAAAGTTATTTAAGTAGAGGAATGTAGTGAAAAATTGAATGGATTGTAAAAGGTAATAACTATGAAATGATTTCGTTTTTTCAATGAGATAAGGGGTGAGTTATATTACTTAGTTTAAGACAGTGATGCTCTTAATGCTAATAATAAATTAATATAATTAATGTTAGGAAATATACAGCAATGTCTTGAGGTTAAAATGTTACGAATCATGATTATTTTTCATCATACTAAATTTTGAATGCGTTATTATCATTCCAATACATCGTATTTGAACCAAACGATATTCTAACGTTAATACAGAAATATACCACTACCAATAATGGCAAAAAACTGTTAAACAGCCTATTTCAAGCAGAAATTAACAATACGTTTAGCAGTGCTTAAATAAGATAGAAGCCACGGAAGAAAATAAAATAAGATTCTTAGATTAAAGCTTGAACAGTCAGCAAAGCGAGAATAATTTCAAAGTATTCTTTTGATCTCCAAATGACGCAGCCCTCTGCACCGAGACCTCCGGTGAAACAGCGGTTTGGCTCACTACAAAGCCACCTCATGTCGGCGACATCAATGCACTTATAACAACCTCGCCAAGTTTAGCTGCTTCTTTTCTAAGGAAGTGATGAGAAGCTTTTGTTCTAATGTTCCGTTCTGTGA
This sequence comes from Flexamia atlantica, assembly GCA_035578135.1. NCBI lineage: Eukaryota > Metazoa > Arthropoda > Insecta > Hemiptera > Cicadellidae > Flexamia > Flexamia atlantica. Next base: position 10,106,820 of record JAQJVK010000014.1, read on the forward strand.
CAATCACTTGTGTTTTCCGATGGTTTATTTGACGTGTGTGAGGTGATGGACCTTGGAAACCGAGCTTATACGTCCCAGAAGGACAATGCGAATTTTATCATAAGGAAATTTTCTGTTAAAGCCTTACACATTTCTCAGTAGTCCTTTTTCTAGTTCAGGGCAGTCCTTTCAGTGGGGTCCTTTTCCTAGTTTTCGAAAGCGCAGTCAAGTTCAGGTGTGCTTGTCCTAAATAGATAGTTATTTCGATTATTTTATTAAGTACCCCACTAACACACACTTTCAATGATTATTTTGTACGTTATATTCTTACCTAAGTTCTTATCAAGTTTTTAACCCCCCCCCCCCCGGTGTTAAGGAACCAACCGGTCTTTCACAGTCGCCTGTAAAATGAGCTGAGCACCATTATTTTTGTTGAAAAACTAAAATTGGGAGTGGTTTCCCATTGTTCATTTTTTCCTCTTTAAACAAGACGCTAAGCGGCATTAGTTTCTAAATTTTAACGACGCGTCTACCAAATATGAAAAACCTACTCTTTTGAGAATTTTCATTTAGCCTACTTTGCCCAAGTATTTCAGCTTCCTTTTCGACTTTTTCTTAGTCTCAATATTCCTTTTCAACCCCTCCTTCGAGACTCACGTATTCTGGTTTCAAAGAATATTCATTCTGACATCTCATAAATGACGCCACACGCGATCTTCTTGCAATATTCTCTAGTCATGTCCTCTTTATTCAGATTCCCTGTTGACGCTCAACTATTATAACCATTAAACTGACCTAACTACTAAGCTACGTCTGTCAGATGTCAATTTTTTTGAAAGCCTAAAGAGGGTAAAAAAAATGTAAACTTAATTTTGAGGTCTGGCTTATAGTTATATTATTACAATGATACAGGGTGTTTTTTAACGCAACCCATTTTTAAGATTGAATAATGCACATATAAAAATGAAATGAATATTGGTTTTATAATCTCTACATTTTATACAACCTATGATTTAAGTTTGATCACATTTAGCTTACATTATGTGTTCAAACAATTCGCCATTAACATTTATATAAAGTTGTGCTCTCTCCATCAAATTCCTGAACACGTTTTGCAAGGCACCTCTTTGAATTTCTTGTATCAAATTTTATATGTTTGTTTGAGGAACTGAATAGCCTGTGAATTGTTTCCATAGACCTTACTTTTTATGTATCCCCAAAGAAAATAATATAGTGAGGTCAAATCCGGGGATCATGGAGGGCAATAATCCTTCACTGATAAAATAAAGTTTTGGGTTGAATTTTAAAACAAACACATTTTATGTGTAAATAAATAATGTATTTACTTGCTTATAGCATTACAATAATAAAGTTGCAATTAAATTATTCTTTAGCGAAGTAAATACTTCCCCACCCTCTCAAAAAAAGGGAAAAAGAAAGAAAAAACTTGTCTGAAAAACTATCAAAACAAACCAGTTAGTTAGATAGTTAGTTAGTTAGTTGTATTTTGCAACCTTTACAAAATACTGAGTAGAATATTGCTTTCAGAAATCATTCAATCTAACAAACCTTACTTATGTTCTAAATATATACTTACATGTTTGGAATTTACCAAAACATAGCTGTAAGTTTATATACTTAACATTCAAATTCAACTTCTGTCAAAATTAAACAGTTATTAAGTCAAGTCTCTATGTAGTTTATGAAATTACAAAATCACTATGCCTCGCCTATTGGACTCATAATGTTCATTATAAAGCAACGTAATTACCATAGCATAGTTTTGGGGGATACTTTTTTTGAGCAATCAAAATGTTAACTATAACGGCTTAAGATTTATTGAACCACAGTAACCCTGTCTCCCTTATTTGACCTCATTATATTCGCATTAGATACGCCTGAGTTTCGTCAACGTCTTACATATGGATTAGAGTGTGTACATTTTCTTTCTAATTTTTAGCTCAGTTAGAAAATTTTTGTGACTCCTCAAAAAAATAACAATTTATTGTTTTCTTTACCTAGAATGTTTTGGCAAAAACTTGCAGGAATAATTTGATGGATTTTAAGTTGAAGTTAAAAAAATTTTAAATTTTGTGAATCTAAATGGGAATTTAGAATATTTACCTCACTTTTCACACAGGGTAAATTTTAAATTTGGTTACACAAATATAAAATATGTATATGAGATGGTTTTTTTAGATACAAATATTTGAAATCCAGGTCGAAAACCTTTACGTATGAAGAGACAAGCTTACCTTGACACTGAAATCCCTGCTTTCCGAACCCCCTGTAACAAAAAAGGATCGTAAAAATCAAGCATATTATAACAAAATTTATAAGACCATTTAAACTGTTATGTTTGTTAAGAATTAATCGTAATATACTGTATTATAAATATATGTGGTTTCTGTGTTTATATATCTGTATCTGAATCCAACTAAATATTTATTCTGGGTGAAAGCTAGATATACTGTACCTATATTTAATTATATGCAATTTTATACATATTAAACCAGGACAATACATAGGCATTTTTCTTTATTTATTGTATCCACCCCAACGGCATTTCGTCAGGGGAGATACACCAATACGCCTTCAAGAGAATGCGGTCCTAACACCTCAAATGTTCAAGGGCATGTCGGGAATCGAACCCGCGACCGCTTGAACCGACGCTAACCTTTACGTTAGCAACACGCACGCCGCTTTCACTTGTTTAAACTCGTGAGCTACATCCCGTGTACGTCTAATTAAAAAAATAAAATAAAAAACCATCAAAAAATACCAACTGAAATGTGTGGAAACTACAACTTTGCAGAATAAAGAGCAGAAGGAAAAAACTTATTTTAAGCTAACTAAAATTCAAATTACATTGTCGTATAGCCCGTGAAGAACGGATATGGCGACAAGTCAATAAACTGTCAATGTTAAACCAACTTAATAAATCGCAATAAAAAGAGTTAATAAAAGCTGCGTTATTTTATTTAATATAAATTTTTGTCGAAGGATTCGTGATTAAATTTTGGGACGAGCAACTCGAAGCGCCTCTGGCGGACGATATTTGTACTGGCGATGAATCCCTTTGATCCCTCTAACCCGATTAGTTCCCTCTGTCGTCGCAATCGCACAGCAGCGCGACTGTCGCCTGTTTGTCCACCTAACAAGGTGGACGTTTTTACAGAACCCTTTGAACTCTTCATTGTTCACCTCGTATATGATTTATATTTTGTGCTGAGATTTAGTTACATTATTAAAACGTACATTATAAACGTTCAGATTTATTTACATATTTCAAACCATGAAAACATACATGATAATTATTTTTGCCAAACTGCAACGAAATCAGCTGTTCATGCCAAGCGCCCTTCCATGTAAAAGAGTTCTTTTCTCCTTAAGAACTGTTTCCTGTTTTCGTAAAAACGTCAGTTACACTTTGAAGAATGGAGACAATAGGCTGCTTAATTACTGATCCAGATTCAGATTCAAATGCCTTTATTCATCGTTACACATCATGTACATGAATGGCGTGAAAAAACATGTCAAACATAAGCTCTACTGCTTCACAATGGCAATCTAAATAGCGTAACGATTATTTAATTAATCTATAAGATCAAATTCTTCTATGGAGAACAACGGCTCCATGGAAAACAAAATTTAATAGTCTACTCTCTCAAACAGCACAAGTTTCATTGATCTATGATAATGAATGAAGTAGCTATGAAGAATTAGAAGTGTAACATTATTTTTGGGATACAAGGTATATTAAAATATATCAATTCAATTAAAATACAATTAACTGTCAACGAGTGATAATTTTTTAATATTGACCTCATTATATTAAAATTATACACCATTGTTAAAACTGTTGTACCAAAGTACAGATGGAAGACGAATGTTTGTAAAAGGAGAGCAACAAATGAGCGGATAAAGAGAAAGGCAAATGATTCAAAGAACAACGCCCAGAGCTTTTGGTTCATCAAGTGCAAAACAAAATACAACGAACGTCCATGTTTTAAGTTTAGTTTCATGTCCTCTACTTTGAAGTCGCAGCGAAAAATGTTTATTTAATGACAACCGTATAGTTAAAATATTCCTTTTGTTATAAATCTATAAGTATAAAAGAGGATGTTGGTATATATATATATATATATATATATATATATATATATATATATATATATATATATATATATATATATATAGCATTGATAAACTCAGACACCGCTGGACCGATGGCCACGAAACTTGGTAGATACATGTAGAATTTCATGGAATAGGTTTATACACCTTCAATTTCGTGATAACTTTCAGGGCTTAGCCCTGGGACCGTCTTAAAGGTACCCATGTCAGGGATTTTGAAAGAATTTCAGTTAGATTTGTTTACTAACAAAACATGTGAAAGTAAAATTTAAAACAGGTGATGTAAATTAATGGTATTTCTTTCTGCTATTTAACTGTATTTGTTTACATGAAGATTTATTACTTGGTGCCAGATGGTTAATGAATTAAGACTTTTTAATATATTTTAAGTGCAATACACTATATAAAATGCTGGTATGTAGTATAAAATAAAATAAATAATTGATATTACTGAAGGACTTCTGTGATCACTGATCACTTATATTTGAAGGACTTCTTTTTTATGACAACAACTGCTGTTTAAAGAGGAAGAGTGTGCTACTGTAAAGTATTAATTTTGTCTACAGTACTTTAAAAAAATTGCCGGGACGGCTCATTCAATCTTTTTGTTCAATATAGAGTCTAAAAACGTAAGACAGCACATTTAATAATTGCTGAAGTGGAATTGTAATTTTTTGTTCAAGGTAGACCCCAAAACCTTAAGAAAATGATCTTTTACAGTGAATGAAATTTCAAGTCATGTTCTATGGTTCCTCTAACACGTATGCCTTCATGAAGGAAAGAAATAGGATTTCTAATACGCAGGTCTGCTGCGACGGGGGTGCAATAAATTTCAAATTAAGGGTAACTATGCTCAAGGCCCCACGGTGTGGCCTTGCTATGCTACATATGCGAGCAGATTCAAAGCCGTCGAAAAAGCAAAGGGAGCCATTCCTTATATCGTGCCCCATGATCATCATCAGGGCAAGCTCAGATACCGTGCGTTAAGCAGAAACGACCATAAATTCTTCTCGGCGTTTGTCTTGGGTGAGCCAGTCTCTGTAAATTCGCTTCTTGAGTGTGTGAGCGCAATCCTCTTCACCTGATAGCAAGGTCGACTGGACAGCCGATACAAGCAAGCAGCACTTGCAAGAGGAAGGACCGCTGATATTGGGCATGAGCCTACCCAGGGCAGCAACACCATTTGGGGCTTTGTCGGTGGGGCACTGGATATGGTCACATTTTTTATATATAGACAGGCACTTTAGGCAGGAATAGAATACCCCCGTCATAGCATATGCGTACTAAGAGCAAATTTATAAAACCTTTTTGTTTTATGGAAGTACATTTGATATAAAGAAGTAGATTTTACAACAAGAAACATAAATGGGAAAGCAAAACGATATAATTGATGGGTGATAGATCTAGAGTATGTTTAATTTTTATCGTGAGCGAAGCCACGGGTTCTTCTAGTCTACCCTAAAGGAAAACGTATTAATTTAGCTGTTAGTAAATCATGCGCCAATAACGGGGTCGACAACGATGTTGACAGTGTCGGTCATCATATTTTAAATAAAAATAAATATTATGTATCAAAACTATAGGTCACTAGGTCCACAATTATTGAATGATGTTAGGTTTTACCTCAACGAACATTTTTAAAGAGATTTTTCCAAGTATAGCTCAAAACAAATGAATTTTTTAAAACATAATATCAAAAAATCTTATTTTTTTTTCTATGTTAAACAACAAAATAAATTGTAAGGAACATTTTTTCAGCTAGAGTATAACCTTTTTTTATATTTGCTTATTAAAGTAGTGTAAAATGAAAACCTCCTCATAAATATCCTCCAAAAATGCTCTATCTAGGTATAAAAATATTATGTGTTAAATTTGAAAAAGGTTCGCGTAAAAACTGAGTAATTTTAATTTATATATTATAAAAATAAAGTGACATTTTATCAATATAAAATTACATTTTTTAATTATATAAATTGGTAAAACAATCATCCGCTAATATTTAAGTATAGTTTAAAAAAATCCATAATTCAATATGTGCCATAACTGTAGACTATTATTTGCTAGGAAGTAAGGCATTTAGTAAGGCAGAGTAAATCAAAAGAAACAAATCGATAATCACACTGAAACAAAAAAAGTAAATTAATGCGTGATGGTTTTTATTTCAGAGAGCGATTTCAAAGAACAATAGCTAATGAGCATATTAGAGCCTCCACATTTCTGTCTGCCAGACTGGCTCGTCAGACGCTAAAGAGTCATGTTTTACTGCAACAGCTGCTGAAGATAACCTCAGTCAACTTTATGTCTGAAGTGAAAAGCCCTGGGAATGTTGGGAATCTGGAACAAATCCCTGTGTCAGCGACCATCAAATACTCTTGTTTTACTCGGTGCAAGTGTTAGTAATAAAATCTAATGTGTCTCATAACACTAGGGTCGAGTAAATAGGTATTACTGTTTCTGTAGCAATCGCCTCGATCCAAACAGCAAACATCACAAGCTCTCGATTTAGACGTTAGGAGTAGTAAATAATTTTAAGTACCTCATTATACCGGGAACAAGAACAAAGGTTTTATTAATGAATTCCGTGCGTGTATGAAGGGTGGAGTGAATGCACTTAAGGACTAGTTGGATATGGCTTAGTAGTGATTTAAATTTTAAATAGATCGGTGTTTTTGATAAAGTATACAACAAATAATTTATTGTAAAATTGAATTACAAAAAGGTAAGGATAAAATCGGCCCTAAAATCTCATCACTAACATTTATCAAGGCATATTTGAGCCACAGTAAATCAAAATATAATGTAATATCGGTGTACTTTAAACAAAAAAGTAATGTTGTAAAACATTGTAAACATGTAAAATACACGTTACAACGAATAAACTGACAAACACATTGCAGCCAGGCGTTCGACAGAGGCACTGGTCCATTTGTATTGATCCAGTTTTAATGGAAGCTCTGATGAATAAATCACTTCTTTCAATGTTAACTTTCCTTTCATAAAAGTATTGGGTGCGTGATGACCTTGATCACTCACTCAATCAATCAATCAATCAATCAATCAATCAATAAATCAATCAATCAATAAATTAATCAATCATTCATTGTCATCTGACTGTGTACATCGATGTAAATAATTTACATCGATGACTGTGTACAGCAGACAAACGTCACAAAACAAATATTCACAAATCATTAAATACAAAGTACGTATTATAATATATAATGTAAAAAAGGATTGAATGTGGTAACCAAAACTAACTTGTATAATTTAAATACTCAGAAAAATGTAAAACTCTTTCCTAATCGAAAAGGTCCTCAGAAGCTTTATAAAGGTGACAAGATCTGAAACAGATCTGGGTTGGGATAGGAGGGAGTTGAATAACTTAATTCCAGAATAAAACGTTTGGTTTTCAAAAAAAAGTGGTGTTATGTGGGGGAATGTAAGGAGATCTCGCCTTCCAAAGGGATATATAGATTAGAGATTGAACTGCAACAAATGTTTATTTTTCCAACAAGAAACGAGAGGCATCCGAAAATAAAAATGCAAGGAAATGTCAAAAGATTATTGGCAGAAAATATACCATTACAAGTTTCAATCCTTCCCAAACCAAATATTAGTCCCAAAGCTTTCTTTTGTAATATCAAAATATTCTTCGTTCTAACAGATTCGGCTCCCCAAATCGGTACACTGTAACACATATGTTAATACAAACAAGCTAAATAGGCAGTGACAAGAACCTTCCTTTTAGAAATTAATAATAGCATAAAATTTAGCTTAATCGTTTTGATTAAAATGTTTAATAGTAAGCCCTAAGAAGTCGTAATATTCATAGATTACTTTAGTTCCTAGTATTACATCAATAATTTGCTAGTCTCATAGTCAGTAAAAGTTTACTTAGTAAAAGATTCCTAAGCGCTTCCAGTGAAATCAACATTCTCTGATCGTACCAAAACTTCGGTTTGCAAACAGTAAATTGTATCAAACAACAAAATGATTTGTTTAGAGCTAATTTATTGTGCCTCGATTGGCGAGGTCAATAATAATTATAAACAAATGAGCTTCATTAATTTCCGGTTGAAGTCGAGTGTATAAGCCACTGGTTATCAAACGAAGTGAACAAGTTATAAGATTCTATCAAAGTTTGATCCTGTCCTTCCGAGAAGGACCTGCTACTCAATTAAAAGTTTGGCCCTTCTATCGCTTGGCCAAATTAAGGGTTGAGACTGACCCTATGGATGATTTAGGGAGGGGAGGGGGGGGCATTAAATTAGGTAACAACCAATAGACTTGATCGATTTAGTTGTTCCATGTAATTACTTTTAAATTATTTTTACAAATAAAATACAGTAGAATCTTAATAAAAAGACAAGAGGATTACAAAGGAAATCTTGTTATCAAGGGACACTACTCATTGAGTCATTGTGGTTCTTGTCATGAAGACGTTAAGTGCCATTTTAATTTCGAGGGGGCTTGAAAAGTGCACGTTATCAAGGTTTTTGGGTTATAAATTGTCCTCTTATTGAGGTTCTACTGTACGCATTTTAAAAGAAAATATTGGCGAAAATTCACAGAAAGAGCAATAGTTTAAAAGCTTTTAATTGGTGTTAACTCGAGAGGAAAAATCAAATATCTAAAGATTTTAATTTACACGGGTAAACAGTTTCCTTTCAAGTTGATCCTGATAATTGGTTTTAAATGGCTAAAGCTTAAAGGAATAGCATGTAAAAGATAATACAATGGCAGCCATATATTTTTATTATTAGATTAAGCAATATAATATGCGAGGCTGGCGGCATGCAATGTGTGAATAACTTTTCTAAATTGATCGTATATCAAAAGGAACTGACTTATAAACAACCTCATGCTTCGGAAGAAGCTGTTTAGCTTTTAAAAAAGAGTAAATGACCTTTTTACGGGTCATCACATTCAATAAAAAAGTAATATTACATAAAACTTACTCGGAAACCATTTTGTATGGTATGAATGTTTAAGTGAGACTTTTAGCTATCTTATCAAGTACTCTAAACTTCTCAAGCTATAAATTTCAAGAGAGAGAAATAAAACATCAGTCGTAAATACCTCTTTCAAGAAAAGGTTTTATTTAACTTTATAGATTCACTAGCAGTTGCCCGAGGCTTCACTCACGATAAAAATTATAACTGATCTTACTTCTGCTCTTTGAACAGTCAATTTTTAGTATTCACAGCTGTTTTTTAGTATTCACATCTGTTTTCACAGCTGTTTTTTAGTATTAATAGCTGTCAATTCATATTTGAATGTTTACATCCTAATAAAATGTAAACATTGAAGCTGAGAACGTTCACGGGGCGCAGCCCGAGGGGATTTTAAGGAAGTGAATATGCCTATGTCCTTTTCTGATATAGTGGCTCTATTCCTGCAAAATATCTTCTCAGTTGGTCCGGTATTTTTCACGTGGTTGAAAGACAGATATTCACACAAACATCCATACTTTCAAATTTATAATATTTGTAGGGTTCTAAATATCATTTTAAAATGTTTGTTCAATCATAAAGGAATTTTAAAACATAAAGCTGAAACCTTTTTTAATGAAATTGGAGGTGGAAAGCCTCGTGAGGTGGCACTACAATACAAATAGTGTATAGGAAAAATCTTGATCAAGGTTACCTACATGAAAAAAACAGCCCTGTAGTGTATAAATTTGTATGGATCATTCAATGGCGTTAAAATCAAATTTAATTTTAATTTTCGAACGAAAATACGTCAAATGATTAAAATAAAGTTATGATAATAAAGTAAGGAATTTTGTTTTGACAACGAGAAAATACAAGAAGGCGAACTTTTAATTGGGCGGTAGACCAAAGATTGAGAACCGAACTCGACTTCAACCGGAAATTAATGAAGCTCATTTGTTTATAATTGACCTCGTTAATCGAGGCACAATAAGTCACTAAATAAATTAGCACTAAATAAATTATGTTGATGTTTCGTACAATTTACTGTTTGCAAACCGAAGTTTTGGTACGATCAGAGAACGCTGATTACACTGGAAGCGCTAATGATGTGGCATGTACACAAACAGGCTAAAAATACAGAACGAGAGCGGACTGTACGTGTACAGCCCGAGACAAATAACGTGACCATCAGTGAGCCAATGAAAATGGCATTAGCCTTATGGGCGGACTGGGCTGAGATCTTTTATTCGGACGGTACAAACATTTTCCTCCCGCATTCCCCATTGCTTACTTGGCATATTTGACCTAATTGTCCTAATTGGCAGCCGACTATTTTTATTATTTTTATTATGTGTATTTCAACGTAACAGACATTTTTTAACGTTTTGATCGGGAACCGTCCAGACCCGGGTCTTGTTACTATCTAAGGCGACCTTTTGTTAGATAGCAAAATTAATTAATTCATAGCCCAATGAAAAATGGCAACTGGACCCAGTTTCGGTCCTGTCAGGAATTGAACCAGCGACCCTCAGCTTTACCCACTCGGCTATCCAGCTATTATAAAGTATGCAAAAACTACTATTCCTACAACTCCTTCTCTATAATGATTCGTTTATGTAAAGAAAATTTGAGAGACACGTTGAATGGTATTCATTTCGATTGATCTCCAAAAATCAATACTGTATCACTGTAGATGAGCTGATGTCCTTTTTTAAAATAATCTATATATTTTATATTAATTACGTAAAGAATTTTTTGTGCCAACATTTTGGGCGTTTGACAAGTCGCAGGATAATGGGAGAGGGCTCAAAATAAAGGTCGTGACCTGGGGCTTGGGAAAAAAAATGATATTGCTTGAACTTAATCAGGAAAATTAACGTAAAATATCTGCTATGTAAAAAGCATTGGGATCTCAAAACGTCTGCTTTGTTTACATTAAAACATGAGGTGCTGACTTGATTAAAAACCATATGCTAGATTCAAACATAGAATGGTCGATCTAAAAGCCAGTTTACTATGAAGGTATTTTGTACTATAATTAAGAAGGATTATGCTTGGGGGCTTTTAGCCCCTAAAAGCCTCTAGTGGTTTAATATAACTCCCGCTTCAGTTTAACGTCCAGTCATATGGTTAAAAAAATGGCTTAGAGTTTTTTTTGACATAATCACTTTACGATGTGTAAGTGATAGTTAATCGAACGTAACTAATTATTCCACGTAGTTGTAGGAAACGTTCTTAGAAAGACTTGTCGGCATTTAAGGTGCAAAACACACCAGAATAAGTTTCAGGATTTCTATCAAAGTTGATAAAAGATTCTTTAAAGATAAAAACTGAAATGAAAGGCTTCAATAAACAAAATCAATTGTAAAGCAATTTCAGTCTTTTTTGTTGTGAAATAATTTTTATCTACGACCATTGCAATAAGCACCAATTATGGTTTTACAATAAACATTATAATGATATACATTAAAACACCAAAAACCAAGCAGTACTCTAATGACGGCTTTAGAGTACTGGAGTCACTTTAGAATACTGGTTCTAGACCAATGAGAGCTCGGCATTTGACGGAAGTAGTGTCATAATAACAATTACGCAATTCGCACATCAGCTGATTGTTGCATTACGATTCATGTTTGAGTTTACTTATCCCATCAGCTGATTGTTCCACAACGATTCATGGTTCAGTCTGCTTATTTGCCTAACCTCAAATTTTAGTTACGTATTCCATTATTATTAAAAGTCATGAGTTTTGTTTAACTTCGGGGAAATGTTGTAGTATATTGTTGGTCGTAGATAAAATAGTGTATGCAACGATTGTATTATGCCTTTAAGCCACTCGTGGCGTTGCATAAACTACTATTACCAGCTGCCGTTCATACCACACCTTCTCGTGCAATTCGAAAGATGTTCTCTGTTTGATAAAGGGAAGAACGAAAACCTACGTTTACAAAACATTATTTAAGAAACTGTATCCGCTCGGATCGCATTGAAGGAGTGAAGGATTCGATTACTGAAGCGGCGTCAAAGTGACGGATTTAAATTGCTTTTAACTCGATACCGTTGAGAAAAACACCCGTCTAAAATGTCGTTCGTCGCGCGACAGAGAAATTAAAGAATTGTTTTGACAGAAGTCGTAAGTAATTCCGAACTGTTCTAAATCTCGGATATCTTTTAAGAAAGAAATACGGTTGTTTGAGATTAATCAGATGATTAACCGCTCCAGCTATCAGCAAACACTAACATCGTTTTGTTGTTAATTAATTATAGAGGATGGGACGCGACAGACCGACTGCATGTCCGATACGCCGTCTGCTGGACCGCTTCCAATCGGATGGCTGGCCGCCCGCGAGAGTCTGAATAACGAACACAGTCAGGTCATAATGACTCGAATCTTAATAACTCAAAATCCTGGATATCCCGGATTATTTTCAATTCCCTGTGGAAAAACTTGACTAAGTCGAGATGAAAACTATGCGTAGCTCGAATTAATTTTACAGTAATACTTTACCTCTGTAAATCGAAGCAACGTGATGATTACCTATATAATTCGAAGAGTAGATATCTCGCATTAAACTTGGACTTTACCTGTAAAAGTCGAAGTTTCCCTCTATATCTCGAAGTTTCCCCAACGGACCTCTATAAGTCGAAACCCCGGCGTACAGATCATAACGTGTCAATAAGTCATATACGGTCCAACGTCACTATTCTTTACTTCGGTAACTCGAATTTTCGTTTGGCTTACCTCTGTAGTGTATCTCGAAATCAGCTCAAATTGCCTCTGTGAGCAGAAACTAACCAAGAAATACCTCTATAACCCGAACTATGCCTAAGTAAAACTATTCGTAACTCGAAGAGAATTCTTATTTCCGTGGTAGGCAATAAATTGGTTTATCGTGTTTGTGGTTTGACAAACACATTTTACAAATCATCACAATAATTTAATGATTTTATCAATCTTTTATTAGATGTCATATGGAATTTTACTATTAAATAAATGAAAATTCTTTTATTGGGTGGAAGTATTTACTCTTTTAAATGATGATACCTGTTCAAGTTTTGAAATAGTGAACGTTCACTTTTTTGGAGTGGCTTACTTTTAAATGTTTGAAAGAGTGGAAAGGTCACTCAAATAAAGTGAAAATTTACTCTTTCATGTTTAGCTTGTAAAGTTCTCTGCTGTGAATCGGATGATTAACCGCTCCAGCTATCAGCGAGAACATAGTTAACATAGTAACATAGTAACATAGTTACTAACAGAACCAACCGGAACAACACCGGCCGGCCAGGCCGGCTATGTTACCTATGCCGGTTGGTAACATAGTTTTGTTGTTAGTTAATTACAGAGGACGCGGACGCGACAGAACGACTACACGTACGATACGCCGTCTTCTGGACTGCTTCCAACCCGGGTGGCTGGCCGTCCACGCGTGTCTGAAGGAATAAAGGTAATAATATATTTAAGACTATGCTACTTACGTCAAAACAGCTCTTGAATGGAATTAATATCATGTAATATCAAGACATGTTTCAGGGTTAATTCCCCGTCTTCAGATGGTCAAATAAATGAAGTTTTTCCATAATATCTTATAGTTGTAATGTTAAAATAACATTACAAAAGATATTCACACAAAACGACAAAAGGACAATACATACAAAAATCATTACATTAGATACATTAGATACATTAGTTGAAATGGCGACCTACCCAGGTAGGTATTTTAAGCCAAGTATGAATGACAGATGAGTGAAGGATGATTGTGGCGCGATCTTGTAGTCTTGTTACTGACTAAGGCCGACATATTCCTTAGACAGGACTGTTAATTAATAGCCCAACAGCCAATGGCAACTAAGGGACCTACATTTTTACGTGGGATCCGAACCACGATTTCGCCTCGGTTAACAATTTACGAACTGGTCTAATTATGAGGATGGTCCCATGAACGAGTACTCAATAGTGCGGACGTTAATCCCCACTAAGGAACACCGCGTCCACAAGCCATCGCTCATAACTATCCACAATTCGTGACCTCCAAGTAGCTGGATTACAGGACACGCCACCGTCCCAGCCAGTCATTAGACTGGCCAGTCAACATGAGGTGATCACGGCGCGAGTTGAGGGCAGAACACGTTATAAACATACCCTGCTTTTGTAAGAAAATTATTTGAGCTGTTTTGACGTAAGTAGTATAGTCATACAAATAAATTGCAGCTCTGGGGCAAGGGTTCAAATATTATATTAGTGTCTCCACGTTTATCACTACTGAAACATTTTGTTTATTGACGATGACTGAATGATTTTTTTCAATCCTTCACTAGATTGCATGTTACATTTTCACTCTACAATAAATGAGACTGCTTCGCCCTATTTTAAGTGGAAATATTTACTCTTTCGTAGAGTGATAGACAATAGAAAAAAGACTAAACTCTTTATTTACATTTCGTCATGAAAATTATAAGACCAACAACAAACCGAAAGAACCGTCCAACAGGAATTTAGGTTGGGACGAAAAAACTAAAAACAAAATGCTCCAGCCAATGATATACTTGGCAATCTTGGGATGGCAAGACACCCAAGGGGGGGGGGCAATCGAATCTCAATAACTCGAATCTCAATGACTCGACTTGACTTGGGTTCTTGGGGTCTTGGCAATCTTGGATCTTGGGATCTTGGGCATGTGTTGTGTTGTTTAATGTTTTCGACTGTTTACGTGAGGGAAATGCCTGTTCGCCGGCAAAGATGTCTCTCTCGTGATTCATAATTGTATTAATTATACTGTATGTTAGAAAGTTTTTTTCTTAAGACGACCGAATGATTTTTTTTACTATTTCATTATAGATGGCTTTTGGAATTTTCACACTTTCAAATGATGATAACAGTTCATATTTTGAAAGAATGAACTTTTTGTGGTGGCTCACTTTTCAGTGTTTCTAAAAGTGGAAAAGTCACTCAAATAAAGTGAAAATTCACTCTTTCATCTATAGCGTGCAAAGTTGTTTGCGACGATTTAGATGATTAAACGCTCGACCTATCAGCAAACACTAACATCGTCTTGTTAATTAATTATAGTCGACGCGGACGCGACAGAGCGTCTACACGTACGATACGCCGTCTGCTGGACTGCTTCCAACCAAACCGGCTGGTTAAACCGTCTACGTGTGTCTGAAGGAACGCAGATTATAAATTGCAGTGATGTGAACATCAACTACTTTTCACTATCGACTAACTAGTCGGTTAGTTTCGAACATCGACTGTTCTATAGTCTTTCTCACTAAATAAAACTAGTCGATCGGGCGACAATTAGTAAAAAACCAAGTTGCTGATTGGTCGGTTGAAAACGATAAAGTATCGACCAGTTGGAATAATTGTCTGTTGTTTGTTGGACTAATCAAAGCAATCGACATGTCGAATAGATGATCATCTATTCGATAAATCACTAGCCGGCTAGTCTTCTGCCCCATCACTAGTTTATTGGTGCGCCTATGTTTATCACAATGTAGGTATACATTTGTTTACAACATAAAAGAGGTTGCTTTCCAGTGAAATATGAAGTTCAAGTATGCTAGGTAATTTACTGTACATCCACGGTCAGTTAGATTTTTTTCACCACACTACGACGAAATCACCTGTTTTACAAACGTCAAACGCGGACCGAAACACACTGTTTGCCGCCACAGGACCGAAAACGTTTGGGGCCCTAGGGCCGAAAATCAGCTGATCGTTCATTTGCTTGAAACAACGTCAGAACATCACATAATTATACGGCATTCAATAAGCTCCAAAGACAGGATAGTTACGATCATATGATTTTAATAGCTGTGTTTGTTTGAATCATGATAAAGAAGTTGTATCGTCGCTCATAACCTTAAAGTTTTGTTTTCAAATGAGTCAAATAATAATCATTATTTTTAATTGTTTAGCGTATATTTCAATGTGTAGTGTGGTGAAAAATAGCGTTCGCACCTCGGCCGAAAGGGTTTTGCAGCTCTCGATCGTTTCAAATTCTCGACTTCGTCTCGAATTTGAAACACGATCTCGAGCCTGCAAAACCTCATTTTCGGCCCTTGTTGCGAAATATACTATTAGAAATTTCCTCTAAGATTGAGTAATTTCATGACTATTTACTTGCGCATTCTTAATGGATTAAAGAGAGGTTGATTAAATTATAATCTTGTGAACTATTTCCTTTACGTTCTATGGTATAGTCAGCAGTTTTCGAGGGACTGGTTGAAACATTTTCAGCCTAAAAGTTTTTATCAGTTTGTATTAGGTTTATGGTATGTTTGAAAAAAGTTTATGTACATTTCATATTAACGGTTGGTATCAGTTTTAAGATAAGACAAGAAAACAATTAACTACAAATCATAGTAATATTTATTGTTGCTCGGTTTCCTTAATAAAAATCTATAGTTTATTTGAATGATAGTTTATTTGAATGATAAACGTTTGGATGCCCAAAACTTACTCCAGCCAATCGTTGCTGCTCTTCGTGTACTAAAGTTGAGTTTCAAGATTTAATTTAGGATGAAAACGAAATGTTTCACACGTTTGAATGCCAGTAGTTGCTTTTAAAAGACATTTTAGGTTTCGTAGAAAAACAAAACAAAAAGAGGCGAAACTTTTGTGCATTTAATTTCATTTGAATCTAACGGCGATGTCAGAGCGCATTTACCTTTTCAAAGTCACGTTCCTTTGGGAACTTGGAGAAGTCATGCTCCTGTATCAAAAAAATAAACGGCAAAATTTTAGGATTATTCTTTGCAAAAGGATTTAATCCTCCCCAAAACATTTACTTCTTAAATTGCTAAAAATAAAAAAAAACTTTAAATCAAAATTTATTCAACCTCAATCACGTTGAATACAATAACCTTTTTTTGGCCAATTATGTAATTTTACAGCATTTTTCAGGTGCTGGGAAATCTCAGAACTTAATCATTAGCACTTTCCACGTCAGCAACAGTTATTTCAGTGGAGATAAATTCTATAAAACAAGATCGATAGCCCTGATTTAAGATAAACTTTCTCCTATTAGATATACTCTACGAAAAAAGTAACTAATTGTTAAAATATAACTCATAGGTTTTTGTTAAACCTATGAGTTATATTCATAGGTTAGTTTTACCTCTTATAATACCGATAAAAATAACAGCGGAATAATTTAAATTTGTAAGTGATAAATTATGAAGATTTGTCATTATATTCGTTCTGGATTTATCGTCATCACATAAAAAATACATGTTACAGTAATTCATAATTAAATCAGGTACTAGAAAACTTAGGGCATTAATTTCAAGTATTATCTATATTAATATTTATTTATTTATACAATTTTTTCAATGCTATAATACAGCCATAGCCAATTACACTATAGCATTAATATAAGTTTACATTAAAAAATATAGAAAAACGTGCAACATTATCAATGTGTAAATTACGTACAACAACTGTGTTCATTTTTGTGTCCATTTCTTGCTTTTCCTGCTAACTATGACGAAAATATCCAATGAATATTCAGTGAAGATAAATATACTTATATATTTCTAAAAACAAAAGTCAGTTACAATGAATTATTAAATAAGGTTAAGAATAAATGCTTTTACTTTTAACGAATTAAAAGACAATAAATAATAATTTTGTTTAATTTTCGATTAAAATACATAAACGAGTTTTAAATTTTGTAAAAGTATCATAAAAACATGATATGAGGAAAAAACATGAATATGAGGAAAAATAAGTCTTAGTACAACACGATGACAATACAAAAAGTCAGCTACGGTAACTCTATTTACGCGAGGAGGCGTATAAATAAACGGTTGTGTTTTTATAATCTTCCACGCGGAACATTTGGTGTTGCCTTGGCTCTACTCTACACTACCCAAGTTACATACGTTTTTCCTTATTATTTATGTGATTAATTGAACTTGAATTATGATTGAAACTGGTATTCACTATACTCGTGCAAATAGTTTGTACCCGGAACTGAATTTCTAGTGCCCAGCGAAGGTAAAGAAACGTTTTATTGTGGTGCTGAAACATTTAAATGCTGTAGAATCAAAAATTTAAATAATGGAAATGTTTATTATTTATGATAAAAAATTCTAAGTACATAAGAAAGTTTTTAATTTCTAATCGTTTGATTGATTTGTTAGCTTGAAGTCGAAAAAAGAAAGTAACTTTTTAGAACATCATTGAAAAATCCAAAACAACTTTGAATAATCAATTGTTTCAACAATCAACAACTGCTATACCGGTACTAGGCGTCCAGAAATTGAGAAATTCAAAATTACTTGAACAGCTGATTCCTCATAACATAATTTCGTGACTCCTAGTAAATTTAACTACCCACATAACTGCAAATGATTGGTAGGTACATGTTTTAACCATATAATACACTGACCAGTTCGTATAGGTAGTGAACATAATGTACCAATTGAAGCCCATTGAAACATTACAACA
This sequence comes from Flexamia atlantica, assembly GCA_035578135.1. Classification (NCBI taxonomy): domain Eukaryota; kingdom Metazoa; phylum Arthropoda; class Insecta; order Hemiptera; family Cicadellidae; genus Flexamia; species Flexamia atlantica. The sequence goes on from JAQJVK010000014.1 coordinate 10,125,324, forward strand.
AACGTTTAAATAGATAAAGCAAAAGCCGCCACCGCCGCCGTAGAATGCAACTGTTCACCTTCATGACTTAAACGTGTGTCGGAGAGTGAAAATAAAATGACTGGTTGGACACAAATTAAAAGAAAATTCCACTCTAATTATTAAAAAATGTTCGGCCGCTATAAAAATATTCACACGATAATTATTAACAAATTTTCAGTCTCTAAGTTTACAGCGATAACCAATTACGGATTACCGTCCACAAGATGGACGACCCATTAATCACGTCGGGTCACGTGATCGCCGCGCCTCGAGGCCCACTAATCACTGGCGCTAACTGGGATAATTGGCTCATTGCTGGACTATAATTGGGTCATTAAAGGTCTATAGCACATTGGTAATTGACATCCGGAGTAGGGAAGGTCACGACTCAAGTGATTAATGATTATTTCGAAAGTAAACGAGAAATCTTAGTAGGCTAAATAACTTGAAGTTTGTATTTTTTTAAGAGGGTGGCGGCCTCTTTTTACCTTGCATTTGCCCCCCACATGGGCCTCAGGCCTTTGCGTGGGAATTATCAAGCAAACCCAAGGAGTGAGCCGGTACAGTAAAAGGGTGAACAGTACTGCTAAAAGCATACGGCATCATCGGGACTCGATCCTGCGACGCTGCCGCCACAGAACCGGGGCCGAGTGCGCTACCAACTGTGCCACCGACTCACTGTAGCCACCGTGTGCCAACGAATTTCCCTGTAGTTGTATTTTTTACGATTGTGGTTTCCTTCTACTATTGTACATTTGTAAGTGACGTCTATAAAAGAGGCAAATAATACCGAAGCAATACTTCTAGTTACGATTCTGAATTGTTAAATTAAGTCAATATAATTGAAAACATTATTATCAGTTTCTCTTTGCAACTAAAAACAATTCGATTAATTTGGAAAAATTGTGTGATTTAGGTAGTTAAAAAGTTTAAATTGTAACGAAAACAAATTTGAGGGTATTACATCTTGATTTTACTTTTAGAAAACAATTAAGATTGCTCTTACACAATAATGCAACGAATGTTGAATAGGTATCTAAATAATTCAGCTGTATTAAAAATGAATAATTTGTTTTTACGTTACAAATCCTACACAAAACGGACACGAAGAAAAAAAACTGCAGCTAAAGAAATTAGCGATTGACTATTCCCTCCAAAAAAGAGCAACTCCCCTCTCCTTCCCCAAGGCAAGTAATCCCCTCCTTCTTAGCTAATAAGGAGGTGATAAGAATTACCTCCAAATATATTAACGAAACAAAATCTACCTTCTTCAATTAAAGATCAATCGTTTCAAAACCACACATAGGTTTATCACTTAGTTAGTAACATTATAAAAATTATATATTTTCGTGCAGGTTAGAGTTGATTGAGGAATAGTATAAAATCTAATGGACATCCATAGATGAGTTTAAAAAATGAAACGCTTTTCATATATGTACGGATGAAATTAAGTTGGTAACAGTGGAAAGTGATCAATCACATAGTAATCAAGCGCGGACGCGGTTCCAGCTGTCACCGCGCGGACGTTGGCAGGACTGATTGTTTTGTTGACCGGCGACGGTTGGCACACCTGGCTTAGTAATACGAATATTAGTGTGGCGGTGATGTAAATAGATCTTTAGAATCCATGGTGTCCCGGATACTCGCTGGAAAATTTCATTAAAAAGTGTTTCTTAGGTCGAGACAAACTTATTTACTATAAACATGAGTCCGGTGCCTAGATTTTCGTCTGTCGGTCTGTTTGTGTTTCTTACAAATTACATTATAAATCAAGATATATTTAAGATAGAAACTTCAAAATTGATATAAATGTTTACATTAATAGGTAAAATTAATTAAGTTAAGACAATTTTCTAGCTATAACTATATCCGTTTCAAGATGCAGCCGATTAAATTATTTGATGTCAAATTTCACGTTGACATTAACGTTCACTTGGCCCAATTTTTTCTCAGAGTTCACTCTTTTTTTACAATTTGGAGAGGGACAGGTTTGATAGAAAATATATCTACATAGCATAAGAGATGGAGAGGATTAAGTAACATTTGGGAAGTATCTCTAATCATTATATATATATTGAATACAATTTTTTTAGCCATGGGTATCTGTACTCAATAAACATGTTTCTTCAAATGTAAAACTAGCACGAACTAATCAGATTTATTGACCTTATACACCCGGCATAAAATATTTTTGGAAGTACTCTTTGCTTTATGCAGAAGAACCTTACTAATTCAAACCTCGCTAATTCGAAAACCTCTATTTTTGTATGTTTTAAAGATGTATGAAAAGATGGGATACTTGAAAAAACCTTTAATATTCGCAAAGAAATACACCGATAATTCGAAATATTTTTGGCACATAATGTAGCCTCTAAAAATTCGAATTATTTCCTTCTCGAGCCTCTAGAATTCGAATTTTGTTGCTGTAATTCGAACTGTAGTCTCTAAAATTCGAAGTCAACCTCCACAATTCAAACTGAGACCACCGTAAGCCTCTGAAATTCGAATTGAGCGCCAAAACAAGCCTGTTGAAGCATGAACAAATGCGTGTCCTGTCTATCTCTCTACCCTTAATTGTTTTTAATGTTGAAATCGTATGTAAACAGTCCGACCTCCGCTGTTATCCTTTGACATTAGCAATTGATGTCAAACTAGCATAAACTAGCATTTAAGAAAAATAAAGTTCTAGTTTCAATCACAATAACCTATATAATTCAAACCCTCGATATTTCAAACTTCCTATAGTTCGAACTAAAATGGCTATTCCCTGAATTTCGAATAAGTGACGTTCTAATGTATCAGGTAAAACTACGCCTAGCTCTAGAATTAATGGGCCAACGCTATAGGAGCCAAAATGTAACGGTTGGATTATAAATAACAGTCTGGAAACGTTCCAAGGCAACAAATCACTGTTATTTTAACAGTGACATGTGTTTATATAATAGTTACAGCCAGTAATTTATTATTCTAAGAGTTGAAACTGATTTTATGGAAAACTGTTAATTTTTAACAGTTTTTAATTGGAAATAATATTTAATAGACGAATTTTTACGTGCATTCTTGGTTTACAATTATATTATCCAACTTCAACTTAAACCTTATTTTGAATATAAATTTCAATCTCATAAATTAATCCCTCCCAACTTCCTGCTTGATGAGAATATTAAACTTTCATTAGTGTGGGCGTTCTAGACGTTCACGCATTGGCTGATGTTGAATACTGCCTGATGTATGAACTGAATGAATTCGAGGCTATAGAATTTCAAATCAAATTTCAATCGCAATTTCATTCGAATTTACTGGACTTTTATTTTGCACATGAAAAATATTATGGAGACAAGTGTTGGAACGAAATCAACTAAGTGATATACAACAAAATCTCCCAGCTCTTGTTTTCAATTAAAACCTGACTATTAATGATTTAAAAGCTACATTATCCTACAGTATCATACTACCGTAAAAATTATACCGTACAGTATCAGAAGTCCATCACGAACGTATTACCTGAAACAAAATATAAACGTCGATTACAACTCGGAGTTAAAATACATGATAAGCAATATAAAATAAAAATCGAGTTTTAATTAAAAAGTGACGGTCTATGAAATTGTTTGAGTAGGTTTTTGGCGAAATACACTTTTAGCAAATAACCCCCATAGGGAAGAGGCTGTTACCATAGGTATTATGGTAAGATATAAGCCCAAAAATCTCATAAATTTTCATTCTGAGTTCCCCAGATGACAAAAACACAATTATTTAGTTCATTTTCAGAAATAGATATATGTGTGTCTTTAAGTACGATAACTCGCGTAGAAATTGTCCGATAGAAATGTAAATTGGTACAGACATGTAAAGTATGAATTATTCGAACGAGTTCGAAAACCGACCTGATCGGATCTTTAGGAGGGGGGGTTTAAGGTTTTTTAATTTTTACTTAGAAAAATAAAAATTAGAAAATTCTTGTTTGGACCATTGAATTCAGCTTAAAAAACAACAAATAATTTAGTATTTTGAATTGTTGCTCTATGTAATGGTTACCGATATATTGCTAGTGGTAAACAGTAAGTTGTCCCAATGTTAACCTTATGGGAAGTAAATAAAATTCTATACCTGAATTATTTCTCTACATATCTTAATAAAACCTGGTATAGGTCTATAGCTTCATCTAGTTGATGTCTACTGGATTATTAAAAAAATACCTTAATTTCACACTTCCATGGCAGCAAATCTGCATGCTCATTTCCCATGTTATTCTTTATGGAGAAAACTGTTGTGTGTTCTTTAAGGGATTTAAGTTGATTTTACTTAATTTGAGTCTCCGTCTAAATGATTTATTTAAGCACTTGAAATTAGCTGAGTATGCAGGTCTGTTGCAACGTAGGTCTTTTACACATAAAGCAAAGCAGAGTTTTGTACTTCATTTCGTGACATGGTTAAAAGTCACGTTGTCATGGCGCAGTATGGACACGCAAATTAATCTGCATAAATTTCAGTTTCACTGCAAAACCATTATGACAACCTTGGCTCTTAACATATCACGTACCCTATATAAGTCTCATTCATTACCTTTTTGTATGAGGGACATTTTCTGAAATCGTTTTTTTACTAAATTACTAACTATTTATTTAAAATTACATGTGAAACAAAGTAAATATTAACGAAATTAAATTAAACAATGGCAATTTAAAGTTTTAAATGAATTAAAACTTAATATTTTAGTGTTATTAAGCGCAAAATATGATTTAAAAACTCGTTTGGTAGAATTAGTGACAGGTTAATAATTAAACTTTCTTTAAAAATTCTGTAATATAAAAGTTCATATCAACGGATATTAATATTTGATAGCCTGATACTTGTGTTGAGTTTTATTGAAAACCAATGTGTTTCACACATTCGTGCTTTATAGTTTAACTGAAATAAGTTATTCAGTTGTTTAATGTTTTAATAGCCATATAAAGTAACGGAGTTTGTTTAACACTAGTCAGATATCATAAAAAATATAAAAAAACTGAAAAATTAAAATAAATTAACAATTTTTTTTATTTTAAATAGGTTATATCAAGAATAATTTTAAATAATGAAACACAGGAAGCAATCACTGAAAGTTTATTTATTCGTTCTAAGAGTAAAACCACTTCTTAAAACTAACTCTTAAACGATAAAGACCTAAAGTTTATAATGCGCTCGATCAAACTTTCTTTTAACAGCTATCAGCTAACAAACCGACGCTAATTCATCATCTCCCGTTATTGAAGTCGTTGAATGCGACGTTTTGCGAGTTATGTTTTTAAATTGTTTTTGATTTTTTGTGTATTCAGTTATTGATTTTAGTATATCACACTTGGACATTGTTTTTTTTACATTTTCATTGCAAGTACAAAAAAATGTACTTCAGTATTGGTCTTCAATATAAATTGTCTATCTGCTCTGATAAGCAAACAACCTTTTATGATTTACTAAAGGTCTGCACCCAAAAAGATTATTGAAAACGGAAACGAGAAAATTTACAACAGAAACAGTAAATCTGAAAAATAAAGAAAACACTCTGGCAATTAGGTAAGTATTCGAAAAATTAATTTATTGTTGCTAGCTAGTTGATATTGACACACACAACAAATAAAATAAGCCATAAGCTAATTTTTAACAAGCTTCAATTTCTATAAACCTGTAACATATAGTTTGTTATCACATTAACTAGGTGAATACGTATTTTAATTATTACGAATATTAATATGACATTACTAATTAAAAGCTCTTTATTGCCATTAAAAGAGTATACGGTCACAGAACACCGATTTAATTGCATGTTATTTTGAGGAAAAAGAAAAAAATTAATTAAGCTTGGAAAAGGAAAATACCAAGAAATTGCCCTCGGTTGGGCTACTAATTTTCGCTAAGAGCACATTTGCATTGCTATAATAATTACGATTCAAATAGTCACTGGAGGCTGACTAACAGTGCAGTGATGTTTATCCATAGGAATGTTTAGTAGAGAATATGAATTTGCGGCAATGTTTTGCATCAAACATTAAGTTGTCATTGAATCACGATGTAGACCTATTCGCACTCGCAAAGCCAGGCTACACATGAAGAGACATTGTTACCTGTCTTTTGTTATATAAACTGAACATAAAAAAAATAGCTGAAGGAAATTTTTAATCCGAAACAATACTTCTTTATTTAAATAACTTTTATTTAAAACATGATGTGCAATTTACTAGTTTAATCTGTTATTCATTTGAGCTTAACATCCTCATTAGTTTTACCCACAAAGATAAATGTCTCTTTATTTTTTAAATTGCATATTTCCTTCCGTAAAGAAATAAGTAAGGAAAATACTGCCATCTATGTAAATTATTTATAGTACGTTAAATATAATTTTTCAAATATTAAACCCCTCATAAAACTAAAGTTTTTATTCACCTTTCATTTTTCACGTTTATTCCCATAGGTCATTTTGTATAGTGGAGTAAGTACAGTACGAGTTTCAGTAAGTAAGTACTTACTTAGTACTTACTCTTATGTTCTCTTCTTCCCACACTTTACTGACTTGAAAAATATTAAGGAAACAAAAATACCCCTGTTGCAGCAGACCTGCATACTCAGCGACTTTCAAATGCAAAACAACATATTTTAATCCAATATAGCGAGATTTGACATGTTTTGGTAAGCTCCATAAGAATAACATGGGGAATGAGTATGCAGGTTTGAGTATGCAGGTTTTGAGTTTTTGGTATATTAGAACTGGGTGGTTTCAATTCAATATTCAGTAGATCTGAACGAGAAGAAGCTATTTACCAAGTTTTATCAAGATATGTTGACAAATAAGCGAGATATAGAATTTTACTTATTTCCCATAAGGTTAACATAGGACAACGTACTGTGTTTACCACTTTCAATATCTGGGTAACCAATGGACATAGAGCAATGATTTAAATATCAAATTGTTTGTTTTTTCGAGCTGAATTCAATGGTGCCAACAAAAACAGAATAAATTTGATTTTTATATGTAAAAACTAAAAAAAAAAACATTTTTGGGGGGTTTATCTCCCTTTATCCCCCTTCCAATGGTCCGATCGGGCTGGTTCATGAAATCGTCCAAGTGATTACCACTTTACACGTCTGTACCAATTTTCATTAAGATTGGACAATTTTTACGGCCGCTATCGTGCTAGCAGTCACACACGCACGCACGCACGCACGCACGCACGCACGCACGCACGCACGCACGCGCGCACACACACACACACACACACACACACACACACACACACACACACACACACACACACACACACACACACACACACATATATATATATATATATATATAAATTCGAACGAATGGTGTTTTTGCTTCTGGTGGCCCCAGAACGAAAAGTTATCATGGTCTCGGGCTTAGGTCTTACCATGGGACCTACGGTAATAGCTTCTTCCCTATAGCGGAAATTTTCTAAAATACATTTATGTGCCAAGTTAGAAAAAAATATTTTATAATCAAAGTTCGAAAGTAATCAAATTAAGTCAGCCGAAATTTTGGTTTTACGTGTACGAGAACGGAGTGAATGTTTTCTGCGAATGACAATGTTACAAAACGATTGAAAACTGAGTGTGTATCAAAATTAACACTTTGGATTGAGTAATTTAACTAACCTACTTGATTTAAGTATTAAATAGCAAACAAATCCGAATTACAAAGATCAAAGGGATGGATGATCATGAAAAAGATCTCGTTAAAAATTAATAAAGTTCAACATTCCGAAAAGGTAAACATGAGAGGGTAAAATATGATACCGTAAATTGTTCGCTTGGAACTATCCCGGGGGGATCGTATATGAAACAGGATAGTTAATTAATATGCATAAATGGTTGGTCCTGCCTGAAACGGTCATGGTGGTTATTATTAAATAAAAGATTACATAAAAAACTAAAATGTACGCGCAAGCAACTCAACTGTAATATGTTTTAATAAACCAACCACCTGTGGTAATAAAAGGTTAGTTCGTAATTACCAAGTTAATTTTCATGTAGAAACACATAGTGCGTTATTACGTTTGCAAGTGGATAATTAAATATTAGTTTTACCTGGATTTTTTAAATTTTGAACTTAACGAGAGCATACATTTGATAAAACTAAAAACTGCTAAATTAGGTGTAATTCAAATTACACATTCTCGTGGTTTGTGTAAGGTCACGTGTCTGTTTAGTTGAATAAAGAATAATAATTTTTCCCAACCTAGGGCCGAAAGTGATGTTTCGCAAGCTCGAAATGAAATCGTGTCTTTAGTTCGAGGCCCAGACAAAACTTTTTCGTGCAGGTGCGAACACTGTTTTTCACCATGATACACAGTTAAAAACCCATACAATTTTTAAATACCCCCGTTGCAGCAGACCTGCATACTCAGCGAATTTCAAGTGCAAAACAAGATATTTCAATCCAACATAGCGAGATTCAACATGTTTTTGTAAACTCCATAAGAATAACATAGGGAATGAGTATGCAGGTTTGTTGCTACAGGTATAATAAAACTGGGTGGTTTTAATTCATTATTTAGTATATCTGAACTATAAGAAGCTATTTACCAAGTCTTATCAAGATATGTTGAGAAATAACCGAGATATAAAATTTAACTTATTTCCTATAAAGTTGACATTGGGACAACGTACTGTGTTTACCACTTTCAATATCTCGGTAACCAATGGACATAGAGCAGTGATTCAAAATACTAAATTGTTTGTTTTTCTGAGCTGAATTCAATGGTGCTAACAAAAATAGGGGCCCCAAAACGAAAAGTTATAGTGGTCCCGGGCTTAGGTCTTACCATGAGACCTACGGTAATAGCTTCTTCCCTATAGGGGAAATTCGCAAAAAAATGCATAAAGTGCCCTAACATTTAAAAACAAAACTTGGAGATTATGTACGATAGCTATTATTATTTCATTTATGATCATGGTTGCTAAGGAACGATAACAGTAAAAAATCATGGACGCCACTTGTCTATATTCAATTCCACATTCACTGAAAGACTAATCTACTGAAAGAATAAAATTTAAAAATTTAACGAGAAACCTTTTGGGGAAATAGGTTTTTGACCAAGATATTTACCTCCTACTTTTTCTTTCAGTTTTCGGTTTATTTTCAAAAACATGCTAAATTCAGATTGATGTCAAGTCGAAAATCCATTCTTAGTGTCTTCTTTGTTGTATATTCAAGGTTATCCTCATTCTCTGTATTGGGAAATTGGAGGAAGTTAATTTATACCATTTGCTAATCATGAGGGGAACATGTTTAGAGGAAGCGTTACACTTTCTCATTTTCATCTAGAGTAGAATTATCAGCTGCATCTTAAGGGTTCAATTGCGCGCACATGACCCAAATAAATCAGTCTATTTGTTAATTATTCCTAAAAATTGCACAAGGCATAATATAATTGAATTAAAATGAGCTATCCTTTCAGCGGACGAAGCTGCGGGTATATCTGCTAGTATTATTATAAAATTATCAGCTGATTATAACATAATTTGGCAAGTACAGCTTAAATTTCCGTTTGAAATACGTGGCTTATGGAAATTCCATACTGAAAGGTGAACATGGAACCGCGTATAGTTACAAACTATTGAATGGCATGTGTTTATGTGTTGCTTACGTTAATGTTGCAAGTAAATAAACGAACAGGAGACTTCTCGGCACTGTACTCAGTTCCACGTTCGCCTTCCAGTAAGTAATTGCCATAAGCAATGTTTTTCAATGGCAATTCAAGTTTGACTATCCAAATTATATAGTAATCAGCTGGGGAATTTACTGCAACATGTAGTAAAAAAATTAAACTTAGCATAGGTAAGTAACAATTTTTATAAGGCTGTGTACTGAAAGGTGGACGTGGAACTGAACATCGGACAAAAATGAGCTACTTTCGGCCTCCATATGACGTTCATAAAACTAATGATTACGCCGAGATTCCAAGAGTGTTTAAAAAGGTAATAACTAAAGTAAAAAGAAAATGGAGTGAGTATATAAAAAAAGAGGTGCGAGAGGCGTAGCTGATACAGTTCTGTTGCTGGTCAGATTCAGTTGACTTATCACGTTCGAAAAAAACCGTTATATGTCAGAACATTAACAAGAAAATCCTGCAGTTTTAACTAACTGTTGACTAATTGTTTTTCAAGAGCAACGAGAAAATGGTTCAAATAATAAAAAAATGGTTGTATTTGTTTTGGTATTCAACTTATAAATGGAAAAAGAACATTCTTAAGTATTAAAGTTGTATCGCAATGTAGGTTAAAAGCTGATAAATAAAGAAAAATAAACCCGCACACAAACACACTAATGGAGGTTGGGTGAATGCTACATGAAAAAATTAATCTGCAGTGTTAAGCTTTATGTACATTACTTTTTCCTTTAGGCTCTGCAGGTTTTACTGTATAAGTGAGTGAGAATCATTGTGGTTTCTTTCAAACCTTGCCTTGATTTCCTCTTTCTTTAGGTTGGGCTTTGGGACAGGAATTTTATTCAGTAAGATGCTGGCCTCGCACCGAAACTGATCCCCCTGAGTCTCAGGGAGCTGAGACACAGCGGACTCAATCCCCGTAACAAACATTGTGGTATCCAGGATTTTGAGGTCAGGTGCATTAAAAAGAAAATTGTGTACTCAGAACTTTCTTTTTCAACCAACATTCCGTTCACTAGTACATGCTTTGCTGTAATGCACTTTAAAACTCAATTTATGCAATTTTATAGCATTACAAATAAGTAGAAAATCAAAATCGGGAGGGAGGAAAATTACACCTTTTGTTCGCCGGTGTCAAGCATATCCCTCTCGCAGACAAACCGAGTGTAATTCATCAGGTCCTTCTCAAGAAACGCGTGCGGGAGAGAGATAAAAATGTTTAGAGTGAGATGGATGATTCGCTTAAAATGAGTTGTTACTGGTTACAGCATTTTGGTAGGTCCCTGTTTCGTTTCCTATTGGTTGAATAGTTTCGTCTGTTCTCTTTTTCTTGGTCTTCAAGTTTTTTGTTTGACGGCTGGAGTATTCAGAATTTTCAAGGATTTCGGTATTACTGTTATTTTTTGCTTGATTTCATGTGGATAGTCCTGCCATTTGTGACCGATAATTATATCATTACCTCCCTCTACTATTTCATAGTTGAAATAATTTCTACAACACACTTCACACATTTATAACTGAAATGCAATTTCTAGTCGCCTGTTAATACAGGCCCGCCGTAACATTAGCTAGCCATTGTAAAGCGGATTTAATCGGCATGTTTTTCTACGAAAATACACAGTCGACCACAAACAGCAATAAAACGGTTTAATCCAATTGTTTTGGAGAGCTCCCAGGCAATTTATTTACAGCCTCGCCCGAGCAATGAAGTTGTAGCGGGTAAAGCCAGACGTATTAACTGGACTGAGTAAAACTGATGGTTAAGGCATGCGCTAAAAATAACCAATGTAATCCAGGAGGGTTTTGTTTGTGAAAAAAACAACAATCAGGTTTATATTGTGGTTATTTATAAGTCGAAAACAAAACGAGACGAATAATATGTTGAATACGTCAGGCGTACATCAATTATAGACGGACTCAATTGTATCAAAAACGTAGTCTAGCACAAAGAATATAATAAATTTAAAATAAAAAAATATTTCTTTGAAGTTAATAAAATATTGTAGTGGAAATTGTATACGATTTCGAAAGGTATAGTTCTGGACATTTGCTATTCGCAGATATAGTGTCACTTTATACATTTTAAATTAATGCAGTAAAAAGATAAATTGAATGTATCCCATTTGCATTATAGCATCTTTTAACCAACTTCCGTCCATTTTACATCTTTCCATTCATTTTAAGCCCTAATCACTTCCCAATCGAAAGAGGCTGAAGTTATTGACATTTTTAAAACAAGAAGCATAATTATCTGTTTTTTACACTGATCCATTACGTGCTGGCGGTTTTATTCTCCACGTCTATCATATAAAAAATAAATACGAAAATTTCTTTGAAATTCTTGTTTCAATTGTCTCATTAATTTAATAGTCTAATGAGTATTTTAATATGAATTTCTATAGGGCCTCGATTCCGTTTTAAATTATGGTAGATCATGCTACACCAAGCTCACGTTATAGTGCAGTACACAATCTGTTACACAATGTAAGCCCAATGCTAAAATTAACATTAGTCTTACGGGCGGGCTGGGCCAAGTTAGTTGAATTGGACTATATAAATACATACATATTATGAGCTGTAAAGTAACGTCAAAATAAAATTATTACAAGACTGAGAATGGCCTCAGTACTGGAACATGACTAACAATCAAATAAATTTGAAGGGTACTCTGTTTTTATTTTAATAGTAATTCATATAAACTAAAAAAAAACTATTTTGAAAATATAAAAGCTGCGTTGGTTATAGGTTTAATGCATGTGGCGTCAGCTGTTCGATGTAAGCTCGTGAAGACCCTCAACGCTGATCTTGGTTTAGTTCAGTTACTAAACCATTCAAACTGACTTTTCAATCACGTTGTTATTTTTACATCAGGTCGGACGTGGATCACTTTAAGGCTTCGTACTTAAGGCTTCGCCGGTCGTGGGCACCGGAGATAATCTTATTGTTGTCTGATACAATTTACTGTGAAACTCTCAACTCGGTGACGTTTGTTGAACACGCGCCAACCGCTAAACTTGAGTTAATATTACCTTCGTATTTTAAATTGTTTTATTAATTATTCGCATTTTCAGTATCATTGAAATACTAGGCGAATCACGCAGCCATTCGGCATAATTAATGACTCTAGAGAAGATAAAAATATTTATCTAAGTTTTATAGCGTAGTATACATATAGACTATTTATAATTATTTCATACAATGTAGTATCTGATATTTATTGAGTCTGATGAATATGTAAATCGAAATATTTAACTCAATTCTTGTGAGAGTATATATATTTTATGAAATTGCTATGAATAAGGTTTGTTTCTGCAAAGTTTTTATTTTAAATCACATCTCTACTTTATATATTGTAAACAAATATCAACCAGTTCCAAAATTTTAATGGTAAACTTTCAAGACATTACAGCATATGGTTTATGACGTAAACATAAGTTTCTAGATTAGATTATTATATTATTTTGAAAATTTCAAAATAATCATATTTAATTTATTTACCAGTGTCATTGTTTCTGATGATATTTTGTATTTTTTTAAAACAACAATTCTGTCACTAGTAGTCCTATTTAATCCCTAAAATAATAAGAATGAGTAACTAACATAACTAACATTTTAATGCAGTAAGATATAAACATGGAAAATAAAGCTTAAAACAAACATTTAAATCCATGGAAAAGCTAATTTATAGTAAAAACAATATTAGTCAGAGAAATAAAAACGTGATCCCGGAAAGTAGAATTTGTCATAATAGAACTCTCTGAAAAGAGTATTATTCAAAGTAAAACAAAAGGATTGCTCTGCATATTCAAGTTGCACTTTTTATAAGAGCTTATTCTTTTGCTGGGCAAGCTCACCGTAAGCTCTAACCATTTTCACATTCAGTGATAACAATGGAATAATTATGTTTGACAAATTTAGTTTTCAATAATTCAATATATTTTTCCTATATTTTAATCAATTTGAAAAGGCTAAACATAACACAATGCTTATTAATTTCTTCTTGTTTTAGACTTTACTCTTTTTTTATTCCGACCACAAGCAATTTTTCTCCAGCAATTTCTCATATTTTAAAGTTAACAACCTCAAACAATAAAAAAAGTTATCAAGTTTTTTTATTCGACTGATAAACATCGCAAAATTTTCAAATGTAGTGAGTGTATTATATAGTAGTTATATATTACAGTGTAAGTACTTGATTGATAGGTGTCAATTTAGGGGACAACAACTAACTGCTTGGTAAATAAAAAATCGATCAGGCCAAAATATTGGAACTATTCACTAAATGATTACCAGTTTATATTTAAATGACAAAACCCCTTTAAAGACCCTAAGTTGGAATCGTGTGATGGTTTCTTTGCACGTATGTTCTATTAAATGTCTCACACATTTGCCAGAGTTCTAATAGTAATCAATCTCTAGAAAACAATTCTAATGTAATAATAATCTGTAATGAAAAGCACGATTCCCCCTGAAATTAATAAATAAATTTCATTTTTAGAGGAGTAAAATTAAAGCTCAACTCAATGAATTTACGAAATGTAGGCCAAAGTCATTAAATCCGTCCAGTCTCTCAGTCAGTGGATAACAAGATTTTGTGATAATACGTGAAAATCACTGAATTTGTGAAAATTAGTACAATGTCCAAGCTTTAAATAAACAAAATATCATTTGAGTAGTTTAGCATTACAAATCTGACCTCCTCAGTTCTTTAAAATCAAACTTTAAAGTTTGGATTCCCATTAGAATTGACTACATTATAGTTAATTCTCTATTTTGTCTAGAGCTAAGTTTTTTCAATTGTTTAATACGATCACTAATAATAAAACCAAATAGTCGGAAGAGGATGTGTATATAACCAAGTTTGCATGACGAGGAAGTGTATATTAACCGTGTAGTAGACTGTTTGGTTAGCGTTATACTTGCAAAGTGGATGTCGATCGTCAAAAGAATGTGAATGTGATATCAGATCCACCGGACCCAGATCAAAGCATCATATTTTGTGTAACAATTATTGTTTCAATATAAAAATCATTAAATTACGCTCTAAATGTTAAAAATAGAAGAAAAATTATTTAGCACAGTTAATAAAGGTATGTTCTAAATTCACAATAACGATAAATTTGTAATATCTAAACTTTTACTGTATTACATTTTTTTACGCAAAAGAAATTCGTCATAGGAGAAGTAATAAAAACCTTTAGTTGTACAAAAAAGAAGGACATTTTAAGGTGTCCAAAAGTGTAATCCAATCGGGAGGAATGAAGCAGGAATACAAAGGATATTCAAAGACGTCATAGGTTCAGTGTAAATATTTACTGTTTCTTAAAAATTACACGATTTTAGACAAACGTTTTTACTACTACACTACCAAGTATGCACAAAATATTCACAAAAATACCTACTGTTTATCTTAAGAACTTTACGATCTCCTAATACTGCAAAGTAAATAGGTCCTTTTAATTTATTAGGGAAATAATGTTTTCTTCGTTTTGTGCACGTAAACTAAAATTTGCTAGCATAATTCACATATCACCAAATGTCAATATAATAGGAAAGTATAAAAGTATGAATTTCTTAATGTCCTTTTCACATCATGTATACATATAAATTGTCGGAAAAGTACAAGCAAATAACTGGGAAGGTATGGTTTGCAGGTGTGCATAACAAACGATAAGTTTCTTGCATTAGTCTTTGAGTCATGCAGAAATATCAATTTGAAATCGAAAACATTAGAATGGACCTGAAAAAGTACCTATTACGGTAACGAAATAACAACGAGTAGTAAATATATAAACACGTTATCTTCAACCAAATATTCAGTTGCAGAGGGGGGTAAACAGAAACACTAAAATTGTTCCCGTTGAATTTTCGACCACTTTGTGGCCTCTAATGGGAGTAAATTTGATAACATTTACGTTATAATTGTGATAAAGGGGAAATTTACCCCAATCTGCGGAGGAGTGTAATTGGCAATGACGCAGTAACGAGTCCATCACGTGACGTTAATTGTTCACCCGAGGCTTGTCATTGGTCCACTTTGATTTGTCCAATATTGCTACATAATTACGATCTCCATTTCTAATTGATCGTTTATTCATAAGGAACTGCGGAACTGATCTCCAACCTTACAAATAGAATCGCCAATGTTTGAACACATACACAAATTAATTAATCAAGTAAATCCACAGATCAGCACCTTGGAAGCTACAGTTGGTAAAATGAGACATGCCTCATTTTATCAAATGTAGCTGGCTTATCGGACTAATATGTCTAGCTTGCATGATATGTAAGGGGGGCGGCCTGGTGTAGAGGCAGAAAGCGGGACTTCGGTTCCCAAGGTCCTGCGTTCGAAACCCGCCAATCACCAATGGCAATATACTATGTGATGATGCCGTAACCTAGTGGGTGCACAAAAAGCTAATTAAGCTGCAGTGCGTGTCCATGGAAACTATACGAAGCCTGGCCGTCCTCTCGAAAAAAAGCACTGTCTCTTCGAAGCTGCAGTTGGTTAAATAAGACATAATATGTCTCATTTTATCAACTGTAGCCGGCTTATCGGACTAGAGCTTACATATTATGTAAGCAACAACTTGGTGATGCTTAGGACTAATAAAAATCTTATTAAACTGATAACTAGGTTTATACTTTATTTCCTACTTACATTAATTAAATTATTAATAAATACACATATTTTATTATTTTTTATTTGAAATTAGTTTTTTATAATATAATAATAAAAATAATTATTTTTTATTTACATTTTATTATAGTTCTATTTGAAAAGTAAGTAAAGGTAATTTACTTCATAGTAGTCAGAGTTGAAATATGTTCTTTTGTATTTGAAATTCGCTGAATATGCAAGTCTGCTGCACCGGAAGTATATGTGCGTACGTCTAGTTAGAATGTCTAGACCAGTCGATGGTTGATGCGGTGACTAAAAATTTCGATTGATGTTGATACAATAGTCGATGTTCGGAAATAGTCGATGGTGAAAAGTAGTCGATGATTGATGCGGTGATTAAACGACTAGTGTTAACGACTGATTAGATTAGTCGCTGTTAGGAAATAATCGACTAGTCACTAGTCTATGGTGAAAAGTAGTCGATGATTGAGTAGACGATGTACAACTGATGATATTGCGATGAGTGACTAATCGACTGGTTAACGACTAGACTAGTCGCTGTTAGGAAATAATCGACTAGTCACAAGTCTATGGTGAAAAGTAGTCGATGATTGAGTAGACGATGTACAACTGATGATATTGCGATGAGTGACTAATCGACTGGTTAACGACTAGACTAGTCGCTGTTAGGAAATAATCGACTAGTCACAAGTCTATCGTGAAAGGCTGTCGATGTTCCCATCGGTTTTTGCGTCGCTTCAATTTACTAGAGGACCTAAATTAATAAATGACGTCTTTCAGAGCTATTTAATGCTTATTTTATCGTTAAAGCGTGGAATGTTGGAAACCCTGACCTTAATTGAATTGTCAAACCACAACGTCAGAAATTCTGAAAATAGGACAGCAGAGTTTAAATTACTTACGGTTTACAACAGAACCATATCATTGTTGACAACATATCGCGAAAAGATTAATCAATAATTAAATTCTTCTGAGTAAATTTTGAAGTCACACAATTTTTATTGTGTTCATTTTATTTTGGAAAAATGTTTTAACTACTATTATATTGTGCAACAAAACTAATTTCACGTAACGCAAATCTCATTAATATTTATTGTTGCAAGAAGAAACATAACCAAAAGGGAAGAGTTGTTTGTAAGTGAGTATAAAAGCTAAACCAAATTAAAACCCGGATTGAAAACAGAATTTTAAAAAGTTGACAATATTCAAATCGTCCCGATAAATAATGGGAGTGTAAGAGCGCTAACAACCTGAAGTTTCAACTTGGGGTCACGAGTCTGACCCTCTACTCAATTAAAAGTTTGTCTATTTTATCACTTCGCCAAAGTTAGGGGTGATTTTAATCTACCAAAGAGTTTCGGTGATTTTTTGTAACAACAAAGTATCATAAAGTTATCGTAACATTTTGTTGTATTTTATTTTGTTTTATTTTTGTATTATCAAAGTTTGAGTTATTTAACCTTTTACTTTGATGTCATCAGTGAAAAAAGGCATTCATTCAAATAAAAAATGCATTAAAAAGAGTACTCTCTGTCATCAAAACTATGTTTACTGTCTCTATTTTAGTTAATTGGATAACAAAATTTTAGCGCAATTTTAGTTTATATTTAGTGGTGTTAATATTTTTAGTTCGAGACTAAGGGCTATATTCTGTAATTTTCTATGCTTTAATAATAGGACTGAAACAAGCAAAAAAGACTAGTATTCTAAGAAGCAATAATTCACAACGCATATGGCAAACTTGTGAACGAAGCGTCTTCAAAGGAAATGTTCATTGAAAAGCGTGAATGGATAAGATTCTTCAGTGTTCCAAATATTGCTTTCAAAGAAATTTAATGAGAAGTTAATTGTACCGTCAAAAAAATCATCCCTTTTTTTATTAAATGTTACAGGAGATGCATTGTTTTATAAAGAGGAAGAGCAAATACAAAATAAAGGTATGAAAAGATTGAGTTCGCTCACATTGTGATACGGCGTTTTCAATTCCGGGTGTACAAAGTTTATTTTTGTATCTAATAATTGACTTAAAGGTATTAGAAGAACAATATAGCTTTTAAAAGGCATTACGGATAGTGGCGTAGAAAATGAATTGCAAGAGCCTGAATGAAATCGAGATAAAATTAACACAGCAACTTAAACGACAAAACACTTGACATTGGGTTGCCAACTGTGATGAACCAGTCGCTGAAAAGGTCTTAAACGTCAGAAATAGATTAAGTGCAATAGAAGCTTATAGAGCTATGCAATGTGGTCTATGGGAAAAGTTCAAAGTTACAGAAGGATGATTTATACACCCCCTCTGTGCCAAAAACCTTATTGATCGCTGGATGATAGGATTATTTTGACGATGATTTATATTATCATTACCTTACATAGTTCATTCAAATAACGTAATCTAAACTCTTGCAAGTAAGCAAAGTTGGTATCTACGCTTTGTTGATTGCACAGTAAAATTATTATCTAAAACGACACCGAGGATTTCCTTTAACTGCTGCAAAAAAAAACACTATTCAAATAGTATTCTATGCAGGTCACATCACTAGCAAATATCTAATCATCTTACGTGAAAAAAAATACTATTTCTTAATCTTAACGAGTAACTCGTTACTGACAGAATACTAAGGTGTTACACAGAAGATAAACAGATGTCATCTAACACGCTCGCGGCTTCACCGCTCGGCCGAACTCCCAGCACTTTCACTCGTTTGAACCTATCTCATTAATTAATTTGATCGCGACCGTGTGTGGACAAGCCGTCGTTGGCGGCCGGCCGACACATCTGGCATCTGGCTGGAGACTGGTGTTGGACACTGGACACAACACCGGCACGTCGGCAGACACGTGTGGACAAGCCGTCGTTGGCGGCCGGCCGACACATCTGGCATCTGGCTGGAGACTGGTGTTGGACACTGGACACAACACCGGCACATCGGCAGACACGTGTGGACAAGCCGTCGTTGGTGGCCGGCCGACACATCTGGCATCTGACTGGTGACTGGTGTTGGACACTGGACACTACATCGGCACGTCGGCAGACACGTGTGGACAAGCCGTCGTTGGCGGCCGGCCGACACATCTACCATCTGACTGGTGACTGGTGTTGGACACTACATCGGCACGTCGGCAGACACGTGTGGACAAGCCGTCGTTGGCGGCCGGCCGACACATCTGGCATCTGGCTGGTGACTGGTGTTGGACACTACATCGGCACGTCGGCAGACACGTGTGGACAAGCCGTCGTTGGCGGCCATCCAACACATCTGGCATCTGACTGGTGACTGGTGTTGGACACTGGACACAACACCGGCACGTCGGCAGACACGTGTGGACAAGCCGTCGTTGGTGGCCGGCCGACACATCTGGCATCTGACTGGTGACTGGTGTTGGACACTACATCGGCACGTCGGCAGACACGTGTGGACAAGCCGTCGTTGGCGGCCATCCAACACATCTGGCATCTGACTGGTGACTGGTGTTGGACACTGGACACAACACCGGCACGTCGGCAGACACGTGTGGACAAGCCGTCGTTGGCGGCCATCCAACACATCTGGCATCTGACTGGTGACTGGTGTTGGACACTGGACACTACATCGGCACGTCGGCAGACACGTGTGGACAAGCCGTCGTTGGCGGCCGGCCGACACATCTGGCATCTGGCTGGTGACTGGTGTTGGACACTACATCGGCACGTCGGCAGACACGTGTGGACAAGCCGTCGTTGGCGGCCGGCCGACACATCTGGCATCTGGCTGGTGACTGGTGTTGGACACTGGACACAACACCGGCACGTCGGCAGACACGTGTGGACAAGCCGTCGTTGGTGGCCGGCCGACACATCTGGCATCTGACTGGTGACTGGTGTTGGACACTGGTCACTACATCGGCACGTCGGCAGACACGTGTGGACAAGCCGTCGTTGGCGGCCGGCCGACACATCTGGCATCTGGCTGGTGACTGGTGTTGGACACTGGACACAACACCGGCACGTCGGCAGACACGTGTGGACAAGCCGTCGTTGGTGGCCGGCCGACACATCTGGCATCTGACTGGTGACTGGTGTTGGACACTGGACACTACATCGGCACGTCGGCAGACACGTGTGGACAAGCCGTCGTTGGTGGCCGGCCGACACATCTGGCATCTGACTGGTGACTGGTGTTGGACACTGGACACTACATCGGCACGTAGGCAGACACGTGTGGACAAGCCGTCGTTGGCGGCCATCCAACACATCTGGCATCTGACTGGTGACTGGTGTTGGACACTGGACACTACATCGGCACGTAGGCAGACACGTGTGGACAAGCCGTCGTTGGCGGCCATCCAACACATCTGGCATCTGGCTGGTGACTGGTGTTGGACACTGGACACTACATCGGCACGTCGGCAGACACGTGTGGACAAGCCGTCGTTGGTGGCCGGCCGACACATGTGGCATCTGACTGGTGACTGCTGTTGGACACTGGACACTACATCGGCACGTCGGCAGACACGTGTGGACAAGCCGTCGTTGGCGGCGGCCGACACATCTGGCATCTGACTGGTGACTGGTGTTGGACACTGGACACTACATCGGCACGTAGGCGGATACGTGTGGACAAGCCGTCGTTGGCGGCGGCCGACACATCTGGCATCTGACTGGTGACTGGTGTTGGACACTGGACACTACATCGGCACGTCGGCAGACACGTGTGGACAAGCCGTCGTTGGTGGCCGGCCGACACATCTGGCATCTGACTGGTGACTGGTGTTGGACACTGGACACTACATCGGCACGTAGGCAGACACGTGTGGACAAGCCGTCGTTGGCGGCCATCCAACACATCTGGCATCTGACTGGTGACCGGTGTGGACACTGGACAAAACATCGGCACTTCGGCAGACACGTGTGGACAAGCCGTCGTTGGCGGCGGCCGATACATCTGGCATCTGACTGGTGACCGGTGTGGACACTGGACACTACATCGGCACGTCGGCAGACACGTGTGGACAAGCCGTCGTTGGCGGCGGCCGACACATCTGGCATCTGACTGGTGACTGGTGTTGGACACTGGACACTACATAGGCATGTCGGCAGACACGTGTGGACAAGCCGTCGTTGGCGGCGGCCAACACATCTGGCATCTGACTGGTGACTGGTGTTGGACACTGGACACTACATAGGCATGTCGGCAGACACGTGTGGACAAGCCGTCGTTGGCGGCGGCCAACACATCTGGCATCTGACTGGTGACTGGTGTTGGACACTGGACACTACATCAGCACGTCGGCAGACACGTGTGGACAAGCCGTCGTTGGTGGCCGGCCGACACATCTGGCATCTGACTGGT
The DNA here is from genome assembly GCA_035578135.1 of Flexamia atlantica. Lineage (NCBI taxonomy): Eukaryota > Metazoa > Arthropoda > Insecta > Hemiptera > Cicadellidae > Flexamia > Flexamia atlantica. The sequence goes on from JAQJVK010000014.1 coordinate 10,146,989, forward strand.
GACTGGTGTTGGACACTGGACACTACATCGGCACGTAGGCAGACACGTGTGGACAAGCCGTCGTTGGCGGCCATCCAACACATCTGGCATCTGACTGGTGACCGGTGTGGACACTGGACAAAACATCGGCACTTCGGCAGACACGTGTGGACAAGCCGTCGTTGGCGGCGGCCGACACATCTGGCATCTGACTGGTGACTGGTGTTGGACACTGGACACTACATAGGCATGTCGGCAGACACGTGTGGACAAGCCGTCGTTGGCGGCGGCCGACACATCTGGCATCTGACTGGTGACTGGTGTTGGACACTGGACACTACATCGGCACGTAGGCAGACACGTGTGGACAAGCCGTCGTTGGCGGCGGCCGACACATCTGGCATCTGACTGGTGACTGGTGTTGGACACTGGACACTACATCGGCACGTCGGCAGACACGTGTGGACAAGCCGTCGTTGGTGGCCGGCCGACACATCTGGCATCTGACTGGTGACTGGTGTTGGACACTGGACACTACATCGGCACGTAGGCAGACACGTGTGGACAAGCCGTCGTTGGCGGCCATCCAACACATCTGGCATCTGACTGGTGACCGGTGTGGACACTGGACAAAACATCGGCACTTCGGCAGACACGTGTGGACAAGCCGTCGTTGGCGGCGGCCGATTCATCTGGCATCTGACTGGTGACCGGTGTGGACACTGGACACTACATCGGCACGTCGGCAGACACGTGTGGACAAGCCGTCGTTGGCGGCGGCCGACACATCTGGCATCTGACTGGTGACTGGTGTTGGACACTGGACACTACATAGGCATGTCGGCAGACACGTGTGGACAAGCCGTCGTTGGCGGCGGCCAACACATCTGGCATCTGACTGGTGACTGGTGTTGGACACTGGACACTACATAGGCATGTCGGCAGACACGTGTGGACAAGCCGTCGTTGGCGGCGGCCAACACATCTGGCATCTGACTGGTGACTGGTGTTGGACACTGGACACTACATCAGCACGTCGGCAGACACGTGTGGACAAGCCGTCGTTGGCGGCGGCCAACACATCTGGCATCTGACTGGAGACTGGTGTTGGACACTGGACACTACATAGGCATGTCGGCAGACACGTGTGGACAAGCCGTCGTTGGCGGCGGCCGACACATCTGGCATCTGACTGGTGACTGGTGTTCACTGGACACTACATCGGCACGTCGGCAGACACGTGTGGACAAGCCGTCGTTGGCGGCGGCCGACACATCTGGCATCTGACTGGTGACTGGTGTTGGACACTGGACACTACATCGGCACGTAGGCAGACACGTGTGGACAAGCCGTCGTTGGCGGCCGGCCAACACATCTACCATCTGACTGGTGACTGGTGTTGGACACTGGACACTACATAGGCACGTCGGCAGACACGTGTGGACAAGCCGTCGTTGGCGGCCGGCCAACACATCTACCATCTGACTGGTGACTGGTGTTGGACACTGGACACTACGTAGGCACGTAGGCAGACACGTGTGGACAAGCCGTCGTTGGCGGCCGGCCAACACATCTACCATCTGACTGGTGACTGGTGTTGGACACTGGACACTACATAGGCACGTCGGCAGACACGTGTGGACAAGCCGTCGTTGGCGGCGGCCGACACATCTGGCATCTGACTGGTGACTGGTGTTGGACACTGGACACTACATCGGCACGTCGGCAGACACGTGTGGACAAGCCGTCGTTGGCGGCGGCCAACACATCTGGCATCTGACTGGAGACTGGTGTTGGACACTGGACACTACATAGGCATGTCGGCAGACACGTGTGGACAAGCCGTCGTTGGCGGCGGCCGACACATCTGGCATCTGACTGGTGACTGGTGTTCACTGGACACTACATAGGCACGTCGGCAGACACGTGTGGACAAGCCGTCGTTGGCGGCGGCCGACACATCTGGCATCTGACTGGTGATTGGTGTTGGACACTGGACACTACATCGGCACGTAGGCAGACACGTGTGGACAAGCCGTCGTTGGCGGCCGGCCAACACATCTGGCATCTGACTGGTGACTGGTGTTGGACACTGGACACTACATAGGCACGTCGGCAGACACGTGTGGACAAGCCGTCGTTGGCGGCCGGCCAACACATCTGGCATCTGACTGGTGACTGGTGTTGGACACTGGACACTACATAGGCACGTAGGCAGACACGTGTGGACAAGCCGTCGTTGGCGGCCGGCCAACACATCTACCATCTGACTGGTGACTGGTGTTGGACACTGGACACTACATAGGCACGTCGGCAGACACGTGTGGACAAGCCGTCGTTGGCGGCGGCCGACACATCTGGCATCTGACTGGCGACTGGTGTTGGACACTGGACACTACATCGGCACGTAGGCAGACACGTGTGGACAAGCCGTCGTTGGCGGCGGCCGACACATCTGGCATCTGACTGGTGACTGGTGTTGGACACTGGACACTACATCGGCACGTCGGCAGACACGTGTGGACAAGCCGTCGTTGGCGGCGGCCGACACATCTGGCATCTGGCTGGCGACTAGTGTTGGACACTGGACACTACATCGGCACGTCGGCAGACACGTGTGGACAAGCCGTCGTTGGCGGCGGCCGACACATCTGGCATCTGACTGGTGACTGGTGTTGGACACTGGACACTACATCGGCACGTCGGCAGACACGTGTGGACAAGCCGTCGTTGGCGGCCGGCCAACACATCTACCATCTGACTGGTGACTGGTGTTGGACACTGGACACTACATCGGCACGTCGGCAGACACGTGTGGACAAGCCGTCGTTGGCGGCCGGCCAACACATCTACCATCTGGCTGGCGACTGGTGTTGGACACTGGACACTACATCGGCACGTCGGCAGACACGTGTGGACAAGCCGTCGTTGGCGGCGGCCAACACATCTACCATCTGACTGGTGACTGGTGTTGGACACTGGACACTACATCGGCACGTCGGCAGACACGTGTGGACAAGCCGTCGGCGGCCGGCCAACACATCTACCATCTGACTGGTGACTGGTGTTGGACACTGGACACTACATCGGCATGTCGGCAGACACGTGTGGACAAGCCGTCGTTGGCGGCGGCCAACACATCTGGCATCTGACTGGTGACTGGTGTTCACTGGACACTACATCGGCACGTCGGTAGACGTGGTTGTGTATGTTGGCAGAGGTGCGATTAGCATAATTTTAATTTTACTTGATTTGCGAATTACAGAGCTATTGTTATGACCCGCACTGAGGTTTCGGACCGTGATAACTTTGCCTTTTGGTGCACCCAGGTTGGATCTGGTACACAGTTTTGGCTCATAATTTCTTTCAAAGTTGGTATGAACATTTCTTTGTTTTGTGGTCTTGACCAAGTTCTTTGGGCAAACAAACCAGATCCTAACCCCTCTTTGGGGGGTTGCCTAAATTTGGCATGATAGTACTCAAAAAAGGCAATTACACTAAGCCCTAAATATGATTTATATATTTTTTTGACTAAAGGCGACAAAAATAAAACATTTTAAGGCCTCTCCTAAAGTTATAGCTCACGTAATAACCGATCCAAAAAGGACAAATAACTAAACGCAGTACGTTGTAGCAACGTTCGACCGATTTCCTTTAATTTTATAGTGATTTTATTTTCTATGATCGGATTAGCAAATTCATATACATATAACGCCCAAAAGTTTAAGGGTTTTTGGTCTAAATGGTGTCGAATTTTTAAAATCGATTCCTAATGTCAGGGTGCTGCCTACGTACTCCTTAACTTTCACAGGGGTAGTGTAAATCATGCATCGAAAAAAAACATTAAATAAAAACACTATATCACACCAAAGCTTAACATAATCAATTATCACAAAAGAGATTTGGCAGAGTGCGTGCTCCGCATCCCGAAGAATTCGGTCCTATGCAAACCTTAAGTACTCAATATAGTGTAGGTTAAGTAGGCCACATCGGACCAAGTTTTATTTTTATTTGGGACTCAGGATGGTGTTACTTGGACCAAGCTTTAAAAAAAAATTAAATAGGCTAGTATTTTTAAACAACCCTTAAGGGAATATTAGGGTTTTTGCTCTAAAATTAAAAATATGTACTAAAGCGCGATCGTGTTTTTTTTGCGCAGCATTTTTAATTTTACAAGAACGGTTTACGGTGATTAACTTCAGCGGCGAACAAAATATTTTAGATTCCAAAGGTTTTATGCTGCATTATATTACTTAAGATACAGTTCTAGTACTTATTACAGCTCGTAAAGTTCAAATATAATATATAATATAATAAAGCTTATATTCAAATATAAGCTTTATTGGGCCTAAATATTTACAAATTCTTGGAATCAATTATCGATTTACTATGCCCAAAGGTCAATAAACTAGAAAAGTTATTTCGGGTGGAACAAGTGTATTTCATTGTTTAATTACTATAGTAAGGTACGAAGAAGAATGGGACAACTATAAAAAAATCATGCTTTCAACCTTTGAAAGATTGTAAAGGTTTTCTATTTAAAGTAATGAAACATTATCAAGTAAACTAAGCAGAATAAAACCCTTAAGGGAGAAATGTAAAAATAAATGGAAATGTCTCATGCCTTTGATGGAGAAATTCACAGTCTGTCTTGGATCTCTTCAGTACTGCCGCGAGCTAGTGACCTTTTTCCTTCTATTCATAAAATAAAAATGTCCAATTTTAATACACATAGTAAATTGATCTATTTCGGAAAAAATTTTATTTATTTATTTATACAATTTTTACAAAATTATGCGATTTTAATCGTATATTCAATCTCTGTTGGAATAAAAATCCAAATGTTACAAAATTCCGGTAACAAATCATCGTCCATTTGAACTCTTAAGTTATTACTTTCATTTGAACCAAAGCCCTTTAATAATAGGTAAAAATTGGAAAGGTAAACGTTGGAAAGGAAAACAAATTGAATAAGATGGGGTTCGCACGAATTTCATCAGGAACAATTTTATAAATCGTTAAATTCTTATTCTGATTCCAGGCTCAGTTCTTTTACTCTAAAATAAATTTCCTCAACACAAAGTTAATCCCATGACTGAATATTAAAGTCACAATTTAAAAGTTATAGATCAATCACCTCATACATTCATGATTTGTTGATTCCAACAAATTAATACAAATTAGTAGTAACTTATCGGTATACATTTGCTAATAATCTAAACTGCTTAAAATCTACCGTGTTACTAACGGGAATAAACTTTCATAAAATAATGAAGCGTGAAAAAATATCTGTTTTCAATTTATTCAGAAATACTACTAGACTTTCTTAAATATTAAAAAGTATTATATACCACTAAGCATAAGTATTAACAATCTTGTTGAAATAAACAACCACAGACTAACTTAAAAACGATTTTGGTAAATTAATATAACTGACTTTATTTCGTAAAACTGAAAAACGCTAATAATTCCCGTAGTATTCCTTTGGTCCATGTTATGTTAGTAATTAGGTTTTAGTAATTCGTAAATAGTACTTGTAAAACCCTTTTAGAAATAAGACCCAGGTATAAGCTAAGTGTATTCATATTACCCAACTGAAAACTACTAAAATACTTTCATTGTCATTTTAGAAAACTAATTTCATTAAATTATCGAATTGTTAAATAATTAAGCTACACTATAAATAAGCTCTTTGACATTTATACGCCCATAAACATGATCAGATGCGTCACAGTGGCAGCGCGTGTTACAGACGCCTGATAATCACTGAACGTGTGTGTTATTTGCTGGAAGCAACCGCACCTTACGGTATAATCTAATCTAGGATCTGATCTAATCAGGTTTGATTATGGTTTGCTCGCTAGAGATATTAGTTAAGTTATGGATCCTTTACCACAAAAATTATTTAGCGATAGCACTTTTATATTGTCTTTATTTCATCTTTATTTATCAATTTCTATTGGAAATTGCGTTTAAAAATTGAAGCTAATTATTTTTAAGCGGTTAAGAGTTTATAATACTACATTTCGTAGCAATATTTGATCAGAATACTGTATAAAACAGGGTGACCCATAAGTAAATTGCCAAACTCAAGAAAAATGATATATGAGTCAAAAGAAAGAGAAAATCAAGAATCTTTTTTTCCCAAAAACTCTTCGTTTACCAAAGATCCACCATTTTGTATTTTTTACAGAATAATTCCTATCCTAAGTTTTCAACAGATCTTTATACTGTAAAACTTGGCATTAATGTTAAGGTAAAAAAGAACTACTCTAGAAAAAAATTCAAATTGGTCCAATTTTAAATTTAAAAAATGGCGTCCATTCTTTATTTTTAAAAACCAAGATGGTAGGAAAATGGACAAAAACCAAAAATACGAAGGATAATTTTTTTAGAAATTTTTATTTTCAATCTGTCAAAACGAACAAATTGAGAATCGAACAAAAATAACCGAGGTACATTGAAATTTTTTAAAGAAATTTGTTCTTAGTAATTTTCTGTTTTATATTTTTGAACGCTTTCCTGCAATTTTGGTTTGAAAATATAAAATAGACGGCATTTTCCACTGCATTTTCCAGAATTTAAAATTGGACCAAGTTGAATTTTTTTTGAGAGTAGGTTTATTTTTATCTTCACATACATACAGAATTTTAATAATATACTTGAAAAAATTCGAAAATAGAGATTATTTTGTAAAAAATACAAAATAGGGAATCTCTGGCAAACGAAGCGTTTTTGGAAAAAAAATTATTGATTTTCTTTTTTGACCCATATTGACATTTTCTGGAGCTTGGCACTTAAGGGACACCTTGTATTTATCATCGAAAACCCCAAGTATGAGAAGAACCACCTTGGTAAAAAGGTGAAACTTTAGCCTATGACCGTCATAAACTTTCGTTTATTGGTCCCCGGATGTCAAAAAAGATCGTTCACTGAAATTTATACGCGGTGCCGCTCTCACCGAGTTTACGCCCGATTATCCTCTTACGTGTTTCTTAAAACTAGAAAAATAGCATATAAAATTAATTTGAAACCCCATTACATCTGTGTTATACAAATTGAATATCTTTTCTTTTGAAACTAATTTCAGAAACAATTACAAATAAATATATCACAATACCTTTTCCCTAGGGTTTTATTGGCTTTATTTAATTAATTGTTTAGTTTTAACAAGTTGTTAGATTACGAAGTTACTTTAATCCGTAGGAATTTCGCATAGGAACAACTATTTCAATATTTAAAACTATGTTCAATTGTGATGACAGCACGGTATCTATGTCACAAAAAGAGTTTTGCCCACAAATAGGAGACTTCGTCGTAAATATTCAGTAAACAGACGATTATCTTCAATTTAAATTAAATAAAAAATTAATTTATAAACTTGTAAGCTGCAACTAGAATATTAAAAATGTTCCACATTTAAACAAAGATTTATACAAGAGAACTACTAAAGGTTCTTAACGTACATTAGAATAAATACTGTCATGATGGATCACACGTTAATATTTTATCAGGGAATGAAACTCTTTTCGAGGAAGAAATTGCACTAGATACACAAGAAAATATGTATTGAATCCGGGAGGGAATGTACGCAGCTTCCGAGGAAGAATGTGTGCTACGTATCGCGGGATTGTCGGTCCAGGAAAACAAAATTTATCGGTCGCCTTATAAATAACAGGTTGGAACTATCGTAAGCATCAGTCGGAACATTCTGGCATCGTTCCTAAACAATAGACAACTTTCGCTTCAACGCTAGATCGGGTTTGGCGCAGAAACAAGATAATTTTTAAACAGTAATTTTTGAAGTTAATTTTTCAACGGGGAGTAAACAAGTTTAATACATGATTTATTACCAAAATGTTTGCAGGGGCTATGAAGGAAAAAGGGTTTCACTTGATGTATCCGACTAAGTAAAAGAAGTTAATTTAATTTATACACATTAAATGTGATAAAAGCGTTTTTCCTCGAAATGAACAGGGAGTTAATGAAGCTTTTGTATAAATCCATTAGCTACTAATTGAATGAGTAATAATTGCTGTAGAACAAGAAAATTATACCGATAATGAGTAAAGGGATTGTGTGACACTACTTGAATACATACATCATAATTCTTAACTCATAATTTTTAACTATATGGATGTCGATTAAACGTTGTGTCAAAGACTGACTATTCCACTAGTATCAGAATACATTGTAGTTAGATTTTTATACATCATTATTACATTAATACATCATTATTATTATTATTGGAATACTTTTGATGTAGTATGGATTGTGTTAGTTTTTGGCGTATCTTAAGCATATTCAAAAGTTTTTATACCAAAATGTTCTATATTTCTTATATCAACTTCCATTAACGTATATGTTGTAAAAACTACTCTAAAAATACAGTTAAGACCTTTTAATTAAATATTAAAATAGTGTCAATTTTTCTATCACAAACGAGAGCAAATATCTAAAAACTCAGAAAATCACTTATTAATGTAAAAAATGGCACTAGTACCGTATCTAGGATGTAGCATCTCACTAGAAGACATTACCTGAAATAAAAAATAGAACTTTTAGAAAAAACAACATTTACTTAACCTTATTATAGCAGTCAAAGACATAAGAAACTCTTTTTTTTAATTAAAAACCATTAAACATTTTATAAATTACTAAAACTGTAATATATACAGTATGAAATAGCTTAGAAATGTTTGGTAGATCAATAATAGAATTATGCCGACACAGTAAAAATCGTCAGTCAATTAGGTTGTATACAATAACTTAGATTCAAGATATGAACAAAATAGATACTCACTATAGCCCTCTGCAGTAGGTGTAAAGTGTATCTTTAATACACTGTCGTGCGATATAATCAAAGTCACGGCACCAAGGGCGTAATTTGGACCCACGGTGGCATTAAACACGCAAATTAATCTGCATAACTCCGTTGTGCTATCGCAAAAGCAATTTACTGCCCTGGGGCAATGTTTTATGGTTTCACGAATGAAAAACCACAGCGTTTCACGTTTTAAAAGACAAATTTTTCGAATAGTTTAAGTATTGTTGGATAAACAATTGTCATTAGTTTGGAGTAATGTTATAGATTCTAATAATAATGTTTGAATTATTAACAATTTATATTCCTATTTAACGTCCTGCACGATTTTTGTAATTAAGCAACAGTGTGTAAAAAAAGTCCCGGAACGGCTACATATTTTTTTAACAGAATTGGTTTGAGGAATAACACTTTACACATTCATTCCTATGTAAAAAATCTACTTTCTGAGGTACTTACCGACTCTTGGCCCCCGGTGGGGGACGGCCCACAAGGAGTCGGTACAAAATCTTAAATGTAAGCACAGGTCGATATGCACATCGTTTGAAAGGGCTAATCAAGTAGAGTTCAATGCCGCAAACCGCACTTCAAAAGGCCCATTCGTTACAAAATGGCGGCTGATCAAAAATCTAAAGGAAATACACAGTGTTCGCTCAAAGATTGTTTAAAAATTGTTTACAGACTATGTCTGAAAGATCTAAACTCCGGAATAGTATGTCAGACCTAAAATCCTATATTTTAGGGTGCCGTAGAGGATTAAACCTCCAAGGGGGGACGGCCCACAAGGAGTCGGTACAAAATCTTAAATGTAAGCACAGGTCGATATGCACATCGTTTGAAAGGGCTAATCAAGTAGAGTTCAATGCCGCAAACCGCACTTCAAAAGGCCCATTCGTTACAAAATGGCGGCTGATCAAAAATCTAAAGGAAATACACAGTGTTCGCTCAAAGATTGTTTAAAAATTGTTTACAGACTATGTCTGAAAGATCTAAACTCCGGAATAGTATGTCAGACCTAAAGTCCTATATTTTAGGGTGCCGTAGAGGATTAAACCTCCAAGGGGGGATGGCCCACAAGGAGTCGGTACAAAATCTTAAATGTAAGCACAGGTTGATATGCACATCGTTTGAAAGAGCTATTCAAGTAGAGGTCAATGCCGCAAACCGGACTTCAAAAGGTTCATTTCTTACAAAATGGCGGCTGATTCAAGTTTTCAATAAAAGTTCATGGGTTTAGGTTTGTTGGGGGGAGGGGGGTGGTATAAAAGTTTGAATAAATCAAATTGCTTAACAAACCTAAGCCTACGTATTTTTATTGAAAACTTAAATCACCCGACATTTTTTAACCAATAATCCTTTTTAAATGCGGTTTGCTGCATTGAATTTTATTTCATTAGACCTTTAAAATGATGTGAATATGGACCCATGCTTACATTTAAGATTTTGCACCAACTCCTCGTGGGCCGTCCCCCATTGGAGCTAACATCCTCTTCGGCACCCTAAAAAATAGGCTTTTAGACCTGACATTCAATCCCGAGTTTTTATTCTCCAGATATAGGCTGTCAACAAAATTTTAGACGATATTTAGGCGAAAACTTTGTCATTCTATTAGATTTTCAACCAGCCGCCATTTTGTAACGAATGGACCTTTTGAAGTGCGGTTTGCGGCATTGAACTCTACTAGAAGAGCCCTTTAAAATGATGTGCATATCGACATATCCTTACGTTTAAGATTTTGTACCGACTCCTTGTGGGCCGTCCCCCACCGGGGCCCAAGTCAGTAACCACCTCAGAAAGTAGTTTTTTTACATAGGAGTGAATGTGCAAAGTTTGATTCCTCAAACCAATTCGGTTCAAAAAATATTAAGCCGTTCCGGGACTTTTTTTACACACTGTATACTAACAACAATATAAACAAGAAAGCACTATATTTATAAACTTAAGAAATTGCATTACAGGGACATAAATAAATATAAGACATGGAAAAGTACGTAAAATATGACATGAAAATATAGGCCTACCTCTGAAAAGTAAAATCAGTTAAAGACAAATAATTCAGGCAGTGTGCTAATAGTATTGGCGCTAAAGAAATTAAAAAAAAAATAGTATATCAATACTGAATATCAACTTGTTTTCAGCTTTTGGTAAGTGTGAGCTATGACCCTCCTCCTACACTTAGCTTACACTTACCAAAAGTAAAAACCAAGGTGATATCCAGTACTGAATATTTTTTGAAAAGCACTGCTTTCTTCTTTCTATTTTGCCTTTGTATATCAGTGACTGTTAAATCACGAGGTATTATTTATATTATTTCAAAGTGAGCAAACAAGTAGACTTCTAAATATTCTTTTCCATAATGAGTCATGCGGTAAAACTCAAATCGAATTGACAACATAGCCAATAAGATATCACAACTGGCGATATTGATTTATAAATACACAACAAACGGTTGTCTTATTTATTTCACCATAAACTGTCGGTTTACATTATGCTTTGACGAAAGCTTGCCTTGAGCAAACATATTGTCTGAAGTGCAGTGAGGTGCCGCTAACTCCTTTGACCACTAAACTTTTTATTAAGTGAATGTCCTCGAAAATATTCTTCCTTCAACTTTTACAAATCGCATCTCATTAAAATGAATCTGCAACTCAGCTTCATTTAATTGGAGCGTTTGAAAGAGGTTGGAGATGTACAAAAGAACGCAAAGGAGGAGTTAATATTTTCAGAGTAGACATGTACTGTAGTGAATTTTTAATGCAGGTTTTAAACTCTACGCAATACTTAAACGAATAAAACTTAATTAATTACAACGAAATACTTAAATGGGCAAAGGTAAGGTTAGGATATATGTTACATAGTTGTGCAAATTCCTGGTCTCCTAGTGGTTTTTGACGGCTGAAATAAAGGACAAGTTGGACATTTAACATGAAAAGTAGGGCTTTAATTCCTCTTCACGACAAAAATTTTAAAAAAGTATTCCCTCGAAAAGGCTAAGAAATTTAAGGAATTTTATAAAACAAATTTTACAAAATTTTGAATTGAATCAACGAATGCAACTTAATTTGGATTGGTGTACTGGTACTGCTTTAAATACTTCTAAATTCAATTTTCTACAACTGGATATTGAAAATTAATATGAAATACGTACCAGTTTTTAAATTTAAGACAAATCTTTTTAAGATGCGACCTGAAGATGAGGCTGTCGCCTTGAAACATTTGTAAAATATAACCACTGACAAAATCAGGATATTGAAAGGTAGGCCTAGACTTTACATTTAAAGGAAAAGTAAAAAAAAGGGAGGCCTGCGATTTCATTCATCCCCTTAAAATTACAAACATACAAAATTCAGGTGAATCACATTATATGGAGAACCAGTTTATAATAATTTCCGTACATTGGAGCACAGTTTTTCCTTTACCTACAGTATTTATTTATAATAAATCGTGGTTTACTCTGAAAAAATCACCGTTTTAAATAATCAGATAAAAAAGTAAAGTAAAGAATAAAGAATAATTAGTTTCCCACTTAAATGTCAGGAAACGCCCTAGGGTAGTAACTTAGTAAATATTTGTTGAATAACGATATATTTTTGTACTTGTAACAGATTTCTTGAAAAAGGACGCGAGCGCTATTGATACATTACTTGCCTAGAGCGTAGCGTGTTGACAGGAGGAACAACCTCAACGTTTGATAAACTTTGATTATGAAAACGCCCAGGGCAAGTAATGTTGTCTGGTAATGTAAAATAAATATTATGTGCTTGGAGAAAACCCAATCGTTGAAGAGGGCCGATATTTTAGTCCTCGTCTGTTTAAAAATGATATTTTAGTCCTCGTCTGATGTAATAGTTTTCCAGAATAAAACCGGTTTATGTATCTCTAGCATACAGTTTAGATACAGGGTGTTTTTTTTTGTTTTTGTTTCTTTTAAAACGCAACCCAAAACTTTATTTTATCAGTGAAGGATTACTTCACCCCGAGATCCCCGAATTTGACCCCACTATATTATTTACTTTGGGGACGCATAAAAAGCAAGGTGTACGAAAACAATTCACAGGATATTCAGCACCTCAAAACAAACATAACAAATTCAATGCAAGAAATTCAAAGAGGTACCTAGCAACATGTGTTCGGGAATAGAGAGCATAACTTTATACAAATGCCAGTGGCGGATTGTTTGAGCACATAATGTAAACTAAATGTGATTAGACTTAAACAGGTTGTATAAAATGTAAAGTGGACAGGAATGTAACATCCTTGGAATGTAAAGATCCATAAAACAATACTCATTTCATATTTATAGGTGCATTATTCAATCTTAAAAATGGGTTGCGTTAAAAAACACCCTGTAATATAGTTTCCTATATATTTATATCATAGTATCCTTTGTTTATATTAAATTAGTTGTTAGCCCGAAAGAAAGAATCAAACATACAAAAAATCAAACTCTGCTAGACTATACATTCTTCAAACTCCCAACAACATCTTAAAAATGTGAACTGTGCGTGTTAATGTTACGACAAGGAGACTAAATATTTAAACAAGTTTTGCCGTGCGAAAAGAGAATATGTGTTGCATTTCGGTAGAAGTGATGTCATCAACTCCTTATTTGCCCTCATGAAAATCTGTGTATCCCCCATGTTGTGCTCTTGCCCGAAAGTATCGTAATCAGTAGCTTTAACCACAGAAAACTAAATAAGTACAGAAAGCTGACTGGGTTTGGAAAAGGGTTGCGCTCGCCGTGGCAGCGCCACTAGTCTTTTCGCGCTTGGTTCTGGGCAGAACGGCTCCCAGCAGACGAGCCATGCGCCAGACCTGATGCGCAGTAGCGGGCTAAAGAGCGCTCTCGCGGCGGCGGCGCGAACTGCAGTCCTCGCCATTCAACACTCCCCTCTCTCTGCGCCGGCGCCGCCCGCCGTGCTCCGGTGTAGCATGCACGGATGGGACCATGCTAGGAGTGGCGCGCGTCCCTTTTGTGCATGCTACCCTCCATGCTCAAAACGGACGCTACCCTGGCGGGCTAGAACTACGTAGGGACTGGCGCGCCTCCCGTCTGTGCATGAGACCCTCTATGCTCGGAACGGACATCAATGAAGTCGAGACTTTGGACCTCCGAAGGGGCTCAACATGGGCTCAAAAAATAATCACGCCTCACTTGTTAAAATAATAAAACGCGTTTATTATTATTTTTAGTATTTATAGCTTGCAATATTTTTTACAATTGTTATAATTGTAAATATTATAACAATTACAATACCAGGTGTATACAGTATAGTTTTCAAATTAATTTTATTCGTGAAGTCTGTATTAGTCCAACAAAAAATATATTAAATACCCTTACCAAGGTACGTATTTAGAGGTATTAAAAATACCTCTACATTAATAGATAAAACTAAACTTTTCGATTTAACCGTTAAAAATCTGATGTTTTCGAAAGCTATGGGCTGTGCAATTAATTTTAACTACAGTATGTAATAAAAAACGCAACAAAAGTACACGTTCAAAAATATATTAAAACTTTTGGTTTGAAAGTGTTTATGATTACCAGATTATTATAAACACTATAATTCGCATTTGTCTGTAGTTCCGTGCGTCCGTCCGTCCGCGGCGGTTTCTCGAGCTGTATTATGTATCGCTCCCAAGCTACATAGATAGGGCTACATAAATATAGAATAGATATATCTTTGGAGTAATCGGGGTCGGGGAAGCTGCACGTGTCGTTTGCTATTGTTGAAAAGCAACCTTATTTAAGTTACTGTAGCTTTAAGCTGTTTTATGCCGTTCTAGCATATATTAGTGGAGCCGGGAAAGTTCGAGCTTTGGTTCATATAACTGCCGATTATTTTCTTATTGAAAAATTACGAAGATTGAAACTTATCTCCTTGTGCTTCTTATATTCATTAATAACCATGAACAAATTTACTATCTAATTTACTGAACAACGTTAGGCTGGCTACCTAGGTCTGCTGCAAAGAGGAACCCAAAAATCAGTGTTTTAGGCAAAAACAATGGGCCCACACCAAATTAAGCCATAAACTAAGTTTTATAGAAATATATTCAAACATAAGCGAGATATGACACACGTGGTTTTTTTCTCCATAAGAATATCATTGGTCAACGTTGACCCTACTGCCTGTAGCACTTTGAACATGTCTGCAAGCAATTGACTTAAAAGCACAACCAAAACAACAAAATAATTTTGTCTAGAGCTAAAATCATTGGTAATAATAAAAGTGAGGTTTTCAGTAGTATAAACTGAAGAAAAGATAAATATAGGGATGACTATAATCCAAGTTTGGGTGCAGGAGTGTGAGAGTGTTTTTTCAGGGCGTTGGTTATCTTAATATCAAATATGCCCATGATTCGAACAGTAATGTCAAGCAATGCGTGCAATGTGCACGCATGCATGTAATGTGTGTTCTTGCTTGTTACTTGAAGCAAGAAACTGAAATAAATTAAACTTTGTTGTCAGAATAGTTGAAATCTTACTTTGAGAAGAAAAAGATAGTATTCAGGCCTACCTTAGCTAGATAAAAGATTTTCCCATAAATTTAACGTTTTGTTTTAAATTCCAATACATCCTGAAACATTGTCACGAAATAAATATTAGTATTATATTACATTAAATATTCATAAGAGATAAGATTATATAAGATTATTAAAGATTATATAAGATTATAAGATTATATTCATAACATAAGATTAAAATTATTGGAATGCACGCGTTAGCCCCACGAGTATAAACAATGACAGAAGTTTCAAAAGAAACCATTGAAGTGTGAAGAGACTATCAAAAGAGACCATTGGTGTGAAACCATGGCGGCTGCCCGGACTCAGGTAGGTGTCTGTTTGTGCATACAGGGTAGCATGTGCCATTGGGACCAAAACCAGAAAGCAGGTAGGCGCCCATTTGTACATGGAGGGGTTGCATGCGCGATTGAGACCCGGCGCCTTTGCCCACATGACACTTTGTGCATGCTACACCGGCTCGGGATCGGGACAACGAGCAAGGCCCGAGCTCGCTGCCGGCGCTGCTTTCGCGAGCTGCCTGAAATGCTTAGTTTATTTCAAAAAATCGCGTTACAGGCAGGGCCGTAACGTTAACTTTGGGGGCTCTAGGGTAAGACTGGCTGGCGGGGTCCCATGTCTTACTCTAGCATGTGCGTGAAACTTAAAATAATATTTTATTTCATTTACAATTTTTTACAAGTTAAGTTACTTCGTTTTTTCATAATAAACCTAATTTACGAGGAATCAATAAAAATTAAATAGTGTAGGGAGTTAACTGTTAGTAAAATACAGTAAAACCATTTTATATTTTACAATATTTATTATTGTTTTTTGTTGTTTTTATTTACAACATACAGTTATAATATCTAAACATTAGTTGTTAACAGAAACAACTGTTTCCTTTTTTATCCCTTATAGCAAGCAGTCATCAACATATTATATAAAGAAATTAACTCTGTCATTATTGTAAAATGACCAAAAATTCCACATATGGAATTTCCAACTGTCTTGCCTTTCCCGATTTATGAAATTGACCATGATGACACCTAAAACGAACACAATATTTCGTAAAATACAATATTATTTTGCGGCCGCAATGCGATCAAGAGATTAGTACAAAAACATAGTACAATCCTGAATCATTGCTTTATGTCCATTGGTCACCGTTATAATGAAAGTGGTAAACACCCCTTACTACATGTTATCCTTTTGGGAAATAAAAAAGGTCCATTTCTCGCTTATTTCGCAACTTACCTTACTAAAACCTGTTTTGTGGCGTGATATAGTTGAGATATATCGTATTACAGCCAAACATCCCAAATGTTTACATCTACGTGTCCACAAACCTATGCATACAAATATTACAAAGAATGGAGTATGATATTACAACGGCGGCTAAAGACAAATAGTGCAGGAAAATATTGACAGATTCTGGAATTTTAATTTAGCAGGCTGAAAATTGGTGGAAATGTCGCAAATAAAGCTGGGATCATCATACTTAAATTCCCAAAAAAATCCCACTTGGGCAACATGCCGCCATCTTGAAAAACCATTTCCGGTCCGTGTTTCTCTGAACATTTGTTTGATTAACACGAAAACCATAAGAGATATGAAAAAAGTGTAATGACGTTTTTTGTTGAAAATAAAATTTCCAATAAAATTAGTATAAGTATGTACAGGAAATATTGATTATAACTGTTGATATTGTTCATTTTCTAAAATGTTGTAATTCAGATACCACTGTCATAAGGATTCATGTAAAATTTGATGTAAAATACATTCCCTAGGGGACGAATCCATTTAACCTCAACAAATAATAAACTATACACATAGAATCCTGATAAAAATTTCAGTTATTTGACACCTCAATCATCAAAATCGGTTCACTATAAAGGCGTGCGTAAGCTCGCACAAAGGATATTCCTTAAGGAATTTTTACAAATGTTATCAAAGGAATCATTTTTCGTGAACTTACTCACGCTTTTATAATGAACCAATTTTGATGATTGAGGTGGCAAATAACTGGAATTTTCATCAGGTTTCTACGGATATAATTTATTATTCGGTGAGGTTAAATGGATTCGTTCCCTAGGGAATATATTTTACATCAAATTTTACATATATTCATTATGGCAGTGGTATTTGAATTACAACATTTGAGAAAATTAATAATATCAACAGATATAATAAATATTTCCTGTACATATTTATACTCATTTTATTGGAAATTTTATTTTCTACAAAAAACGTCATTTACACTTTTTTCATATCTCTTATGGTTTTCGTGTTAATCAAAAAAATGTTCAGTGAAACACGGACCGGAAATGGTTTTTTTCAAGATGGCAGCATGTTGCCCAAGTGGGATTTTTTGGGAATTTTAGTATGATGATCCCAGCTTTATTTGCGACCTTTCCACCAATTTTCAGCGTGCTAAATTAAAATTCCGCAATCACGCTAAATTTTGCATAATTTTCCTGCACTAAAAGCTTATATCCAAAATTAATTTAGTACATCCAAAGTTGTGACGTCATACATTCCAGGTATAAGCCTTATTTTTGTAGGAGTCATACGTATATGTTCCAAAGTCACAACAAGTTTGATTTTTTGATATAAGCCAATAAATATAGGGTTATATGAAATACTAACATTTCCTATGTTCTTACGAAGAAAAGGTTATGTCCGTTTAAAATATTTTATATCTGTAACTTACACTATGTTACGAAACCCAATATAATCAGTGTAATCAGATATACTTTTTGTCGAAATAGATATTAGGCCAAAAGTGATTTTTCTCAGTGTACATTTTTATTAGTAGATAGTCAGTATATTAATGACTTTTATTAGAGTTTCTATTAAGAAAGTTTGATATTAATCAATACATTTTTAACGATAATATTTTCATATTTATACTTAAAATGGTTTGTTTGGTCAATTATTAGGAACCATGCATAGGTAAAATAAAATACCCTAGTCCAGTCGCCAAGCCATGACACCTTGAAGTAGGGTCCGACTCAAATTTTATGACTGATTCTAGTACTATTTGATGTAATGAACAAGAATATGGCGGATGCCAGACTGGCATCCTTGAGCAATTTTGAATGTCGAAGGTTAAAGTTCAAAGGGCCGAAAATAGAGAAACAGATAGTGAAAAAAATATATTTATGGTATCCAAACCAATGTTCCCCAATATGTTGATTTTAAACCGCCACCGATAGTTGCTGTGTGGTAAACACTTCATTTTGATTGGGTATTAATTTTCAGCCGCCATCTTGGATCCGCTATATTGGATACAAGTTAATTTTTTAAATGTGAATGTGGTGTTGTGACACATCATTAAAGAATAGATTTTCACGCTGATTACAGTGCCGCAATCCGTTTTTGAAAATATTGTTTCGTTCTCAAGATATACTCAAATAATGATTCTTCCCTGTACATTTCTTATGGGAGTTTCCAAATTAAACTTTTTTTTACTTTGTTTTTCTTGTATCTCCGGTTCTAATTGCATTATAAAATTTCGTTTCGGTCTTAAAGGTTTATATCTACGAAGTGGTTTTTAAGTTGAAAATGGCATAGATGAAAGCCTAAGATCAGATGAGTGTTTTAAGACCAACCATAATATTTAGACTTACCTCGAACCTGAGATATAAACCTTTAAGTAAACATAAATTGTAAAAAATCAAAATTTTATATTCAATATTGCTTTGTAAGTTACATAAACTTCACTCTAATATTATTGAAAGTCAGCTTACATGAAAGCTGATGATTTACTGAGCAATTTAAGACCAAAATGAACTAAATACCATATTTAGAACCAGAGATATAAATACTTGATTGAAAAAAAGTTCCCGAAAAATTGATTTTTAAGTTAAATTGAGCCTTATAGCTCATCTCATACTTGTCCGATGTTGATGATTAATATCACAAATTAAAGCCGGTATTTCACTGAGTATTTTAAGACTGAAACGAACTACATATCTTTATTATAATGAGAGATAGAAGAAAAATAATCCAAAAAAATATTGAAAATACGAAACGTCCATAAGAAAATGTATAGGGATGAATTTTTATTAGTGCATATCTTTTTAACGAATGCATATTTTCAAAAACGGATTTCAGCATTGTAATCAGCGTAAAAATCTAGTTCATAATGATGTGCCATAACACCATCTTTACATTTAAAAAAATAAATTGATATCCAATATGGCGGATCCAAGATGGCGGCCGAAAATTTTTATCCCGCCAAAATAAAGGATTAGCCACCCAACAATGATAGGCGTAGGTCCCGAGTCAATATCTCAAAAATTGCAAGTAAAAAATGCAGTCAGGTGACTTTTTTCAATAAGATCCCATGTTATTTTTTTCAACGATTTATCAGTGATATTTTTGGGTTTTCTGGGTTATGCTGTAATTTGAACGTCGCAAACAAGCAAAACTTTAAAGTACATGTCAGTAGCAACAAAAAAATACATGCGTCGAAAATTCCCACGGGGGAGGGTTTCATATTGGCGGCCCATGGTCTAAATAGTTAAATTTTGTCCTCTTACAACAATTTTTAGCCGCCATTTTTAAAATTAGATGTCTAATTTTTGGGGTTTGGGCTGAATTTAGTTCCAAAATGCATGATTATTGATTATGCAAAGTTTCATAGTGGTAGCCAGAAACCTAATATTTTCATACTAACCTACCTCACTAGAACCTCTTGTAGATAGAATGAATATTTTGCCAATTAAATGTCTAATTAACTGCATATGAAAATTAATATCAACTTGAATGTCATTGGACTGCTCTAATAGTTCTAAACCGATTTATCTAATTTTTGTGTTGTTGGAAAGAGGAAAGAGCTCGGCGTGAGGTTTTGACAGAAATAAATTTTACGAAGGTAGACAAAAGGGAACAGCCCTATATGCCCTAAAGGTTTCACATTGTAGAGTAGGATTCACCTAAGTTGGCCAAAGCATGTACTAATCATTTCATCAAAAATTTTTATACAAGTCACATTGAAAACATTGTTTTGCTTGTTTTTGTAGTTTTGCTAGATTTCGAGCAACGGGTTTACAAGTAAACTTAAAAGCTGCTGATTAGCTTGTGTCCACTAGTTACGTCAAATCGGATTAGGCTGCCGAACTATATTTATTTAACATTTTTTAATCAATCCAAATTGGTAAAAAGCACACATTATTACCAACATATAATTTTTAGTTTCTAACTTTTAAACAAGAAAACTTACCACAGTTTTTTATCCACTGGTCAGCCAAATCCTTTGGAAACTTAAAAAATCTCAACCCAACATTTTTTCTACTGTTCTTGCACTTAAAGTAGCTACAAGTAGCAGGCATGGTGATAATTCGTTTAATTAGTTTGCTTCACGCATTAAAACGTACTCAAACATCTGAAAAATTTCTGACAACCCAGTAATACGCAGAGCCATGCGGTCGCTAGCGCTGGGTGGCGCGGGGGGGGGGGGGGCTTGCAGCGTAGGTCGCCGAGAGGGGAAGTAGTAGTGGGTGGGGTAATGGTTAGCGGCAGAACGGCTCCTCGTTCCCTCCCCTCCCGGCGACCTGCGCTCCTAGCGGAGGGCGACCGAATTAACTGTTTTGCGCGCAACTGCCGCTGCATGGCAGTTAGATTTCTGTACTTATTTAGTTTTCTGTGCTTTAACCAAAGAAAATGGAACGTAGATTTGGTTTATTGCAGCACATTACCCGAGGAGCGGGAGTCCAAGTTAATGTTGTGGATTACTTTTAGCTGTGGTTTCAAATCTCAAGCCATTTTCGGCTCATAACATAGTCATGAAAATAAGATAATATTTCTTTTGATTACATCAAATAAAATTGTATGAGACCTTTCAAATAAATCAATAGAATAATTATTTTTAAAGTTATCATACGTTAAAATAATGAATATGTTTTGAACATTTATACTTGTGTTCTATAATACATCTATACTATTATAAAGAAGAGGTGGTTTCTGTATGAATGTTTGGATGTGGCAAGTGAACGCGAAAAATACTGAACCGACTGGGATGAAATTTCACACAGAGGTAGATCTTCAACCTGGGAAACACATAGGCCTGTTCACTTCCTTAAAATCCCTTCGGTTCACGTCCCGTGAACGTCCTCAGTTTCAATGTTAAAATTTTATAAGGATGTAAACATTGAAACACAGAAATTTAACAGCTGTGGGTACTAATTTGACAGTTTTAAGAGCAGTGGCAAGTTTCAAACTATCCATCGTAAGTGAAGCCAAGAGCAACTGCTAGTTTTACTATAACAGGGCTTTTAACAGTTCTTGAGGTTGAAAAAAATAAAAAAATAACTCAAATAAGAAAAAATTAACCTTTTGTACACAAAAAATGCTGCTAAAATTAGGAAACCGGCGTTATATTGGGGATAATACATTTTAACCTTGGCAAAAAAGAAAATATCGACAGACTAATCTCAAATCTGTCTAGATTTGACGGCGAGACTTAGTTTTCACGTAACGAGACTTAGTTTTCACGCATTTTAGGATGATGAGATTCGTCTGCCGCGATGCTGCTACAAGATCGTCTGACAGACGAATACTGTAAACAGGGCTTGTAGCAGTTCTTGAGGTTGAAAAAAATAAAAAATAACCAAAATTTCCAAAAAAATAACAAAAATAAACAAATTCCAAAAAAATAACAAAAAACAACCAAGAGCAAAACAAAAAACATAACCTGTTACAAGCCCTGTATAACAGAATTAATGTTAAGTAGCGACAAAATTAAATTGAAAGCACCCTTTATTTCATGAGCGTGAAATATGTTGGTAAAACGTTCACCACATACAGGTTACATGACACGTACAGGAAAACAATACGTTTTAAGCAAATAAAACCAAACAATATAATATTTATATTCATACTCAAAGACTATGCCCTTTATTTGATAGCCTCAATTACATTTCGTTCAATTGTATTCTAGAGGTTGAATGTTTACGAAACTTTCTGTATAATCGACCGTATTAAAGAAACGCACATAGGCGTACAGATGACATTTACGTTCCTAGGGCTTACTGGCCTAGGTAAAATCCAATTAACTTTAAACACTCATAAGCCGAGAGAGGCTGAGAGAGTTGGGTTAATCCGCAATCCCCAGCACATCTCCACGAGTAGCCGTCAAGACTAAGCCTCAACGTACAGGCCTTAGCCACAGGCTGTACGGACTCAACACCGGCCAGGATATTAAATATAATGTAGTGCATGCAACCGCATTCAACACCTTACAGTGGACAACTTGAAATTAAACCAATTGTTGCAACAAAACAAAATTCAACCGGTACAAGTTTTTATATAAAAAAATTGTACTTTAGATTTTAATTTTAACATGCAAATAACCCTGTTACTTTGGTATTTCCAAACAACAGTTAAAAATGGTTTTAGATAACTTATTTTTGCTGGATTTACAACTAACGAGGTGTCGTAGGAAAAGGGTTCGTCGTCGCAGCAGACCTGCGTACTCAGCGAATTTCCAATTACAAAATATTTAGTAATTAATCCGTTATTACGAAAAAAAGAAAAATAAACAAGTGATATATTTTTATATTTGAAAATATTATATTATAGCTTGTTTTACAAAGACTTTGTAAAAAATATTGGTAAATGACTTAGATGAAAAAAACACAAAGATTTCATATAATGAAGTAGGCAAGAATGTTTATTTTATTTTTTAAATTATATTAACATAAAATTGTTTAAAAACCAAAATTCTATTAAATACATTGATAAACTGAGAAATTACTTAAAGCGATTCCTTGAAAACCTCAGTAGAGAGTAAATATGAAATTGGGTAAGCCAACATTCTGCTGCCCTTATACTAAAAACACTGGGGGAAAAAATGCGAAGTCGCAATATCTCGGAGACCAATGGACTTAGAGAAATGATTTAACATACCAAATTGTTTGTTTTTTCGAGCTAAATCCAATGGTGAAAACAATAGTTGGATAAATATAATTTTTCAATTTGAAAAACTCAAAAAATCCATTTTGGGGGGGGGGGGGTTAAATGGAGCCTTTACCCCACTTTGGATATGTCGATCTGACTGGTTTACGAAATCGTCCAAGAGAATCTAGTTTTACAAGTCTGTACCAAATTTTGTTACGATCAGAGGATATTTACGAGAGTGATCGTGCTAACAAAACTAAAAAAATGAAAATTCTATTTCCCATATAAGCCCATGTTAAATTTTGAAACAAATCGTGATTTTTGCAAGTAAAAATGCGTTTTCACAATAAACTCACTTCATATCCAGAAAGTACACATAAAAAGCTGTCAATTAATATAAATATTAATATGATTGCTGAGGTTACCCTGAATGGATATTTTTTGTCCATTCTGTTCTGTTAAAACGACGGTAATAGCTTATTTCTTAGGAAATTCGCTAAAACGTCCAAGTGGAGAATGTCAAGGAATACTTTATGAAAACTGTCTAACCTACGCTAAAATAACTTTATCTACGACCATTGCAATAAGCACCAATTATGGTATCACAATAAACATTATAATGATATACATTAAAACACAAAAAACCCAAGCAGTTGCATAATGACGACTTTATGATACTGGAGTCACTTTAGAGTACTGGTTCTAGACCAATGAGAGCTCGGCATTTGACGGAAGTGGTGTCATAATGACAATTACGCAATTCGCACATCAGCTGATTGCTACATTACGATTCATGTTGGAGTTGACTTATCCCATCAGCTGATTGTTCCACAACGATTCATGGTTAAGTCTGCTTATGTAACCTTAAATTTGAGTTGACTTATTCCATCATTAGTAAAAGTCATGAGTTTTGTTTAACTTCGGGGAAAATTTTGGAATATATTGTTGGTCGTACATAAAGTAGTGTATGCAACGATTGTATTATGTCTTTAAGCCACTCGTGAGATATTTAGAACACTAGCTTCGCTCGTGTTCTAACTTACAACTCACTCGTGGCTTAAACGCATTCATTATCCAATCGTTGCATAAACTACTATAAACCACTTAATTATCTAATCTAACCTTACAGTTACCAAACCAAAATTTACCAAAACTACTTATTCTAACTTAACCCCACCCAACCTGGAACCTTAACGTTTCTGTTTTGAAACGTTCCCTTGGAAAATACATTGAACGTTTTATTATTTATAGAAGAGTCTAATATGTATTATTATATATTTTAATCTTTTTAATTGTTGAATTTACTAAAGGTCCTTTATTTATTTACTTATAATTTACATGCTTCATAACAGTTTTTTACAAAACCAAATACAATTAAGCAGTACGTCTAATTTAACTAATTAAGACTGAGACTTACGAGAGTAAACTGAATGAAATGGAAGAAAGTAACTTAAATCTATTTACTGATAAGCACCGGACCCTACTGCTGACACTCAAAACTTAAAAGCACTACAATATAAAGTGGACAATAATTATAAAGTGGTGATTAACTACAGAATTAATTAAAAACTGAGAAAAAACATTACAATCAAGAACAGAAATAGTCTACTATGACTTATTCAAGCTTTAAGAAAATTCAAGCACAATAAAGCAAAATCCCTGATCATTTTATATACAAACATGAAGAAAGAGTTTGACAGTTGAGAGGACTACAAGTTGACGAGTGCCAAAGTGAGACGGACGGTAAATTACATAAATTTATCAGACAGTAAATTACATAAATAATACATGTAGAGAATATTATCGTACATTATTCCCGTTTAACTTATTCCTGATTAATGCCGAGGGGATTAGATTCACTCGAAGCAGCTGAAAGACTTAACTTACTTGAACGTAATTTTTATAGGTACTATACAGCTTTAACGTTACGTGTACACATCCTCCACCGCTAATATGATTTTGTAGGGTTAATATCTTAAAATATATTCGCGTCATTAAAGAAAAGGGAGAGAAGGATGAAGGGAGAGGAAGAGACAGTATTGTAAGCGAGCAATCAATACACATTGTTAGCTGTACTTTGCCCCCTCCCACTACTATTGTCCTCCTCCCTTGTGTATACGTATGCATGTACGTCGAGGCATGTGTAATGATATAAGATGAACCCATGTAAATTCGACAAATCACTGTGCTGCTCTTTATGAATACTACTCCCAGCATTCTTATCAAGTTTTTTAATTCCATTAGAAAACCACCTGGTGACAACTGCCAGCAAAGCTTGGCAAAACATTGTTTACCCTATGCTAACATTATTTGAGATTTAATATTTTTCTTCGAAGACAGTGAACATAAAATAGCCGTTTTTGCCCTTACAAAAGGATGTTGGACATATATTTGACCCGTCAAGGGAAAAGGGGCCTTAACTTCCATTTTTTTGAAATTGAGTTATTAGTATATCCTTAATCTACATTTAACATGTAACAAACTGGTGAAAGAATTTTCAAGATATCTTAAAAATGCCTGAGTTATAAAAAGTTTTTGATCTTGAGATATTAAAAACATCAATTTTAGGAAATCGAGGTCTAAGGTTTTGCGAATTTCTAACTTCAATTTTTTTGTTACTACTTTCATTATTGGCTATTTTTTATATATCATTTTGTCAGAAATGTAAAGCTGAATATGAATCCGCCATTGAATTTATGTCAATTGTTTGTTATCTTTTGTCAAATGTTTCTTAAATAGATGGGAGTAATAAAAAAAACACAACGTTTTAAAGAAAAAATGTCTGGTTACATGATAAAAACTGAAGTTAATTTTAATTTCAAACTCAAAAAAGAATTTATTATAAAAAATCTTAACAAAATATGACATTATATTAGGTGTCTGAGTTTTTACTTCAAAGCTTTAGAATAGCATCGGGGAAGTCAAAGTACCCTTTCTCCAGATTGCAAGGGTTTCGAAAAAAAATAATTAACCATATTATACGATAAATTTAGGTGCAATATTGACCAAATATTTTTTGGAAATATATAAACAGTAAGAAAAAATAAAAGTCAGAAAATGTGTTTTTCGACCCTATCCTCTGAAACTTGCTGTCCTGTAAAATTTTGTCTGGGAAGATAAGGTCCCTTTTCCCTTTGCGAGTCACATATATAGATAATTCATAAAAACGTTTAAGATATTAGTTTTACAGGAGTTATCTATGGAAATAAAATATGTAAGAATAATTTAGGCATGTATATTTTTTTTGGAATTCACACAACAAAAAAGTCAATAAAAAAAGGGAAAGATAAATGTGAAAGTAAAACTTTAAATGTAGTGGTTTTCTGTTCATTTTACTTACAATAACTACAGTAATAAAAAACTGTTTATGACGTAATTTTGTCTGGTTATTGTCGTGGTAATTCGCAACAGTATATATTGAAATCAGATACTAAAATTTACTTACGTAACTAGTCTGTTTTTAGTAAATAATTGACAATTTCGAAAACAGTAAATAATTGACATTTTTAAAGTATTTAAATATCTGAGCCCGGAGAGACGTTGGATCAGCTGACGTCAGCAGCTCGCGCCCCTCTCCCAAATCAACTGTGAAATCCGACCCACGCCTCCGGGGGCGACGATTGAAATCGAGACGGATAAATGAGATAGCAAATTCATTCGGATGAAATAATTTCATCTACTTTACTTAAATTTTAATCACTGACAATATTAATATTGCAGGTGTATCAGGTATTTTATATTACTGTTTTTTTCTCATTGGCAATATTTGAATTTAAGTATTCGACAAGACAGTATATAATTATTTATTAATTTAAATTATTAACCTTTTAATTCTACGGAGATGGCTAAATAAATCATAATTTATTCAAAATACAACTAGGAAAGTTTTCATTTCATACAAAACTTTTGCATACAATTCCCGATTTTTCCTCTTAAACACAGCGTTTTATAGCATCTGACATGTGACACATTTTGTTGTTCAGCTTAATTCCCACAAACTCAATCACTTTTTGCAGCGCCAAACGGTTTTAAAATGGCTGACGAAACGTAAAACAAGCTGTGGATTTACGTTTTGTTGACTAGCGGCTGAATAGTTAAAAATACCTTGCTGACGTTCTGCTGACTTTGCTGAATAGTAAAATAGGCGTTATGCACAGTAAAGAAATTCATGGAGGTTGAATATTGTAACAGGGTCTTTATTGGTATAATGATATCACTTCAATTCAAAATCATCCGCCCTTCATGAAAATTAAAACAAAGATGTGTTTGTGAATTATATAATCAGGTGATTGGAACTGTTTATTATTATTGTTTATGTTTATTATTATGGTTTATGTTGATGATTCATTGTCTTAGTCTGTTCTCAGTTCTTTTTGGGTTGTTAAGAGTTTTTCTTAGATAATAATAAATTTAGGTTTTTAAACGAGTGTCTTTTTCTTACAAGCTATTTCGGCAGTGAAGTTAAGAAAATGTCAGGCACCGGTACGAGATTTTCTGATCTGATTAAACAGTACAGCGGCGAGGGGGATTTCTCGGAATGGCTGAAAAAGTTGGAACTTGTGTGCAGGCTTCAGAAGATTAAAGAATTACAGACAGTCCTTCCATTGTTCTTATCTGGAGGAGGTTTTGCCGTCTACGAAGGACTAACAGACGCAGTCAAAAGCGATTATACATTACTTACTGAAGCCTTAAACCAGGCTTTTTCCGCAAATAGGTTTCAGGCGTACGAAGAGTTCATTTCAAGACGTTTGCTTCCAGGAGAGTCGGTTGATGTCTATGCATCGGATTTGAGAAGATTGGCCAAATTGATAGATCCTGTAGTTTCCGACGAATGGGTCAAGAGTTCTTTTGTGCACGGACTGCCGAAAGATGTTCAGAACCAGTTGAACGCGGCTTGCTGCTTGCAAGACATGGAGTTGTCGAAAGTGCTAGAAAGGGCGAGAAGTTTAGTGACTGGAGGAGATTCCGGCTTTGGAGAAGCTGCGCGAATTAAAGAACCTATAAATAAAAGAGAGGATCTCAGAGCATGTTTTGTTTGTAATACGCAAGGACATCTGGCTCGATCGTGCCCGAATAGGAAGCAGAAGAATGCTATGAAAGTTATTTGCTTCCGATGTGGAGAAGAAGGGCATTACGCTAATAAGTGTACACAGGATCCAAAAAACGAGTAGAAGGGGCCACTTTTTGTTGCGCGGGTGGCTATCCTAAATTGACGACGCAACTGCCTACGTTGATGATGACTGTTGCAGGAACTAAGTGTTGTGCATTGCTGGATACGGGGTGTTCAAGAACTATAATTTCACCAAGCCTAGTCAGGTTAAAACAAAGACACTAACATTTTTCTGTAAAAAACATTGGTAAAGAAAGAGAAACCCCCTCTATAATACGTATTCCAAATGGAATGTGTAAAAAAATATTAATTGGCCATACCGCACCCATAACAGGCATACTATTAAGAGTCGACAAGTTATAAATATTCATTTTGTGAATTAATTGGCTTAACATTTTCAACTGTATGACAAAAACCATAGCTAATCTCACGGAACTAAAGTTTGCTTTCGTAACTCGGTCATTTTTCTACTTCTGCTCTAACGTCACAGTGCATAGAAAAACTTAACGTCATACTTCACCTTGGCGTATACAAAAAGCACCACTTTCGGCCCTAGTGATGAAATGTACGTTTCTAACGCGTTTACGCTAAAAGCTGTCAGACGCAGGGGTTTTTAATTTTAGAGCATCAGAGGAGAGCGACACTCGTCACTTGGCAGAGGCGGCAGCGTGTTTGAGTCACACAGATAATTCAACTGATTAAACATTTCTCCTACTGCTTAGTTTAGTTAGAAAGGCAATGGATAAGTTTAAATGCCTAACCGATTCCTAAAACCTAATTCTGTGCGGTACTATGTTAATTAGAAGCTGATAGGGCGATGAAAACCAACCAGTTCCAAAAAAGGAACGGTACAATCCAGGATTGGATGGGTTAAGTTAACTGGCTTAAAGGAAAAGCAACCTTCCAACATTCAAAGTGAATTATAAGCAAGATAATCATAGGAGTCTAAAGAGCATTACTCATACTCAGAGCATTCACATGCAGGGTTTTTCCAAATCCCTTGTATACTTTTTGAGGATTTTTGAGGATGTTAGACAGTACTAACACAAGACCTACCTTCGTTGGGTAGAAAAATAGGTACAATGGGTTAAAGCCTTTCCTACTACAGCCCAAGGACTACGATTTAGCTTCAGGGGTTCACAGCTGTTTAGAAAAACTTAGGTTGCTTCTTAAAAAGTTAAAGAAAATAAAAAGAAGAAAAAATATTTATGTCAAAAGAAACAAGGTAAATATAATTGCATAAAATTACTGCATTTTTAATTACGAATACAAACGTATCTTAGAAAATCTCCGAATAAATATTTTCTGAATACAATCTGTCTCTTTTGCTCGTCTATTCAGCAAAACAAAAGGGTTCTATGTAAACCCGAGACGGAATTTTCTTAGCTTTTAAATTATTCTCTGGCTGTAACGATGGCACTGCGTGCAAACTTTCAACACTTTTTCTGTACTAATTATTTTGGTAAATCGAATTAAACTCTTGTTATGTGGGGAATAAAGACTGATTCATAAAAATTTGGCAATCATTTTGAAAAACAGTACAAAAACTTAATAAGACATACATTTTTTGCATATGCCTT
This sequence comes from Flexamia atlantica, assembly GCA_035578135.1. Taxonomy (NCBI): domain Eukaryota; kingdom Metazoa; phylum Arthropoda; class Insecta; order Hemiptera; family Cicadellidae; genus Flexamia; species Flexamia atlantica. Next base: position 10,176,894 of record JAQJVK010000014.1, read on the forward strand.
TTATTAATCATGAAATTAAAGTGTACTCAGGTTTTATGAAAAAACCTATCCACTAACTCATTACGTTTAATTACTCATACAAGTCGTTCGGCAAGTTCCTGAAGGAGATAAATTATAGTATGACCAATATTAACACACAATAGTTCACTAACCGGTGGTTTAGTGTGATCCAGTAATTTAATCCACCCTGTCAGACGATGATGTGTATAATAACCAGGACTATCGTGAACTGTTTGGCCAGTGTTATACTTGCAAAGTGGATATTGCTCGTCAGATGAATTGGAATTGTGATATCGAATCGGCTGATTTGAGATTGAACTAAATTAAAAACGTAATTACAAGTGAAAATAAATAAGCAGATAACTAATAATTTGAGCAAACCATGTGTTTGTATTTTGTTTCAAAAGTATTAGTTTGACGGTTGATTGTCTCCTTGTTTTATATGCAGCTGTCTTTCGTTTTGATTTGATGACGCATTTTATTCAAATCTCCCAAAACCGTACTTTGATGGCTTTCCAAGGGATTCTGGGTCGACGCACTGACTTAAGCCCTGAAAAGGCAACATGTTAAGGGCTTTCAAAAACAACACATGAATTATCAGTTAATCATTAGTTTGGTCATGTTATTAAAAAAACCCCGTCTTATTCTTTGAACATATCGGTACGAATTTGAAATTTCAAAATGGCTCTGAGGAAAAATATGGAGAAATACATTTATAACACCTGGCTGAGCCATTACATGAACTGTGAGAGAGACAAGTTACTGACCGGTACAACTTTCATTTTATTACACTTTAACAGTTGATTTCATTACATCGTCATCGTGAATTTTAAATATTTTGACTTTTATAAGTTTTTTTTTATCAAACGCCGTTGTATCGATTTATCAAAGACCGGACAAGGTAAATATTTTTATTGTTTATACATTCCAATCCAGGGTCACATTGGCGATTTCTTCGATTCAAACAACCAGCTAATTATATTAATTGCAAAATAACAGGTCGCAGTTTACCATCTGTATTATCCTTTAATCCTTTGATGTAGAACCACAGTATCATTAGCGGAACAATAACACTTTCAAAAGCAAATCATTTAACCGTAAATGTAAAGGGGATATTCCTGTTATTTACCCTTTTAATATCCACAAATTCATATGACAATCCTTTTTTCTTCGAATAAATCAATTTGTGCTATTGACGTTTGTAATGCAATACAATAAGGTAATTAATTCATGTTTATTATATCTGTAAATTATTAGCCAAATTAATTTGTGTATGTTTTGTTCATAATTTTCAATGTAACAAAACTTGGATGAATATGGAAATACAGTATAATATGTTTTACTTTCGCTTAGTGTTTAAATTACAACCATTATTTACCAGTTTAACGACAAATTAAAAGAGGTCAACCACTATTAAATTGTAACGTATAAAAAATTTACGAGAATGGTTGTCTTACTTTTTGACAAAAGGAAATGCAAAGTTCCAAACGAGTCTTAACTAGAATGACAAAATTGTTTTAGCAAGATTTAATAGTCTTTGTGAACAAGGAAGTTAGCATTACTTAAATCCGTTCTCAGGATAATAGTTTTCTTGGAAGTTTTGTTACATCAACACAATTATTACTTTTAATAAGGAAATCTTAACTGAATTCTTCTTTGTAACCTCATTTGCTTATTTCAAGCTCATTTTGATTCGAACTGGATAAAATAAGTCATTTTAGTTCTGTTGTGGATGATAACAATTTGTTGAATATAAGTAAACAAATCCTGGGTGGAAAATTAAATTTAAAAATGTAACTGTATGATGGTACTGTTGTTGATAAATGATTGAACTTTACAAAATAATTTAAAATTTATTAAAAAGACTATATAACTTTGTGTGAAAATTAAAAATAATTTTTTTTTTACAAAATACATTATTAGTGTGAAATTAATTTTAAACAGTAGGAAAATTTATTTAATATTTTTGCAAGTATTATCATTTTAAGAGAAGCGTTAAAACCAATCTTCAAACCACAACCAATAAACAGAAACTCCACCGATACTCAGTTTCGAAATGGAGATTACAAGAATTATCTGTACTTTATTATAAACGTAAAAAAGCCATTGTTTAAAGAAAAAAGAAAGGTGTGTGCACAGTCAGCTGATATGACGAAGTTGGGCTCACGAAACTAGCGAACCTGGCGGTATTACAGCAGAACTAAGACCATGCACAAAACATTATTTAGATTTGTACCATCTAGTTTGTATTTTAGTCGTCATAAGCGCTGGTTGCGTGAGCCCAACAACAAAACACCAGCTGACTGTGCACACACCTTTTTTTCTTACACCATGTAACAAAGCAAGTTTAAGAGTTAAAAGAAAGGATCATCGAATACTTTAAACTTTAACTTAATATGGCAACTCATATTAGGTTTACATACTACTCAACTAAACTAAACTACTAAACTAATTCATTAACTTGAAGCGTAATATAGAAAATGCAGATTAAAAAGAAAGGATAATCGATAGGAAGAAAAATTCTGTAAAATAATAACACTCATAGTATCTATCATCTGAAAAACTGCTTCGAAATGGCAAAAAACTGTCCTAATTTGAAATTAGGTCGAGGCTGCATGAACCACATTGTTCGAGGCTTCATCATTAAATACTCGTTCAATATGTAAACTAGAGGATACACACTTCACGCTACTCGGCAGCTTTTCATAATAATTACCTGTTCAGTGAAATTTTTACTTTCATGTTAAACCTTCCATACTGATACTCATCCCGTTTTCATCATATTGGTGGCCTTAGCAAAGTTTTATCTCATAACTTATTATTTTCCTCCAATTCGTTCACCGAGACCTTTCGTTCAAGTGTGGGGTTGGAGGGTGTCAGAAATAAAAATTCCTCACAAACAACAATTTCTCATAACAATGTCCTTGGTAAATAAGGCTTCATTTAAAGATAATTTTTATTATTGAATTAAATGACTTATTATCTCTAAACCAAAAGAATCTGTTGAAATTCTTTCCAGTAATAATTCACATTTGGAAAAAATACTTTTACAGCTAGTGAGCTGGTTATGCAAAAGTGTTAAATGTACGAGAGTTAGGGTAACAGTATCGCAGAAAATTCAATAATTTTAGGTTGCAGTAATGATGGACGTTGGATTGATATTTTATGACTATTTTAACGTTTCAGACATCACTCCACTTGCACTGATGTTGGTAAAGAGTTAGTAATATTATTCTACTCTGCTACACCATATAATACAAAAAAGCATATTTTGTTAAAGTAAAAATAAATTATAACTTCTTGGATACCAAGTAGTTTATATCTCAGTAATGAGAAATGTTGTATTGCTTCTTTGTGTAACATATGTTATACTTAAGCAGTATAATATAAGTTAAACAGTCCCCTGTAAAAGACAATAAAACAATTAGGAAGTAAAAAATGAAGTAGAGTTCTATAATAAGCTCATATGAAATATTTTAAAATGTATGAACTTTTTGCCTTCATTTGGGAAAGTGGTGTTCTAAACGAAATTGTGCCGATTTCTTTTATATAATAAATCTAAATAAAAAAGAATTGATTATAAAAAAGGAACATAATATTTTACGTACATTACAACTATAAGTTGAAGTAGAATAGTAGGCCTAACATAAAATAAGGCAGCAAGACAAATCTGAAAAAAGTCTACAAAACGAGCTGTAATGATAATTTTGCTTTTACGCCGTTTGCATACTGAAAATGTGCGTCCTAATAAAAACCTTCCCCGGAGTTTCTATTGACACAGCTTCAACTTTCTTTGTTCCTGCTTTAATTCTCTCTTTGCCTCATCATCACAACTGCGGGTTCGCTGCTGATGATGGACCTTATATGTCTGTAATTGTACGTTTTGTACATGATGGATGTAGAACAAATGTCTCAACTAAAGCAAATCTGTAAATAGGTAAATTAGTTCAATGTAATTGGTTCAACACAGTTTACTTGAATAATTAATTGTTACAAAAAATCTTATTTTAGTGCGCGGAAAACATTTTAAAGCTTTTTTGCAACAACTATTTACGTAAACTGTACTGTATTCTGTACAAGGTGAGACCTAATTATACGAAAAAACATTTGGATATTGCTCCTGTGGTCACTATTAAAAAAAAAGATATTTGGCAAAAAGATAGGTTCTTTTAGCCAACAGACGTATACCAAGTTTGAAGTTGATACCTCTAGTAGTTTAAAAGTAATGATCAGTCTTGTAAAAAATACGTTCAGACCGAAAGACGGAAAACGAGAGAGGCTATATCCTTATATGACATTTATCGCTTGTTTTCACCTCACGAGCAGTATCCCTAAGTTTTTAGGTGTATTTTGGATACACCCTGTACAATTTTTCTATTCGCAGATTAATTTGTTTTCGTTGCGATATTTGTTCTACATCTCTCGTGTACTAAACGTACATTTACAGACACTAAGGTCCATCACAAGCCTTAACCAACGCTGAAACTCAACTTGAGACGAAGCAAAGCTAGAATTAAAGCCGAAATTGTTACCTGTAGATATTTAAGTTTCTTTATCAGTACACTTATCATGTGGCTTGTATTTGTTATGTTTGAATAATCGAAAAATAAACTTAAATACATATGGATAATATAAAGAAACTAAAATTCACATGTTAGCTAGATATAGATTATCTTCTGGAGAGATTAGTGCGGGGCAAAGTTTGGATGGGTAGGTGAGGGGTACAGATTACCGGTACCGTAAACACAGTAGGTAGGTTAGAAAGATTAATAGGTTTAGGTAGATAGGAGTAAGCCTACATTAAAAGTAATGTTGGAGAAGTGCAAACTCAACTTACGTTAGGCCAGGGTATATTTTAAGTAAATGAGACTAAAATCATTTTTAAATAGTAAGATAAAAAGGGCATAAACATTGTCAACATATTCAATGGTGTTACAGAGAATTCTTAACCTAATTGTGAAATAAGAGTTGATTAAAAACTAAATTGTCCTAGCGAATTCAACGATCAGTCAAACAGTAAGTTACAGGCAATTAGATGGATTTAGGTTGGGATGTAGGTCGATTTAGGTGGTTGTGAACAACTAGTGTTTTTTGCTTCTGAGGGCCCCAAAATGAAAAGTTATTATAGTCTCGGGCTTAGGTCTTACCATGAGTACTACGGTAACAGCTTCTTCCCTACAGGGTAAATTCGCTAAAAGCGTTATTCAATTCGTCAACTTAAAGGCAATTGTTTAAAGTGTTAATTAATTTTAAATTAATTTAAATTTATATAGGCTAGAACAAGATTTTTTAACATAAGATTACAATATTACTAATTGGAATCGCAAAATTAAATACCAAAATAACTTTAAATTGCGGTGAAAGTATTTTTAACGTAATAGCTTTAAAGAATCAACCATGAAAAAACTGTGAAACAATAGCTCATAAACAAACAATTTTACTGGGATATTTTGGAGACCACCCAGCTTAGAAAGGATATTTATAGACTTTAACTACGGACTCGCTGAGGTGTGCCCGTTGCTTGTAACAATTTTAGTACGTAATTCTTCCACTCGTTGACTCTGGTATACAGGGGAGATCCAATGTGGTTTTGTAATTATTTTTTGGGTCACATTATGAAGATTTTTGTCGAAAGAAGGATATTTTCAACGTGTAATTATCTCATTTTATTGATATATCTCTTGCATTATAACAAAGGTCAAACAATTAAAACATCTCATATGTTGAAATAGACTACAGTTCTTAAAGAAACGTCAACACCTCTGCAATAACACGTAAAAAATACCGCCTTTCTCTAAGTTAAAAATGAGCTTCCGCATGGCCTATCACTGTAGAACTTTAATAGAATGATCAATGATCATAGACGTATTATCCCATTTCAAAAATTATCCAATACAGGGTGTCTATAAAAGAACTCCGGCATTTTAAAAATTCATATCTTAATGAATATAGAAGATAGCAAAATGAAGTTAATTTCTCTGAAAGAAGTAGCTCATCAAGTTTTACTCAAACCAATGAGAAATGTTTTCGTCAAGAGGGGGCAGCACTGCGGAGCATTAACCTTGAAACAACGTAACGTGGCTATCGGTGCTGTCTCGATTGCCGTGATATGGCGACGCCGGCGCCGCAACAAAAGGCTCAATGCGTTATTTGGCTAATAGGAACGAAATCTATTGTTACGATACAAGGAAACGTTCGAAAATTCTTGATATTAACCATCTCAAGCATCGGCTAATCAATTGTGTGACAACCTCACCCCAGACATGCTGGCTAGGACATGGGAAGATGTGGAATAACGTTACGACGTGTACCGTGCCCCTAACAGAGCTCAAATTGAACTTTATTAAATTGCTAAGAAAACTTCTATGCAACCTCTCCAATCATGTATTAAAAATGTATAAGTTTTTTACTTAATTAAAATATTTTTCTTCGAAACCCCGGACTTCTTTTATAGACACCCTGTGTTTTTATTATGTTGCTAATTTGTAAAAAGCTTGCTAAAACCACTAATTGTAAGCAAGCAATTCTGATAAAATATAAACGTGTTTGTCATAACAGAGTTAGTAGTAATAACACAAAAAAGGATAGACTTCAAATTCCTTTTAACTTTGAAGGAAGGACCTTTCAAAATTATTTCAATGCCGACCATTTTTTCTCTCGGCTGACAAAGAGACGTTCCACGTATAAATCACTGCCGAAAGGGAAGCTCAAAATAATCTTTTACAAGTTTAAATGTTTAACTTTATTCGTACAATAGTATCACAACGTTTGCTAAAGAGATATATTATAATTTACACTAAAATGTTCTTATTAAAAGTGTTTGTTGTTTTAAATAAAATTTACCATCATTGTTTCAAACTGCAAATCTAGTCAACTGGAAATTACTGAATTGTTGGGGTCTGAAACTCGAGGTATATTAATAAGCAGTAAGTAAAGTGCAGACCACAAACCCAGGAGCTTATGGTTATGACTGATAAACTATGCCGGCCTCAACTGGACTCAACATTGTTATAACGTTAAATCACCGTCATACTACCATTAACTTTGGATACAGAAGTACCTCTCATCACCACAGTGAATAAACGGTATCAGGAAACTGACACATACTTTCTCCCTCCAAGTCATTTAAAACCAGAAAACATACATGGTGAAATAAAACAAATTAACAATTAATTATCACACTTATATATACAAAATTTTATCAAAATCGATTAGTAAACAACGGAGATCTCGGTTTTTGAATATTTGCCATAAGAATAACATTGGACAACGTACTGCGTTTACCACCGAACTAAAATATCAATTATCTTTGCAACCAGTTGACGTAGACTAATGATTCAATAAATACTAGATTATTTAGTTTTCAAGCCAAATTTAATGGTTGCAAGTATATTTTCTTTAAAAATTACAGTTTTTGTGAAATTTGAAAAATATTAATTTTTTAACACTTAAACCCCCATAACTTCTGAACCTGAATTTTTACAGATATGCTGGTGGTGTCATTTTGTTTGCCATCTTAAGCACTAAAAACCATGCAATTTTTATCAAAATCGTTAGAGCCGTTTTTGAGAAATTTGGATTTTTGTCATTTTTTATGGGTTTTTATGGGGTAAATACCCTTAAAAATCAAAAATTCAAAAAAATGAAAAATACGCCTGGAGATACCACGGCTTTATACCTACATGCCAAATTTCATGAAAATCAGACCACTGGTGTCGTCTCTAGCTTCGTTTACATCCACACAGACACACGTACATCCACACACACAGACAGGCAGACAGACAGACATGCCAAAAACTACTTTTTTGGATTCAGGGAGCACTAAAACAAATATATCCCCTAGCAACTCAAATTCGAAAATTTTTACGAAAACAATACTTTCTCCATATAAATTGTATAGGGGGGATAAAGTAAAAGTGTACCTACTTTTGTGTCAGCCAATGACGTGCCAAAAGAGGACGTAATTGCAGAATTCTCCAACACTTACAGTTATTTAGGCAGTTTGGTATTCAGGGAGCAAACATAAGCTAAAGAAGTCGGGGTTTTTAGCACATAAAGTTGTCAAAACTTATATATATGGCTGAAATAAATAACTTAAAATAGCACTATTTGTTGGTGATTCAGTCCAACTCAGTCCACTTCAGATCCTGGCTGACAAAAAAATGGGTACAGCTGGGCTTTAAGGATGGGATGTCCCTTCTGTATACAAAGTCAATGATACAGGGTGTTTTTTTAAACGCAACCCATTTTTAATATTGAATAATGCACATATAACTATGTAATGAGTATTGTTTTATTCATCTTTACATTTTATACAGCCTATTATTTAATTTTGATCACATTTAGTTTACATTATGTGTTCAAACAGTCTGCCATTGACATTTTTATAAAGTTATGCTCTCTCCATCTAATTCCCGAACACACGTTGCAAGGTATAACTCTTTGAATTTCTTGCATTAAATTTATTATGTTTGTTTTGAGGTGTTGAATATCTTGTGAATTGTTTTCGTAAGATAATTAATAATTTACATGTCTGTGGCGAATTTCATTCAGATCGGACCATTTTTCAAGAGTTATCGTGCTTAAAGACCCACACATTAAAAACGCAACCCAAAACTTTATTTTATCGGTGAAGGATAATTTCCCCCACGATCCCCGAATTTGACCTCACTATGTTATTTTATTTGGGGGCACGTAATAAATAAGGCCTACCAAAACAATTCACAGGATATTCAGCACCTCAAAACAAACACAATAAATTTAATGTAAGAAATTCCAAGAGGTATACCTTGCAACGTGTGTTCGGGAATTTGATGGAGAGAGCATAACTTTATACAACGCCAATGGCGGACTGTTTGAGCACATAATGTAAACTAAAAGTGATCAACTTAAATAATGGGTTGTATCACATGTTAAGATGAATAAAACAATACTCATTTCATATTTATATGTGCATTATTCAATCTTAAAAATGGGTTGCGTTTAAAAAAAAACACCCTGTACTACTTAAACCACTTTGGCCGTGATCAAAGCTTGTAGCGATAAATAACGTTGCTCATTATAAAATCGACGGAAATTTTAAGATAAAACCAAGTTTGTATTGAAACGATTTCATATAAGGTTGGTAGATATTGATGATGGCTGAGTAGGGGTTAATGGTAGGGGCAAAGTCAATTGGTGTAACCATTAACTATGTAGGCTAGACTTGATTATATGTCTTAATACTCAATGCAGAATACTCTTTACTTTCAAGGGTTATTTCTCGTTTTCCTGAACAAATTTATAGAGTAAATACGTATTCCTACACACTTAATAAATATAAATAAAACGAAAAGTAATTTATATTTGGTAAGGGTATGGTTTTTCAACCCTTAACCAAATTGGTCGGGTTTTAAGTTTTAAATTGGAACGAAAAATTAAATAATCTATCAACTCTTGAATAACAAAAAAAAAGTCTAATACATTTTACCAATAGATTTAAAAGAATCAACATTTGTATTGGTTTAATAAAAACAATCAACATGTGTGGTAAAACATAATAGAAAATAGACCCCATTTTCAACCGTTCAAAAACTTTTCAAAAAAGTAATAAGTAACAAAAGAAAAAATACGAATTGAACGAAAATATTCTATAAGAAATAAAATAGTTAACAGATGTCGGGGACGTTCAAAATGTTTTTGTTGACTAGGTTTGTGATCCACTTGGTTAAATGTATCAGTGTTGAAGAAAATTACTATTTCAGAGTCGTTAACATGGTTTCTAATGGTAAACTATTTCATTTCCATATTGCATATGATCTCAGTAGCTTCATATAACTTTGTATCCAGTTAAAGAGCTTAACATATATTGCTACTTACATTTTTAAATATAAGAAAGAACAAATAAGAAGTCATGGATCTACCTTCAGTCCGAAAACTGCATCCGAAAAACTCCACTCACCTGAAAAGAAATAAAAACTGTTGAGTATATTGACCTAGGTACATAAGGAAATTTCTCAAATAAATAAAACCATTCAGTGACTCTTAAGTAGCAATGGTTGATCACTTTTACAACGGTCAAATGACAACTATTCGACAGTTTTATCGTAATAAAAATTCAAAACAGACTAGAGGCTTGAAGGGGCTAATAGCCCCTGAGCATAATCCTTCTTTACTATAGTACAAAATACCTCTCAGAAAATAGGCTTTTGGATCCACAAAATTTTGATTATATCTAGCATTTGGTTTTAAGTAAACAAAGCAGACCTTTTTACATCCCAATGGTTTTTAAATGACTGGTACTTTACGTTATTACTCATTTATGCAATTTCAGTATTTTCCCCAGTGCCTGGGATGGAAACCTTCAATTTCAGCCCCCTCCCATCATCCTGCGACCTTCCAAACGCCCACGATTTCGGCGCAAAAATGTCCCTTACGTTATTATATATATATATAGAGATAGATAGATCATTTGGTATTAAATCTGCATCGTTATAAGATAAACTAAACAACCGTACTTAACTTTTTATAATTTTAAATTATAAAAAAAAATCAAACCCTTATTATACCCTTGTTATAAAATCAGAAATCTTAAATTTAAAATTTGTTTGTTATAGTACATTGAACGTGCATAGTTATCTGCATTTTGAAAAAAATCCCACATGTCAACATCTACTAGTACCATATGGCTTTGAATCAAGCATTAGCACCACGTGTTTAATGTAAACAAAGCAGACGTTTTTCAATCCCAATGCATTTTAAATGGAATATATTTTTCGTTATTTCTCATTTTCTGGTAGATTTGATCATAATCTGATATTTTTCCCGACCCCCTGGGACCAAGACCTTTTATTTGAGCCCTCTCCCATCATCCTGCGAGCTGTCAAACTCTCACAATTTTGATTGAAAAAAATCGCTTACAGAATTAATAATATAGATCCTTTACCGAATCATAGGTTGTTTTTTGGAAGATCACTTAAAGAGAACTTATTTGAAATTATCAAATTTAACGTGTAAGAAAAATATACACTATAAAAGGACGTATCTTAAAAAGCTACGATCAATATAGTCGGATCCTTCAAGAGCATCCTCTTGAACATTCAAAAGCAAATCATGTTAAAAGGACGTCTCAGACATTTTCTTAATTCATTCAAATACTCCTTTCGTGGAAGTCGTCGCGATATCATGTTTCTTCCATGAGACATTACGTATAATATTGCAGATATCTGTTTCAGAATTTAGCTACTACTGTTATTAATGTTAACTAAATAAGCTAATCAAAAGGAAAGGAAAGTTTAACATTAAATTAAAACTGACAGACTTTTAGATCACTAAAAACATTTTAAGTGTAAAAGTATCCCATCAAAGTTTGGTCAGCAACGACATAGCAGCTTGCGTTAGTTATGTTTGAAAATTGAAATGTTT